>JAPQRQ010000010.1:12045001-12091861 GCA_037367365.1 Apogon talboti | reverse complement strand
ATGTGACAGTCGGAGCCAGGATTCGAACCGCCAACCCTTCGGTCATTGGACGACCCGCTCTACCAACTGAGCCACAGTTATAAGTTGTTTTGTGACAAATTACCGCTTTTTTTTTTCAAAAGAAGAATAAAATGCATGGGCTAAAATGCACCTTTGCAAAAAATTTAAAAATGAATAATTGCAAAAAAAGATACAAATATTTTGTTCTTTTCGCAGGTATATTTGGGTTTGAAGTACCACCAACCACAGGAAATGAATGAATCTGTTATGAAAATTAATACAATTATTTGGAAAAATGTGTGCTGTAACCCCAGATTCTCAGACTATGTATGTGGAGGGTTTAGCCTTTACAAAATAACACAATATGGACAAAACGCAATGGGACTCATTGAGTTCAGGCGTTCCAATGCCAACAGGGGGCTGGGCTACAAAACGACTGATAAATATCATAATATAATTACATATTGTGATAAATATCATTGCAATAATCATTTGTATTTTATCTTTATGGTTAATTTTGTTTACATTGTCATCTGAAGCACTTACAAAGTCCTCTAGAATTCATTTTTACTTTTTACCCAAGATATTTTTAATCATCATAGATGTTTTCAATGTTCTAGCTCCAGATTTCTGAAATATTTGCACATTCTGACCCTAAATAATCATTTTAATTAAACTCCAAGTAACTGCCAGTTTTCTTCAACTTTAACTCAGGAAGAAGAATCAGCCTTTAAACTTAGAAGAAATGTTGATTTGATGTGTAGCGAAATAATTATTGACAGCAACTGATTTGAACATTTTTGATAGGTTCATTTCTGCTGATACTGAATAAAGGACACTGATACTTTCTTAATCTTCCATTGATGCATTTATTAAGTCAGATCTGGGAGACCGTCCGCTGCATGCATACACAAAGAGCTCAGAGATTTGGTCATTGTCTCTCCTTTATATACATTAGTGAGTATGAAGCCAACGTAGCCTTGTCTACACAGCTGGAAGTCCTCGTATACATTAAACAACATTCCTTTGTCTAATCTAAACATTTGATTTCCTATAGAAACTTCACATGCACACACGAACCAACCTCACAATTTTTATTATGATAATATCTCAAATCAACTAACAACGGGAAGTCCTACAAGCTGTAGGTGTGATGTGCCCCAATTTTTTTTTTTGTAGAGTGTAAAAATTAATGTGTGTAGTAGTGGTAATGTGGAGTAGTACCAAACAGGAGAATTTGCGACGCTGGATAATGCTGAGGCGTGTAGTTTAAGCTGGGGCATTGGCGAAAACGACTAACAGTGCTTAGCCTTCATTTCCAGAGGAATGCTATAAAAAGAGGAGAAAATGATGGGAGGATGGATGTGGTTATGAGGTTTGATAAGGGTGTTGAGGAAATAATTGCAATTCTCCCGTCATGGAGGCTTGGGCTTGACTCCAGGTTACATTCCGTCTGCTAGGACTACAGAGCAGGTGGATGGAGGGAGATATAGACATGGAAATTAATTAAAATTCTTCCTCTCCTCCCCTTCTCTTTTTCTGCATACATAACCACTCAGTGCTCATGACCACAGGGTTGAGAGACGCAAATCTGGGAGGAGGGCAGAGAATGAAAGGTTAGAGTGAGCAAAGACGGGTATAGTGATACAGTGAGAGACAGAGGGAGTGAGCTGAGTGATGCAGGTGAAAGATTAATAATCACCTAATTCTTGGATAACAATGTCTGAGCGTGTCTGTCCTGTGATAAATGTCACTGAGCTAGTGGTATTCACATTGGATATGTTCATAGACTGTTAGTGGGATACATTCTGCAGGCTTAAGGGGAACAAAGCTAAACAGCTGGTGAAAATGTGCGTTATCTCTAGCGCTGTAACTGGAAGCATGGTGTGCTGGTGCAGTCGTCTTTGACCTTGAGAGACTGAAAAAAATGGGCATTTTAAATGAGTACGTGCTCGACCGTGTATTAGTCACGTTATGGTGATGTAAATCTGCTTCCTCAGGGCAGTTTCACACTTACCTTGTTTGGTCTGGACTTTCAGATTTTGCAGTTTGACTCAAACCAAATTTGCATGTGTGAAACCTCCCCCGGACTAAAGAGTGCAAATGAGACAGCACATGTAGAAGATGTAGAGTCCAATCCCAAAATTGCACCTAATGTATTCAATGTAGGCATGAAAACAGGTATGAAAGCACCCTTTGTCACCTGTGGGGACTTGACTCCTTTCAACAAAATGCAGATTCCTATTATATCGTTGTTACATTTAACGATCAAAGACCTGAACAGTCACTGGCAAATTAAAAGCAGCTACTGATCTAAAATGCACAACTATTCAATCGCTTATCTTATCAATACAATTAAATAATTGAGCTTAAATTTAGTTACTCAGTTTTTCACCCTCATCAGATATGATTTTGATTCACAGAGTCTCAGTAGTGAACATGTAAACACATTATCTTCTGTAACATTGATTCACTACTAAAACCCATGCTGTCTAACAAATGACGGTGGTGGCTGATGCTTATTTTTTTTGTTCAGTTAATTACATATTTTACTGAAAAAGACATTTTTTTCTTCAGTTTTGTTTGTTTTTATATAATCACCTCTGAATTTACTCAGAGCATGATGATTATGTCTTGATGGCTTATTCTTAACAGGTATGATGATCAGTAAAATACATATGGGAAAATCACTTCAAAATGCAAAATGCAGAGGCTAGGATTATAATAAATGGTAATAAATCACTTAGGAACTTAAACATAGAAAAAAAATTCACTTGGAAGTCAACACAAAATTAGCTCTAGGTCACAAATTAATTAAGCCATATAGCGTGTATGATTACAGGTTTATGTTGCAGGTATAATTTGCAGCAAATGTCCAGGAAATAAATGTTGGTATGTAATCTCAAAGGTGGTGAATCCTCTTTTTATCAAATTCAACAAATACCTTCTCATGGTCTGCCATACGTGCAGTTTATGCCTGTACTAAAAAAAATAATAAAGTTTACATAAAGCTGTATCTCTTTAAAGGTAGCTATATGTAGTATTTCTACTTTAAAACAAAGGTGACCTAAAAATATATTAGAGTGTAAAGAATAAAGAGCTCTGAAGTTATAGCAAAGAATCTATTACGTAATACTGGTCTGATGAATTTATTTGACCACTAGAGGGAGTAGTGAGTCTCCCATGGTTAGAACAAAAGCCACTGGGCCTTTAACCAAAGTGTCAGAAAGTAATGAGATCAGATGAGAACTGATAAGAACCAACTTTTAGAGTCAAAGACAGTGACTAAATTGTAAAAGGTAGAAGCACTGTTGATGTTTTCACCACTGGACACAGCTTTAAAAGAAAAGAATGGAGTTTGATGCTGAAATTGCAGAGTTTCTTCTACACGGGTGAATTTGATTATGAAGATTATAAATGTATAAAGTTATGTGATGTTATTATTTTTTGCTTGTTGATCTACAGTCCAGACTAAATTGTGACTTGAGAGTTTGAAATATGAAATTACATAAAACACCTTTAAATTGGAAAAGACTGACCCACACAATCCTGTATCACAGCTGTCATGCAATCTCAGCAACTTAAATTTCAGAATTTTCTATTTTCTTTTATTACTTTCCAAAATGCACTTATCAGCTCTAAGTTATTACTCAATACTAACAAAACAACATTTATGCTTTTTTCTAGAGCAAGAAGTATTGATTTTAACAGCCTACATTGGGTGGTAGCGAGAAACTCACAGTATAAATGTCATATTAAAAATGTTATCACCAAACCATGATAAAAAACCCTCAGATTTTTATAGAAAAACAGATAACACTTGATAGAACTGTGAATTGCAGAAAAATAGTATGTCAGTGATTTTGCTGCTTCCATCCTAAGACCCCATGACTTAGTTTATTATTCTGCCCTCAGACTCATTAGTGGAGATCAATATGACTCCCACAACTCTTTCAATGAAAGTAAAAATGCCCAAAAAATCAAAGTCTAAATAAATAACTTTATAGCACAAAAGCAATTCTACTCTTAAGACATTTAAACATGTGAGGATGAACCTAAATGTCCTCAAATGACCCATGTTCGTTTCAGTTTTCAACTCCCATATGATGGATGATGTGAATGTAAAACAGCTACTACCTCAACGCCTTGAACACAGAAACAACAACAAACTATACAGTTTACAATGAGCAATGATGCAAACTGTCCAACTTGTTGAAATTAAAGAATGGTGGATGTTGAGGTAGAAGCAGCAAGGTATGAAAAGACCCAAATATACACCAGTGACCTAAAGCATCTACTGATCTAAAATGTTTAATACCTGTTGATCCTCTAATCCTATCAATACAAGTAAATAATTGGTGTAAAATACAGTTAGTCATCTTTTCATGGTCATCAGATATGACACATTTGGAAGTTCAGAGGCTCCGTAGTTACCGTGGAAACACTGTCATCTTCTACAACATTGATTCACCAGTAAAACCCATGGAGTTGGATGGAGACACTTGGTTTATGTGCAGTTAATGATAGATTTTACTGGAAAAAGTCACTTTTTCTCAAGTTTTCTCTGTTTTTGGTATGATAACCCTCAAATGTATCTCAGCATGATGATTAAAGTACATGATCAATAAAGTATATATAGGAAAATACCGGATTTTCACTGAAAAAAATGCAAAACGGAGGAGGATAATATTATGACAAATGGTGATAAATCACATAGAAAGGTTAGAGAGAAAAAAATAATTTGGGAACTGCCACAAAAGTGGGACTTTATGGGTTAAATACACCGCCAGCATCTTAAATTATGTCTCCGGTTTATGTCTCAATAAGGACAGTATGCCATGTGAATGTACCATCAGACTTTTGGCTCCCTGGAGTACCGACTGATAAAAACTGTATTTTCATCATCATTGCACACAAACGTGAACATGAACACAGAAGAACATAAAACAGCTGCAGCTCACTCAGAATGCTGCTGTTAGAGGTTTAACCAGGACAAAGAGGACAGAGCAGATCAGTCCGGTTCCAAAATCTTTACCCTGGCCTCCAGTTCCTTACAGAATACATAATTTTAGTGTGCTACAGCGATGCTACAAGTCTACACATCATTAAAGCAAAGAACAGCACTTGTGCTATTTGGAATTGAGTTGGATTCAGGAAAGATGATGTAGAAAGCAAAATATTCTGCTTTTTTGTTTGGGGAAGGAAAATTATTTATTAGATTTCTTTTACCAGTTTTGTTTTTGTAGTGAAGGTATTAACCCTTAAAGACCTAAAACTATTTTTGTGTGGACTTCCAAATACATTTAACCTTCACTACGTGATTCATCACCATTTATTATGATATAATCCTCTGCATTTTGCATTTTCTGAGATAATCACGCATTTTTCTATGTTTAATTTACTGATTATCTAGTTGTTCATAAACACTAAATTAAAAATTTTTATGAAAACTGAAGAAAATGGACATTTTCAACCAAATATATTATTAATCTAACATAAAAACAAGCGTTTTTATGTTATTGGTGAATCAACATTGCAGAAGGTAACAGTGTTTTCCACATTCACTACAACACTGTATTTTACCTGAATTATTTACATGTATTGAGAGAATTAGTGGTTTTGAAGTTATTAAACATTTTAGATCAGTAGATTAACAGTAGTAGGATGCCAGTAGGTGTTTAGGTGTTTGAGGGGATAAGTAAGACTATGTAGCTACTATGCACACCTTACAATTTGCTTATTCATTATAAAACTGAAAAATGTCATTGCACATTGCAGATTTTCCTTAACATATATCCATAGCTGGAACTAGCTTGCGGGTGTTGCTTCACCTGTTCTGTTGTACTTATAAATATTTAGGCTGAAAAGTGTGAATGAACTTAAGAAAAGGTTTCGGATTTGAGGCAGATATGGTGTTTTCTCAGCAGACTCTGAGGGTGTGTGTTTGTGTGTGTTTCTGAGTGCTTTCATTGGGTTTTTAATCAGGGCGTCACGCTCTCGGTTCCAGCAGGCAGGGCTCTCCAGCCGGCTGCTTCTGAACAAGAGCCTCTAAAAAGCAGATAATGCCCCGACTCAAAGAAAATCAACAACTCTCCCTCTTCTTATCCTTCTCTCTCTTTCGTCTCCTGCACACATCGCTGGTCCAAATCAGATCGATGCTGTGAGAAAATGAAACTCCGCAGCAACAGGAAGGTGAGAGCAGCCGCAGGTATGAGATGTGTCTTGTCACGTGAAAAAAGAAAACAAGAGAATCTAATATGAGGAACAACTAATGTGATTCAGTGTTGTGTCCTCTGGCCTTCCACATGTCAAAAACCATTTTCAAAGATCATCAGATGTACACACAAATGCACGCAGACACACACTGCAGAGCATATAACACATTTCCAGAGACGTACCACTGCAATAATTGCGTTTTTGTTTCAGCAGTGACAATATGTGATCCTCACACTTCATTCCACATGTCACAAAACATTATTCTTGTGGCTTCCCATTAGTTGACTCATCTTTCCTTCATTTTACAGAGCAGTCTCTCCCGAGGACTCATTTCTAGCCTGTATTTTCATTTATTACAGACATTACGAGATGTAGGGAATGGACACATGAATCGAGTGTCTTCTGTGTGCCTTTCTTATAAATAGAAAATTCACTTTTAAGGTTCAGTGTGTAACATTTATGGAATCTAACAGCAAATTAATACATAACCATAATTATATTTTTATTAGTTTAGTAGGCATTGTTTGGTTACATTAAGCCCAGTTCAGACAAAGATCTGTGATGAGATAAAATGGTTTGCAGACTGAAGTAGGTGTGAACTGACCTGTCTTCGAGTCATTTGGTCTCCAGTCAGTCAATGGCATTACCCTCGACTCCATTTGTCAAATCCCCTGTGGTTCTACAGTATAGATTGCGTAGCTCACATGCTGTTCTTTGCTTCAATAATGCTGCCATATGGTAACTATTTCAGTCAGTTTCCCCCCTCCATTTTGCTATCTATATAGTACTATTTTCAGAGTATCCCCTTGTTACATGGCAGAAACATCATCAGGTCTACTATTAGAGGTTTTGACAGAGGCATATATCCTTTTATGTGATGTCTTCTTCATGGGGATTTAGTCGTTTTAATACCACGGCTCACTTTAGTATCTGCAAACGTTTCACGAAAAGAAGTTCTGCCCTGGCACTATCTCTTTATTTTCCCCACCCACGACAACTGTAATTCCTTATAACTAATAGTGCCAGACCCATCTCCAGTGCTGGCACAGCTTTAACAGAGTGCGTAGATAGGTTTGGCTGTTATAGTACATAATATATGGTTTTCTGTTTTTGCTGTTATCATGAGCTGTTTCCCTGGTGAAATCCTCTTTTGATAGTTAGCGTTTTCTCTCCTCGTTAAAAGTAACATAAACTCCTTTAAATGGCTTTCCCAGGAACAGATGGGAGGAATTACCCTCTTGTTTGTCCATGTTTGTGTCATTTCATCAATAGACCTGCTAGAAATGCAACAACAATAAGTAACTCACTACCTTCATTCATATGTTAAAGCAACACTTTTTTACTTTTTCTGCCTTCAAATTCTATTTTCAAAGTCATTTTGGTGGCACAACAACTCACAATAGGTTCATTTACACTTTCATCATCGTTCCAAAGCGTCTGTATCACCTATACTGGCACTATGCAACTTCTGGTTTCGGGTACGAACCCCTACACAAAAAGAAATACAAAATTTGACTGCTTTACGGCATATGTATGTCACTGATACGTCACGTAATTGATGGTCGCATGTGCACGCAACAACCGGTAGTAAGGAGTTTGGCATCCTGGCTTTTGAGCTTTTATGTTAGTTTTTAAGGACTGAAGGAGACAAGCTCCAGGGGAACGTTCGCTGCCAAAAGGATTTTAAAGACTGTTGGGTCATGACTTTCATGACACATGACTCACTGAACAGGACCACAACTCTGATCTCGCCATTGATGGCTTCGGGACCCCCTTCCAACTGGACTGCAATAACTTTTTAAAGTCACTGGCCCTGTTTGGCCAGTGGGTTGAAAAGGTTAATGTCAAGCCCTGCAGTTCATCTTGTTGCACTGGTGTGAACTTTCAGAAAGGTTAGAGTGATGCGTTGCAAGTAGATGCCACTCTCCAGCTCCTCTCTTTGTGAATATATTGAATGTGGCTTTAGAATGAGCTGTTTATATTTACTGAACTGTGAGTTCCCTTCACGGCATCTGCCATGTTGCACTAGCTGCCACATTTCTACAGTAGCCCTGAACATACTTTAGCTTTTTTTTTCTTTTATTGCAGATGAGATCCAGCATTAAGTTGTATTACTGTTACCTCTTATGTTGAAGTATGGACTAGAGTTAATATCCTCTTGACTAAAAAGCCCAGAAGGGACGCACAAAATATTCTTTAAAGAGGGCCTTTTGTGTTTTTTGCAGAAAACGTTGGAGAGGGTTGTTATGTGTTGTATTATTGTTGTGTGCTTGTAGCATCTGATCCACTGTGGCCTGTGTCATAAAAAATGAGAATGCTTCTTATGATATAGGAAAGATGGCAGCTTTTCACCAGTCTATCTTTTTCCCCCTGATGATATTCAGAAATACAATTTGGCACCAGACACAATAGATGCAGTGCACACCTGGACACCCACACAGTACCTCCCTGCACAATCAAGTCTATTGTGAAATGAGTGGAAGATACAAGCGAACGACAATAGGATGTAAATGCATCTATTCAATGCACAGTGATACACCTGTATTCAGGCACTATTAATGTTGTCTCCCAGAGGCCGAGGACATGTAAGCAGCAGATTAATCAGCATGAAGTCCCAAAGGTAAAAAAAAAATAAGCTGGACCCCTATTACTCCACACTTCCATCCCCATGTCTGTGTATTATGTGCAGGAATGCTGATATAAAACCTGGCTCCTGGTTTCCTGTGTTCTGAAATTCAGTATGGTTTTATTTAAAAAAGCACAGCTTACAAGAAAAAGAAAAAGGGATGTTTGTACCCAATTATCTTTCCAAATGTAGCCTTGGACCTGTTCCATCCTCATGTCACCCTTTGGGTAACAGATAACATAAGATTTCTGGGTAAGTTCTGCATATTAACGAACTACTCTTAAGCTAAAATAGAGATTTTAGAGAAAATCCTATAACATCTTGTGGCAGCTTCAGTGCTATTACCTCTGTTGCTAACTTAATCCGCCCACTGAAACACAACATGCTGCAATGAAATGGTTGGTTAGATACTATTTGCCTATAACCCATATGGTCTCTAGCAAAAATATGATGTAATATTACACAAGCCAGGGCAGCCGTACCTCAGGAGGTAGAGTGGGTTGTCCAATAACCGAAGAGTTGGCAGTTCGAATCCTGCTCTGTCCGAGCCATGAGCTGTTGTGTCTTTGGGCAAGACACTTCACCCACCTTGCCTCCAGTGCCACTCACACTGGTGTATGAATATGTGTAAATGTTTGGTGGTGATCAGAGGGACCGTTTGGCGCGAATTGGCAGCGTAGTTTACCACCACCAGAGTGAGAATGTGAGAGCAAATGAATAATGGATCCATAATGTTAAGCACTTTAGGTGCCTTGAAAAGTGCTATAGAAATCTAATCCATCATTATTATTATTATTATTACAAGCTATAGAAATCTAATCCATTATTATTATTATTACAAGCTATAGAAATCTGATCCATTATTATTATTATTACAAGCTATAGAAATCTAATGCATTATTATTATTATTACAAGCGACAGTGACACGTGTCCTGTTACTTGCTTTGAACGGACTCTGTTGCTTCTCAGGGAGGATACCTTCTGCCGTCTGTTTATTCTTGACACATTTCTCATAACAAGGTTACATCCGAATGTGCTGCTGATGATAAACCAATCAACCAAAATCCCACAGCCCACCAACGGACACATGGAGTGCGAGCACACCGCCACTCCTTACGTCAATGAGGTGTTATGTATTTCAAGCTGCCTAACTGCAAAGTGAAAGGTGAGACGGACGGCAGATTGATTCACGTTTGGCTCCACATGTGTCCTGCTGATGAAATCTAAACACACATCAGAGAGCACTCTACTTCTGCTCTCTGCCAAGGCCCCCAGTGGTTTTCAGATTTGATAGTAAAGTTTTAATTATCACATAAAAGGTCTCACTGGGTCTGCTGGCTGGCTCCATTTTCAGGCTTCTATTTCATTATCTCAGAGAGAGGACCCTCAGGACCCCCTAGGACTCCTGGCCAACAGAGACAACATTACAACAAGGCTTTTCTTTTCTACTGTAACGCAATAGTTTTAACTCTCTTACTGTGTTACCGTCATTGCTCACTAGAGGCAAATAATATATTTCATAATATTTTACTGAACTCTTTCACATTAGCAACAGATTTCACCAAAGGAGAAACAAAGGATCTATTTTGCTTACATTAAGATTGATTTTTTAATTTTTGGCCAGCAGCAAACGCACCTTGCTACAGCAGCACAAATAATAAAGACAGATTGGCTGATTGTTTTCTTCCCACAAATTTCAGAGCTATTTGATTAAACAAGGAGATGAGAGAGACAGCTGAACAGATTGATTGGGAGAAAGTGGCCAGCTTTCAGAGATGTTATTAAACTACTTACTTAAGGTTTAATATGGAAGATTCATTCCTGCTGACAGTGTAAAGTTTACGTTGTGGTCTGGTTTGTGCTGGAATCAGGTCTTTTTCTGAGATTTACCAATTCTATTACTGTGCAAACGACTGTCTCAGCTGTACGTATATGATTTCAGCCTGTACACGGATTCCTATGTAGAGGTTTGATTCTCTGCAATTGATCGGTCTTTTAAAAATGTCAGTTAATGTCACAGACATCTGGCCCCCTGCACAATACACAGACTCTAACACAATCATCACATAAACACATGCAAATCTTATGTTGGGAACCTTAAAATCCAGTTATATCAACTGATCCCGCAAAATTGGGTTGTTTCCAATATGACCAATTGCTACATTATACACATGGGGATTGCATCCTCTTTTTCATTATGCTTTATTTTACTACTACTATTTACTATTCTGATTTTACTCCTTCTATTGCTTGACATAAATATAACATTTCACTCATTATGACCTTTACACACTGATGTAAAAGAGGCACAAAAGTTAAAATACTAATGAATATTTCACATCAAGTCTGTTTAGACAGCCAGTATGAATATTTTTGACTGAGTTTGGAGGAGTTTGTGGTCGACGTTTGTTCATTTGAATGCATTTATACCAGGTGGTCAGAAAAAGTTATGGATACAACATCATCTGGAGTCTCATCTGCAGGGCTTATGTCTGGTGTCCAGGTAAAAGGACAGACACAGTCCAAACTGTTGCTGCTCCACATGGTGTCCTTCACTTTGTTACCTTTATCATATGTGTGTTTTGTGCAATACAGTGTAGCTAAAAATCACATGACGTTTATTTATCACAAATATCTTGGTTGGTTCTTTTATTCATTCAGTGAATTTCAGAAAAATCTACCTTGTTGCAAAAAAAAAAAAACACTGCTTTTTGCTGCCTGATTTTTGTCTTAAGTGTGGAAAGTACTCATAACATGAATATTGGTTCAAAAAATATAATGAATTGCAAATTAATCACATTAAATATCCCTCTAGTGTATGAGGACCTTTAGAATGTAGTTTTGGCTATAAAATAATATTCTATTTTTGTGAAAGAACCCAAATTTTAGTGATTATCATTTGATGGTGACTCCATTTTTTTCATCAGTTTCCTGTGTTTAGAACCTGTCCATGTTTGCATTTCATAGCTTTTCATACCAGTTTATACACATGATAGAAAACTGCCATTGAAAATATAAACCACAAACTGGGCACATTGAATTCATTTTCCTCTATAAAATGCTGAGATCTGTCTAGTTCACATATTTAATGCCTTCTTTTCAATATTCCAAATACATTTTAGTCATTTACTTTTTTCACATAATGCTGCCATGTTTTACTGTAAATGAAAGTCAAACTGTATATTTTGGGGGGATTCATGGATGATTTTTGCTCAAATATGCAACAGTTAACAGTGAAAATCTGCCTGATCTTGCGTGTTGACACATTTAGAAACAAATCTGGAGACATGCAAATAAACATTACTTCATCAGCATATGAATCCACACCACACATCATCATCATTGAATGACATAAAAAATAATCACAGATGGACAGTGAACAGCTGGAAACTCCAGTCCAGTGTGGGAATTGAAATAAATGTACCAAATGAATAAACTGGTGACAAAAAAACAAAATCACACCAATAATCACACACACATTTAGATATTGTGTACATCTGTGTCGTTGTGTACCCATGTTGTTTGTGTATTCTGATCCTGACAAACAGGTGGCGCTCTTTCAGCATCGTCACACCCACTGAAACCTATTGTGAATCTGTCTCACTGCGGAGTCTGCTCGGGTCAAACAATCAGTAATCAGGCTTAGCAGTCTCAGAGTCTTGTGGTCTCTGGGTCGAAGAATAAAGACAGGTGGAGTTACTGGTATTTAGGCCATCCAAGGCCCAGTTTAGCCCCTATGTTAGGGTGAAACAGATGTAAATGAGCTTTTAAGCTGGAGCTAGTGAAATGGCATTCTCTGAAGCTACCTCATTTATCCCCCTCATCCTCTCCTAAGCTGGGAATCCAGACAGCCGTTGGAGGCTCGTGACTGAGTTTTTGGAAGTGGAGGAGTCATTTGGGACTGTGACCCAGATGCCCTGATCTTCTATCCATCATGCCTCTGTTTTAGGCTTGAAATACGCTCATCTCCCAGAAGCTATGACCGTCACTGTCTGGACTCCCATCAGGAATTTGTCTGACTAAGAGCCCTGTGGTCTGCAGTGGCACAACAACAAAAACATCTCTCCCCTTGTTAGGCTGTGAGCTCTTTTCTCCTCATTGTAGGGAAAATAACACCAGTCATTAGTTATTTACAATTATTACACAGACAGATTTTTTTTATGTGATTGCAGTGTCACACCTGATACTGTGCATTCTTTCTATGTGAAGCTAGTAGCTGCTGGCTTGCAGTTGCCATGGTTTCTTCTGTTTTGATCGTCCTTATATAATGTTATTGGTGGCTGGTTGCTGCGAAAAATGAACACACACTTGCAGTTTGTGTCAGTAAATGTTGCAAACCACCCCCACATCCTTGTCCTTCCTCAAAGAGAGCAGCCTGAAGACAAACAAAGAGCTCCTCTCACATCATCTTCCTCCCTCTTATATTCATTCCACCCTCTCTCTGCCTCCTTTGCCCTTCTTCCAGCTTCATTGTCACTGGATTGTCTCTTCCTGTGCCCCAAGTCTCCCCTCAATCCACTTTATCTCTC
Source organism: Apogon talboti (assembly GCA_037367365.1). Taxonomy (NCBI): domain Eukaryota; kingdom Metazoa; phylum Chordata; class Actinopteri; order Kurtiformes; family Apogonidae; genus Apogon; species Apogon talboti. The sequence continues at coordinate 12,078,489 of JAPQRQ010000010.1, read as the reverse complement.
TCCAGTCATATGTGTATTGATTTTTGCTTGCCTCTCCTGTCATATCTCCATATCTCCTAATTTGCACATTCACTCCATCTTTCTCCACCTTGCAGGGTTGTTTCCATTTTCCTACACGAGTATACACACACACACTTCACCCTTCCCTCTCCACAGTTTCTTTATCTTCAGCTATCTTTGTCAGGCACACACTATCTGTCTTCTCCTTCTGGATATGATTATTCTAATCTGTTTTCTTCAATCGTTTTCCTCTAAAATACACCCCACCCTTCACCTCCTTCAGTTATGTCCCACTCATTTTTTAAAAAAAATATTTCTGACAATCCTTTTCATCTCGCCTCACTATTTATGTCCACGCTTTTATTGTGACTGTTAGTTAAACTTCATATACACTGGCCTTGGATGCCTGCTGTGGCTTCAGAGCACACTAATGTGAGTGTTGTAATGCCTTCCAGGCAATCCATAGCTGCAGAGTGTTCGGACGGCAAATCGCTGATAATACCCTTTTCTCTTTGGTAAAACACTGTGCTGAAGATATACACTCAGTTCAGAGAGTTTTACTGCTTGTGGCTCCTCGTTGGTATGACAGAGCTGTTGCTGTGGAAGTAAAGCTGCCTCTGACACACACAAAAACACCCATCTTACTGCAGTTGCATATGAATCTACAGTCTTGCCTGCATTGGAAACGTTTAAGACAGAGTGTAAACCTGGAACAATGCATCTTGCAAGATAAAAATGGATATGTTTGTGTAGATAAACAATATGTGGTTAGTACAGGTCATAAATACTTACAGAATAGTTTTATGTGAAAGCTGAGAAAGTAAAGCACATAGTAGATGTAAACTTAGGGAAAGCTTTTCCTGACAGATTCCCTGCTCGATCAGTTGATTTCCATCTTCACCAAACCCCAGTCTGATATTCCTTTAGCCGGTCAGCTGTAACCTGTCAAACTTAAAAAAAACCCAAAAAAAACAACATTGTCTTTCTCCTATCATTCTGCTGTTTTCTAGCTGTCCTCATCTGTCCCTCTGAAGTTTCTCTCACTGAAGCTCCGTCCTTTTTCATCACCACCACCAGTGTGTTGGCTCCAGGGTAGTTTTCTCTGTAACTGGAACGCATTAATTCACACTGTTTGTTTGCCATGGTTCACTTTTTCAGCCGGTATCTAAACACCAAAGTTTAATACTTCAAAGTAATTCAATCACAGAGAACATAATCTTTCTCTTTTTCCTTTGCTTTTAGTCTGTCCTGATTGAAAGGCTGGTTGGTTACAGAGGAATGGATAAGGTACGGTTTGAGTTTGGGTCTTCATACAAGAAAACATGAATTAGTCTAAACTTAGCTCGGCTTTTTACATTTTATTTCATGATTTATTGCTTTCTTGTTGGTTTTTCAGGTCAGATCTTACTTCTTAGAACAATTAGGTTTTTAGGTTACTGTAGGTCAGTATAATAAATTACTTTACTTGTTATGCATAATAAGTGGCTCATGCTGATGTGGTTATCATATATTACAATAAATAAATGTATGAATACAGAGAGTATCATGACAAATATCAATCAAATATTTGCTTGCAGGGGCAAACAATTTCTTTCAATAATTTGTGATTTACTATATATTGTATTTATTATATTGAATCAAGCTTAGATGTGTGTACTCATCCTGTTGACATTTTACATATCTATATATAGAACTACAACTATTTTACATATTCTATGCATATATATTGGGACTTGGAAAATTATACACAAGCCATGTGAGAATAAAGGAATTCTAATGGGAGCAGATGATGGTGTTGTGAGTCTTTTGGGAGTTTTAAATCAGTTACAGTTTTCATGCTAACCCTCCTGGATTTTTTTTTTTTTTACTTTTTTCTGCTTGATATTGATGTTTGTGTGTTTTGGTCCAGGATTCTTTTCATCATAAAACTTGTCTACACATGGTGCCTGCAAATGGTTTCTCACTTGCTGACACAGAAACATGTTTCTGGCTTCAGGCTGGTGGACATGAAATCTTTTTCCTGTTGAGTGGTATAGCACTGCAACATGATCAACTTCAATTTGAAGGAAGGCGGGTCCTGGGTTTTAAAGACTACTTTGTGTGATTAAATACTGTCACGGATGATGAACAGCATGATTTACTGCAGAAGATTGACACTCTTATCGCTCTTAGTTGATTCAAGTGTTGCGTTGATGTGGAGGATTTACAGCCCATTTCATTTAGAAATACAAGTCTTGCGTAAAATGTCATAAAGTAAACACAAGCACAGTAACTCTGGAAACAGTCTCAGAGTGCTCCGTTATGATCTGATTATTTGCAGCTGACATCTTTTTACACTCGTTCCGCTGAACTACACGTCACATTATGTATACAACAGCCTTCAGGCCAGTCCGAAGTGGGGATACTGGACCAAAGCCAACAGCGACAGCTCGGTGGCATCTGTTCTGCCTTCGAGGCACCTGCACAGACCTTTAAGTCTATCAAAAACCTATTTCTGACATCTGTCTCTTCTCACCTATCCCGCCATCCTTATCACCTTAAAGGCAACTTCTTCTTCACCCAACTTCTGTTTTCTGCTTCCCTCCCCATGCTCCCACTTTCCACCCAGATCACGTTCCATTTGCTCCCTATTTCCCCTCCCACTCCCTTCCTTTTTCGTCTTTTATCTCCTGTTCTCCTCGTTCACAACGCATTATCCCTTTTTGATATCCTCCATGTGTCTATCATCCATCTCCTGTCCTTGCCTGCTTCCAGTCTCCTATTTCTTTTCTTATCCTTCAATTTCACTGTTGCTTTACTACCCCACCCTTCCAGACTCCCCCATATTTCTCCCTCCTGCTCACCACCCCACTCACGTCCAGGTCTGTTTCCACTGATAAGACTCTCACTTACACACACACACACACACACAGAAAAAGAGATAATGATGTTGCAGTGCCAACATCCTTAGCATCACTGCTAACTGTTCTTCGTCACCAATATAATTGCTAATGAATCTGTCATCAGTCATCTTTGTCTCAGAGCCATAAAAGGGACTTGAGTGAGCTACAAGTCTCTCCATATATTTCTATCAGTGATTCAGGATGGAGCTCCGTTACTTTTACATTAAAATCATAAACCTTCAAACCTTACTGTGCCCAGTTATTTAATTGTTTTACTCAGAATATAAGCAAAACATGATATGGTTCATTCTTTAAAGGTACAATATGTAAGACACACACTTAGTTGTGTGCTTATGTGATTTTTGCGTTGGAGTCTGTGCTCAAAGTGTGTTCTCTTGTCGTCTTGGAGGCATAAGGCTTTGCTTCTTCCAGTGTTTTCTGTCTGTTACTGTCAAATGTGCCTTGTCCAAAATTAGATTGATCTCAACAAGTTTGGCTGTGACTATGCTGTGCTATTTTGATTTTTGGCATTTCATTTTCTCTTGGGTAGTGTCCATCGGGGTAGCAAGTACTTTGCTACTGCAGATTGTCTCCTTGTACAGTTGGATCTTTTGTTTGGTCGCAATATCTTCCTAAGACATCCATGGAGGGAAAGCTTCAGTCTTTACCCATGTCTCCTTTAACTACTTGGTAGCACCCTGGGGCATAAAGCAAGTCAGTTCTCCACTCAATTAAAAGTGAAATAGTACAAAGTACACGAACATGTCTGCTGGCTGTTATTGTGGAAGGCAAATAATCTCATGTCATATTAATATAACGTCAAGACTATTAAACACAGCTTTCTCAACTTCTGGGTCACACTCCAAAACTAGGTTACAGACTTGACTTGAATGGGTGGCAAAAAAAATATTTGCAATTGCTATCCAATGGTGGACTGTTATTTCGGCAGATCTATGTGTAAGTCATGTGATAACCTCAGCATTGCCTTGGTAACAGAAGCATTTGATTGCAAGGTGATGGGCTAAGTGTGTTAAAAGTGTGCAAAAATCTAACCTTAGCGATGTCTAAAATTCCATAATAACATACTAATCAGATGAGTATGTAAAATGTAGTGTGGAAGATTTTTTTGTGTGTCAAAAAATCATTGGATGATATCAACAGTATATGAATTGCAAACTGCTTCTGGGTAAATATAACAGCATGTAAACTCTGAATACCTCACCAGAAAAATGTCCAATAAAGCAATGCAGTCATGGAAACAATGGACTACAACAGAGGGTGAATATACTGTACATGCTGGTACAGTGCATAGTATCACAGAGGTGAGATGTAAGATGGGATGGTTGCTGAGGTTAAGGGCCCCCAAGCTTTCAGGAAGTAACATCCTTTACACCCTGAGCAGAGCATTCTACTGATTATATGCTGAACATTAGTGTAGACTAGAAAGGATTTTGGACGTACTATCTCATTATGTTAAATATGGATATAAATACATACTGTATATAACATATGATTAAAAACTAAAAGTAGAGAAGTGGTCGCATAACACGAAGCCATCAAAGCTGAATTAAAAAATATGTCCTGTACTTATTTGGTGTCTTAACACAGTTGTGATGTTACTTTTATTCATATTCATTAGAATCAGCGGGACCTAGGTGTGATTTTGACTTAATTTATTATTAGAGGAATGTGCTCTGAGGGCAGAGATGAAAATATGTGAATATTCAGTTGATTTAATGTGCAATTTTTTTGAAAAATATAGTTGTTTTGTTGGAATTCAACTTCTAGAGCATTGTCATCAAAAACATCTGAGAGCTAATAAACATTAACTTTGGTCCAATGTCCAAGTCTCAAAGCATCCTGAAACATTAACCACTTCAATTCAGTCTATTTCTGTGCTGTGATTACGTGTTCTTTCCACACTGTGCTGGTTTCCTCACCTCAAAGGCACTAAAACTAAAGTAACAAGCATGTTTAAAGTACAGATATATATAGTGCTTGTTGAATTGCTTGCTACCTCTGACTATTGGTTACTAAAGTACACTGCTGCCACTGTACAGGAGCGACTGAGGGTAAGGATATTCATGGAAGTCTGACCCAAGTACTCTCCATAGGAATCAATCAGTAAAAGTGCTAATTTTCTAAGCTACATTACAGTTTTACACAATTCACGCACTGGAAACAAAAAAGCCATTACGATGCAAATTTCTGCACTCATGTTAGGTACTACACAGTGCTTATCATTATATGTCATATATACTGTAATGATGTTGAATGTTACAACATGTGAGGTGAATGTATATGAAAGTGATCACTGTGAGTTAAAAGCTCATTTGCCCACAGTAAAAGCATGTGTCCATAACTGTAAGGGCTTACAAGTCATGTTTACATGTGTCAATGTCTCTGAGTGAATAAGTGCAGGAAGAAAGACTAAGTGTGGTTCATGTCACTAATGAGTAGATGTGGTGAAACAATGAACTTTGTGGATCTTTCAGCATTCAAATATTGTTTTCCAACCTAACACTGTGGTTACTTTTGTACGTTTTCCTGTTTTCTTTTTTATTTTAGTCCCTTCTCTGACCCTTTTTCAAACTCTAGCCCTATTTGAATCTAAATCTAATCAAACACAGCATAAACGCCACATGTATTACATTTTTTGTTTTTCCTATTTTTAATAAAGTGAGTAAAAATAAATACAAAAAATACATGTTCTTGTCTACAGGGAGCAGAAAAAGAGTGAATTTTATTTGTGTGGCCACTGAAACCTTCAGAGATTGTGCTTTTGTCTGTAGGCTTCCTAAAAGTAGACTACATTATGTAAGAAAAATAGCTTTTGTTAATCAGTAATTCAGGTAAATATTAAAGCAGATGCAGAGAATAAAAATAGGTTCCTGGAAATATACATACTGCGTTGTCTCTAAAGGGGTTAATATTAGCATCGACATTACAAACACTTACAGCTATCACAACCACCAACGGATTAATGCTATGTATTCACAGACTGTATCACTCACTGAATAAAGTATAAAGACCATTGTGTTGTATTAGGTGGTAGTTTACATTGTAGCTCCATAACCTTAGCTCTGTTTTAACTCACCTCCATTTTCCATACATTTTATGTCTTTAGTAACTGCACTAAAGGTCTGGAACTGTCACAGTTTAGTCTGAACCCTGGATCAACAAACATCCAACTTAGACAAGCAATAACATCACATAATCTCACAGAATAACTCTATAGCTTCATAATCAAACTCATGTGGAAGAAATTATGTGATTTCAAACTCCATTCTTTTCAATTAGGGCTGTGTCCAGTGGTGAAAACAACAACCTTTTTATCACTTTGTCACTTTTTGTGCCTCTAAAAGTTGTTTCTTAGCGACTGTCATCTCCACCTTGGTCGATGGCCTCGTGGCATTAGTTTTCGTCACCATGGGAGACCGGCAGAGTGACTCACTACTCCCTCTAGTGGTCATTATAAATCTGACGGTCCACTGGGGTAAATAAATTCAATTCATACCTCTACAATCCAATTTGTTGGCGTCTTTGGCAAAAGTTCAGAGCTCTTTATTCTAAAACCTGCAAAGATACTTTCAGATCATCACTTTTAATATTAGAACGTAGAAATTAAACATATAGCCCCTTTAAAATGAAATGAATGAATATGGAATGAGTAACCCTTGAATTTTATGTGTTTTCTTTTTTAGTGTATAACTCCACAAGTTCTGGGGTATCGGGCTGTCACATTCCCAGTTTAGAGTTACTTGATGGGAAATAGCTCAGGTCATATGAGAAGTGGGAGGTATTTTTGTGATGTGAGTACGGTCAGAGATGTAATTCCACTTGGCTCTAGGCTGTCTGCCTTGTGAATAGGCTGAAATGCCGAGAAGCTGCCAAACACAACAGTAATGAACAAGGCTGTGATTAGTTTCCTGACCCAGCTGCTGATAGGGAGCATGTAGTCTAGAACAAAAAGGCAGAGGTAATATATGCATGTTTAAATCAAATTTTCAGTTTCATTTCTGAGTAGTTGCTCTTATTATGGCATTCATTTGCATCTCTTGAGGTACTTAAGCATAAGGTGAAAAGCAAAGGTAAATGTGAGCATAAATCATTCCTATAACTGAATAAAAAAAAAAATCTATGCCTTTGTAAATGATGAAAAATAGACTCAGTGGCTCCACTTGTCACATATATTTCCTTGTGTTTGGCTCTGTAATTAATAAATTGGATTGCTGATGCATTCACAGACCAGTTTTTCGATTCACCTTTCTTAAATAGGCACGATGAGCCACGGTTACTTTGTTTTTTTTATTCCATCCAAGCTGTCTGATACGTTTATGTCTGACCCCCATCCCACATACGCTCACAACTCAAATGTCATCCTGTTCTGTCCTAAATGTCAGTTCAACTAAAAGTCCTTCCAAATGAGGGGCTTTGAGACAGGAGACATTTGGCAGCCATGTGCACTGAAACCAGTGTTCAATTTCTACTTTTGCAGCTATAATTTGGACACTGTACATCCTCTGTGAAAACATCCAGTGTACAACCTCACTGTTGCTGGATATACTTGTCTTAGTCCAAAGTAGAGACAGGAAAGAGGACCAGAAATGTGACTGGAGCTGAGTCTCACCCTAAAAATGTGTGCTCTTACTATCTGACCTTAAATTGTCCTACCTTATTTTTCAAAACACTTGAACATTATACTTATCTAACATACCAACAGTTAAGAAGGATTACCAAAAGATTTTAATTCACATACTGTGTTACCTTACTTAACCATGTGGACAGAGAGCATATACGCCGCAGAAGAAACACACCACCTGCTCTTCTGCTGTTTCAGTCAGCTGGCATCCCTTCAATAATGTGAAAGTAATTCTGAGACATTAAACCAATGTAAGTTCTGCATAACAAATGCTACAGCAGGTTCTTACATTTATGTTTTCATACGGAAGAACATGAATATTTACATACACTTTTAAAATGGTGAAGCTTTTACTCACTGCTTAGATATACAGTTTAATCAGGTGACATTTCTATATTATTTACATAGTATTTCAATAAATAAAAATGCACATCATAACATCTCTGCACAAGTCAAATCATCTTGATTGACCTGTGGTTGGATAGACACTGCAGCTTCTAAACAAATAATAAACACATCTTGACGTCTTACCTTCAAGTCTGTTATTATTCATTCATTTTGCCACACTGCTTTATCCTCTGGAGGGTTGTGGGATACTTGACACTATCCCAGCTACCACTGGGTGAAAGTGGGTTACACCTTTGATGTGTTGGCCGTCCATCACAAGGCTGACAGATCCACATGAACAACAATTCACACCTACTGTGACATTCACACCCATGGGCAATTTATATTGACCAATTAACATATTAAGGCACAGGAATTTGACATATTAGAAGAAGCTGAACTAGAGTATTCACACAAACAAGGGGAGAACATCCAAACTCCACACAGAAAGGTCCACGCCGATCCTGATGGGACCAAACCTTGCACCCTCTATAGTTGTGACATGACAGTGCTAACCACTGTGTGCTAAACAATAGTTAGCAGATGTCACATTCTATGGAAGACCATTTGTGCAAATAGATACTTTCCTTTTTTCATTTTATGTTTACGTAACATGTTTAAAATAAAAAGAAAATTAGTTATTGCTGATAAGAGTGGTTTGAGAGGAAACAGTTTATTTTTTAAAAGCAGTTGATGAGAAATAACTTAAAACAGCACTGTATTTCAGTTAATGGGTGAATTTACAGGATTGCTGCAGTGAGGAACTGAAAGCCTGCATGGCGCTTATTAAGGCTGAAAAAAATTTAAGGATAATGTTGCATCCAGAGATATAAACACACACTGAGATAGGGGAGGTGTGCTACAGTTTGTCTTGTTCTTGTTTTGTTTTGTTATTTTGATGTTCTCATGCTAAAATTAGATTTGTGTTTATAAGTGTATAGGCATTATGAGCTGTTACTTCAGGGTGCACCTTTTACAGAATGCTTATGTTGTCTAACAACTATTTGTTGGTAATGCTTGTTGCTTTCACCTTATTGTTGACTATTATTATATTACTGTTCTCACTACTGTGTCACTGACTGTTTGTCTATGGATTCTTTAAAGTTTTTGTTCCTCTGTCTTAATACTTAACGTAGTGTGTCAACACAAAAACACCTGTATGTATTCTTTGGTTGTGCCCAATAAAAGACTTTGTATCAAGGTGTCAAGGGCTTTAAAGATATATGAGGAAGGTTACATCAGTTATGTGCAACAACAATGCAAGGCAGTATGTTGTGCAGAAATTATTGATGTAGCTGCAGACAGATACATTACACACAACTATGTACACCCCAGTTGTGGTTTAGTGTTCAACTTCACGTCTCTGAAGGAAATTATGCGTGAATGACTGACATTGATATTGAAATTGATCAGATAAACAGTGCATCGGCGTAACTGCAGGCTTTAAGATGAGCCGGAGCTCAGCCTAGTATTCTGATTTGTTAGCTTTGTGAACTATTGATTGTTTATAATGCTGCTACCCTCAGTCAATTTTTGTATAAAAAAGATGAAGTAAATGTTTGAATTCTTGGAGTCGCTGAAAAGTAATTGCAGAATCTGTATTCCAAAAAGCCTGTCTGTCAGAAAGTTGGAAATACTTGTGTACGACAGCTGAGATCAACATTGAGTGGGTGGAAAAGAAAATCTCGCATTGCAAAAAAAATAATGACAATGATAATGGAAAGATTAAGATTATCTGCATGAAGAGGCACCACTACAAGCAAGAAGATAATGAGCTCATAACTTGGCTTAATCTGCTTGATTTATGTAAAATATATGTGTGGTTGTATTAAGGCTGTAGGGGAAACGTGTTGTGCAATGTGTTCATGAGTGTGTGGGTGTGATTGAGTCAGGGGTTGGAGTGTTATGTGTTTGCTGGACTTGGCCGCCATGCATTATGACATACCTGACCTGTGACCTCAGGGTCGCAGGCCAGACTTCTCCTTTCCTGTGATGAGCTGTTAACTGACCTCAGGGGCAGTCAGTCAGGCTGGAGGAGTGTGTTTCCCTGTGTGTGTTTCTGTGTGAGAGAGTGTGTTTTCCTCCTCACTACCTCACTACCTTGTGATCTGATTTACCCTGACAAGGCAACAGGACTGAACAATAAAAATGTCTATTTTCTCTCTCTCATTCGCTCCCTCTCCCTTCATGCTTCAGGCGAAATGGGGGAGGTGATTAAACTGAATAAACCCAGTGGAAGAATGACATTCCCAAAGAGTAATTTTTGGAACCAAAATCTTCCTTTTGTATGTTGTAATACTACGTCAGGATCTGTCATTTGGTTTGAAATGCTGCAGCAAGACTACCTACCACTAGAAAACAACATCTATCTTTTTCAGCCCTTCAACTCCAGATCAATCTGTATCCGTAAATATTATGTGTGAATGTCTAACTCATTATTTTCAAAGCTCACTGGAGTGAAAGAAGATCAGTTTCACTTGCAACCAAGAACCGAGAAACCCTTTTAACATTTGTTGTCTGTTTTAAAGAATTAGTGTGTAAGATTTGGTGGTATCTTGCAGTGAGGTTGCAACAAATTTAATTCTCTTCCCAAGCGTGTAAGAAAACCTTTGGTCGTCACATCAGTGTCTAAATCCAGCATTTGGTTTGTTAGTCCTATAGCTACTGTATAAACATAGTAGGTGTGAAAGTTGATTAATTTGACATCTCAAATTCATAGTTAATAGTGATTATACACAAAGGAAAACACAAATTCTGAATACTATGCTGTATTTCTTGTAATAAATATCCCTTAAAAATGTTCTCTTTGAACAGTTTGGATTAAAAATACTTTGTCTGCTTTTCGATGAATAAGATTTTGAACCATTTTAATAAAATATACTTCCTGGAGCAAATAGATGAAATTTCATTTGTGACCTGGACATGATAACATGGTTTATCCTTGAGTGAGTTAATTACTTAGTCAGACTCTTATTTCTGTGCCAAGATTAAAATGAGATGGAATGAGATGTGTTAATGGCTTGGGCCTAATCACACCATAACAGACCTATTTTCTTTCTTTCCCATATCAAATGTTAAGCAAAAACATCAGAAATATAAAATTGGCCCAATTCTTGTCAGTTTGGCATAAAAATACACTTTACCTCATATGTGGATTTTTAAAAATTATAATTATCATTGATAGTAATTATGACTGTAGGAAATTTTGGTTCATATCATACAAATTAAGCATACATGCTTAATTTGACATGATGTGACTTAAATATTCAACACATGAAATTTAGTGACCTCTAGCTGTGATGTCGCAGATTGCAATAAACAGGAGTCAGTGATTGAAGTCAGTGATTGTTTTGTCCATACTGGGTTTTTTTTAATTATAGGGGTATTAGTACAATAAGGACAGGGTTAAGTCCAGACTTACTGTAGAAACATAACGGCACAAAATGGTGGACTACAACCTGATCTCTTTATAGATGGAAAGATCCTCTCTATGTTTTTGAGATTTAATTTGTATATTTTAAGTGTACTTAATTCTACAACCTTTTACACATTGTACCTTTAAATATGACAGAACAACAGGACTATATCACTTATTGTTTCTTTTACTGCAGTGGGTCGTTCGATTAGATCACTTAAAATGTATTCTATTTATGTTATGTGTTTTCCTTGTTATTGCTACTATTCATTCATTCATTTTGTTATAGACTCAATAAACAAAATGAAACCCTTTTCATGTCTTAATCCTTGGTTATACTCTACGTTTTTTTTCCTGCCTGGGTGTTTTCAGTGACTCCCTAAGCCGTAAACCCGGCAGCACAGTGAATTGTGAATCCAAACAGCCGGAGCAGCAGCAGATAGACAGTGACTGAGAGAAGAGAGGGAGGGGGGGTGGTGAGAGATAAAGAGAGAGGGAGAGATGAAAGCCATGCTAAGCGAGAGAGAGGCGCTCATACTGAAGGAGGCAGAGGCAACAGCTACAGCACCAGCACGCTCCTTCCCCTTCCTCCCTTTCCTCTCTCACAAACCCAGATTCACGCCGGAGGAGATGGAGGGCTCCCTGACCCTCTGAGGACCACCGTCTGAAGGAAAAGGAGACTCTCACATCAGCCCCCCTCCCCTTCCTGTGAATGCCTGGGCAATTTTGGGGGGCAAAAACCGTCAAGGAGTGAAAGGAGGTGTGCGCACGCAAAGCTACCAGAGGAAGGGAGGGAGGGAGGGAGAAGGAGAGAGAAGAGGGGTATGAGTGGCAGGTTTGGTAGAGCTCCTGATGCCAGAGTCCGGGAGTGAAACAGAGAAACACTGAGGGAGACCCGAGGTGTGGAGGAGTGGCACGTGTGGAGCAGCGACTGCAAGTTGTGGTTGAAAACAGACGGTGGAGAGCCAAACAGATTTACATACCAACACAGCTGGACAGATGAGGAGGCATCAGGGACCACGCTTCAGTCCTGGGTATGTCATAAACACACTCAGACACACACAGACATTTACACTGTTATTGCTGTGATTTTGCCAATAGAGCAAGGAAATGTAACAGTGCATGTTTGCAGATCTTCAGTGTGTTGACGACTACCCACCCTGACAAGTCTCCCTACTTGCCCTCAGATACTTAAAGGAAAGAGGACGACAAGGGGAGTTCATGTGTGTGGGGTCATGCTTTCTGAGCTTCAACAATCTACATCTTCTTGTAACATTATTGTATAGCACGAGAGGCATTTCATAAGGGTTTCGTAAGCTGTCACAATGATGCATGTGCATAAACCTCCACTAGTGGAATGTTGCCATTATTCACATCGCTGGACAAATTTAACATCACACTCATCTTAACACTTGTTTTTATGGATGAAGCATTTCTCATTATGTTTACTTGTACATGACTTATTTGTTCTGCACAGTGTTGAGTCATAAATCGTGAACAATAACAAAATATCTGAAAGGATAGCTCGTGCGGTTGCTTAGAAAAAGGAGAAGTAGTGCAGCCTGGAGTTGTTTGTGTCCTCCACTGTGAGACATGTATAGTTTTGCTTACTACACGGCAGGATGCCAGAGTGGCAACATGACATGTTTGACCATGTGTTATGTCACGTTGTGGCAGAGCGCATACGGCTCATGACAGCAGGTTTGCATGAGGTTCATGAGTCTGCTATCTCCCCTTCTCAGCATCTTACCACCTCCTTCTTTCTCTTTTTTTTCCCACCATCTTTCGTCTTTTCTCCATTTCCAATTATAGGCTGTCACTTCTCTCCTTCTCCCCCTGATCCTATCTCCTCTTTCATTCTCTTGCTAAGCAATTACCTTTACCTGACTCTTCCCCGCTGGTCAACATGGCAGGCTGGTTTCCTGTCTTGCTTTTTAACAATCAAACTGAAGGATGGGTGGTGATTTTCTTCCCTAAAGAAGCAAAAAAAAAAACAAAAAAAAAAACGCAAAACAGTCCAAATGAAGCTGTAACATAGTCACTGTTAACATTATTTCTCCTCAGATCCGGACAAGATATGTAAATATGAAATCACTGTTGGGGCTTTGCAGTGCGCAGAAGAATTGCACCTCTAATCATGCAATCACCTCATTATTTCCTGCACCTCATTAACTTGTTTGGGTTTCTAACTTTATCGCAGTTCGCAGTCTCGTCTTTTTGAAAACAAACACAAAAAAATTCACCCAGACAGGGCTGGCACCCAGATGGCTCCTAACATATGGGACAAGTTGAAAGTGGAAAGTCTTGTCAGTGAGCTAAAACAGCCCCGTCACCGCATTATACTCTTACTGACTGTTTAGCTCCTCCTTGTGTCATAAACCAACCAACCCAGAGATTTTTTTTTCCTTTAGCCTCAATTGTGGTAAATGTGATTTATATGTCTTCTTTAGTACCACAAATACATATTCACATAAAATTAGGCACACACTCCCACCACTTCCATAAACCTTTCACTTGCTCAGGAGGTATTTGTTGTTTTTTTTTTCCTGTCATACTACAACATCTTGATGTTACAATGCAAAGTGCCTTGAGGTGACTTTTATTTTGCTTTGCACCACATAAATAAAATTGAATTGGATAGCAGAGCACCGTGACAGCTACCTAAAGCCTTTCTGCTGCCAAATCTGCAAGTGTGAAAAGACACAGATGGAGGATGAGATTGGAAATAAAACAATCCAGGAGCGTGGATGAGACAGATGAACAGGAGTTGTGAGATAGAATTAAATAAAGGAAGATAATGGAAGAAGATGAGGAGTCAAAGAGACGCTGAAGAGCGACAGGAAAAACGGAGAATGTGGGTGAAAATGTTTGACTCTGGTGTTGACAGGTGCTGATTGCTGATGTCTTTTTCCAGTGAGTGGACACAGCAGCAAAGAGCCTGTTTTCAACTGGCCCTGAGGGAAAAAAGCACAGGAAAGGGAGAGAGCAACAGAGAGACTATACACCAATGGAAACAGTCAAGGGATTTTTATGGGTTAGCTATGATAACAATTTGCAGCCCACCAAATCTAGAATCACAAAAAACGGCGATTGTTCCATCATACAGGTTATAAACAACTCAACAATTTTCCAAGAGATAATGATTTAAAGTCAGTTTTTTTCAATGTCTCATTTTCATTTTATGGTGTTCTAAATATGAAGGAGCTCTTCACAGTGTTTCCCTGAATTCACAAACACCTGATGGACCCTGAAAAAGACAATATTTAATATTGATGAGAACATGCTTAAACATTCAGAATGTGCATACTGTACAGAGACGGCTGGAGCAGGCAGAGGAGTGGCGGTGATGGCAGGGAGTTCGCCATTGTCATTGCAGGAGGATGGATGCTAAATGTTCATACTGAGAGAGATTGGCTGCAAATTGAATGTGATTATCAAGCAGCTTCTGGTCCAAGTGTTTAAAGGTCAAGTGTACAACAATCTCCCACATACAAGAGAATTTCTGGGGTTTAAAGCTATAATGTCTAAAATTTGTGCTTTAAAATATCTTCATCCATAAAGACCCAGTACTACTTTTGTGGCAGTTCTCAAATGATTTTTTTCTCTATTTTTAACTTTTCTTGAGTGATTTATCGCCATTTATTCTGATATTATGCTCAGTATTTTGCATTCTTAAGTGAAAATCATGTATTTTCCTATATTTGATCTACAGATCATGATTGATGTCCATAAAAGCTCTAATTATTTTATCAAGGACAGAGAAAATTGAGGAAAAAGTGACTTTTTCAGTAAAATCTATCATTAACTGAACATAAACCCAGTGTCTCCACGCACTGTCATTGATCCAACTCCATGGGTTTTACTGGTGAGTCAATGTTGTAGAAGATGACAGTGTTTCCACAGTCACTGCAGAGCCTCTGAACATCCAAATGGGTCATATCTGATTGACCATGAAAAGACGACAAACTGCATTTTACACCGATTATTTACATGTACTGATAGGATTAGCGGATCAACAGTTATTTAACTTTTTATATCAATAAATGATTTTGGTCACCAGTGGGACTTTTGGGTCTTTATGGGTTAAAACCTATTAGTCCTTTGTTAAATATTTTTTTGACTTTCATTGATTATTTTTATTGTAGCTTTCTTCATTATCTTACATCTTTCATGGTTATTTCATTAGAATGAAATTAAATAAGTCAAGTCATGAGTAAACTTAAATATATTACCTCTTCTATAACATAATTTCTGCTTGAGTCAAGTCAGATTGATTTTTATAGGCATAGGTTGTTAAAAAAATAAATAAACCTCTCTCTTTCCTTGCCACTTCACAACGCTGTCAAACTCTGTCTATTGTTGTCGTCTTAACTAAGAAACCCCCTTGCGGCAGAAATTACATACTGTGCATTTAATTTAGCTCTGAACTGGTTAGATTGTGTGCTTGTGCTGACTTGGTTAGAGATTTCAAGGTTTTTCCGGATTATATTGGTGACTGTAATGTTATCATAACCAATGATAATGATGGGCAAAGCCGGTTGTATAAAAGCTAGGGTGAGGAGTTCAGTTAACGCATCTTAAGCCTTTAGGGAGTGAGATGAGAGGGATGTGTGAAAGGAGAAGAGGAGCCACAATGGGGTGTGCGGTGAGAGGACTTGATTGCAAAGGTGACCGAGGGTATGTGGGCGTGTTAAAGGACCGTTTGATCTGAGCGTGTGCACATGTGCAATGCGTTTGAGGATGATGTTTGACCTTGAGAAATGCACCAAGGGTCTTAATGATGTCCTGTGTGGAGAGGATTGCAGTTATTAGATTGCTGAAGCATGATTATGGTGCACACATGGACAAGGGCAAATGAACATACAAAAAAGAACTGCTCACTGTTACACATTCCTGCAGCCGAGGTGGCTCACAAAACTGAATTTAATGGTTTTAAACCCAGTATTATTGAGTACAATGGTGAGAATCCTGGGCGAAATTACTTGAGAGTGTGCATGTACATGAATGTGTGTCCGCTGAGATTAAAAGCTCTTAGGTGCTGTGGCAGAGCGTGTTGTTGCACCCGTACGTTGTAAAGTAAAGGGCATGATCCCAGTCAATAATGAACAAGCGGGCTTCATCACAGGCCAAATAACCAGCAGGTGAGAGGTACATCTCCTCTGCAGTTGCAGCCTTCTTCGCTGCTCTATTACGACCTCCTCACCTTCCTCCACCTCCTCTCCTCCTCTCGCTGATCCTCCTCCTCCAATTCCCTCCCTTACAATAAATTATTCTTTCCCTGTTTTCCTCATTCTGCCCTTTCACTTTCCATTTCGCTTTCTTTAATTTACTTTTCCCCACTGCATTTTCTCTGATATGACCCCAGGCCTTCAGATTCTGTTGTTCAATCTTCCGTTCACGGTTGCTGTCTGTCTCTGTTGCTTTCACTCTCTCTCTCTCTCTCACAGCTGTGTGGGTCTGATAGGAAAGTTTTAAGGTCACCTGATATCTCCTGCCTAACACTCATAATGAATTAGCATTTAGCTTTGCTTCATTATTCAGTCTGACACAATCATCCCTGGAGTGTTTTCAGCCTCTTTAAAATAAATCCTGAAATGGAAATCAGAGATGATTGAATATTTCAAACTAGAAAAACCACACCTGCTGAGATTAACATAGTCCTTAAGGGTCTGTCCATCTTCATCAACACTGATAGTCTGTTTTATTTCCTCAATTTCAGAAAACATGTAGTTGTAATAAGCTGTTGACATGGCTAATGAAAGTGAATTTCACACTTATATTCTTTTTTTACAGGCAGCCCTGCATAATCTGATTAAATAGGATTTTTTTCAAAGAACATTTGTTCAAGCTAAGTGAACATCTTTCATTCCTTCTCGAAAAGGTCAGCATGTCAGTATTTACACATATCCACAAAAAAGTTTGTATCCAAATCTTTAATTGTGTTTAAAGGCAGCTGTAGTAGGCCTGGTTATCCGTCCATTCAGGTGCTTTCTGTTCCCCAACTTCACAAACTACTAGTTAGTCAGTTTGTTTACAATGCACAGAGTTCACCATAAAAACGAGATCAGTTGAGACATATTTTTCAGTGCGACTAATGACATGTCCACATTTGCAACACAAGTAAAAACTTGAGGTGTTGCAACAGGTGGGGTCTATTTTAGGCAGCTGTAGCTGAACGTACATTGAGCTTTATGTCTCTACTCTCCTTTATGTCACTGGAATTAAGGTAAACTCAGTAAACATATCAATAATATCAACTGCCATGGCTTAGAAATCCACTCTGCTGAACTGCAAGTCTGTTATAAACATTAGCTGTTGGACGATGTCATAGAACTCATGCCACATTTTCATCAATGATGAAACAGAGAAAACTAGAATTTGCCCTCTTATGTTTGACCATCCTCGCTGTTACCATGGTAACGTTGGTTTCGTTTCAGATTGTTGGTAGTTAGTTTTGTTTTCTGTTGCTGTAAACATTCTGCATTGCAGAAAATGAAAACGTTTGCATCTCTCCCTTTTGCTTCAAAATTTGGAGTGTTTGTCCTTGGCCCATGTCCCACACGTCCACAAAGTTTCATGGAAATCAGTGCAGGTTGGAGACATGCAGGAGTGATCCCATCCCTTTGTCCTTGGCCAATTTATCTAGTGGAACGAGATGCATACATATGCAATGAGCATGCTTGTAAATCTAGCAACTGTTGATTTAAAATTCATCGTGTCACCAACATAGAAGAAACTATTCAATGGACCTCACTTCCTAAAGAACACATCTTTTCTGATCAGAAGAAAGCTTTCTGCCTTGTCACTTCATTCTGAAGCTTTCAGCCTTTTAGTAATACCATATCACTATACTTTACATGCTGCCAACAACCCTTATTATCAGACTACTCTTAGTGAACACAGTGAAGTGGTTACAATATAAATGCTTAAAGTCGGCTGTAAAAAATATATAGATTGGTTTGTACAATAGACATATTGGAGCAGTCTGTGACCTTGACCTGGTCAATTATATGGCCCATTGTATTCCTGACTTATGAATATCTAATGTAATTGTTTTGGGAAGCTATGTATGATGCTATTGCCTTTTTTTAAAAAAAATATATATATACTGTATATATACATAATTCATTTTTGGATTATTGTGATTGGATGATGTGTTGATTGAGTCAGTTCATATGAAGTGTTTGGATGCTGCCCACACACCTGATGAAGGTCAGATGGACGAAAACATTGTAGTTTAATAATTTTCAACAGCAAGAGACAGTGTGTGGGAGTTTTTCTTCATTGTTCTCCAGTTTAACCTTTTCCCAATGCACCTGTTGCTCATTGAAGTGTTCAAAGAAAATAAAATGTGATATACAAGCAGTGATTAGAAACTCCTACATTGTCCGTTTTATAAATGTTAGGTACTAAGGTACTAAGCTAAGTTAAGTCTCAGAAACAAACCTTTACTATTATTTACAATTGCTCTTAATTTCTGGATATTAGAGTAAGAGTTCAAATGAAAAATTACAATTAATAAGATGTGAACGCGTTAACAATCTGTTCATTTCATCATCTGTTGCAGTGGGTGGGGTCAAGTCTGCCGACGGTGTGCACATGTTGGAGACCTCTCATTACCTGCCCTAGTTGAATTAAGGACTCATGTTTCTCAGAGTTCATTAAATGTTGATGTGGGTCATGAAGTTTTTGGCTCTGCTCACCTGTGCCTCCACAGATGTTAATGCAGGTCAATGAGAATACCCTTTGTGTGTGTGTGTGTGTGTGTGTGTGTGTGTGTGTGTGTGTGTGTGTGTGTGTGTTACTGAATGTTCACCCATGCTCACGTATCTGCTTGCTAATTGAATGTTAATGCAGGTTAAAGAGTATCACCTTTCTTTTTAATAATGCAATTCAATTAATGACCACACAGAAAGCACAAGCTCCACTTTCTGAATTCTACTTTCTTTTGTGTATCTTGTCTGCTGAAATTGCAAATGCATAAGACGAAACTATTTGTAGTTATTTGTATGCCGCTTTGGTTCAGATTGGTGCGGCTGATGATTTACTGCAGTTTGAAACGTTAATGTACATTACTGAAGAATTGCTCTAAGCTGTTTAACTAACTGCTCTGAGAAAACGTGTGCATGCAAGTGTTTAAATGGGTGTGTTTGTCCGTTATCATTTAATGCCATCTGTAGAACAGACCTTTAAGGCAGGGGGGACGTTATTCATTAACTCTAACCACATGACTTCTAGGCAAGTGGCCTAGTGTGTGTGTGTGTGGGTGTGTGTGTCTGTGTGTGTGTATGGGGCATGCTCCTACACACAGAAGGTCAATCATTTTCACTTGTACGTTACACTTTTCTCCTCTTCTCTCTCGTCTGTTTCTCTCCATCGCTCTCTCATCTGTAATTCTCAGTACATGAGCGGCTTTCTGATCCGTAAGGACTCTGTTAATGAATGCTGTATTGCTATTGATTTCTGCTCTGATCTGTGTTTGTTCAGACGCAATACAAGTCACATTTTCCAGCGATGTTGAGAGGCGGGCTCAGCTGATAGCTGTGATGGAGTGTTGTGCCTTCGTCCTGCAAATTGGATTTTAATGATTCAAGTATCACTTCTTGAACACTGCTTGCTGCTCCCTGCAGAAATTAAAACATGATACCTTTTATGAAAGACTCAGACAGAAGGGGTCATGGAAAAAATGTGTCGGCATTCTTGCAGAAAAGCTATGAAAATACCTCAAAGGCTTATTTTTTTGCATCAGTGTGAATATGCTTGTGTTTGTTTTGCTTCAACAGATGCTCAAATGCAAAGACTGTGTGTATTTACATCATTTTTGTCAGTTCTTTCCTCCATGAGGCTGTAATTTGTTTGGGTGAATATAGATGGACAGATTTTCTGTAATGTCCTTCAGCACTGACCCTCTATTCTGCACACACACACACACACACACACACACACACACACACATACATTTCGCTTTGAGGGAGCACAGATTCAGACATTATTTCTGCCTCGCTGCTACACAAACAGCCTTGCAGAAGCCTGGGGACTGTTCGCCAGTGGTGTGCACACAGACACACAGACACACACACATCCATGAAGGCACATGTGCGTCACCCTCCCTGCAGTACTGGAGGCATGTGGAAGTCACTTGGGGATGCCAGCACATATGTGTGTCTTTGTCCTTTAAAAGTGTCACATATAATAAAGAGGCCAATAGTCAAGTCATAGTGTAAATGCATAGTGTTTCTGTTAAGGCTCATCTAGATTTAAATGTTAGCCACTTTTTAAAAATAAAACTACTCCTTACTTGGCCTTGCTGCTCATTTATACAACAAATTTGCTTTGAATCATGTGCTCTGCTACACACTGACCTCTGTGGTTTTTGGTCAGTTATAAATTGGCTTGAGACTTGTTGCCCTTTGGCAAGGCACTTGAGGTGTTTCAGTAAGTGAAAGCAAGTCCCAGGGAAGATAGGATGCATCCACTGAGAACTTAATGTTCGACAGGGCAGCATCCAGCATATTAATGTGTGTAAAGACAGCATGCATAAACAGGTAGAAGGTAGCTCATGTTTTTGCAGGTGTGTCTGTTGTTCCCTGACTGTGAATTTGATTCAACAGCGTTTTAAACCGACTGTCATTGTTTAAAAAGAACAAAAGCCCATGGCAGATGCTTTATCTTGTTCTGTTGTAGGTTTTGATACTTTTTTCTGCATAATATTCATTCATTTAAGTATTTTATTCACTCCTCTCCTTTTGGGCTTGTCAGCTGATCCTAGGTTAATTTGCTGTGTCAGCTGTGCCTTCAAGTGTGGAAGCTACGTACTAATCTCAACTCTTCTACATCCTTTTGCCTCTGTGAGTGTTTATTCCTCAGTGTCCCACTACTTCTTCCTGTTTTACCCTTGTTTTAGATTTTTGGCACTCGAAACCTGGCCTGAGCCCTGAAGTGTCGGCCCCCTTTCCTACGCCCCATTCTCTAGCCTTTTAAGTATAGAGTCATGAATTTATTATGCGAATCAAAATAGAGCAATGACTCTTTGTCCCCTTCTCTGCATGTCATTGGTCTAGAATGAATAATTCAGACACTGTGGTTGAAATTAGGATCAGCGAGAAAAGGAATGATTTTGGAGCCACACAATTCAGGCTATTTTGGAACGGCGAGCTGTCGGCACATATCCTGCAGCGCTCATTCTTTCTTCTTCCTCTCTTCTTGCTTTCTTTTATTCCTCCCACCAGTTCACCCGCTATCACATGGAGATAGAGCAGATTCTTCTCGGTCTTGTCTGTCTTAGGAAGGGACTGCACAGTAAGCAGATAGGATGGAACTGGGATGTTATTAAGTCGACTACATTATTTCTCTGCTTGGTCCATATGTTTAGTACACGTATGTTTATGGCAAATGTCTGCATATCTGCTGCTTGACTGTTACTTTGCGACATTTGTATGTTGAAATGTTGGCGCATGTTCCTTTCTCAAGGTTGTTTGTCAGCACACAAGAGGTGATTAAGGATGCTGTTTTACCCCTCTGCTGAATAGCTTAGATGGCATAGCATGCAACAGACTATTTGGACAGCCACTGATGTTCTTACACAGTCCCTGATGTCTCAATCTGTTGAGTTCTATGTGTTGTTTTTGATGTGAAATGATAGTAACTGAATGCACCAAAATGAGTGTTGTAGGCTCTCAGTTTGTATTCTGTAGTCCTCACACTGCCAATGCATCCCACAACACATTTGGGATGCAAAATCGAGTAGCAGCCAATCAGCAGGGAATCTGATTACGACGTGTGTGTGCGTGGATATGACAGAGGCCACTCGGCGGTCAAACTCCCACATGGATATACATGATCCACACATGGACAAAAACCCGGCTGCACAAACTCTGTATGCACATAAGGTCAATCATGCGCTCGGATACATTCACATAGATGCAGATGCACACTTGAATGATTGTTCTCTGCCTCCTGGGGCATCATTGAAACTTTTCAGCCATGACCTCACTAAAGGGTGAGGGAGAGCGAGAAGAATATTAGAGGGAGTGAAAACGAGCGATGAAGAGAGTCCTTGAATTTTAACCGGATGATCCCTGGGGAGAACTCCCCTCATCTCTGTGTGCCTTGAGTGCCAGAGTCCCACGGCTTCCTTTAGGAGCTCAAGGACCCTGACTGCTCTCATTTTCTCTAAGGGAAACTCATCTGTCATCACTCACTTTGGAGCTACTTTTAGGGAGGAAAATAATTTGATGAATCAGTAGCAAAGGGTTTCTCTTGTACTGTTTTAGCTCTAGATAATGACATCCCTGAAGCTACAGCCAAGTTATCTAAAGTGGAGGATGAACCACAGGACAGGATAAATATCACAGTTATCAGTAATGGGATCTGGGTTCCAACTACATTGCCTCATAATGGAAAAGTTTTGGGCCATTGGAGTTTGGGTAACATGAAGTCAAAGGTCTGAGTAGATTATTTAAAGAAACCATTGTCCTTTTTTTATTTTATTTTATTTTTTTACACATTTTATTAAATTATCAGAGACAGAATATAAATAAAGAGTTACTGGGCAAACAGTCACTGTTCTTTGCTGTCTCACTCAAAAAGGTTTTCTACCTCTTGTTAGCAGTTATATTCAGTTTTTTGCCTGTGATAATCTCTCATTGGGTACAATTTTGGATGTCAGCCCCAAGCTACTGTAAGAGAGGAAAAGGTGATTTTAAGCAATTATAAGATGCATGTTTGTAGGAGAAGGAATAAAGAAGTTATGTATGTTAATGTACAAGTGTTTATTCATACCAGATGTAAATGAAAATGGTTGCGGATAGACTTTTGCTGTCGTTAGATGCTGGCCAGATGCAAGGGTAATCCTTTTATGGAAGTGTTGATAGTGGCATTAACATGGACTCTAAAATGACTTTTTTCACTGAGTTTTGGTTCCATCATGTTAAATTTCCACTGCAGGTATACCATTATCCCATTGCATTTGGTAGTCATTACCATCATGCATAAACTATTGTGGAGTCATCTTCAGCATGACTGTAGCTATGAATGAGGCACAAATGGAGGATGAAACTCTATATAAACCTGAAATACAATAGAATTTTCATATATATTTTCAGAAGACAATATAGTTGTTTAAGATGTTTAAGATGAAAATTAGGAGGCTGATTTATCAAGATAGTGCCATTCTAGGAGATTTTCTGGTAACTTGGTCCTGTAATGATCACACAATACATACTGACACAGCAACAGTTCTGGATCAACCAATTTATTATCTGCATGACTTTATGTCATGTTTAGTAATTTTTTACAAAGGTTACACTAGAAATAGTATGTGGTGTTTTCTGCTCTCATGATTCTATAACTGGAAACGCAGCATCATATTCCACTAAATACCATAATAATAGTCTTTTTTATATGTGTGTGTGTTTGTTTGTTTTTATTGGAAAATATTAGTGATGTAAATTCTTAATCCTTGTTGGAATAAATATATTCTTTCATACATACATCATATATATTGTATGATGTGAAGTTTTTAGGAAGGACAGAAATACACCAGTGGAAATGATGTGAAGTTGAAAAGTGAAACATTTAAGGATTAAAGCCCTGATTATTGAAAGGTTCAAAATAACAAGGTTTTCATCAATTATTTCACCGATTATAAGTAAATGGGAAGATTTTAAAACATCAGAAAAAATTTTCACTTTGACCTACCTTTCCCAAAATGTAATGACATCTATTATGGGTCACTGGCAATCTATAAACCCAATTTGAACCAATAGTTTTGCTGCTAAAGTGAAGAAAGAAAGAAATAAACCGAACCAAAAACAATAGCCCTTGCCTCCTCCTTCGAAGCAAAAGCATATCCAATCAACTCAAAGAATAATGTTCATGTAATTTTACAGCTAGTGTTGATACCAACTACTATTATGGATAAAAATTTTGACCGAAACGCTGCAACTGCTGTATGAAACTAAAGGTTTTTTTAGTATCAGTTTGTGTGCATGAACATACTGCAGACATTTTTAGGCTAATGGAAACTGTCAGAGTGCTGAACTCTACAAAATCTAGACAGCATCACAACCAGGCTGCTGTCAATCAACAAACCCACTCTGAACATTCAATTCCACAGCTCTTTCTCTCCTCTGAGCCATCCTTGCTTTACTCTCCTCTTATCAGTTTCTCCATCCTGTGTGTTTTTTTCATCATTTTACCCACTTCTCACTCCTCCAACATCCCTTATTTGTTCAGCCCATTTTATGACCTTTCCAGAAACTTCGTCCCCTGTGTCCATCTCCTCCTCCTCCATCTCCTCCTCCTCCTCCTACTTCTCGCTGTTTCTTTCACCACCTTGCTGTGCACTGTTTACAAAGAATTCACAGCCAAACATGTGTCCATACATACATGTGTAGCTGTGTGTATGTTTGTGAAGGAGGGTATATATTCTCCCCAGGGATCACTGCTGAGAAAAGGATCTAGGAAGTCTGATTATCGCCTTCTGCCCAGAACAGTGCCATGTTTTTACTGAAGCGAAACAAACACAAAAAAAAAAAAAACAGCAGCACAAACACCACCTCATGCACACATATGCTGTGTCGGTGTAGTACAACTACAAGCTGAACAGTATTATCAGTGCTCAGGGATTGTCGCCTTTGTTTCCTCAGTACAAAGGATCCCGGCTCTCTCTTCCACATCCTCTGCTTTCTTTTATTCTCCACCCTTGTCGCTCACCATTTTTCGCTCTCCTCATCACGTCACCCATTCCATTTTTTTCCACCTTCACCTCTATTTCTCCATCTTTTTTCTACCCCTCATTCTGCCCCTTCATCCCCACATCTGAAACGGTCACAGCAGCTCCTATTGGTCCTGCTACGAGAATCAGAGGAACAGGCAGCCAATAAGCTCTCGGACTAACAGGGTCACTATTATCCATGAAGCAGTGCAATTACTCTGCATCTACATCCCTGCCATGTGTGCATATGCAATGCTTTTCCCTACCTTTTACCTGTACTGCACTTTTCCACTATACATGAAAATCTTTTATATGTACAGTATGTTTTATTTATAATAGCCTGACTGAAAAAAAATGCATTTTAGGAGCTTGAAAGGGCTTTTCGATGTAGTTTCCCACATTTAAAAAAATGCATTTATTAAAAATAGAATAAGACACTAGTGTACTGTATAAATGGGATTAAACATATATTTGCAGTCAGTTTATGCATTCAGGTCAAAGCTGTGTAATGTTCATCGTAAATTCTCCCCGTGTGAATCCGGCATCATGCTGCTCTTCAAAGACAGGGGAAGGAAAGCTGTCATACTCCTCCCCTCCCCCTTTTTTCACCCTCCAACTCATTTCATTTCTCAGTGTTTACTTGCCATACAGTCAGCTATATATTTGCACCACGTACCATTCACTTGGGCTGTGCTCAGATGTGCAAATTAAACAAGTAAGGCAGCTGTGTCCTTCCTCTCTGTAAAATGCCACTGAAGTCATTTTACATTTAATGTCTCCTGCTATTAACTGAAATCATATTAAACACTGGGTTTTGTTTTCCTCACTCTGTAAGCTTCACGCAATGTTTGCTATCAAGCAACATCAGGATTTGTGGGTCTCTCGTGTGGTGTCTCACTGAGCGTCAAGCCTAATTTGCATCATTAGATTCCCTCAACTGTGGAATAGCTTTGACCTTCCTCCATCATTAGTGACAGAGTGAGACAGAGTGTCCCTCTTACCTTCCCCCACTCGCTCTTTTACTCCTGTTTCATCTATCATATTCACTTCTTTACTGTCCTAAATGTCCATCATCTCTCCCCTGATACCCAATCTATCATATTGTACTCATTATGCCCCTCTAGACTTATCTATTTCAATTGTGTTCCGTCTATTTCGTTTCACCTCACCCATCTATTCATCAAGAAAGAAGCAGCGGTCTTGGTTTTGAACTCCCCGCTTGGCTTTCTCCCATTTAACAAACTGAAGAATTGAATTAATTTCCTTTCTTCTCATGCAAAAAGGATATGAAAACACACTCCCACACCTCACACTCATAAACACACATTCACACTGAGCTGAAGCCAGGTGAAGAAGTGCTGTTGCTTTTCAGGTGAGATGTCTCAGGGGAAATGTTTTTCTTCGCAGAAATTGGCCGGTTATCATCACAATCTGGCACTGAAAAGAAGACGTGATTTACTTCCCAATGATCAGCCCGTGGGATCACCCCACCATTTTCGTTATCTGGAGTCTCATTAGCTTTTAGAAAAGAAATGACACTAGAAATGAACTCTCTTTGTATCCTGTCTAGAGCTCAGCGATCAGAATTGTGATGGAAGAGTCTTTTGTTTATGTGGAGGACGTGTCTTTTGTTGCAACCCTCTAAGAACACATCTATAGGCGTGACCTTCAAATAACTCCACTGACACATAAAATACGTGTGATAATACGCGTGAATGTTTTTTGTTTTTTCAGGAAATACTTTCAAATAATTCTTGTGCTCATGACAAAGCTTTTTTTTGATGCATGTGTGAGATAATTAATGAGTCATTTTAATCCACACCAGTAATAAGGCCACAATTCTCCGGAGGGCAACACTAATTCAAGGCTCATCAGTCACTTGTCAAACTATATATCGCTCAAAATGATTGCTGTCTGCGTTTGTGATTTTTTTTTCTCTCATAAACAGGTCAAGTTTGATTAAATGAAGTGTTTTGATTTTATCTCCATGCTATTCTTAACTCTTTCTCTCTAACTTGCACCCTCGCTAATAGTGCAGTAATCTTTGCACGTGCTGGTTAATTACACCGCAGGATAAGTAATTGCTAAATTAAATGCTTTTCCACAATACGCTCATGAAAAGCCATGTAAACAGAGGCTTATTCACACACAGACACAAGCCCAACTTATGCGGCGTTGTGTAGTTTCAGTAGCGCACATACCAGACTTAATGACTTGTAAGTCTTTCACTTTGCTTACCAGCTGGCATGTGTCCAAACCTCTGATCTAAGAACCTAGCTCTTTATCGCTCCTGAAAACATTATGGTTCACATATAGCAGCGTATAACACAGATAGGTACACTTGCCATCTTAACACATCACAGCGATTCTGCGTGATGTTGAACTGAGAATAAAAAGGTGATTTTTGTTCCCGTTTCAGCAGGAGGAGATGCTCTGTAGCAGCTGCAACCTGCTCACTAATGAGGCAATGTCCCATTGTGGATGAAGGAACAATACTGACTGGGATACAATAGTAATTGATTAATGCAGCTGAATAAGGTTAAAGTGTGCAAGTGAAGAAAATCTAACAATTAGGAAAAACATTTTTGTACTCAACTTTCTTACAGCACACCTTCTTGCCTTGTGTTGTGTAACGAAAGCTTGTAAATGTGAGAAAGAGCTGCCAGTGACGCAAGTGAATTTGTTTATGAAATAGTTTAGTGATAATATGTGGGTGGCTTTTGTCGGAATGTAAACTAATCTAGTCCTCTTTTAGCCATGGCATGCTACTAATGCCTGCCAGCTGAGACAAAATGACCACCGCACTGGAGATTTATGATGCCGCGAACCTTAAACATGCCGATCACATGACTTCATTAGGTATTAGGAGTGGAAAGTGTGCTGTCATGAGTCAGAAATAGTGTCTGTGATTTTAGATCTGCAGTCTGACACAGTAGAGACCTAAAGACATAACACCTGAGCAGAAACCATATGGTTGTGGGGAAGGTTATGTCTAATAAGCTCCACTGATTGGCTGCCCTCTGTTGTTTGTTTACTACACTATATGTATCCACCTGTCTGTATCTGCGGGACCAT
This sequence comes from Apogon talboti, assembly GCA_037367365.1. Lineage (NCBI taxonomy): Eukaryota > Metazoa > Chordata > Actinopteri > Kurtiformes > Apogonidae > Apogon > Apogon talboti. The sequence continues at coordinate 12,050,371 of JAPQRQ010000010.1, read as the reverse complement.
GCTGGGAGTGTTTTTGTGTGTGTCTTCATGTGTCTGTGCACTCAGTGTGCTTTGGTTTGAGCCAGAAAAAAGCAGGTCAAAACACCACAGGGTGTGAGAATCATCAGAATAGCTACAGTACAGCTAATTAAATGTGCCAGGCCCTGGAGTAAAACTAAAGGATCTGTGTTCACTACATGTTACTACTGACTGAAATGCTCTTTGTTATCACCAGATAAATTAATTTAGATAACCAGAAAAAAACAATTACGGCTTAAAATCCATCATCTGCTCTACTGGACATTACATTTTTATTGACCTCGCCCACTTTGTTCTGCTTTTAGGTTGATTTGATTTGATTTATGGACTTTGGGACAGAGAAGTAAACAAAACCAAAGGAAAACACAAAGAAACACCAGCTTTAAAAAATCCTGATGAGCAAAAACATATCACAACCAACAAAAATAATTAAAATAAAATAGGTCTTTACCACTGAAACAAGATATATGTAAAATACATTAGAAACAATGTATTTTTCTATGTCAGAAGAATTCACAGACATAGACCACATCTCTCTGAGCCACAAGGTAATTTAGCAACCAAAATAGCAGCAATAATAGTAAAAAAAACATGTTTTGATAAACATTCATTTATCAAAACATACTGTATCTTATCATAACTTAACCAGTGTAGTACCTCCTACTGTATATCCTTCTGGATTGGTGTGAATAACATCCACATAAAATTGTGCCTTTGATTTCTTTGTCCAATAGGCTATCTGCCTAATTTGTAAAAGAAATGTATCTCTCAAGGTAAAAACTAGAAATAGATCAATAGAACTGATGTTCTATAAACTCTGTTCTAGACTGATGGAAATATTTGCTTTCTCAAATGTAATTCCTGACTTTGAGAGAACATAATAACTCAACAAAGTGCATCTAGAGTTTCTCTATATGATTTACATTTAGTTTGATGTTCAGTTGTAGGTTTATTTATACCTAAACATATTTTTCTTTTACATACAGTCCACTGCTAAAGTCTTAGGCTATAGAAGCACAGATTTACTTCCATATTAGACCACCTTCAGCTTTTTTGTTTTAGCAAAATGAGCAAAATTTCTCATTCTCTTTTCTTCAGGTACAACAACAAAATACAGGGATTAAGAGCACAGCCTTAAAATTCAAGCACCACAACAGTTAGAAACATCTGACATGTGTTGAATTAAACCTGGTATAAAGCATCAGAAAATTCATGCAATAAATTTTATGTTGATGGAGCAAAAGAGTTAAAAACATGTTACATGCAAAAGAAAGCCACACTAAATACAACCACTTTGGTTTATAGAAGCTGTTTTTTCCTGAAACTTTTGTTTTTACTGCTGTACATACTTCCCATTCTTATACACTGAATCTTAATGCAGGGAAAGAGAAATGCATTTGTGTGGTCATTATGACTTTACTAAATCAACAAACCTAATGGTGGCGTAGAACTTTTACTGGGTATTGTAATGTTAAGATATCCAGTTTCACTCTCTTTTCCTTGTTGTCTGTTAAACTCCACCAGAAGGCTCCTGAGGCTCCAGTCTCTGTCATATGAAGCATGAATCTGTGCTAAAACCTTGGTGAATAAATCATGCCTCTCTCATATTCATACTGCAAACTCTCTCCGAGCTGGACTATGATACAGTAAAGATCTAAACGTGTTAAAATACATGTCAGAAATTCTCCTTTAGTTAAAAATGTGGATGTATTCGAGCAATTATTTATTTTTTATGTGTTTTTATTCACATGTGAATCATTGTTTATCATATGAGTTATTTATTCACTACTCAGGGCTGAAAGATGCAGCTGAACATGCCGTTCCATGAGGTTGGATCCACAGTGACTCAGATAGATCCCCATGAAAAAATGTGCAATCGGTTTACAGTCTGCTACAACCCCCCACCCCAAAAAAAATGTAGTTTGATTTCTGTACTTAATTTCTGTATTATGCAGCGTTCGAATCTTTTTAAGTCACCTGTTATGAAGTCGTTGTATTCCTGTGCTTAGTTTGCACAAGTTAGGGATTAAAAATACAGTCACATCAGACCCAAGGAGGTTTATCTTTTATTTAAAATGTTAGTGTAAATGTAGGGAGATTATGTTTACTGCACCAAGTAAACTTCAGAATGACCACATGTAAACTAGTAGATTTATCAACATAATTTATAGCTTTATTCTTATCTTGCATAGATTTTCTATTTTGATGATGATTCAAGATTAGTTTTGACAAATCTGAGTGGACAGGAGGATGAGTCTCTGACCATTAGTGCAGGGTTATCCTTTATTTATGCCTCTGTCTGTTGCAGGCTTGGTAATGAAGTCACATTTTATATGTATTTTTTCTTTCTTTTGTTTAAGACATAGGGGTTTTTTTTCCAAAAACGTACCTTGACATGTTTCGGCGGATACTTCCACCTTCCTTGAAAAAAAACCTATGTCTTAAACAAAAGAAAGAAAAAGTACATATAGAAAACTGAAGACATAATGAATACCATTGAACTAAGTCACATTTTACTATGTTGTCCATGTTTACATCCTGCATCAAACAGTAAGAATACACCAGGGGATGTAACCAATATGTATTTTTTGTTGTACATGCAGCTGGATTCCCTCAGTATTGCAGTGTCTTTTGCTAAATCCTAACTGTCTCTTCCATCTTTCTTTAATCCCACAATGTTTTCTACTGAGGTCAAAGAAAAGTTTTTAAGAAAAGTAAACAAGAGGTCATTTTATTGGTCTGATTTTGCCTCTGAGTTGTGTTTTCAAGTCTTTTATCACAAACAGTGTTGTTCTATCACACAAGCATCGATCAGTTCTTTCCAAGGTTTTTGCTTTTTTGCTGCTTAACATGATTTGGCCTGTATTGTCCATTTCCAATGTCTAAAAACTCACACTGATTTCTATCAGGAACTCTGCACATCAAACATTGATACCATGGGGTGTGAAAATAAATGGCCCTTGAACAAGCTGCACAATGTGATGCATTGAAAATGATAACCAGCTCTACTGCAATGTACCCATATTTCTAACACAGAATTATTGTTTTCCTACTAACTAACTGACCAGTATAATGGTCAAGATACAACACAGAAGTTAGGTTAGAACAAGGTGGGCACAAGGTGGTCTACAGCACCGGGCTTAGTTCCTACCCTGTTACTGCATGGATCTTTGAGGTATGATCACAATGGACAACTAGACTTCAGTGTAGGAAGATTAAGGTTGCCTTTTGATGCAAAACAGGTGCCAGACCAAGTACAGAATGGAGCGGAGCACAACAAAAGTCACCTATATCGCAGCCACTCAAATTATATACCCATTAATAAAAATAAATTAAACCAACCAACTATAGTTCAAAATAGTAACATAAACCTAATGAGAAGCTAAGCAAAACAACAATACGTTAATCAGAGATACAGAGGAAAAGCATGATTTTAATGCAGTTGACACTGGGAACTGTTACCTGAACAGAGCTGAGTGGAGCAGTGAGCGAGTGAAACGCTCTCAGCGGTGGCTTAAATAGACCACAGGTGGTGAATTATACCTGTCTGTAATCACAATCAACCCATGGCTCACTACACACCACACTACACACAGAACCCAGTGCTAGAAAATAAAATTGTTGACCCAGGTTTACCTCTGTTACATATGTACTATCTGCTAATTAGGTCAGCTAGGGCTCGTTAGTGTGTTCATACCTACACAAAGTTGACATTGTTTTTATCAAATACAACTCTATGAGTTAACATTTATCGTGCAGCCGAAATCGCAAAGAGAGATTCATCCCTCGCTCTTCCTCACTAAAATAAGGGCATTTATTTTTTTAAAAAACAAGATGGCGCTGGCCAAAATGACAAATCCGACGTTTCACAACACCAGTCAACAAACCAACAGGTGACATCATAGATGCTTTTTTCCACCATTTATATATTTACTTGGGTCAATAATGTCAGACAGAGATAAATAGGCAGCAGATGGGATTAAATAAGTTTATAGATGAATTCATAGATGTTTGTGCTACTTTTGAAGAGAACAAACAGCCTTTGAAGTGACTCATTTTCTGCTGCAGTGTTTTGTTTTTGTTTTTCCCTTTAATCCCACCGTGTATATTTATCACGACTGTCAAACGCAGGACTCCCTTCAGCTGTCAGATTACACCCAGAAAAAGAAAAGAGGAAACAAAGACTGGGATAGAAAAGGAGAATGTATTGGTTTACGTGTAGCATTGCAGTGTAATCTCCTTTAGGTAGACAGGGGATTTCTCATTAATTTTAAGGCTGATACTGATACTTTGAAAGTGGAGACACTGAAAACGACTCAGTGGTTGGTTTGGTCAAGAATATTTTCAGCCGGTTTCCTTATTTACAGTTGCTGTTATCACTATATGTAGTTTGACTGTTTGGACAGGATCTATAGTCCTTTGTTACGACAGGTAGATGGCATACTGTAGCATTCAGAGTTTCTCTTTCTGGACTCATTTGCAGTCGACACAGAGCAAATAATTACAGCAGAAAGAAATACTGAAACATGCCCACACACACACACACACACGCACACACAAATTGATGTTTGTCATAGATTTGATGATCTGGACTGCACAGAGCTGTTGCTCATTATACAAGAGAAGAAAATAACAAAGACTACATTGAGTGGGAGCAAAATCAAGCAAGGAACAAAGGAACACAAGTCATCAAAGGAGAAGCAGAAATATGGTTTCACAATATGCACGTTCTCTGTGCCACATTTGATGCATCGACTATCTGAAGTATGACCGTGAAAAGCCAGAAATGGCGAAAAACAGCTGGATCTCGACATTAACAACCACTGGTGCGCAAAATACTGACATGACTGAAGAAGGCGAGGCGAGGAGAGGAGAGGAGAGCTGCTGCATCTCAGTTTGTTCTCTCCAGACACTGAAACATTTGTAAAGTTAACCCTTTAGATGCCAGAGGTTGTTTTTTTTTTTTTAATATTTAATTTTGATATCAAGTCAGAAAAAGCTGTCTGTTTCATTCAGTTATGTTGCAGGGAGAATATTGCGACTTTGGCGTTTGAAGGGTTAATGAAATGAAGCTGTACTTCATTTGAAAACTGTACTTTTTTTTCACCTTCTCTGTCTCATAAAGGATTTTCTGTGAGTTTACATGTGCAGAATGGTGGAGTCACTGCAGGACAAGCTACTTATGCAGTGTTCACGTTTATATTCAAGTCATGAGTGTGTTTGCATACAAGTCCCACATACAGTTAGAAACACCCCCCCCAAATAAATAAATAAGTAAATAAATAAAGATAGATAGATAGATAGATAGATAGATAGATAGATAGATAGATAGATAGATAGATAGATAGATAG
>JAPQRQ010000010.1:12027307-12044484 GCA_037367365.1 Apogon talboti | reverse complement strand
ATAGATAGATAGATAGATAGATAGATAGATAGATAGATAGATAGATAGATAGATAGATAGATAGATAGATAGACACACCACACTGATCAGTGTCTGGGATTTGCCAGACAGACTCCCCGCTGTGGTCTCAATGTTGGTGAGGTTCAAAGTGAAACCATGGTAGACACACACACCCACACACACATACACACACAATGATGAAACGACCTTTTGGGCTCATCTCCCTTCTAATCCACTTAGAGTTGTCTACCTTCAACCCACACTCACAACCCCAGACATTTCCTGTCTGAATGCAGTAACAATTACAATGGTTGTGTGCATGTGTGTTTTATTCTAAGAAAAGTCATCCCAGCATCAAAATTATTTTTAGCATGATTAAAATAAATTGGCTTTAGGGTGCGATGTTTGTGTAAAAAGTCATTTGAGGACTGGAAAAGATGAAGCGATTCTCCCCCTTTAATGAACAAGCAGCACATATTGTTTTTGTTTCTTGTCTTGTGGGGTTTCATCTTAGCTTGTTTAGCATTGTTTGTTGGTTGTTGTTCTGCCACGGTTGTCAGGCATTGTGTCTGTTTTTTGCTGCTGTGTGATTTTGGGTGAGTATGATGCAGTTACAGAATTGAGGCTTCCTGGGTTTAGTTTCTTCACCTTGTGCCACCTTTTTTTTTTTCCCAAAGAAATTCTCAGCATCAGTGACGTTCTTTTCGCTGTGCTTCTCAGGAAAGACACGGCTCAGAGAAATCACAGTGAAGTATTTTGAGGATCACCTAGGAGGGTAAACTCTACAGTAGGATCTTGTGCGAGTCACAAAGCCTCTTTAGATTCCTGAAACACCACCTTCTGGGAGACAGCCATCAGCAGAGGGTGATTCTTCTCTTCGGGGGTGATAAATTGCGTGTTCAGTTTGTGTGTGTTGTAAGCATCTTGTTTCAAACTCATGTTGTCAGGGTCCAGAGAGAAGACGAGGGCTGACAATGTCGATATGTTACCATTCATCTTCAGCTCAATGACTGAGAATGAGTATGGTCTAACTAACGCATACTCTCACTGGTCCGTGAAGTCTATAAATATACAGCAAAGTTTTGTGAATAACGGTACACTGTCTTGTTTCTAAAATCTTAAAAAAAAGAGAATGTGTACCAAGACGAGCTGAATTATTTCACCACACAGCAGGCTCACAGGTTGAATATCAGTGTGAAACATTCCAAAGAAGGGTGTGTCTTGAATGCAGTGTTTCCGTCTGTCAATCACTGTTTCTACTGCATCGCAACGAGCTGTCACATGGGACACGACAGCAGCAGGCAAGTCAAAGGTTCGCAGTTTTGGCTCTAATCAGTTAAAGGTCAAACCAGGCTGCACGTCAGTCTCAATCAGTTCACACTCGCTGCTTCAGTGACTCAGAGTTCTTAGAGGAAGAGGATGCATGCAACTACAGTCGGACTGCGTGGCGCTGAGAGTCGTCATGAGTATCGTCTCCCTTTGCAACTCAAAACAACTGCAGTGTCCTTCAGATTACACACTGCAGCGGACTGAACCGATGTCGCTTAAAAGAAAAACCTTCTGTTCTGTGCACGCTGCGGTTTGTGGTTTCCATCTGATATCTCCAACCACGCTGAAGACATTTGAATGAAGAATTATTCCGACCGAAACATTCTTCATTCATTTCTGTGCTCTTTCTGATCCAATTTTTATTCATACTTCATCATTGTGTTCTCACTCCAGGCGCTGTATGCCTCATCACTGTGGGGTTCCTTCTCTGTCAGCCTCCATCCACAGCTCCTTCCATATTTTACTTCCTAATTATTGTGTGATGACTTATCTCCCTTTTTACCAGGGGTCTAAATTTGGGCATTGTTGTTTCTCTTTTTCTGGTTTATATAAACCACTTAGGGATTTCTAATTTCTTTAAACTTTGACTTTGATTCAGAGCAAGGAAAATAAATGCTTTTTCTGAAACTCACTGACTCCCTTCAGTTTGTTATTTGAAATAATAAAACACTCTGCATGAATAATAATTTAGCTTCAGATTTTTTGACACAAATATGAATAGTGGTACAAAATTACATTGACATATTTTTGTTCACTCTCATTGATCAAAAGTTTGTCTTCAAATTATGCAAAACCTAATTTCACTCTGCCCTCTAGACTACCATCCACTTTCAATCTTTATGCACTGATGGTGTTAAGTTTCCACATCGACTGGTCCAAAAGTGTTTGTGATGTGACCAATCCCAGTCGATCCGAACCTGAAATGATGATTTCTGGTGAAAAACTTTCAGCAGACTACAGAAAACTGTGTTTTGAACCACACAGATATCTTTCTGCACAGTGGCAAATAATTGTTTTTCAGAACGGAGGGACTTTAATATTTATTGTTTACTATTGCAGACTAATATGGCACCACTGAGAATTTCCACACTTTAATGAAATCACAAATCACTGCTGTGAGCAAATTTACCACAGATGTCTTCCGCTCTGGCCGTACACATTTCTCTCTCCAGCCCCTCTGGGTGCAGCTGTACCAGAGAGTGGCTAAGCTGTATCCCACACTTGACTTGGGCTTAAAATGAAGTGACTAAGCACAGATTTAATATTGGATTTATAGCTACTTAGCAATGGAAAGTACAAACTGTCAGTTTTCCTCTAAAAAGTAAAAACTTGTCAAGTTTGCACCTTGGTTTGACTGCGACAATAAAATGTAAAAGCTTTCTCTGATAACCTGCTGACTGCTTGAAAGAACCTACATCACTGATGCTAAATTGTGTGTCTCTGAGAGGTTTTTAGAGTGTGTGTGTGTGTGTGTGTGTGTGTGTGTGTATGAGCCAGAGAGAGACTCAGAGCCAGACAAAGCTTAGGAAGGAAGGATAGTAGGTTTGAGGAGATCCACGCTCTGCTGGCCAAATATAAAGGCTTATTCCAGTCTACATGGATGACCTATTTATGGTCAGACACACTACACAAACACACAAATATGCAACAGACAATGATTACAACTATATTTTCCTCTGCAGCTAGTTGAATGTCCCCTTTTTGAAGTAACTTGACTGTTTAATTCAGGTGTAACAACTTGTGTTTGTGACATCTGGCCGTGGTCATCAGTGTGCCTGTGCAAGCTGGTGACATATGTATGACTGCGCATGGATGTTGTTTCCCAACATCTGTCTATTCATTAGGTCAGCTATTTAAAAGTTAGTTATTTTTAGCTTCGATGCTGATTTTCCCCCCATTCTTCTCTCCATGGCTCCCTGGACAGCTGGCCGGCGGCCTGCTCTGCCTTCCTCACTGTCTGGATGGTTGTGGGATTTGCCACTGCTGTTGCCATAACATCTGGTCGATGTTAATTTACAGGGCGCAGTGTGGATTTTGAGGGAGCCCTGCTGTGATTTTATGACTGTTGCCCAGGTGCAGAAACAAGCTGTATGACAGAACCTATGCTCTTTAATCTGGCAGCAGAAGATGGAATCAGTCAAATCCGCAGGAGGACTGGACTGATGAAAAAAAAAAAAAAAGAAAAAAAAAACACCTGCTGCAATAGTAGCGGAAAAGTTACCATCAGTATCCTCAGCATGGGAGAAGGAGTAAGGGTTTGTATTTTTCATCTGCTCACTGGATGATGCACAGGATCCTCCGGGGCTATGTATTTGATGAAGTGTGGGTTTTAAGGATCCTTGGCTGTCCTTGAGTCAAGCCGTGTGGACTTTGTGGGTCTCAACGATGTCAGCTCTCTGATTCATGCTGTGGCTCTCCTACTGACCCGTAGGATGACTCTCAGGAGTGTGTGGAGACAGGCTGCATCCATCATGTTGCCTAAAAACCAGGCAGATGTTCACTGACACACAGACAAACACTGTGTACACACTGAGTATAGATATTTTCATGCATCTGTCTAGAAAAAGGTGCAGAAGGACAAAATATTATCATGTCAGTGACAAAAACCACTCAAGCAATGCATGGATGCAGATGATAATTTAGTTTGATTCTGCCATATAGTTTGTTATTTCAGAGCATCTGTACACTAATGTTTGTTTTTTAGATCTCTGTGTTGCTCTCCTGGGCTCTATTCCATGGAGACGCTGAGGTTTGCTGCTCAGTTGTTGTGGTCATGGTGAGTTGTTGCTGGTTGACAGTGCGAGGCGAGGAGTTTGTTGCTGAGAACTGGGTCAGTTTGTGCAGCAGTGTGAACAGCAGCCTCTCTGCCTGCGTTTTGTCTCTCCGCGAAGGAAAAATCATGCCAGATTTCAACCAGATCCTTCAGATATGAGATCTGTAAACAGTGTTTTTTAGGCTTGTCTAAAATTGTGGGACTTATCCACCCTGAGGCTTAGCAGATGAAGTGCAATCTCTGGGGGTTTCAGTGCAGTTTGCGTTAGCAAAGTATGATCTTGTGTCAGAATATGTGTATTGTATGTGTGTGTGCATGTGAGCACAACAGCAAAGCATTAACGTCTGCCATCATTTAAATTTAGCTTAAATCCCATTTTATCCTGTTTGATCCCATTGATGCCAACACATTGAAACAGTCGGATATGATTAGGCACTGAAGCGGCTGTTTCCTAAATCCAACTTTCTAGAAAGAGACTGAGGCAAAGCCCAAAAGCACAAAGAGACGGGCCACTTTTGGCTCTTCTCACTCTATGTCTCGCCCTCTCAACACTGCCCATTAAGCACAAACTAAGCCATAAATTATTAATCTGTTTGGCTCTGCCTCCTCTGCCAGCTTCAGAGTGCATTTTAACATGATACTCCCCACTGACGATGATATATATTCCCTCTCATTTCCACTTCATCTAAAAAACAAACAACTGAGCAAATAGTCAGGAGTGTAACAGCCAGGGTATCCGGTGAGCATTTTGTGTGAGAGCAAAACAACTTCCAAGACTTTCCCCCGTCTGTAGTTCTGAAGCTTTTTTCTCAAGTATGAAAGTGTCTCTGCTGCTTTCTGTTGATTAGACGGGCACTAAGTTGTGTTCCAGATCTAATGCCAGGTGCTCCTTGACTGTCTCTGAGTTAAAAACAGCGTGTGGGAGAGATAACAGGTTGCCCGAAGGAATGTTAAAGCATGAGTGATTCATCTAATCTTCATGCATGGATGCTTGGCACTATTTTTAATTTATACCAAACAAAATGTAACGTCCTACACATACATGCATCAGTACATACCTGATCAAACACATGGAGGACAGAATGCGTCAAACGCCTATTAGTTGTCATATATCAGAGACACAGCAAATTTGGCTTCCAGGCATAACGTGATTGTAGTAGCTCACTCTATGTTTATGCGTGGCAATAATAATAAATTCATTGTGTTTGTCAAAATGGAGCAGACTGTCTCAGTACTGCATGAGGAACAGAGGATATGCAACATGCATGAATTGAGCGGAAGCAAGAAGCTCCCTCACATGGTTCCCGGTGTCCCAGTTCTCCAACTAAAACCGTAGATGAATTAGTGAAAGGACAAATTATCCTAAATATCTTCAACAGATTTGTGCTCCTGTAGAGGAATCTCATAAGTCGTTTCATAATACGATGCCATGATAGGTTTCAGATCTCAAAAGGTTTTAGTACAAGAATTTAACTGCAGAGGGCATAGATACATTACAGCAGTGGGAGATGGTTTGGGATGCTATGTTTTCTGTGGCTCTCATGAGAATAATTTATTGATTATTGTTTTCATTGTTTTTTGTTGGAGCTATTTTCAGTTTATATTTTTCTTTACACCCCTGACCACCATGTGGCACTTAATTTACCACTTAAGGGATGAAAAGATTTAGGTGGATCTTATTGCATGTTTTCACTTGTGTATAATTATATAAACGTATGAATTGTAATGTTTTTGGTCATTCAGAATAAACTGTTTAGATTCACAGAGGTAGCTAATTGCCATGTTGGGCCACTATGTTTCCCCTTTCTATCTCATATAGGCTGTATCTGGTGATAACTTATTATAGTTGACTGTGAAGAGGAGTTCATTCATTGATTTTCAAACCGCTTAGTTCTCAAGAGGGTAACAGAGCATGCAAAAGAGGGGATGTGTTGCCAGTTCATCGCAGATGAACAACTGTTCACTCTCACATTCACACCATGGTTGTTTTAGATTAGCAATTAGCCTATTAAGTCACATGTTTTTTTTGGATGGAAGGGGAGGAGGAAGCTGGAGTACCAAGAAAGAAACCACACAGACAGAGTGAGAACATACAAACTCGACCCAGGGCGGTGGTGGAATCAGATCCAGGACCTTCGTGCTGTAATGCTGCGGTGCTAACCACTGCACCACCATGCTGCCATTAGCTATTATTCCCTAAAACAAAAACCCCAGAGTAGACAAACATGGTTCTTGAGGGTATTAAGTTGACAAGTTTTTCCACCATTTCCAGTGAATGTGAGGAGAGGTCTGGGCAGTTGGTTGCAATGTGCACCTTTGCCACTAGATAGCAGTAAATATTACACACTGTACCTTTATGGAAATAGCCCAGATCAGCAACAGGAACCAGTGACTAAGAAAGGTTTTTGATGATGCCACTGTTACACTCTGTATTTATGGCCATGTTATTTTTGGACATCTAATTTTGCGAGAAATAGGCTGAATCAATCACCATACTGAGCTTTGATTAAGAACAAAATGAACAACTACCAAAAGCATGCACATGAGTACACGCAACTACAACTACCATTTCCCCTCAGTGGCTTTTATGCAGGGTGAATAATGTCATCTCTCCTCTTCTGTCTTGTTCCCTTCCCCACTCTCTCTTTCTGCAGGTGTATGGTGTACTGACCCTGCCTGTGACAGGCGAGGAGTCAGAGGACCAGGGCCATGATTGGCTCTCCTGGCCCTGGTGGGCGTGCCTTAGTGCCATGGCCGAGGGTGTGGCAGCGGTTCCTGGCTGCTTCTCTGGTAGCCATAATAATGTTGACACTACCAGGAAGCAGCCAGGCATGTCCACCAAGGTGTGAGTGCTCGGCTCAGCTGAGGTCGGTGTCGTGCCAGCGGCGGCGCCTTACCAACATCCCGGAGGGCATTCCCACTGAGACACAACTCCTGGACCTCAGCAAGAACCGGCTCCGCTGGGTGCAAGCAGGTGATCTGGCACCATATCCAAGACTGGAGGAAGTGGACCTCAGTGAGAACCTTATCGCCACTCTAGAGCCCAATGCCTTTGCCACCCTCCAGAATCTTAAAGTGCTGAAGTTAAGGGGGAACCAGCTGAAGTTAGTGCCCATGGGAGCCTTCGCCAAGTTGGGCAATCTGACAAGCTTAGATCTGAGTGAGAACAAGATGGTGATTTTATTGGACTACACCTTCCAGGATATGAGAAGTCTGAAACATCTGGAGGTGGGAGACAATGACCTGGTCTACATTTCCCACAAGGTAAGTTCTCCAGCATCGTGAAATGTCTATTCAAAATCCAAAAACATTCACTATGACAAAAAAGAATGATTGTTTAACTTTAACGATGAGTTAAATTGGCTGTTTTTGTCTCTGGAGTTAGGAAGAAGCTTTGTTTATTAATAATTGTCATTCACATACTCACATAATCTTTTGTTCCTGATTAGTCTTGTCTTGTAAGCATAGAAAGGGCTGGCATATTATATACAGACAAACAAATCAAATCAATATTATATTTATTCAGAAAGGTCTATCTATGTTGTGATGTTACCAGTCATTGGTTGATGTTAGCTAAGTTAGTTGCCTCTATTCATGATAACTTGTACTTGGGCTTGTACACTCTGTGTTAGGTTGAGGACTTTGATCAGATTGTCCAGTTCTTCAGTGTTTCTTTTCTGCTCTTCAACAGCCACTACAGTTAACAACACTAGCTTAGAAAGAGAGTTAGCTAACATTAACAAATGATCTAAAACACACCACAGACCCCTACATAAACCTCACATGAACACACAACCACATGTTACTCTTACATATTTAACCTTTAAAGATCATTAGCCCTAGTTGCCATTCATGTGTAAAATAAGTGAAATTATTTAAATTATTCATTACAAATTACTTTAATCGTAGACTGTAAAACCTTCTGTCTTGTTGATCTCTAGGCTTTCTCAGGGCTTCTGGGGCTGGAGGATCTCACAATAGCGCGTTGTAACTTGACATCCATCTCTGGCCAGACGCTGTCCTACCTCCGCAGCCTGGTCACTCTTCGCCTTCACCACCTCAGCATCACTGCCCTGGAGGACCAGAACTTCCGCAAACTCTCCAACTTGCGGGGTCTAGACATCGATCACTGGCCGTACCTGGAGTACATCTCACCACTAAGTTTCCAGGGGCTCGACCTGCACTGGCTGTCCATCACCAATACTAACATCACATCTGTCCCTTCCGCTTCTTTCAAAAACCTGGTGCACCTTACTCACCTTAACCTGTCCTATAATCCCATCACCACGTTAGAGCCGTGGGCCTTCAAAGACCTGCTGAGGCTCAAAGAGCTCATCATGGTAAGCACAGGGTTGATGACAGTGGAACCGCATGCCCTCGGAGGCCTCCGTCAGATCCGGGTCCTCAACTTCACCGCCAACGACCTGCAGACTTTGGAAGAGGGCTCCTTCCACTCTGTCAACAGTCTGGAGACCCTCAGAGTGGATGGGAACCCCCTGATGTGTGACTGCCGTCTGTTGTGGATCCTGCAGAGACGCAAGACCCTCAACTTTGACGGCAGAGTGCCGGTGTGTGCGGGGCCGGTGGAGGTGCAAGGGATCAGCCTGAGCGCCTTCACCGATTCTGCACTCTTCGATCACTTTACATGCCAGAAACCTAAGATACGCAACCGTAAGCTGCAGCAGGTAATGAAGAAGACTTCCTTTAACAAAGTACCTAAGAAATGATGACCCTATTTTATAATTATTATACTTAAATCACTGTGTGAAATGGCCAGAGGCAAGTGAGGAGTACTCCCTGTCCATATGCAAATGTAATATATGTGCATACAGTATATTACATTTCCATATACATAAAATGTACATGTGGAGTGAAAACATATTTAGTACATACACTGTATGAACCCAATTTACCCAAGTCACAATCTGAACACTTCTTTTCTTTGATATATATCTTTATATTTTACAATGTGTTATGTATGTTATAGACATATATCTTCATATATGCAGTTGTATATATGTATGTCACAGTATTATATTAGAAGTAACTCAAAGACAATATATGGCAATAGTCAATTAGTCTCATATATGATGTATAGTACATTTCTATAAGTGAACCTTGTGCCCCAATGATACAACATACAATGTTTAATGGAGCTAAGCCCAGACAATCATATTGCTGACTTAATGTGTACTGAGACTCGATTTTTAACTGAGTGCTACCATGATGTTGAGGCAGAAACACATGACTGTTTTTCAAGTTACATGTTGTAAACTACACAATGCTTAGATTGCAGTGGTTACATTTCCACCTACAGAAGAGGCCTCATCTGTTAAGTATCAGTATAAAGGTTTTGGACCTCCACAAAGACCCTGTATTTCACCAGTTAAAATTATTACAACACATTTTGATAATGCGTTTGTTCTAATTAACAGTCAAGTATTTACCGGTCATGTTTCATTTGATTGTGTATATTATACTGTGTTTTCTGAGTAGTTCATGAACTTCTTTCCTCCTTCTACTCCAGGTTATTGCTCGTGAGGGTCAGCCAGTGAATTTCCTTTGTCGTGCTGAAGGAGAACCTGCACCTGCCATCGTCTGGATTTCTCCACAGCGCAGACGGATCACAGCTAAGAGTTCAGGGCGCATTACTGTTCACCCCAGTGGCACCCTGGAGATCCGCTACGCACAGCTTACTGACAGTGGAACCTACATCTGCATCGCCAGTAATGCTGGGGGCAATGACACCTACTTTGCCACACTCACAGTTCGTGGCCAGCCACTCGACGCCGCCTCAGCCTTCTTTCTCAACCGCTCACTGTACAGTGGCGAGTTCTTCAACGACACAAATATGAACAGCACACGCGTTTTCCTAAAGTTCACCTTGGACCTGACCACCATCTTGGTCTCCACGGCAATGGGTTGCATCACTTTCCTGGGAGTAGTCCTCTTCTGTTTCCTGCTGTTGTTCGTGTGGAGCCGGGGACGTGGCCAACGCAAGAACAACTTCACAGTGGAGTACTCATTCCGGAAGTCTGAACCCGCCACTGGAGGCTCTTCAGGAGGGACCAGGAAATTTAATATGAAAATGATATGAAACAACGCAGCCAGGGGTCCCTCGGGGGAGGCATGAGCACGTCCCATAAACGTGTTTGACACACGCAAACCCACACAGCCACTTGCAAAGAAGTTTGAAAGCACAACAAAAGCTGCCATTCATGGCTTTATTAAATATACATCAATGGCATCAAAATTCCTCAAATTGGTTTGATTTGGCAATAAAAAACCAACAGACCCTGATCTCTCTGCCTTGCAGTGGTTTTATTCAGGCTGTGGTTGAATGTTTGATGCTGTAAGAATGTACAGTACTGAGAAATTAATGGGAGCTACTTGTCATTCATGCTTAGTAAGAATAGAAGTATTAAGACAAGATATGTTGAAAATTGGCATGATTATAAAACTGTGGAATATAGATGGCCCTGTCTATCTTATGACAGTAAGAAAATGAAGAGCTCTTTTTAGTTCAATGTCCCTTAGTTATCATGTTCATAATGTCTGCCTTGTCAAAGCTCATGCTTATAGAGTTGTAGTCGAGAGTTCTGTTGTAAATTTATACCACAGAATAAACCAAATATTTCTGTAAAATATCTAATGGCGAATTTATTTATTCTGACCATAGCTGAATAGTCAAGAAGTTTCTGTAGGGTGAAACACTCCACTGAGACCAAACAGGGGATTTGTTTTAATGAACAAAAGCTTATTGCATGTAGAGTATGGTTTCAGAATGGCATCTAATGAGAAAAACATTTACAAAAGTAATCAGATAAACACAATTTGGCCAACTCTTCTTTGTGAGAATTTGCAACATTAGCTGTGTGAGTTTGGGACGAGCGCACTGGCCGAGAGCTGCCGAGGCTGCCCGTGTCCCGGAGGGTTTGGTTAGGAAGTCAAGCCCACCGGACACGGGCAGCCATGGTAACCATAGCAACCAACACAGACGAGAGAAGGGAGGGATGGGCTGGTGGCCACAGGAGAGTTGTAAGTTGAAAAGGAAGGGAGAGGAAGAGGGAAGCCAATGTGACCTCTCCTGTCTCTTCCCTAAAACACAAGCCCTTTTCATGGCCTTTTATCAACTACAGAGAGTCGACCCATCAGCCACGACCCCATCCCCACCTTCTGCTGTGTTGGTCAACGCCTGACCTTCCAAGTGCTGCCGGGGGGGAGCAGCCTGGAGAGTTGGGCCAAGCTCAGAGGCAGACAGAGGACACACGGTAACACTGTAGGGGTGTTCACATAAACACACACTCACCCACATCTATAGCCCCTTTTCTCAGGAAAAGTGAAGAAACTAGCCTACAGAGTGAGTGTGACTGCACATACTTTATAACTCTGTTGAAATATAACATTCCAGCAATACTGTGTGTAGAGCCATATAACCAAAATTTATTCTCAAACAGAGAGCTGATGTAAATTTGTGAGTAAAAACACAAAGCCATAGTATGTGTAGGTTATTTTTTATATAGTATATGCATGATTCTGATCCTTATATAATGACAATTAATGCCACTGCCATCTTACAAGCTGTCATGATGATCACAAGACCATCTGCTGTCGCTGGGTTTGCAGAAAGTTGCATCCCATTACACTTACACACACGCACAAATGATGCCACATCAAGGTTATTGGCACAACAAGAACAGTTACACAAGAATGAACAGACAGACAAACTTTGTGTGTGATACTGACTGCTCTCTCTCTGTCTCTGCTACGGTCAGTGCGCGAATGTCTCTGCCCCCCTAGCCCAGTGCATCCCCCTACTCACCCCATCCCCACATACCCCCACTGGGTCCTCCTTTGGGAGGGGTCCCTGGCTGGAGACCGAGATTCAAATGTAAATGAAGTCGTGTTAACCCTACCCACACCATGTGCATCGTATAGTGGAGAGTAGTACTGTGGTTAAAAAAAAGAAAAACACAACGAAAAAGTTTCTTGTGTTCCGTTGCTTCGTTTGTCCTTCATTTTAATTTCCTAAGTTGTTGTTCTCCGTGACCTTTTGACTATTTACTGTTTTAAAAGCTCTGAGTCCTCCATGTGGTAGTGTTCTGTTCTCAACACCGAATAAAGGTCCCATGCACCAGAGGGCATGTGCTCACATGCATCTCAATGTGCATGCCAACTAAACTAACCAGAGGGAGCAATACTTTGAAAAAGAAATAAGCTGAAATCTAAAGCAATTCCTAACCTGTTTTCCTTCTATAAATTAGATTAGCAACGATTGGGAAATGTTTAACAAGAGTTTGTAGGATAATGTATTTTTGCATGAAATGACTTTTTTC
Source organism: Apogon talboti (assembly GCA_037367365.1). NCBI lineage: Eukaryota > Metazoa > Chordata > Actinopteri > Kurtiformes > Apogonidae > Apogon > Apogon talboti. The sequence goes on along the minus strand of JAPQRQ010000010.1, from coordinate 12,032,046 downwards.
TTTTATTAAATAACTGGATTGTTTCATATCTGTGAAGTATCAGCTAAGTCTATACATAATGGACATTTAGTACATTAAACTGGGTTGTAATATAAAAGCCAGTTCTTATATTAAGAATATAGCTATTAAAGATTTACATATACTCAAACATTAGTTATTATTAACTGAGCATAACTTGAGGTTTACTACTAATATCTGCTTTGTTTTCATATATAAGGAATTGCAAGTTCTTTATAATTTACTTGAAGCTTGAAATTATTCCTACAGATTACATAAACTGTTGAATCCCCAAAAGGGGATTAAAAATGTAGACATTATAGACATTCCACCAAAACAATCCAAAGCAAATGAAAATGTAGATTTGCAGCAACACCATACACAGTCATAAACAGCCAAAAATGGTAAACAGATGTTTAATATGCAGAATATGTACCATGCATTACCTGCCATAGAGTATTCAGGCCCCTGTGCAGGCATATTGATTTATTCAAAGGGGTCAACCTAAAGGACCCACTGACCCAAATGCTGCATAACAATATGAACAGAAAATCATTTGCCCTAGGAAAACCCAAAAGCTCAACTTTCTGCATTAACTCCTTTCTGTCTCTGGTATAGGATGATGAAACCGCAGCTCCTTTGTCAGGATGAAAAACTGAACAGCTGTTAAAGATTCATAAGCCTGAATAAGAATAGATTAGCAAATTGGCCTGGTTTTTACATGGGTTTTAATAGTGTGGGCTGCCACGCTGGCTCTCGCGGTGTTGAGGACAGGATATTACCTTCATGGACATTTCCTCTCCCTGAGCTAACCCTTTTGTGTTTTCATTCCAACGTATTTCTCAGTGGAAACTAGGTTTAGAAGACAGTGAGAATGTCCGTAGTGATTGTCGATGGTGTTGTTGTGTAAACATCAGTCACAAATGTAAGCGTAGATGAGGGTGTGTTTCATTTTATTATCTTATTCTCCTTTTCCTGCTATTTACCACCCCCTCCCCCTTTCTTTCCCCTGTCTTCATTTCAATCCTCGTTGTCCCTGTTCACAGTATTAGGCTGGAATATGGTTGTGTGGTAGTAGACACGTGTTATGTGTGGTCGGTGTTGTCGTGTTATGATTTGTTGCTCCTCTCAATGCCAACCAACAAGGAGCGCTGACTGGAAAAGTGGAGACAAAAGATGAAAGGGGTGACCCAGGTTCCCTAAAAACATTGATTCCCATCTCACCCCCCCCTCCCCCTACCCATTCCTGATAAACCATGTCTGGAACTTTCCCGTTCTGCACAGTGCTGCTCTGGGATCTTTCTCTGGATATGAAAACCCATGGACTCGATGTATTTTCTCTGCTGATATCTTGTCTCACTTTACAAATGTAGAAAGGGGGGTTGGGTTTACTGTAACTATAAGCCTACACTCACTTTTTGCCTAATGTGGTACACTGAGTCATTATGAGAAGGAAGAATCTGACATTTTCACGTTGGTCAGGGTTGAATATAAGCACTTGTATCTATTCAAGCTCCATAAGTCCTTGAAGGCAGAAGAAACTCATTTTCGTTCCGGCAAAATGCGCTTTAAAAAATCTACCCCACCCCTCTAGCTCATTTCCCTTCTTACATTTCCTCACTGAAATCTATTATGAAAAGGTTTTACGAGTGTGTTAACCATTTTAATTATTATAACTGACATTTTGCCAAACAATTCTTCAGCAGCTCTCCTCAGAAAAGGTGCCAGTACACACAGCTTTGCAGCCAAGACATCGCCTCAGTGTGCATGACAGACTCTCTGTGTTTATAGATACCAGAGGAGCTGAGCTTGATTCATCTCTGCTATGATTCTTAAGAAACTAGGCTGAGCGATTCCCCGCTCCCTCCTCCAATTCGTCCTTGCCTGGGGTTGGTGTGCCGTAGTCTAGACGCCCCATTTACAGCGGCAGCAAACTCACTATTACAATTCCTTCCACTGGAAACGTAACAGTGAGTTTGCAGGGGGACTTTTTAAAGATGCAGAACAAAACACCCTAGAATTATTCATATTTTAGTCTGATTTTTCAGTTAAATGATGCTTTGCTCTCCATACCTATTTGTATCGCCTGACAGAAAGCAATTTTCCTCAACAATTTAGACTCACGTTGCATACTGAGCTTCTCCACAGCATTGTCTTCTCTTACCGTGATTCCATATTAGCTGAAAATGAGTCCATCTTCTACGTCAAACCCAACAGCTGCTAGTTTGATTGGATTAGACTTGAGTTGAATTATCAAAGCTGAGAGCAGCCTTAATGGGATGACAGAGAAGTGATTTGGTGATAATTTGGCTTATTAGTCCCATTATCATAATGTTCCTCCGAGAGCACAGTGTCAAACAAATAGTGGAGGCTTCATTGTGTTATTTTAGCTTCTTTTGTTAACATATCAGGATTTACACAAAGACACGTCAACACAAATGTGATCAGAGTAATTATGTGCAGATCTTTAGCTGACAGAGCTTTGCTGAAGGATTGTTTGACACCTTGGACAGAGAACTGCTTCATCTTAACCTTGACCAAGAGAGTTGCAAATGCCGTCCTTTCTATGTGGCAATACTGCATCCTAGTGGTCAATATGAGTAACAGCAACAAATAGAAACGCACTGCTAATGCACCATTGGCTCCATTGGTGGGAGAATGAACCAACCGATGTAGGTTTCACAATAATGAGAGCAAACCGACTGTTAGTGTCATAAGTCAGTGCTTCACTGATTTTAATTATAGCCATAGCGTGGCCTCCTCTGCGCTCTGGGTGTCTGGTAGGCTTTGCCCTCCAGAACCTGTGAGGGAAGAGGAGTTATCAGGAAAGGCCTCCATATGAACAAAAACAACAGTTCTGATCTGATTTGCTGGGACTCAGTTTATAGATTAGGCATTACTAACACTTTCTGATGCCCCACTAGTCTCACCACCAACATTACTAACAATAACAAACCATACAGTATCACTGCGTTGTTCTTTCTCTGTATATGACTGAGTGCTGATCAGAAAGTGATCAGTTCGTCTCTAGAGAAAAACTTTCTTTCTTCTGGTCTTAGCAGGTTTAATCTATGCATGCCTTTTGTATACAGTGATTGGTCTTGCCAAACTCTCACCTATACTTGTGCAGAGAGCAGTGGGTGCCATTGTTGTTGGCCATGGGACTGGTTGAAACAAACAATTCCAAGCTGTAGTTCGGTTTGAACAAGTGAGACTTTTAAAAGTTTTCAATCGGGTAGTCACAGCCAGGGGGATATAATCACCTTCACCTGTGTTTACGAATAGTTAAAAGAAGTGTGCATCTTAAAAAGACGCATTTGTTTACTGAAGATGATTGTACTTTTACACGTATCTATCCATACACAGAGGATCCGCTCAGATGTGTACACTGTAGATAAAGAGATTGATATTCCAAGCAGGATGGTGGGACTGATCAATGCTGTATGGGGATAGGATTATTAATGGCATACTTTCATTGATCTATCTTGAACCTTGTCACTCCCAGAATCCCTCTGGAGTAGGAGGAGGCGTACAAAGCTCTTAGACCTGGTTGGCACTCATTCCTGGGTTTCCACATTTACCTTTTAAGAACGAGACAGTGCCAGAATTTGGCTTTTTTCCCCCAGGTCTGAGCTGATGTACTGCTCATCTCTCCTACTCTTTAAAGAGAGTTGTCATTTGTGATGCTCTGTATTTGTTGGAGCCCTCTCACAGAAAATATTGGAAAGGTAAATTTAACTTCCTGAATCTATCTTCTAATGTCTATCTCTCTCTCTTTTTCCTCCTCTCATCCTGTTTCTTTTCTCTCTCTCTCTTTGTCTCTTCATCTTTCTCTCTTTCTCTATCAACCTGGCACTGACCTCGTTTAATATTTCAGGACATTTTTCATTGATTGCTCTTAGTTTTTTGCACTACTTTTGACACAATCATTGCCAATTTCTGAAACCTAGGAATGAGTGCTGAATGCTCCAACTAAATACAGTGCAGATATTGTTCAGCTATTCAGACTGAATGGTGTCCGGCGATCAGTCATTTAAGCGTATGACTTGTTCATAAAGAGACTGTTATGAAGTAAACATGGACTTTTAAGCTCTCTGGCTCTACCTGAATTACAATATTAATATTGTGCGCCGTGGTGTGTGGATCCTTGGATACGAAAAAGCAGAACTGTACATATTAGATCTATTAGCCATATCATGTCATCAAATCTGTAGACCTCCTTGCCATGTCTGACAGAGAAAATGACTGTTGAACTGTAAATAGTGTAGGTATAGAAATATAGGATTTAACTGCTGCTGCTTCTGTCCAGGGATCGCCCATGTTTTGCTCAGTCCCATGGCTGCTTGGTCTCGAAGGAAAGGAAAAGACAATAATGTACTTGTCTATAAAACACATGAGTTCTTTTTTTATTTTAATATATGTTTTATATACCGTCTGTCTTGTAAAGGAAATCCTTTTCGTCATAAAAGCATGATGTGACTCTGTCAGCGGTGTCCTGTGTCTCCTTCTTTGCTTCTGTCACACATTCAGGAAAAAATACCTAATGTTCAGGTAACAGCACAACAAAAAAAAAAAACAAGTGTATATACAGTATGTGATAAAGGGATAAAGGCAAATGAAACTAAAAAGTCTAATGATACAAAATGCATGACATAGCTGACAGTCAAAAAAATGATAGATAGATAGATAGATAGATAGATAGATAGATAGATAGATAGATAGATAGATAGATAGATAGATAG
>JAPQRQ010000010.1:12010504-12027207 GCA_037367365.1 Apogon talboti | reverse complement strand
AGATAGATAGATAGATAGATAGATAGATAGATAGATAGATAGATAGATAGATAGATAGATAGATAGATAGATATGACATAAAATGCATAATATCTCCATCAAAATTCTAAGATAATCCAACATATTTCAAATAAATATGACTATTTTAAAGTCTGTTTAATGATATTATAACATTGTTATGCTTCATTTCAATAATCTATCTATTTATTTTTAGACTTTGCACATAAATCTTGGTCCATGTCGTCCCTAAATTTGTTTGATGAAATATGGGTAGAATATAGCAAAATAATGAAAAATAATTCTGCAGTAAATGGTTTTTCAAGACTGATATAAAAAGCTACATTAATATTACATGTGGACATATATACCTGTAGATATGTTAATTAAACTGTTAGTAAATTAAATGTGATTTGTGATCATATTATGGGTGGTGGATAAAGATAACTATTGCTACAATCGTTCACATTCGATTTTTTTTCCCTAATTTCTATGTTTTTGGAAAAAAAAAATCTTATACAATAAAGTCTGATGCAATAAAACAACAATAAAAACGTGATCTACGGTGTTCTAGCTGCAGTTCTATTTTACGACAGCAGATGGTGCTAGAAAACCACATACAGAAACCATCACACAGAAAATGAGAAGCCAGTCAGCCAATTGCTTGTTTCTTTATTTGTAAAGTCAAAACACACAATTTACCCATACTGGTTTTTCAAACTCTGTGTATTTGTTCCAGTTATTACTTGACTCTCCCTCCACAGTTTGAGGGCAGATGGACGTGACTGACAGACTCACTGAATTACCAGGAGATAAAGATCAGAAGGACGGCTCTGTCTGACGGCTGTGTGTATGTATGCTCTCTGTGCATATGTGTGCAGGCATTTGATCAACATCTTCGATTAGATGTCCACTTAACAAGTCAGATGCCCCCCTCACCACCTCCCTCATAGCCTGGGGAGGGTCCTGGGTGCCTTGGCCCCCACCGCAAAGGTCACTCTGCAGAGGTTAAAGGTGACTACACACACATACACATGCTGCTGAGAGCCATCCCTCCTCCTTCCATCCCATTTCTCCTGTCCAGTCAGTTTCTCTGCCCTCCTCCATCGCTCTCTTTCTCTCTCCCTTCTTCTTCTTCTTCTTTTTTTTTTTTTTTTGTCTCTGCTCTATTTGAAATTGATTGTCTTCTACCATCACAAAGACACTTGGTTCTGATTGATTGATTGGTAAGGGAAGAGGGAGAGAACATCAACACTGGGGCTTCCAGAGCTCTGAGGTCTGTCTGAAAGAAAGCAAATGACGCCATTTTGATGCACTGGAAGAAGCCGTATTTCAGCTGCCTGGCTGTCTGTTTGTTTAGGCATCGGCCAGCGTCTAAAGCAGACAAACACCCAGGCGGATCGAATTTAGCACAAGATTAAATACGGATGAGCTGAAATACAGGAACGAAACGGAGAACCTCATACAAACACGTCACACTGTCTCACACTCACACCTGTGTGATGAAACAAAGGGTAAATACAGATACAGACATGGAAGTGTGGAGACTACTAATATCCACATAAATGAAGGGGTTACAGCAGACACGGGCCAGGTGAAGAGACAAAGTGATGAGGCTGACAGATCATATACATACAAATACACGTATCTATACAAATACACAACCAGCACGTAAAAGACACAGAGCTGAAAAGAATATAAAGATCACTTGGAAACCAAAACCCAGTAGTTCGTCCCTGTTTCTCCCCCTCTCCTCCACCTGTAGAGGTACAGTTCATCCTGCAGTTTATATACATTTATATAGTATCCATGCATAAAAGAATCGCTTATCCCACCCCTAATGACAGAGGTGTTTTGGTTGGTTCTCTTTTTTTAATATGGGAATCACTTTAACACACATAGGAGACAATCAAACACAAAGTAAGCCAAAAATGCAAAATAGAAATGGGTGTGTCTATGATGTGTGGTTTTTCATTTTAACAGTTTTCTAAATAGCTACGTCTTACTCTGTATTCTTAGTCCTTTGTCACTGATGTTCAGACTTTCCCTTAACTGTACAAAGGACAACGTGCAAACCTACAAACAATAAATTAATCAACTAAAAGATGTCAAACCATAAGATGGCTTATATCACACGCTCCTTAAGGAAATAAAAAACAGAACAATCATTTTGCTCTGACTTACTGTCACTCTCATTGCTAAACATTGTCATTATTGTTTCACTACATAGCCTTTACAATAAAGATTTGAGGTATATCAAGATGAATTGTCTACACATGCCTGCCTAGTTGTGATGCTACCCTGGACGAAGGGACCAACGAAGAGGGTTTGGATGGGCGGGGTCACCGGCGGGCATCATGTCTTTGGAGATGACAGGGCAAAGTCTGTACTGATTGGTCAAAGGTTGGGTGTTACAAAGGTAAGTTTGGATGCCAGCCAATGACAGTGCGGGGTCAGGGGGCATTGTAAACAGTCAGGTACACACACACACCTACACTCGGATTACAAATTACACAAAAATATCTCTGGCTGGAGTGTGTGTGCATGTGTGTATCACATAGAGGACCGACTTAAAATAACGTAGTCCTACCTGCAAGTAAAAAATGTCAGAAGCAGAGGGTGGTGGTAAACAATCTTTTCCCATCACTTTGTGAAAAGGTGCCATTGAATTAAAACAGAAGTGTCTTTTTAATGTCATGGGGACCTCCCCAGTATCGCTCCCACTTCACCCAGTGTGTGCCCCCCCTTCACTTCACTGTGTTTTTGTGTTATATATGTAGGTGTGTATATTCAGAGCAGCCCAACCCCTGGTTGAAAGAAAAAGGCACTCAACTCTTCCCACATGACAAACACCTCCATGTGTTCACCATGCAGCACGACTGCTCAGTGGAAATGTGGATGTGCACGTATCTGCATCTCTCTCTCTGTGTGCATATATGTGTGTGTTTGAATGTGTTGACTGAACATGTGCACGTCCCCGGTCCAGTGTGAACATGGCAGGCTTGAAGTATCTTTGGTATTGACGGCTGTGTCACAGTCCAATCTATTCTGTGAGGTAGCCACACGCACAGTTGTTCCCACCACTAATTCGCATCTCTGCTTTGGGTTTGAATGTAACGCTCTGGACTTCAGCTATCTACGCTAAAAGACTAAAGATTTTCCCTCTGGACTCTAGAAGAAGTCCTAAATGACACCTCCAACAGGGAAACTGTTATAGTGCACTGCATAACGACCAGAACCCAGTTAATAGAGGAATGTCATTTAGATTTTTCCTTCCGCTCTGACGGTGGGCCTCTGATGCTCCTGCCTCCCCTGCTGCACCCTTCTTCCTCCAGTCTGCTTCACCTCTCTAATATGATTATCTCCCGCTAGAAGATGCTACACAATAAGAAGTGGCTTTGCCCACAAAAAAAGAAAAACATAAAAAACACAAAGGAATGGGGTGGTTCTCATGGTAACCAAAAACACCATCAGCAGAGGAATGCAGTGACAGTCCAGTTCAAAGGAGTCAAAGTTCAGAGACCAAGGAAGAAGTCCTTCACGTCCAGACAGTCCATCTATTCCATCACACAAGTATTCACAAATATGCACAGTTCATCACTTGTGGTATCCCTTCCTTGTCTGTGCATAGGGTCAGTCTATGACATGTTGATTCGTCTTTTTTTTTTTAATCTTTAAGTTTTTACATTTTGTCAACAAGGTGCTTCTTTACATATAGTTTCAGCACAACATAGCACAATAGTCACGAGAGAGAAACCATGTGTCTATGGTACTATTATTACCCGCATCAATATTAAGGAGGGAAAAATGAAAGAGAGACACAACAAGAGGGGTAGCAAGAGAGTAGATAAATAGAGAATAAATAAGTTTAGACAGAGAGAGACAGAGAGAGAGAGATGAAATCAAAGAAGAATATTTACAGTACTTGTCATTGTGTTAATGTTGATCACATCAATGTTTTTCTGAGGTATGGAATAGGCAACGTGCCCGTAGTGCTTGCAGTTTGAAGGTTGTTATGACGCAGGCCAGACACAGCAGGGTATATGATGACGGAGTAAGCTGCATCTGTTCTCTGATTATCATAAAGAGGCAAACATCATTGGCACTCAGGATCTTATATTGTGACATTTGACCTCTGCGTTTGGCCACTAGAACAGAGCAGACCTCCCTCCCTCACTGCCTACACTCAGGGATGACGCTTTTTACCGTGGGGCGTGTCATCCCTGTTTGATTGTTCTCCTTATGTAACCTGAAAATAACCTCTCAAGTGGCCACATGGTCTACGGCCATGCACCCACACAACAAGACAGAGTCTTTAGAAACGAACATTCAAATACGTATCAAAGGGTTTGTGGATGATCAGGTTGTCTTATTTTGTCTCAGTATGTTTGCAGAGCTACACATAGGCTTTAATAGAGTACCTGTGTCCTAACAGTGTGTTACATCTACACTGCAGGCTACACTGTGCTGCTGTGAACCTGCTGGAGATACAAGCTGGAACTGTACAGTACACCAACATGCTCTGAACGTGGTCAGATGCGGTTTAGATGGGCAGCAGGTGGCGCTGTTACTTCGACACAGATCGGGTGAAATCACTGCAGAGGAATTACACCCCTTGAGCACACGCGGCATGTGAACATTACGCACATGCACACGCCTGACGCACAAACATGCGGTGATGCAAAGCTGCGAGGTGGTATGTGGTTAGAGGGTCAAAGGAGCTGCCGAGAGCGTTTCACAGACACTTGACACGCGAACACACCTCTTCATCAGCGTCCACTGAAACAGAAGCGGTTGATCACGGCTCAGCAGACACATCTACCCTCTGATTTGTGGCTGATTTTCTTAAAGCTACCGGTTCCCTGTCAAGAGTGATTGTTTGGTAATGTTTACATCCCCGCAAAAAGGCGAACCAGCAAAGCACAGGTTCTCAAAGCAAACTTTAAACCGATCTAAAGCTTTAAAACATGACCTCAGTCTGCTCTACTCAGCACAGTGTGGTTTAGGTGAGCTGGATCTTTGGTGTTCTGGATTTGACTAAAAGCCACATGTGGTTGTTTTAGATCAACACTCTTAAAGTTTCTGGATCTTTGGTTTGAGGAGCCACATTTAGAAATGTAAGAGTAACATTCAGATTGGAACGAGTCACTGAAATGATCTGATTCATCTGCACAAGTCGTCAACACTTGGAGCAGATGGATCAGATCAGTGGTCCGATGTTACTGGATGCACACCCTGTACCTCATCGGGATCGGAGTTAAAGCCCACTGCTAGTTAAGTTAGTGAACTGGTGAACTGTGGGAAAAAAAACACCCCCCTCCATCGTCCGTGCATCTTCTCACACATACATCCTGCCGCCGTCAGGCCTTGGAGAAGGTGGCTGCAGAGGAGGTACCGGGTTGGATCGGCGAGGGGTTGTTGTTGCTGCTTCCGTGGGAGGTGTGCACGTGGCCGTGGACGCCGTGACCGTGCTCCTCTGCGTCCCAGCGGTCCGGACAGCGGCGGCGTGAGTTCATGAAAAAGTTGGAGACGGTGGACAGCTCCAGGCCCAGCTGCTGGGAGATGGTGATCTGCATCTCTTTGGAAGGACGGCGGTTCTCTCTGAAGATGGCTACCAAGGTACGACGCTGCAGGTCTGTGAAGACCAGCCGCTGCTTCTTTGGCACCTGGTTACGCTCTCGTCCTCGGTCTTCCTCCTTACGATTAAATGCTGAATGGAAAAAAAAAAAAAAAAAAAAAAAAAAAGAAGAAGAAGAAGAAAAGTTTCATTGTCATCCAAGGACTTACAAAACAAAACACACCATTAGATGTGGGGGAAATAGCTCAGGGTGTGAGAGCTGAAAAAGCATGAAAACAGGGAAGCTGAAAATGACTAAATGACATTTAAGTGCATGCATGGGTGTAAGAAAGTGAAGCATGTCTTTAATTGTCATTTCATTGCATGTCCAATTCATTGTATGCTATGTCATCATGAGTGTATTAGTCTGTATGAGAATCATTTACAAATAGTGAACATTAGTAACATTAACCCTTAACCCTTAGCAAGTGACTATTTTTGGTAATTTCCAAATACATCATAAGACAGTGACAACAACAGTTACAGTGAGGAAAGCAAAGCAACAATCATAGGTTCAATGTGGTCTGCTGGGTCTGCATGAACAGTGAGTGTAAGTGCTTTGTTTGGTAAGTGCTAAGTAATGGTACTAATGTAAGTAATGATGTTCAAAGGGATAATGTGGATGTTGACAGGTGTCTGGATCAGCACTTATGTTGGTCTAATGTTCTAAGCATTATGTTCTAATGTTCTAAAATACATGTTCCTTTTACCTTACATATATCTTTCTTGTATTTTTTTATATTTACTTCTTGTTTTTGTTTTTTTTTGTTTTTGTTTTTTTGGGCGGGGTTGCCACTAATGGGTAAGGAACCAAATATGGTAACTTCATTGATCTTTATTTTCTACATAACACTAACAAATTTAGAAAAAATTCACAAAAGTAATAAAGTATTGTTATGTCCTCCAATAACACACTAAAGTTGAAATTTTGAATTTCAGAGTATTTCTATGAGTGACCTATAAAGGATTAAATCAAATAGTGACAGGGGAAAAAAAACTCAAATATAACCTCAACTTAAGGAAAAAGCAAATACTGGCATTAAGTTGTCTGCTGCTAAAATTCGATACAAATCTTTAACAAATGTACCATGAGCACAGTCTCTTTTTTTTCTAATAAAATATTACTCAAACCAAAGTTTTAATAAAAGTGCCTACCATACAGTACAATGCATCAGACAGCCACCTGCTGAGTACACCTATAAATATTTTAGTACAGATATGGACTTAAAAGATTCAGGTTGGAGGTTTGATTTAGTAAAATATCAACTGGTGTTGGGTATAGATTTTATCGAGTGTTGCACATGGTGAAAATCTGAATTATACCCTACAAAGTATGTCGGTGGGTGAGTATTATAGCAGTATTAACTTTCATTAGCATCTCCACCCTGACTGGCTATGATGTCTGACTTTTATATGCCGACTTCAAATGCTTGTCATTGAGCTGCTTCTAAAATCATTCCATCATTACACATTTGTATGGTTAACTGAGGTTCCAGCTGAGGTGAAAATGTGGAAAAAGCATGCTGGGTTTACAGCAGAATAGTCAAATGGAAAGTGAGACAGACTGCTGTTTTCTTAGGCAAATATTTAGTTACCACAGCCTCACATGATTTTTTATCACTGTGTATAAATAGATTTCATGTGATAATTTTCTTTTTAATCTTCAAATTTAAGAAATAATTGAAGAAAATGTAAAGAAATAAGGAAAAAAGATAAGTTAATATTGCTGTATTTATTAAGAAGTCAAAAAATAAGGTTTAACTTTACAGCATGCAGGTTTTAATAACAGTTTGCGCAACACTGCACTGACTTACAAGGATTTCCTGGAAGCTACTCTACTCTAAGAGTTTGATACCAGCTGATTTTTCATATACGCATGTGTGAGTGGAAACATTCTCACCCAAAGTATCTACATGCAATATTTATGATATGACGGGAGCCAGTGATACAGAATCTTTTACAGATGTGGAAACTTGAGGTTGTCACTGCACTGATAATATACACAGACTTTTAGGAGAGCAGTAAACATACATGTAAACTGTAAACATTGCTTTTAACTCTTTTTATTCAGTCTTTTGCCATCATTCAATTAATCTCTCAAATCAGAATATTTCTAACTTTGTCAGGAGGGGTCTGTAATAATTAGCCCTTACCTTAAGCTAACCCTTAAACACATCTCAACCCTCATATTTCATGATTTACACTATGGGGGATAATATCTGTCTCCTAAAGAAAGCTGAGTCTCTAGGACAATGTGAACAGATTTACATCCCTGTAAATATAATGAATACACAGAAACACATGCTCTGTTCTGAAGAGGGATTGGACAGAAGGTGTGTATGAAAACACACCACAGAAAAGTAGATGGAAACGTATGTGTAGATTCACTTCTCCAAAGACTTTAGCATTTCTGCCATGTTCACTACAGTTCATACAACAGACACCTCTGCAAAAATTTACTTTGTGGTACTTCAAACTCTTTTTATCAATTAATGTTAACGTCTGTTATATGAGATCAATACTGTGATAAAGCAGCTAGGTTTACATTGTTGCTTCACAATGTATGCTTTGGGAATTATAGAAATTAGAGATGAATTAAAGTAACTGTACTTTAAGAAAATGATCTGAATTAAACCTCAGATGAGACTGAGGCAGACCTTTGACCTAAATACCAAGCGAGTGAATTATCTTCAATCTTGAATTTATATCATATTTTTTGTCACCAACATGAAGAATTCTGCATCTTTACATTATAATTTTCTTTTTTTTTTTTTTTTTTTTTTTTTTAACTTTGGTGGAATTTTGTGGTATGTTAGATGTGCACTTGATCATTTTCACACGTTTGCTACGGTGTGTTCAATTTCATATTTCAGTATTGGTTACTAAACTGTCAGCTGTAATAAAGACAACCAGGAATTTGATCATGAATTGTTGCATAATATAGTTGGTGGGTGCAATTTTCAGAATGAATGAGGATTAGTCTACTAAACGGACGGTCTTTGAATGCCTTGAATGCTTCATGAAGCATAAGGGGATACATTAAGAGGATACATTATGGTCCGCATGTGCGCATTGTAGCTATGAGTTTATGTGCAAGATGATTTTCATTGTACTTTAAAAGACAAAGCAGCAGCGAGAAGAAGGTCTTAAAATGGTCATGATGTAAAGTTTGCAAACCCACAAACGCATGGAATCCGCTTTTTTGGGGTGACAGGATGACGACTGGTGTTTAATTTCTCAACGTGAGCCAGATTCAATTGAGATTCTCTAATGACATAGTTCTTTAAAAAGGTGAGAGGGTGTGTGTGAGATAAATTGTTTTCATTGTGTGTCCGTGTGCCTTCTTGAAACTAGAGGACCGTGATGTGAAATGCTGACAAAGAAGCGGTCTGCCGTGCCTGGATGCACCGTCAGTAGACTCGGCTCTGGCTGTGGAGACTGGAGGGAGTCTGTTCTGTTCTGCTGCCCTAAAAAGCTGCAATGATCGATTTTCCGCGGTTTTCTCCCGAACACGTGGTCCAGTAATCAGGGCTCCCTTCCCCACCCGATCGATCCCCATCGATCCGCGAGACCGAGGTGTGTGTGTGTGTGTGTGTGTGTGTGTGTGTGTGTGTGTGTGTGTGTATAGATGTGTGTGTGTGTGCGTGTACTTGTGTATACTTGTGGGTACGTGTACATGAGCGCGTGCGCCGACTCGCACTGGGGAGTATTGCTCGGGAGCCCGCTTTGTGACAGACAGATGTAGAAGAAATTGTTTATCTGTGGTGGAACAAAGGATATGTGGCAGAAAAGAGTGGCAGCCATCGAGTCTGAGAGCTCTTGAGAAGGACAAAGAAATGTCTCTCAAAGCATGTCACTGATTATTTTATAAAAGAGTGTGCACAAGAGGAGCTCTTCTGATATGTGTGTGTGTGTGTGTGTGTGTGTGTGTGTGTGTGTGTGTGTGTGTGTGTGTGTGTGTGTGTGTGTGTGTGTGAAAGAGAGCAACAAAGTGAGGATTAATATTTGTCTGTGTGTGGTGAAGGAAGGGAGCAAGGGAGGAAAAATGAGGGAGTAACAGAGGAGCAGAGTAAAGGATGAGAGGAGGAAAGCAGGGGGAGAAGGAATAAGAGTGGCTGCAGTGTGGAGGTGGTGTATGCAAATGATTGATGACTTTACAGCAGGTTTAGACAACAGCAGTAAACAGATTTGACTGTGAGGGGGAGATCAATATGAATGCGTGTGTGTGCACATGTGTATGCATGCCTGTGTGTGAGCATGCATGTCTGAATTTCCATTGTTCATACGTTGTTACTGCAAGCAAAGCATAATTACAGTAATTTTTTTCGCAGCAAAATATAGGTTATATACAAGTGAAATGCTCTCTTTTGTCCCCAGATTAGAACCTTGTTGCCTCTCATGCCATCCCAGAGATACATCACTCCATCCCTCCTAGAGTTCTTCAACTGTTTTCCTCTTGTTGTTTTTCTCAATTGTTTTAATTTGCCCTCAGATTGATAGCCCCCATATTGATTGATCCGCACTTCAGAACCATTTCATGGAACGTTTATTCAATCGGTTCAGTCCCAGCCATGCCAGAATCTCCTCCCGGCTCTCTAAGTGCTGTCTCAAACCAAACTCAATACTCCCTAATGTAATGACTGAATGCTAGTGCTAATATAGTGATAATTTAATATGTAATGCCTGTTTTCGGACAAGTTCCGCTACCGGCCATTTTACAATGCCAACACCACTCTGGCTCTCCTGCTTCAGCTCAGATGCAGCTCGAAGACTGTATTGTGAGCAAAGACAGCCACCTTCCTAACCGAGTGAAACTAAAGAGTTAGCACAGGGTCAATACATATTTCAGATAATCAATAGGTCCATTTCAAATGAGGCTCCTGTGGACCCCTGAACATTATCCTTCATAGCAATGAATAGGACCACAGGGATGGGGAAAAGGGAGCTGCTCATTAAACTGACCTCTCCTGAGACATGAACCAAACCATTGTGACTATCTTTAGTTGCCTCATTACCAAATGGGCTTTTCTGGGGAGACAAGTAGTGACGCTGAGCAGTCTCAAGTGGCACTTGTTCATGTCGCCTCTTTCATATGCCCTAGTGTCAACAATACTAAAGGTATCAGACAACTGGCACTTGGCTTAATCTCAACCTTTCACTGATTCAAAGATTAACTCACTGGCTGTGCAGCATGTTAAGTTGCACTTGTGCCTCCTTTAAGAGCAGTTGTGCTTTATCACTTAAGTGGCTGTTGTTTCTACTTTCCTTTTTGCTGTCTGTAAGTGAGTAGGTGCATATGCATGAAGATGAGAGGAGCAGAGGGTTGATGGATGAGTAGTTATATTCCATGTGGTTGCCTACTAATGTAAAAACCCTACTGAACTGGAGGACAATGAGTCATATATTGGCTGTAATGCCTTTAAAATGCCTACCTTTTTACTAAGAGCTGGTCAGTTATAAAGTTAATAGACTGTAGCTGCAGACTGATTAACTCTGACTGCAGACATAAATAAACAGGATTTGTCTAAAGATGCTCGGCCTGTGTGTGTTTTGAAGTGTGGAATGTGAGGGGGGGGGGCATGAGATTCTCAGATAGCAGCTACATATCCACAGTGAGATTAGACAGAAATCAACACCAATATGTGTGAGTCATACTCTGATTTGTTGGCAAATAAAAAGGCAGATATGAGTCTAATCCTGGAAAAGGCAGAGAAATATCAACCAAAAAATCAATCAGTTTATAGATGCAGGAAAATATTAAGTTGTGTGTTTCTTTAGGCTACTTAATCTGCAACTCCGTGTTATAGTGATCAGTAAGATTTAGGCTCTTTAATATCATCTTGCAGTGTTTGTGTGTGTGTGCAGGTGTGTGTGTGTGTGCAGATGGGGTATGAGGGGCAGACGGTGAACTAACCGCACCGTGCTGCTGCTAGTCGACGCCTGGACGGACGGATGAGATCGGGCTTTGTGTGCGGTGAGACGGGCCCTCTCCCGCCCTGGACGGACTACTGCAGGCGAGAAACAGTTTGCGTCAATCACTCTCTGTCACACCTCTCAGATGTACGGTTATTGATTATATTGATCATATTATAGGCCTATTCATTGCTGGGAAGTAAAACGCCTAAATCAACCCCACCCGCATCAACAAACATCGGTGGAACAAACCAAACCGTCCCTCCAGTTAAAAATACTCTCAATTGATTAGAATTGGATTATTTGAAACCTTTCGTTTAATTGTCGATGTTAAGCTTGTCTTGTCCTGTTGAAACGAGTGATCGGCAGCTTTACAGCCCATCACGTAGTGGCTTTAAGTCTATAAACGCCGCTTGACTTGTCCTACTTTAAAAGAGTCTTTTTTTTCTTCAGTGCCTCACTTTATTCCTGTACAAGCAAATATTATTTGTGTCTGGAAAACACCAAATTAAATGACACGTTTTAACTCAGAGAGCACAGGCTTCTTTGTGGTCGATTTATTTTTCTTTTTTTTTTTAGAAAATACAGACAAAAAAAACTGGATGAAAGGGAAAGAAAAAAATAAAATTTTCACGACGACTAATCTGAATCACCGAGAGAAAAGTTGTGTTGTGAATTGTTTTCAGAGTAGCCTATAAAAAATTCCCAATGCGCTTTACAATATTATACGACGTAAAGTAGTCTGTAGATGCAATTTGTGATATTTAATATTGTTTAAAAAAATCTGCATAGTTTATTTAGAGAGCCACGAAAGTCTCACATAAAGTTTATGTATTTCGTATTCATTTTTATTATTGCTTTTTTTCAATACATTGTCGCATTTAATTTGCTCAAACCCAGAACTAACCCCATACTAAGCGGCCTGTGGTAGCCACCGCTTTAAATGAACAGTAAAACTGGTGCCTAAAACAAAAATGTACATGTTTGTAACGTTTTCCTATGAATCATACAGAGCATGCTTACTTTATAATTATTTTTATTTAAAGGTCTTTGTATATGACGCTGAATAGAAATTAAATGATGTCAGTAAAATTTACAAAATCTAATTAAATTTAGGTTCAAGCAACTTCACACACACACACACACATACACACAAGACAGACTCTAATGCTGAAACAACTCATGATGATTCTGTGCTTAATTGGAGTGCTAGTTGAAGTTTGTTTTGCTGCTGTGTGGGATGATTAGGAGCTGTCTTTAAGCACCAGAAGGCCTTTCCAAACTGTCAGGAAGACAATAAAATAGTTTTAATTAAAATGTAAAGAGCTGCATTCTAGATGGAGATTACATTTTTAGATGCATTTAATCATCAACATTATTGTTTTGGCGTTTACACTGTGTTAACTATAATCATGAGGCATAATGAAATGTACCCTCTACAGCACGAAAATTTAGTTCTACTAAGTATATGTCATTAGTGACATTTAAAGAGTAGGATTTAAGGGTTATTTGACAGATTGTTTGAAGTTATATGAAGGTCCTCATATATGCTGTGCTATTTTGTAAAGTCTATAGGTTCTTCTTGGATATGACACATACTGTCATTTATAGTGAGTGTCAAAATATTTCACAATCCTGTGCCAGCAGCTGTGGCTATGCCAAATTACTTCTGTTTGAATGAGAGACATTACCAGAGAGTAGAAATGAAATAAGGGTGGAAGGCAAAGGATCTACTTTGCTGATGCTGGTACAAAGCCAGAAGTGAAAGAAGGGGGAGGAAGGAAGGCAGCGAGGGAAGAAAAGAGAGAGCAAGAGAGAGCAAGAGAGAGAGGGAGGGAATGAGGGAGCCGAAGAGAGCAGAAGAGAGGAAATCAATACCGATTCAGAGCGAGTCAGATAAGCCTGAACAATGTATAGTGCAGACACACTCTATAACACAGTCACACATGCATGTGCATGTGGAAGCACTCACACAAACACACACGTATGTGCGCACACACACTCTGTGAAATGTGCTTGCAAGCCTCTATAAAGACGCATTACAAACCCCATAAAGCATAGCAACCTTTAAAATCAAATGACATCACAACCTTGGATTGCTTTGAGGATTCGCTGACATGAGCAGAAAGCACTCATTACTACAACTCGATAGGCAACTGGATGATCTGATGTGCTTTGTCTACTGTAAGATGCTCTTAAGCTCTGATCTTGTGATGCTTTGTGTTAAAATATAAACCATCCTGCCAGATTTCATTGGAAATAATGCTGTCCTTTTTGTTACAAATTATACATGTCAGAGAAGCTTCTTTTCTGGCCTCATAAATATGTTCTGATGTAAGTTTTCAGCACTGGTGGAAAGTCTACACCATCCTTGTGGGTCTACATGTCAGATCTGTGCTATTGATATTTCCGAGGATGTTTAGGGTGTAAACAGCTTTCTTCAAAACCACTAACACATCCTGTGCCATGTGTTTTTGTAGTGAGACTGGTGTGTGGTCCTCAGCTGTTAACCACAGATTTGACTTTGCTTACCTAGAAGATGCTGTTACAAGCGCTAACACCACCACTCTCTGCTTCTCTCTTTCTTCCTTCTCCCCTCCGTCTCCCTTATACTTATCAATTATTAAGGTAGATATTGATCCTTTCACTACCCTGCCTCTATCTGGCTGTTCACACAAAGCCCAAACCTGCCTGTCCTCACTCAATCAATGGCATCTCCCAGCTCTTCCAGTTCTTTTTCCACATGTCAGTTTTGCTTTTCTCGCTTTTGCACTTAAGCCAGGCAGACTGAAGTTTTGTACATCCCAATTTTGTCCATTTGGATTCTTTAGAAAATATGTGAAATAGGAGGCAGATATTAATTTTTCATAAGACAAGCAAGTCTGATGGGCATTAAAAGATGGGTCTGGTAAGAGAGCAGGGTGAATGGAAAATGGCTGTGTGCGTTGTTTGATTGTATGAAACAGCCCTGCTTCACCTTCTCTTCATCTCTGAGTCCATTTTTGTTTTGTTTTGTTCTTTAGCTCCTGAAAGTCAAACAACCTGCCTTCTTGTTGCCAGGTTAACCACTGAAAGATTAGTGATATTATAGTCATATGCTGCAGAGAGGGAGAGAGAGAGAGAAAGAAAAATAGAGAAGGAGAGCACCAGAGAGTGGGAGAGAAGGGGGTTGGGAAGGGGAAACGGTCTTATTGATCTCCTATGTGCAAAGCCAGGCAAACACAGAAAGGACAGAGCTACACTATTAATGACACTCACAGCATCAGCTACTAATCCTCATCTATCTATCTATCTATCTATCTATCTATCTATCTATCTATCTATCTATCTATCTATCTATCTATCTATCTATCTATCTATTTTGATCTGGAAAGGTTCAGGATGATTCGATTGATGAGTGTTACAGTGTGCTTCAGTTCAGTTAAGTCATATGATTCTATTTTAAACTCAAAAACATGTTTTACTATGCAGATGAATAACAGTAAAGTTGAGTCTGAGTCTGATTATCTCTTAACATTGGAGAAAAACCAATAACTGACATATACTGTACCTGACTAACATAAACATACTGCTGGTAGACCAGATGTGTGCGTCGACCCCGGGCTGTTGAATGAAGATTTGGGCTGATGTTTTCTGGCTTCGGAGATGGAATCAGCACCACATCAGCCACAGCAGATGATGAATTGTAATGACTAGAATTTTTGGGGGTGAGTGGATCCAAGGGAATGCACACCACTCGGTCCCTGGATAGCTGCTCCGTACACGCTAGAACAGATACCATCAGCATCAGGACCACCAGGTAGTCCATAAAGACCTCCCACCAGGGCTTCAACAGTTTAGATCTGTGCTGATGCTGGTTCAGAGGAGCCAGTTCTGACAGAGAGAACATGGTGACCTCGAGGAGGACTGTGGAAATGAGTGAGATGATGAAAAAATGTCCACATACACTGATGAATTTATATATAAACAGGATCTGGTCTATCACCATCATTAATAATATGCACCCATGGTCTGATTAAGCAAGATTCAGGTCATAGAATAAGATCAGGAGTTGTCAGTAGTACTTTAAGTGAAAAATCAGTAAAGAAATTCAACAGAACTACACAGTTACCGCTGCCCCAAAATAGCACAAAACATTATAAAAGACAATGCACATCCTGCACACACTGTTTAAAGACAAGGAAAAACAGATTTAAGAACAGTTTTTACCCAACAGTAGTCACTACAATCAAAGCACAGAAAAACATCAATGCGCAATATGTTCAAGGGGATCAGTGCAATGACAGAAAGTATGCTTGTGTGTGAGTGAATGGCTTTTGCTTAGTTTTTTTTACCTATTAATTTCAGCAGTTCATCTATTCATTTTAGCTGTTTTTATTTATAATAGTATTTTTGCAATAGTTTCTGTATAGAATTGATGCACGGTTAGGATGGCACTTTTAATTTCGTTGTACTTGTTACAAAGACAATAAAGATAATCATGTATTTCATGTAGAAGTTAAATGGATATTTAGAAAATCCCAAACAACACAGACAACAGCTGATTAAGTAAAACAAGCAAAGAAAGCCTTGTTTTTAAAGATCATAAAACTACCAGATAAAGTATCAAATAAAATGTTTTCTTACTTTCTCTCTGTTTTCCTCCAAAAAACTTTAATTCCAGTGCTGTCCGGTTCTGCTGTGAAAAACTCACAAAACTTAGTACAACAAATCTCCTCTTCGGCTGGCTGCCACTCAGCTTTTCAGGGGTTGCCATGGCAGCAGAGGATGTGTGGCTGAAAAATGTAAGTCAGCCTCAGTGGCCTGATCCAGGCCCACTAGGGGCCATGCCTAAACCATTTAACTCCTTCAGAACTGAGTTAATCTGAACAGAGGTATCATTACACAACATTACAAGAAACATGAAAGAATATGTCAGTTCTGCATTAAATTTTAGAAAGTCCTTAATAACTGGTTAATTTCACACTCATTGTACAGCTGAATAATTATAAACTGATTATGTGATGTACAAGTATACAAAGTCTAAGGACATTATTAGATTTATTACAGTATTTTAGCAAGCTTTAAAACAAAAAGGTGCTCTGGGTGCCTTGAAAAGCGCTATAGAAATCCAATCCATTATTATTATTATTATTATTATTATTATTATTATTATTATTATTATTATTATTATTAT
>JAPQRQ010000010.1:11988476-12010404 GCA_037367365.1 Apogon talboti | reverse complement strand
TATCTATCTATCTATCTATCTATCTATCTATCTATCTATCTATCTATCTATCTATCTATCTATCTATCTATAAAAGAAAACTCTAGTGTATTTTATTACATTTACAGCAGTTTTTTTTTCCTGAATGGTAACAGTGGACTAGCATTTGACTATTTCCTGGATACATGCATATTTCTCATTTTCCTGGAATACAGGCCCAATTTCTCCTCAATTATAATCTTTGTTTTTCACTATAAATTACGTCTAACTGTATTTTCTCTATTTTCCTGTTCATACTGGTAACAATCGCAATCCCAGTTGCAATCAATATTTCATCAGATGGGTTCATGCAGCTTTCAGCTGCTTTGAAATAGACAAGGATCATACTGTGTTGACTGGATTGGATTTAGACTTACAGTGTAATCCTTGTTTTGAAGTAATTTTAAATCTATTACCTTTACAATTAACGTGTGCCATGGTACTCTTGGGGGGGTGATATGTATAAGATGTTAAGATATGTTGAAGAAGAGCGTCTCCTGCGCAAAAACCTCACACATCTGATGATTTTGTGCTGTCATACCTGTATATGTTCTAAATTTAGAGCTTTTACTACAGAGTACTAAATGAAAAGCCGGAGAGACCGTGCGGTTATTGCGTCTTTCAGCTCCGATACGAGTATTGATCCGTGTGCCACATTTAAAAGGGAGAGTGGGAACTGGCGTATTGATCAGGCAGCCTGGGGTCACCCCGCTTCTCCCGCGCAACTAGTTGGCCCAGTAGCCCCACCACTGTGTGTTTATAGTTGGACAGCGAGAGAAAATCATCAGGGGAGGGAAACTGTTTCAAGGTTTATAGTGAATCAATGACGATTTGCTATGTGCCGATCAAAAATACAGACCTGCAAATTCAGTCTACAACA
Source organism: Apogon talboti (assembly GCA_037367365.1). Lineage (NCBI taxonomy): Eukaryota > Metazoa > Chordata > Actinopteri > Kurtiformes > Apogonidae > Apogon > Apogon talboti. The sequence goes on along the minus strand of JAPQRQ010000010.1, from coordinate 12,009,506 downwards.
GGCCGCATAAATGAAAACGAACACGCCCAATGCGATCATTACCATCTTGGTTAGCTCTAAATTAACAATGTTGCGGTTCTTTGTTGAGCAGTATAGTGTGTCTTTATGTTAATTTGGATGAAGAAGCCGCTGTGCCTCTGTGCGCTTTGTCTTAGACAATTGAACTGTCCATGGTGCTGAATATTTAAGGCCTGTGAAAGTTTACAGTGTCTGTTTAGAATTCACGTCGCTCGGATTCATGTCGGTGGAAGATGGACTGTGGAACTTCAAAATAACCAGTTTAATGTAGTAGCTAAGTGTGTTGTGTCTTACCGGCCAGCCTAAGAGCAGACATGCGCTGAAACTCGGGCTCCTGCAGCCACTTCCACATCCTCCTAAAGGTCTCGCGGCCTGACTTGAGCTTACTCCAGGGTTTGGGGTTTCTTAGCAGGTCTGACAGAGTGCCTTGCGACCGGCTCAGGATCCTCTGGGCGAATATGGCCTGTGGGATGGAGTACCGCTTTAGTTCTGCCGTTATCCTCTGAGCCACTTCCTTTGTGTTGATTTCCTCTGCTTGGATGCCTGACCCTGCTACTCCTTGACTCCCTCCGTGACCGTGTCGCTCCCGGTCACCGAGCATCACCGCGCCGTTTGACTGGGAGTGGAGGTGACTGTGTGGGTGGTGGTGCATACCGTTGAGGTTGGAGATCATGCCGTGGCCATGCCCGCCTAAACTCCTGGCCAGGTGCTCTTGGTCACTTCGGGACAGCATAGACGCGTGGGATTCAAAGCCCGACACCGGGGAGAGCATCTTGGCGTCGGTGGAGAGGTGCGCACTCGGACCGTAGGCTGATAGTGACTGCTGGGAGTTGTGCAAAGAACCCAGTCCACTGGACAGCGGGGAGAGCGAGCCGTGGCCCATGCCGGACACGGACATCTCTTTGGGGTAGTGACTGTACAGATTACCCATGGAGGCGAGCCCCCGGTGGTCGTCCCGCATCAGCGTGAAGCTCCCACTGACATTGCTCGCGGAGAGTCGTTGATGGGCGGCAGCGTGGTGGTGTGAGTGCGGGTGGTGAAACTTATCCGACACGGTGGATATTGGAGGTAGATGCTGCAGGGGGGTCAAGGTGGTGTACGTGTTGCTAAGGCTCATCCCGGTCTCGCACATGCTGATGGACGGGTGCAGGTGCCCGGACAGCGCGGAAGGGTCTGTCCTGTAGTCCCCGCCGGAGCCCTCCAGGAGTGAGGCCATGCCGGACACCATGGCTGACCGCGCTCCGGCGTGGGAGACCAGATTCCGAGGAGTGGAGCTGGGGGTTGGCGACGGCCGCGCGTGGGCAGAGCTCATGAGGTCCCCCGCCTGGGAGTGCGAGGAGACGCTGTGAAGGTTCTCCATGGTGAGCTCCATAGCTGAAAAGATATAAGTTCCCCTGTCCCACCCTCCCCACCCTCTCCTCTCCCCCTGTCTCTCCCTCTGGCTCTTGTCTCTCACTCTCACTCAGGGACGCGCTCTCTCTCACCCCTTAGCCCTCCTGGAGCGATAAAATTACCAAACCATTTGAAAGCCAATCCATTGATTAAAATGATCCGATCAATCCAGTGCGCTATAGAAAAGTTCTGCTCTTCCAAAGCAGGAACAGAACCGACTGTATCCGCGGCGTCGTAGCGCTTTACGCCTTCATGTGGATGGTAGCTCTCCAGGGCTATATCTCATCTCTGGTCCAACAGCGCTTCCACTAAGAGCTGGTTGAGCCGCGTGTCAGAGGGATGGGAGCGCGCCTCTGTGTATTTAAAATATGGGGCGGGTACGAGCAGTTTTCCAAACAGTCTCTCTCACTGGGATGAAATAGTGGCTAGTGGAAAGAGTCTCCAATGCTGAATAACTGAGCACTTTCTTTGACTAACCCCTCATATATTTACGTCTTGTTAAGATGTAAATATTCTAACTGACATGATGTAAATACACGTCACCTCTACTCGCCCACTTGTGACAGACAGATGATGACGCGACGTGGAATATGAGTAAAATACAGTCAGTCCGAATCAGTTTCCCAACAGAGGAGTTCTTTACAGATAAACTTTGTTTTCCCACGGACTGTATGGTTTTGCATTTATGCGCTTAGTGATAAACCTGATCGAAGTATTGACTGACAGAGATTAATGACGTGGCGCAGGCCGGTGAGGGGGTTGTGGGGGATGAAGGAGGTCACAAAGTTAGGATCCCTACGCTGCAGACCAATGAGAGCAAAGCCCGCTGGTTTGGTTTTGCGCGAAGTTCACCAAGTCTAGTGAAGTTCAGTGTGGACTTTTATCTCAGGGAGCATTTTCAAATGGTCTACACGGCTTAATATATAATTAAAATCTGTTCGTCTATAGTCGTAGTGTCCTAGAATCCATGAAAATTGCTAATCTGATTTAAGATAAATATAGGACATATTTGTAGCTTATACAGGGCGTAAAACTTCCAATCAAATCAACCAAGATCCTTTATGAATTTATCATTATTATTATTATTATTATTATTATGTTTTATTTTATTTTATTGCTAGGTGTTAATAATAATCATAATCATAATACCTTTGTTTTTATATATAGTTTTTTTCCCAGTAATCTGACATTTACACTATTGTCTAATCCGTCTGTTCACTAAGTAACAGAAATAAATGAACAGTGGTGCAGCTGCAGGAGCAGATCGGCTCGGTGCTGGTGATTTATCTGTGTACCAGCCTCTCTTCAACGATGGCCGATGATGCTGCCCGTTTTATCTGACTGTCCGTGTGTGTGTGACTGTGTGAGAATGGACTATGAACTGAGCAGAAATGCAAGGAGCTTAAAGTTATTTTTGTGTCCGTCTGCCTTATTAATTTTATGTATTAGATAATATCTAATAATGATTTACTTTGCAATACAGGAAACTAGTAAAATGATAATGAATTTAAATGCATCATTTTCTCCAGAAGAACATAATGCAAAGTTAATGTTCCTTGAGAGAATAATCTTACATTTAAAGCCATTGTATGAAATAAATAGAAGTAGCCTTTAAACACAAGGCCTTTGCTGTTATAGGATTTCTTGTCGTTATGAAACCTTCTATAATTTAGCAATACAGCAGGATGTGCTTGCGATTTTATATTATGAGACAGTAAAATGTGGTGGTTAAACTAGACTTAAAAAATAAACTTAAACAACAAAATATCTTCCAGTGAAAGAAATTAAAGATTATCTGTAAACTTTTTTATTTTAAGAGGATGTAAAAACTACCAGGAAACACACACACCATTTCAACAAACGTATGTTACCCTATGAGCCACGGGCCTCCTTCCCTTCACCTAAAATAGGCCGAAAACATGAGCGAATCGAAGATTTTTACCGCAGCTGTTTTTTTAATCCAATAGGCCAGATTTTATCCTCAAATGTAATGCTCTTATTTATTTTGAGGGAGTGAGCTTTAAATAATTTCTACTAATAATTTCTACTGGTCAAAAATGAAATCGGAAACGTCAGTCCATTCACGATATTTCCCAATATTACAAAGCGTCATGGTGAAGCTGTTTCTCTTAAGTTCAGAAATTGATCGCTGGGATCAATATATTGATCCTCGATGACTTCAATCTCACTCGGTGCTGTTTCCTAAACACAGAGGCATTTGTGTGGGATCGTTTCAGTGGTTAAGTTTGACCTGTAGCACATGGAAGGCTGACACTAGAAAAGAAAGGCCCTTATGTTAGAAAAAAAAATAGAAATAAAAGTCAACCGGTGTTGTTTTATTGGGCTTTGTATTGAATTCAAGGCCATTAAAACCCTGATGTTCCTCCTCCTTTCCATAAGGTTAAGGCCTGTTATTTAGACTCACAGTGATGGAGGATTTTTAATGACAAAAAACCAAATAAAATATATTCTTAATTTTTTTTATCGAAAAAATACAGGCCTATGTGTGTTTTATACACGATATCGTAGTCTTTAGTCAAATAAAGGAGGGATATTTCGCCCACATTAAGGCCTCACATATTTATTACACATTTTTTTAATAAGACGCGTTCAATTGATGTAGTAATTTAGATTTGCGGGCCAGTTCTGTGAGTGTCTTAATACTTTGACATTTTAGTCGGTCCTCACAACTTCAAATGACTTTAGATCATTTTAAGTGAGGTGTGGTTTCCATAATTTAGTCATACAATGATGATATAGTAGTAAAATATACTGAATATGAGTATTTGAAGACGACAGAGAAGAGGACGTGCATGCAGATCTTAAAAACTTTGAGGATGTAGCCTGTCCTCATTTCGTCGAAATGTGCTGAAGTGCACTGCATGCATCATTAGAGGGGTCTTAGTCTTGCGAATGGTGCACAGTTTAAGCCACACATCGCACTTATTGTTGTTGCTAACGTAACACATTAGAGTCAATGCATGTTTGACAAATAAATAGCTTAAATAAAAGCAAGAACAGATGGATCAGTTGATGGATCACTTGAACATATTGACTGCATCTCCTCTGTCGTTCTGTGAGGTGAACCAAAAAGCACAATAAAGTTGGAGAAAAGATTGTAAAAAACAGAAACATCACTTATTTAAAGAGACTGTTAAAGTATCATTTATCACTTGAAAAAATATAAATTATGACAAATAAAAATTATAACATAGGCTACTTATTGTCCCTGAGTAAATAATTTTGTAAATGAGATATCTTTGTTCATTTTCTGTGCACATAATGAATTATTTATTCATATATCACATTTTATGAAAATGTGAAAAATATAGAATTCAGTGAAATCCTTCTTTAAGGTCTCTCAATAGAGTGAATAAAATGATGTGTTTTAATAGAAGTATTTCAGCTAATTCCAGATGTGATTATTACAAAGAAAATGTAAACTCAAGTATTTTATTTAATATCTACTAGGCTTTGTAGATTTATTAAGCATCATCTAGGTATTGAATATTTTTTGTGAACACCGTCTCCTCCACTGCCTCTATTACAGTAGTTTGCAAAATGGGGATTTGTAGTGTCAAAACATAAAAAAAGAAAAACTATAAAAAGAAAATCCAACTTTTTCAGAACTTAACAAAACACACAACAGATATTAAATATGCACACAAACAAATTACGTACTAAATGCAAGAAGGAGATGCATTTATCCAGTTTTTGAGAAAATTAAAACACACAAATTGCAGATTTTATACTAGTTTAATAAAGTCTGTGCAATGAAAAAACAATCAATTTTCACAGATGTTTGTTTTTTGACCGTGCTAAAGAGTACCAAAAAAATCCAAAAACATAATGTCACAATAATCTACTTGCTCTATTGTCAGATTTGTGAATTATTAAAGCCGTCAGGCTTTTCTTGACATTGATTATAACTGCCCCACAGCTGCAGTGTTTTAAGTGAAGAGTGTAAAGAATCGGTATTGTCGGACGCAGCTTCAGATGCAAAGAGTGGCCACGTTTGCTTGTTATTTCTCACAGTATTTCACAGTGTTGTAATGGTGACATTTTCATTAATCATATCTCTTTATCAACTGAAAATGCACAGGAGTACAACTTCTCCAGCCTCCATATCCTCTCAGGCACAGGTTGCTAAGTAACAGAAGGAGAGATGTATTGAGACAGAATAGTCAATCAATTCTTGTGTGTGTGTGTGTGTGTGTGTGTGTGTGTGTGTGTGTGTGTGTGTGTGTGTGTTTGTCTAACTATTGCACAGCCATATTCTTCCTTGCTCTGAATACAATATGTTTGTAAATACAGGCTGGGAGAACAACTTCATTTTATTTAACCCCACAAAGGGAGTAAAAATATATATGAATATACATCCTTTTTTTTTCAAGAGATTACTTGAAATTTTAATGACTGAATTAAAAGCTTTTGATGAGAACAATGTAATTCAGCCATTTTATAGTATTTCCAAGTGTCATCAGTCACCTTCATCTTCTTCCAGTCATTATCTCTGTTTCATCACATCACTCACGGCCGACTCATAAGAGAAACTCTTATCTTCACCACACAGTCAAAGCAACAGATTATTTACCAGTCAGCCAGGCACTGGGAGCCTTACGTTGTAGCCAAAAACCCACTGGACGTCTTTTGCCCGCTGCAGAACAAAAACACCAACCTTTCTGGACTGTCCCGAAGAGAAAGAAGACCATTTTCTACCTTTTAAGTTTCGATATGTTGGTGAATTAGGCTTTAAATTCAAGACAGCATCTGAAATATTTCAACAATTGTATCAATTAGATCTGGTGAGGATAGAATATATTGGATGCTTTGCTCTTAAGTCATTAAAAAATATATAATTCAAGTAAAAATTCCTACTTGCAAATTATTAGATTGAGCCATCTCAAGGGTCAAATATAGTATTAAAAAGTGAGGGGCAAAATAAGTGTAAAATATCAAGACACACCACTCTAAAAAAGCATGCACCCACTGAGCTTAACTTTTCCAACCTCTCAAGAAAAACAATAAATATATAAAGATTTCTGTTGTAACATTTAACATCTGCCATTCTTAGAAAATTTACAAAATCTAAACCAAACACCATTTCAAAAACCGTCAGAAATACACAATTTGCTGTAAACTTCATGCTCCCTGTCGGATCCTCTCACACCTTTTCCCCCTCAGGTCCCCTTCAGCAGGAGGCAGAGAAATATGCTGGTTTCATACACTCCATTGATTTTGCCCCCGAACAAAGACAGACAGAGAGAGATGGAGGCAGGGAGCAGCAAGAGGAGGAGTGAGAAATGAGAGATAGATGAAGAGCGCTTGCCAATGGTAAATTTTCTTGTTTTATCTAACACACAGCCACATAGATTCTGTTTGGCAATTATTGGCAACTGGAAAGGAGATACAAGGATGTGCATTTAATAAGCGGATAATTTAAAGGTTCTGTGTGTGTTTACTTCAGAGGGAAAAGACTCGAACTGTCTCAAGATCCGAATGTGGGAAAGTGCAGTTAAGGCTGCGAATGGGTGTTTTGACTGTGACATAGAGCAACAGAGGTGGAAACGGAGAGCAACAGGGAAAAGCAGAGGGAGAGAGGAAGAGGGGGAGTCGGGCTGGTGTTAAGGTGATTAGTCTGGTGGGTTGGCGATAGAGAGAGTTGATCAATAACCTATCGATCTCCCATTGCGAGTGTCAAGGGGGTAGTGGGAAAGAGAGGGAGGGTGAGAGAAGGGATAGGGAGGGAGTCGGTCCTGGCTTGACTTTTAAAAATCCTTTACTCTGCAGATGACAAATAACCCGTTAGATTGCAGGAGAGCTGGAAAATCTGGAAATTCAGGCGGAACGTTCGCATACACACACACCTTTGCATTTTTTATGTCAAATATTTCCTAATTTTAAAAAACTGGCCGATTTTTCAAGTAAGACTGCGAAGAAAGAGAAAATCATTTCCGTAGGGTAAGGTGTGTGGAGAAACTATTGAGCTCAATGCAGAGAAGTTACTTAGCAGACCATTACTTCAAAGAATTCCTCTAGGCTGAAATATTCACTGAAGCAAGCCTCATTCAATACTTTACCTCAAGCCTTTTAAAATGTTCTGCAATAAGTCTATTAGAAATAGGTGACAAATTTAAATGCAACAAAAGAAGAGAGGAAACAAAGCTATGTACATGTTTTCTTCTTGCAATAAAGGACAAATATGTCACATATAATTATAGTGTCAATGTGTCATCAGTGAGTGTTCTTTGTTTAAGGGGAAAAAGATCTGGTAAAAATAATAAGGAGGTGATAAATATGGGTGCTACATATCCACCGCCATGGGCCCTCTTACATAAGTCTGAACAATTAACAACTATAGGAAAATTAAAAAAAAAAAAGACATTTAGTACAATTGGACTATTAAAATGAGTTGACGGAGAGAGATGACACTACTGTATTTGTATAAATTTACGATGTGTGTGGCGACCAAAGAGGTCAAGATGTCACAAGGTTTGTCGCTCCCCAGTGTAAACCAAGCACAGTGGGGTCAGAGTCAAGGCATGATCCTTGAAAATACCACACGGCCCAAAGGACGGATGTCAAAGTACTCGAGACGAGGATTGTTATTGAACAACCCATCATTTTTATAGTCAGTTCTCACAGCGGAAGTCTTTCAGTACGGCAGGTGGGGTTAAAGTGTCTAAAGTGGAGTGAGGATTTTGGGCAGATGATGATACGGCTGCAGTGAAATAAAAACACAGGACTTTTTCTTTCATAAATCACTGCTGGACTGCACTCTGTCTTTGCAGATGTCTGGAGATTTGTTGACAGAGAATGATGGATCCTCCTTGCATTGGGGCTGAGCTCTCAAACAGCCATTATCATTACTGATAGTGCTGACTTCAGGACTCATTTGGACAAATGGAGAGGGCTTTCAGAACATCTTTTGATATTTGCGGAAGGCCGTGTATAAAAATGGTTAATGGGTAAAACACAGCCTCTTGGTCCCGTCTCTCTTTCTGACCCACACTCGCCCATTCTTCATCCTGCTTCTATTCCCTCATTTTCCTCTGTTTTTTTTCTCCTTCGCCCGGCTCTCTCCTTCTTACGTCCTTGTCTGCTTTGTGCCACGATACTCCCCCATGCCTCCCACTACCCAGATAGCCCTGCCCCCACCCAGTGTCTCTACTGCCACACAGTCTCTCAAATTAATGTACAGATATTGACAAGTGATGGGCCTGGGAGGCATAGATCACCAGGACGAGGAGAGGAGCATTATACAACCGGGCCAACCGGCTCTTAGTACGAGGAGGTGTGTCCCCATCATTACACCCTTCTGAGACCCTGCACCCACATATGAGGATGTTACAATTTGGTTTAGATACACCTTATATCTCATTATGCTTAGCATAGACCTGATGTCCTGATTTATCAACACCTTCTGTGCCTTTTAATGGTAGTTAGCAACACATACTCAACAGTACTAAAGGGTTACTCCTGTTATATGACGACTTTTTTGTCCCTATGATTTAATGATATAAAATATTATATTTTATATTTTACACCCTTTTATAAATGTTTACCTTTGTTGATGATGATTAAGCAAGAGCCCTAAAAAACGCTAAAAATATGCTTTATTTATATTATAGATGAATCTTAATTGTCTGTAATCACACACTAAAAACGATAGTTCATTTATTTGTTTATTTATTTATTTTATTGTGCTTTCTGTGTGCTTTAAGGCATCTTTCACCCTGTTGTTAGGAAGTACTTTATCACCTTCTACATTATAGTTGAAACCATTAGCTGTGTAAACTGGCATAACCTTCGACTAACGCTAAAAAGGTCTTATCCTCCTTTGAGTTCTCTCCTCTGTCAGGTGAATTTATGTGGAATCTTTGCCCACTAAAGCAAAATATAAAACTTATCTGGTAAAATTCCTGTTCTGTAGAGGGGGTCACTCATTAAATGTTGAAGATAACTGTGCTCTAAATTATCTTAAGTTTTAAAGTTCTCATAGAATTTATTGGATTTTTTTCCTGAGCTTGGCCAATACTTATTCTTAACAGCTAATCGTGTCAATATTCTGATGGGGTGATCCAGCAATTATGGGTCCAAAATGTTACCAGATAACAAGAATGACCCAAAAGCACCCTCAGTGAGAATGTCTTCAAGATATAAAAGTGGACAAGGTTGAAACCTATACAGTATATGTATGCTAACAGTTGTAGTTTGAAATGGACTGAAAATATGACACAATATTAGCAATAGGAGGTGGCTAATGAAGTCATTTGAGCACAATTTAGCTTTTGTGATCAATCAAGTAAAAATGTAAAGCCTAAACTGAAAATCTAATTGTGCTGCAGAGAATAGACTGTTGTGGGAAATTTGACATGCAAAGTGTTCCTGTGGCTGCAAACCGAACAGAGCTGGAGGATTTCACACAATCCAATATGTGTGACAGATCAATCCTGTCCAGACAAACCAGACTAAGGACATCACTATTTTTGGAGAATGGACCTGGAAAATGTATAGAATTACAAAATGAGGTGTAAATTATGTTGCTTAGGCAGTGTTGGTGAAGCTACTTTGCAAGTGTAGCTTGTAAAACTACAAGTAGTTCAGCAGTAGTTCAAACAACTACATTTCTACCCCTGGAGAAATGTAGTTTGTAAAACTACGGCTAGAAAAAGTAGTTTTAGCAGCTACTTTTTATTTTCAACATTAAATTGAGAATGTACATGTGGTGTATATGAAACAAAATATGGCCATGGTTGTGGTGGGACGTGGCTATGGGGGGGTGGCGTTGGTGGGAGGGTTGTCCATGGTGGTGATGACCACACGACGTTAGTAATGATCACACATCTGAGAAGCATACGAGTGCTGCCAGGGCAAGCCAATCAGAGGCAGTGTTGGCTGTCATGTCATGACATGATCATGCCTTCAAAGCAATTTAGGATGAAAGAAAAAGGGACTGTCTTGCGTTCAGTGGTGAAATACAATTTATATTACAAAAATACATTTTAAAAAAACCCTTAATTTTACATTGTTGCCCAAAATTGTAGTTTGCAAATTGAGTAGTTCAACTATAAAAAATTACCCAAAAAGTACTTGAGCTACTTGACACAACAGAAAACATGAATGTAGTTTAACTACCAGCAAGTTACAGCAAAATGTAGTTTAACTATGTACTGTAGTTCAACTACATTACCCAACACTGTGTTTAGGTTTGCTGCATTGTTATTGCTTTTATTGCACAGCCATGTTGCAAAGAAATACAAACCTTTATTTGTCATTACACATAAAATAAACTTTTTTTTAAACAAAACCTATCTATTCTTCAGAGACGATGCATATGCAAAATTCCAAATGCTTTAAAAGTAAAAGCTCCAGTCTTATGAGAATACAGCAGTGTAGATGTCTAACTTTAAAGATACTCATACTTTATTACATTATAACACAAAGGAGAGATGTAAAAATAGTTAAGGTTTCACACATTTAAAAATTAGTGGGCATATAAATATCTTATACAGCAGCTTCCTCACTACATTTTATAGCAGCTATGTAAACAGGAAGGTGCTGCTAACAATGTGCAAAGGTCCACTTGGTCAATATGCCAATTACATAGATGAGGGTATGGAAAGGGCAAATGATAGCCAATCAGTGAAGTGCTTTTACTGTCTTCTAGCAAGAGCTGACCCCCTGACCCCATCTGCAGACCCTCATGGCCAAAGGTCACCTCTCTGGGGTCAGAGGGCATTGCCATGCGCTGGACAGGGAGTAGTTGCTATGGTAACAGCACTGGCCTGAGTGGTAAGGTGTGGTATTCAGAGGTAGAGGGTTTACTGGTAATGTACAACCAGTGATTTTACTTCCACTGCCTCCAGAAAGTCTTTTATTGTGACATTGTTGTATCTTCTGTGAAGATGAAATGTATTTTTTTATTCCATATTTCAAGTGTTTAACAATGGTGGAAAACCTATTCTTCATACCCTGCCTCATACATGGGGGAACGTACTGTATAACCAGGCAGGAACATTACTGTAACTACCGCAACAACCCTGACTATTTTCTGTTGTGTTGCACCATCTTGTGGTGATTACACACACACGTGGTACGATAGGCTCTTCGTAATATTCTCATTTCATGTGCTCCTGGTCACCCTGATATCCCATATTTAGTGTGATGCCCTTTGTGTCTTTAAGGTTTATTTCTATGGTATGTACCATTGCTGTTGTAAAATGACTGCTCATCTACCTCTGAGAACACAACATATCATTAAACTGATTACAAGAACCATATCAAACAAGCCTCACAGTCATGTCATTGTTTTCTGTCTGTAGGCTATGACACACTGTTTTTGTTTATCATTTTACAGTGTAATCTTAATGTATTGTCTTTGTATGTGTTCAGTCTCATTTCACCATCTCCCTAAGCATTAATTTATTCTATAAAGAGAAGGTTTTGTCAAGATAACTGGACCAAAATGTTTAAATATCTGCTGTTTCACCTGTTAATTGTTTGGCAGAGAGTGAAAAAAGAAATAATAATAATTCTATTGTGTGTTGTTACTTCTTTTCATTTTCTCTGGTGGGATGATCATTGTTTTGATTTAGCTATGATTAATACAACTACTACTTACTTTATTTATTTATCATGGACCATGTACAATTTTAAACATAAATGTTGCCATTTGATGCATGTTAGCCTTTGGCAAAATGAGAAAACGGTTGTGTCATTTAAAGACCTCCAAAAGATTTTTTTCTGTTTAATGTTTAATCTTGCCAATGTGATTTATCATCATCTATCATAATGTTATCCTTAGTGTTTTGCTTTTTTGGGGGGAAAATAGGTGTTTTCCTATCTAATGAACTAATCATGGAAATGTTCATAAAAGCTCTCAGTAAATCCAAAGGGTATTATATTAAAATTGGAAAAAAAAAACACATTTTCAGCAAATATATCATTAACTGAATCTGAAAACAAGAGTCTGGTGGTGTTTCCACATTCACTGGGTTCAATGGATAATATCTGATGCCAGTGAAAAGCCGAGAACCTGCATTTACCTGAACTGTTTAAATGTATTGAATTGCGTTAGTGGATCAAATGCTATTAAACATTTTACTAGTAGACAGTCATCAGCAGCTGTTTAGGTCTTTGAGGGTTAAATAAGAGATTCTGCTTATACAAACAAACAAGATGAGTGTTAAGATGTTCATATTGTCTAAGTATGAGGACGTTTTAGTTTTTGAGATTGTAAAGTCAAGTCAGATGTTACAGAAGTGACAATGGGCCCATGTGGCCATATGACATTTTATTTAATATTCTGTTCTAAAATTGTATCACATGTACATTATTATTTTTGTCATATATTAGTAAGAGCCACTTTTTCTAGGCAGATTTTTAGCCAAATTATATTTGTCCCTAGAATAAAGGAGTTAGTGAAGCTCATAGTGAAGTAGGTCCCATAACACTGCAGCAACACGCAGTAAAACTAGTTTTAAGTACAGGCTAGACTGGTTCAGGAAACACTTACACTTGTAATACAGATACAGATGAACGTCATTAATGTCTAAAATTAACATTGAACTCAAGAAAAGACAAGAAAGATAATCAGTGAAATATGTTACTATAATATCCAAACATGATATGTAAACTGACATATTATATACTGCATGCATGAATGTATTGTTATACAGTATATTATTTGAGGATACACTCCAATAGAAGACTGTGCCACAATGTTTTTTTCTGCAGCAACGTCCTGGATCCAAAAGAACAAAATATTCTCTAGTATCAAAAGTCAATAGATTAGCCTCTTGTTGAAAGCAGGACACTGGTTTGCCACAAACAATGCAAAGGTCATCCACAATTCCAGATCCGCAAATTTGTTACTTTACACATGAGCAGACACAGTGACTGCACTTACCAAATAGAACGGAGACAAATTTTGCAGTAGCATCAACAGATAATTCTTAAAAATCTGAGTGTTTCCACTAGCCTACTGGTTTTATTCAAATGTAATTTTATGTGTAGAGGTTTCACTAAAAAAAATCTTCTGAAAATGAATATCAATGAAATTTATTAATGATATTTCTATATTATACAGTATATTTCTAAAGGTGTTGTAAGTGTTTTTGTCTTTTATTTTAATTCTATGGGTCCTCCTTTGATCAGGATCTGAGATTTTGGGCCCAAGAACCAAAAGTAACATATACTCTGCTGGGTCACAGTCTAGGCTTTGGCTTCGGCTGTGTCTTGCTGCCGCTCTTTGTCTTCTTCATACAAGGGTGGAGGATGCTGCTGTTTGCTTTTGCTACCCCTGTGTTCTTAATTATTCCACTGTGGTGGTGAGTGCAATAGATTTTTGGATTTAACAAGATTTTAAGTTAATACTCTAATAACAGACAAGTGGTTTATTGAAAACTAAAGTGAAAAAACCCAGCAGTAGTTGGTTTGCAGCAAACAAAGCTGACAGTGCTTGGTTGAGCTTTTAATACCGTGACCACTTTATGGTTTTTATGTTTATGTCTATTGTTTACCACAGATAACAGTTCTGGCTTATGTTGTCTGTTAGGTCTGTGTCTCTTCTGTTCAAGGTGATCCCTGAGTCTACACTGTGGCTTTTGCAGAAATGTTGAGTGAAGGAAGCTGAGCTTATCATACACAAAGCATGAAACAATGTCCCTGCCCTGATACCATATTTAGAGCAGACGAGTGCAAAGGGTGCTTTCATGTTTTTTTTTTGTTCATGTATGCATATTGTGAATTGCTGTGAATTATGAATTTCTATCAAACTAGTGCATTGACCTGAGGGGAACCACAGGTCCTCTGATACAGTTCATTCTGTTATGTTCTTTACTTTCTTGGTAAATTCCACTGGCATTTAATAATTCAATAGCCTCTTAGCTGGCATGTCTGTTTCTGCACATGAAATCTGACACCATGGCAACGTGGCAAATTGCTTATCTGTTGCTCGGTAACCCACTTCAGTGATGATTCTACGATGCTGGGCAAGGCTTGTAAGGCCATTGTATTCCATAGTTACTAATATCTCCCAAAATATTGGTCCTATCAACTTTCCATTTTCACAAGTCTCTTTCTTGACCAAAAATACAGAAGTGTGCCAAATTGCAGTTGTCAGCTCTCTCCGGATTTTGTGTGATGCCCCAGACACACACAACACACACACAGAGTCCACTTCCCTTTTATAATATAGGATTTGCAAAATAAAAAAACTAATACAACAAAAACTAAATATACATATTGTTGATCATACTTTTCCAACATTTCCAGGTTTTAACATGATATAACGCTTTCTCTTCTTTTTGAAATGGTGCAGCAAACAGAAAATTAAGAAAAGACCTACGCTTATGTGGACCTGATGTACACTCCACTACCATGAGAAGCATTATTATAATTGGACTTTTCATATGGTAATGGGAGTTATTTTACACTTCACACTATTCTTTACAGTTATTACTCTGTTATGCAGTTTTGCATTTTCATTTTATGGTGCAGCAACAGAACTTTATTTATCTATTTATTTAATGAAAATACTGTGTTTGAGGCTGAAAAATGCTTACATCAAAATTGACCTGGCACTCCAAAGAGACATGAATACATAAAGATTTGGACACAACATGAGCTTTTTGATGTTGTAAAAGAAATGCTTTTGAAAACAATGCATTATTTTTATTTTTTTCTGCAGGATGTCTGTTGGCATGGTCTTCTACAGTCTCACTCTCAATACTAGTACCCTCAATGGAAATGTGTACCTGAACTGCTTTTTGTCAGCAGTCATTGACATTGTGGTGTATGCAGCCTCTTGGCTGGTGGTGAACAGGATGCCACGACCCACTCGCTTCTTTTCCACAATGATTTTTTGCGGTGTCATGCTTCTAATCATCAAGCTGGTTCCTGAAGGTGCATTGCTCTCTTCTACTATTTACTGAACTGGAAATCTCTGAAAGCATTTGTAAAAATATATATGTTTTATTTTGTCTCATAGCCATTTGTGTATTTTTTAGACCTGCAAGCCGTGTACCTTGTACTAGCTTGTTTGAAAAGATGGGTGTTTCTTGTGCATGTGGGCTGATGCCCACTGTGGTCAGGACTATGGGCTGCACGCAAAAGCCGGATAATTTGCCCATATGTTGTCTGTTTGGGTAAGATTTGTTTTAATACTCTTATTCTTTTGTCAATTTCCTTTACATCTTATTTGGGCTTTTTATGTAATCCATTGATATACATACACCAAAGCAATTCTAATCTAAGTGTCTTTAAATTCTCTTTGTAGGTGTTTATAGGAACATCCTCCCATAGATTGTGTTTGGCACAGTAAGCATTATGGCTGCTGTTGTTGTTATGTTTCTGTCTGACACCAGAGACAAGAAAACTTCCTGACCTTATCACCGAGGTTAAACCCATCAGGCGGTATGTGAACATGAGTAATGAATGACACAAAGATCATCACTAGTCATCTAAGTAGATGTTATTGAAAAATTGTATGAAACAGAGACAATTTGTTCACATGACCTGAACAATTTTGTATAAATTCTTAAATGGCTGCTGGACTTTGTTAAACAGTAGATTTTTACAAGAGGACATTTGCTTTCAGATTTATATGTACTGTATGTAACTGTGAGCAATGTGCATATTGCCATTCGTTACACTGTTATTTCGTCGGACTCTTTTTACCCTTGAACTGTCTTGAAATGGACAAGCGCTCCCTCTACCGAGAGAAAATCAAATAGCAACAACTCAGCACTGTGGTCGTTTAAAACTCTTTGGAACGGTGTTGTTATCAACGAAACTTACCTTTTATGCAGCCAGAAATATGTATGCATTTGTTTAATAAAATTTCAGTCGAAAATTTATGATTTTTTGTTCTTCAGAATGGTTTTCTACATAAATCCCTTCAACTGTAAACAGAGCTACTGGAGCGCTCAGCTGATTGTCAATACTCAGAAATATCGCGAGACTGAGTACACAATCCACAACGGTGGTGTACGGGTGCTGCTGGGCCCGGCTATGGTTCTGGATCTGCACTGTTCCCTTTACGCGACCGCCCAGACGGGACCCGGTGTCTGTCAGCAACAACACACCTCCCAGCTGCAAGGAGGGGCAAGGATAAAGTAACCGAGGTTACAGCCCGATTTAACTGGTATTTGTAATTGTTAAACCGGGCCGGGGAACGGCACCGGGAGCTTTTGTAAAGTAAAACAATCACTTGTAATCATCTGCGTTAGTTGTCAGTGTGATACTATCACGCAGTAAGAGCTAGCCATATGAAGTTAGCCTGCAAGCTAAAGTGAAGTGCTGCTAGTGATGGGTCTGTTTTTGGAAATATTCTGTTTGCCGTTATGTTATAGCTAACTAGTCCAGATATTAGGTTGTAAAATCACTTATTAGATGTTAATGCGGACACCATAATGCTAGTTATCGTGCTCATCTTTATGCAAACTTTTACGTCTCATCATTTAAACTAGTATCCTATCCTAGCATTACCGCTCTCTTATTATTAGCCAACTAGCTAACATTAGCACACTCATTACAATAATCTGTCATTTTGTTCATTGCGACGTGAAACAGGAAAAGGGTCACATTGGTGTTGCTAGTGGTAGACCCCAGTTTAACGTCTTTAACTCCATACCGCAGTTATGTCAGAAGTAACGAGCTGACTATTAACTGAGATAAGTGGTTTGTGTAAGTAGTATAGACATGACAGTACTGGTTTGTTAATGAGATAGTTAATCCTCATCACAAATAATACATTTACACATTACAATATAGGCAATTTCTATATCGGAGAACCCACAAGTGAATATGGCTCTTAAAAAGAGACCTGTACCCTTAAACATTGCTCCTGCCTGTGATGGATTATCCACCTCCACCAACGTTGATGTTCCTTCTGAGTAAGTTATTCTGCAGATCAAATAGCTTTTTCATACACTACAAGCTTTGTCAGCCATTTGCACTCCTAATGATAATTTGTTTTCCTCTCAGAGCCAATGTAGAAGCGCTGAAAAAAGTATTGGAAGAGCTCGACCTGGATGAACAGCAAAAGAAAAGGCTGGAAGCTTTCCTCACTCAAAAGGCCAAGGTAGGCGAGTTGAAAGATGATGACTTCCATCGAATCTGTGAATTGGGTGCTGGCAATGGTGGAGTTGTCAACAAGGAGTGCCACAGACCGTCAGGCATAATCATGGCCAGAAAGGTTAGTTAGTGCAAATCACACAACATCATTCTTATATGAATCCCCACCCTACACCAGAAAACATATATAACAACATGATTTAATTATTACTTTTTTCTTGTTTAGCTCATTCATCTAGAAATTAAACCTGCTATCAGAAACCAGATCATCAGAGAGCTTCAGGTGTTGCATGAGTGTAATTCTCCCTACATCGTGGGCTTCTATGGTGCTTTTTACAGTGATGGAGAAATCAGTATCTGCATGGAACACATGGTGAGTGAATTGAACAGGGTGAGTGGGTGTGTTGTTGGCTGTTTGCATTTTTTGCATTTTCATGTATTGTTTTGGCTTTAAAACAGCAGTCCATTAATGGTACTTTCTGTTTTATGCTAAATTTTGAAGTAAAATTAAACAAAATTACACAAAAACAGTGCTAAAATTAATAGTAGATAAGCATTTATGTACAACAAAGTTAAAATATATTCAGATAATGTGTAAAATGTAACTTTTGTTGCTGAATCATTGTTAGTTGGTGTACTTAGCGCATATTATAGTAATGGGGAAAAATGTGCTTCTCTGGAATCATGTGCTTTTCTGTATCATGGTGTGTCTTCTGCTCTGCTGTGTGAGCAGGATGGTGGATCTCTTGACCAAGTGCTGAGGGAAGCAAAAAGGATCCCAGAGGAGATTCTGGGCAAAGTTAGCATTGCTGTACGTCATATTATATTATTACACTATATTATAATTTGTAATTCTGTTTTACAGCTTAATTAGTGTGATGTACACACGTACTCTTGATTTAAACAGGTACTACATTGTCATTTACTGTTGATGATGATTTTTGATCATTGCCTTGATTCATTTCTCCTCTATAGGTTTTGAGAGGCCTTGTCTACTTAAGAGAAAAACACCAAATCATGCATAGAGGTATTCATATTTTTGTGGATTTTATTATTGATTTTAATAACATAATGTTAGACAATTTGTAAAATAGTAGGTTATTTTTGTTGTCATTTAAACACTTTACATGTGGACAATGCTAAGTATGTATATATTTTTTAATATGATAATTTTACTATAATGTTAATGTATAGTCAACACACTTTGGGTTGTATGCAGTCCCTTCAGATTGCCCTTTGCTTTGATTTGGCTTAAAGTTTGTAAATTTTTTTTATGTAATGTGCTTTATACTTCCAGATGTAAAGCCTTCAAACATACTGGTGAACTCACGGGGGGAGATCAAGTTGTGTGACTTTGGTGTGAGCGGGCAGCTCATAGACTCTATGGCCAATTCTTTTGTAGGAACAAGATCCTATATGTCGGTATGTTGGTTTTCCGTGACTGTGTTTACATGAACATCACTATTCCAGATATCATAGCGTCTTTGAAGTATCTTGTCTTTGTGTTTGTGATGGAAACATCATATCCTGATTTCATTAACCCATATAAGTCCTCCACCGGTTTTGCGAAGCCCAGATATTCTAGCTGGAGTACTCTGATAGTACCCAATACTGTTACATGTATACATCTTATCCCATTTATTGACAGCTGGGGATTATTGCGCAGGCGATACGTGACGTAACAGAAACACAATCATCTGTACAGCAGGGACAGCAATTTACTACTGGAGTCACATGAAGAGTTTTGTGTTTCATTAATGGAAAATAATAAATATTTTTGGCAGATGAGGTGGAGCAAGCATAGGAAAGCTAAATGTTTCAGGTCTGTAGAAAAACAACCTACCGAACATTGGTTTCTTCAACACAATAAAAAAAAAAAGCCTACAGAAATCTTAATATGTGTATTAATATTAAATCCAGTAACTAAACTTCATCGTGATGACCCTCTGCCATTGGTCATAACTGTGTATCTTCATCCACATTCCTATCCTACGTGGTGACAGTGACTGTAACAGCTAGAGGATATGTGACTTGTTGATTTTGACTTTGTTCACAGGTAATAAGATAAATCCCAGTGAGATAAATCCATAACATAATGTTGACATTCATTCATGCCAAGTCTACTATCAACCAGACTAGCCTAATTTTCCTTAAGCCAAAGTAACTGTAAACTCTGGCAACAGTTACTGAAATGTCAGGTTAAATGACCACGTGATAAACATCACAGGCACGTGCACAAACAGCAGTAATGAGTAACTTGGATATTAGGATTTATCATGTAGGCAAGGATTTCTGTGCTCCATATAAATGCCATATCCCAGAGTATGATCATTACCAGGATACTGACGTGCATGTAAATGCATTCTTTGAATTCTGCCCCTGAAACTTTAACTCGGTTTTGTTCCTCCACATTGCTGTGACTGGTAGCCTCTCTAATATCTAAACATCTCATTTTGATTAAAAAAACAGCTTAATTTTCTAAGCTCCTCTGTAAATTTGAAAGAATATCCTAATACATTATCAGTTTCCCTTTATTTTACGCCTTTTTTCCTTTTTTGTTTTGTTTCATGTTTGCTGCATAGCCTGAGAGGCTGCAGGGAACCCACTATTCTGTGCAGTCAGATGTGTGGAGCATGGGATTGTCGCTTGTAGAACTGTCAATCGGACGCTACCCCATCCCTCCTCCAGACGCCAAAGAACTGGAAGCCATATTCGGATGTCCCATCTTGGACAGCACTGAGGGAGAGACACACAGCACTTCACCCAGGCCCAGACCACCAGGCAGACCTGTCAGTGGTGAGCAGCTGACACGTTATTTCATTTTTAATTTTTTTTATCCTGGCATATGATGACAGCATGAGACCCGTCATGTACTGTAAATAAGTGTTTTAAACAATGGATGTCACCAGGGAGAGACTGGTGTGTAGCTGCAACAGAATGATAGGGCCATGTAGTTTATACCTCTGTCTAAGTTTAAAATTTATATTAGCAGCAAATAATAGTTCTACATTTACTAATACACTTAATAGTTTTACATTTATTTTATACTGTCTTACTAACATTTAGTGAATTTGAAAAGCTTAACACAAACTTATCTTTGGCATCCCTGTAGGTCATGGCCCAGTAATGGCCATCTTTGAACTCTTGGACTACATCGTAAATGAGGTAAGAAACTAATAAATTATAATTGAATTAGATTTTGACAAATTGGTCACTACTAGATGGCATCAGATATTCATGTAGATTGTCCCTGACATTTCTATAGAGACAAGGCACAGAAAATCACTGACTCTGAAATGAATCCCTTATGTAAATCCTATGCTTTTCAGCCGCCTCCCAAACTACCACATGGCGTATTCACCTCTGATTTCCAGGACTTTGTAACAAAGTGGTAAGACACCATTTTTTTCCTGAAAACATTGCCCACGTCTAATTTTATCTTGAGTGTTTTATCTTTATATATATATATATTTTTTTTTTTTTTTTTTCTATATATTATATATTTTTATATATTTTTTTTTAATTAATTGAATGATTCCT
>JAPQRQ010000010.1:11976566-11988376 GCA_037367365.1 Apogon talboti | reverse complement strand
TTTTTTTTTTTTTTAATGAATTGAATGATTCCTCTCTTTTGTCTAATCTACACAGTCTCATTAAAAACCCAGCAGACAGGGCTGACTTGAAAATGTTGACGGTAAGTGTTCAACTTCTCCAGAAAGTCAATATCACAAATACTGAAGAGCTGCATTGTAAAAAAATAAATGTTTAGAAGAGTCAGCCTATTGTAGAATCACAAGTATAATTTGTATCTCTGCTCACCATGAAATTATGTTTTTTACATTTTACATTTAAAAAGTCATTTACAAATGTCTGTGATGTTAGGCATACATGATTGTTATTTATTTGTTTCTTTGTTTTGCAGAACCATACATTCATCAAGCGGTCTGAGGTGGAGGAGGTAGACTTTGCTGGCTGGCTTTGTAAAACCATGGGGCTCAACCAACCCAGCACTCCTACACGCACTACAGACTGAAAATGCAACCTCCTCATTTGCACAGTATGTGCGTACATGTGAAAGGATGGAGAAGCTGCAGCATAAAACCACACACCCACCACATCATCCCTCAGGTGAACCTCCAAAGGCTCATTTAGATCATGGGTTTCAGCTGTCATCCACTGTTATCATGGGTTATTCTGTTTTACATCAACTACAATATGCTGTATCTTATTTGAATGTTTGTTGACAAATGTGAACATGGATCATGACTCATTTTTTGCTAATTGGGATTTTGGGAAATTAAAGGACTTGTTAAGAGATTAATAGATCTATTGCTGCTAGATTGGAACTTTTTACCTCCTATGAATCAAGGTCCTGTCATTGGAATTACCGCCACTTTTACAACCATGCCCAGTGGTCTGTACTGCTTCACTGGTTGCCTTTGTGTTGTGAGGGCCAAATCTTCAAGACTGAAACACTGAAACAGACAACTGTGCTTAATTTTTCATTCTTCATGCCACATTTTTTCTGGTTGTATTTTCCTTCTCTGGATTTCTAAGGCTTAGAGCAAGAGTGAATCCATCCCAGTTATTACCACAGAACACATTTGTACATGTGTACAGACAGATACATACCATAGAAACATTTGTTTTTATATCCGCTATGCAAATGCATTGAAAAATGAGAGAATGGGTTTATTTTACTGAATACATTGGGTTATGTGTGTCTTTTCTTATCACCAGGAATTGATTTTCATTTGTTGACAAGACTGTTTCCACAACTGTTGAGATGTCTTGAGGTGAAGAACGATGTTTATAACATCAAAGCATGACCCTCATGTCAAAGTCAAACATGTTAACAATATAAAATGCTCTGTCCAAACTGTAGAATGGAGTTGTTTCTTTGTAATTGTAAGCAGCATCCTTTAGCTTGCACTGGCACAATCAGCTTCAGGCTATTTATGCAGGAATAAAGTCTGACTTTCATTGCAACACACAGAGCAGTCTTGAGTCAAACAAATGGCAACGTCTCCGTATATGCTCAAACGTAAACAGCAGGACGTACGTAGATTTGCCATTCAAGTACATCCTGTGTTGTGGCAGGATTAGGGCATTTTTCTCCTTTGTTTTGTTCTGTGTGTGGACTTCCTTTTTTCAGTCAAACGATTGAAAAACATAGATGGTTTTATGGTAAAACCATCAAAAGCTTTGTCTTTTTAAGTCAAAATTGTCAATAAATGTTATGTATTATAAGATGTGAACACTGTCTTCTTGTGTCAGAATATCTTTCTGTCTTGCTCTCATTTCACCAGAAGGGGGAAGTATATGTGATGCAAAGCACTAAGGACTTCACTTACATATGCTACTTAACAGAAATATCAAAATATATATGTATATCTGTGTGCTGTAGGTTGACATTTGTAAACTGTTGCAACCTAGGAAATGAGTGCATACACTGAAAGAGAACACAGGAAAGTGAACCAAACCCCAGCTGAAATGCATCAGTCCTCCATTTAGACAACAGCACAGTGATTCATCTGTTTGCCTCATGTTTGCAGGGATAATAAAATGTCTCCCTCTTGCATGTCTGTCAACTTCAGGCTGAGAGTGGACGGCCTTGAGCTCAGAAAGATGTAGTGTTGCAGTATGTGGGGTGGCTAAGTCTGAGCAGTGTTGATGGGAGGGGGTCTACTGCAGCAGAAAAACAGCAAAGTCTGCAGTCATTAATATGCAAATATGCAAATGAGGGTGTAATTAAGATTGGGCGTTTGTCAGTGGCTCTTTGATTGCTAATGAATTCCAATCTGCAAGAAAGGGGGAGGGGATGATGAGTTAAAAATTAAGAAAAAGAACAGGATGGTATTGTGCTTTTTGCTCCCAAAAACGAGGAAAAAAGTGAGTGAGCAGTCTATAGAATATAAAGGCCTCATTGAACAAATAGAATAATGACGCTTTGACTTTAACAAAAATACAGAACATAGCTGCTTTTAGACTCATAAAATGTGAACATGAAAACGCTCACCCCAAAACTAATAAGAGGATTTGCATTTTGGACAAGCACAATGCAGCTACACAGAAATACTGTTTGAACACCAGCACAAAAGGGAGACGAGAAGATGTGACTGTGAGCTGATGCCAACACAATTAAGCGTGTACACTGCCACTGAGCATTCAGCATGGCAGACTAGAGCCGCCACATGAAGGCAGAACGATTTCTGCTCATTAAGAGTGATGTGGCTGACCCCTGTTGAGAGAGATGCTCAGGTATCTTGGCAGGTGGTGTGCAGCAGCGGCATGTTGTGTGTCACAAACAGTGTTATTTTCATATTTTTGGCAAACGGTGGCCTGCAGTTCACACACGAGCACACACTGGTGTTATTGCTGTTTTAGTAGTCCCCTGACACTTGTACATCTTCCTTCTCTGGCATGTGAAATGACTCTCTATTCATGAAATAAAAACAAATTAAACGTTAGGAAGAAAAGCGGAGAGCAGCTGCTCTTGTCACCTTATGGCGTAATGACGTCTTTATATTAAAGCACATTATATCCTATGTTCATTTGATCGGACTCAACATTCACCACTAGAATATTCTGATATCCATCCAAAGTATCTATCCAAAAAAGACAAGCTCTGGAGTAAACTCTGTTGGGATACAGTAAAAGGAAAAACCACAGCTTTACATCGCCTATTGAATCTAAAACTATTTAACATATTACCAAATATTGAAGTTACAACTGTGAATACAAACACTAACGCTAATATATGTGGAATAGGCTGTCAGCCACTGATCCCAGCCGTGCTGTGTTTAGCGAATAATGGAGTACATGAGTGTGTTTGTTTCTGTGTGAAGTGTGTGTATGTGAGAGAGGGGGCTGTATTTTTTTTTTTACAGGAAACAGGAAACCAGAAGTCATAACAGGATGCCCCAGGTTTTTATACTGTACCTGATGCGTGGGTGGCTATATTGGGGTAACCCATTTAGAAAACTATATAGCTTTTCTTGAGGAAGAGGGAGCCCAGGAAAGTGTGGGTGGAGAAGAGGGTACACTCTTTGGGGTTAGGAAAATGGAGTTCCACTCTAAATATAGCTTTTGTCTGTCTTGCACCTTACCGTACAACCTCGATGTTGTTGTGCCGTCACTGCGTTTGTCCTACTTTTTAAAAGGCGACAACACCAACATTGTTTGATGTTACATGTCAAGCTGTGATATGATCACTTCGATGGTAAATACATGCACCGTCTTTCCCCAGGTGTACTGTTCAAGCTTCACTGTGAATCTGTGACATGAGACAAGTTTTGTCATAATGAGGTTGATCTACTCTCACTGAACACTTCCAGTCTTGCAGATACATGTGTGGCTGCATTGTAGCATTACATTCTTACCCATTTAGCTTCATTAGGCTTAACAATGCCATTTCAAGCATGCACTGCCTTTTATTTGTGACTAAGTAAAACATTGTGTGGTGCTTTTCTTTTCTTTTCTTTTCTTTTCTTTTCTTTTCTTTTCTTTTCTTTTCTTTTTTTTTTTACATTTGTTTAGTAGTGAAAGAAGAGCATTATTACCAGCCTTCAGGCACACTGTTAATGGTATACAGGTGTGTGCTTAACTGCATGTGTGCAGGGCATGCTTAGCACATGTGTGTATGTGTATGTGTGTGTTTGTGAACCACAAAGTGGATGGCTGAGTTTTCTCGTAAAGGCCAGCACAGATGTTATTTAGGTTGTTTCCCCTCAAACCAGTTGAGGTTTTCTCTAGAAAGTCTCAAAACAAATGCTGACATTAACTGCAGTCCTGTTTACATAACCACCAAGGCAAAACTCATGAAAAACAGCAACTGAGACTTTTTTCTTTTTTAGTCACTTGCTGTCTCATGTTGTAAACTCTGAATTTGTTGTTTTTAATGTGGATGTTGAAAAAGAACAAAACACACACAGGTAAATTAAATGTTATCTCTGTGGCTTTTTGCACTTCTCCCACATAAATACTCCTTCTTCACTGACAGATGTTTTTTCACTCAACATGTTAGAAGTCTTTACAACTACAGATGTTTTTGTTTCCCTCCACTTGCATTACACCTAAGACAGATACAGCCATGGGACAAAAACGGCTGTTTATATGTATGTAGAAAGATATTTTCACAGATAGAGTATATTTATTTGACCTTTATTTAAACTCCTATTGATGGCTTTTCTTTCACTGCAAAAATAATATCAAGGTCAAATATATACTGATGTTTTAGGCAACAATCTTATAAAATATAGTCACTTATAATGAGAAACTTTGTCACAGTGTTACCATATGTCTCAAAATAGTGTTTAAAAAACGTTTCTTTTGCCACACACACACAAATACACGCACAGTTGTATAGCTCAGCGGCTGTTTTAAGAATAAAATTAAAATGCAAGCAAGTCGAGGGGAGAACGGACTGCCCTTAAGGATGGTGTTGAAGTATATTTGGGCGTTTCACTTGCCAATCAAAATTTCGTCGTATCCAATTGGTCCTTCCTCCGATATTATCATTCCATCTTCTACTGGGCTGTTCAGCTTGCAGCCGTACTCATCCGCAGCGCAATGTAGTCCCCCGCGATTTGGTACAGGGTGTTATTTTGTAGCAATTGCAGTCACAAAACAGTGACATTTTGTGTGATCTAAAAGACTCAGCGCATCGGCACAAGCTCTATTGACAGCTACCGCGTTTGGTAACTCCGTTTTGGATGAAATCGGACACCGCTGATGTTTCAGCGTCCATGTCCTCCCGTAGGCTGTGTCGCGGAGCGATATTCCATTGGAACCGACAATGTGGAGGCTGTTAATATGTCTACTTGGGAAATGAAATGCTTACAAATTCAACTACAATAAGGAACGGAGTAGCACTAAGAGTTATGGTTCGTGTTAGAGACGTGTTTTCGGTTTCGTGACACAATACAACGAAACGAGGTGGCGGAGGAGTGGTTCATTTGTCTTTCCTCATCTTCATCAAGCCCCACAGTCCGGACCACGGGGAAGGATCCTATCCCTAACTTTGTTTTTCTCTTTACTCCAGCCGATTATTTCTCCCTCTTGGATGCTACAAAATTGAATCCAGGTAAATGTATTGATAAAAATACGTTCATAACAAGTATATGCGTGTCAAATACAAGTTGTCTGTCACGTTGTTACCGGAGTAATAGTCAAGTTTTAAGCGCAACGTTCAACTTGTATTGAGTGGCTCAGCCGGGAAAATCGGGGTCTTGGATTTTCTCCCCTTCGGCCTGAGTGAGCTTACAGGGTTATTATACATTATTGGGGGCTTGTGCGATGGATAAATACGTCTTTGCTCACTTTAGTTGGTTAGAACACATCAGCACAGTAGCATTGAGCCTGAGATAGCCCCCGGGACGTTGCTGTCTGAAGCACTTGAACGCAGCTTTCCCATAAAGAAATGGCTTGAACGTCAGTCGTTAGTATTAGCCGTGGGTGGTTTGTTGTATAAAATTCATGGTAGCGTCTGGATCTCTCCACTTGTTTTTGACGTTTTAGAGTTTCACCCTATGGTTATGTTAATGTTATCACAACATGAACCATAAATTGATGTACTGTTAAAACTGTAGCTGAAAGTATAAGTTGGGGGCATTATGTTTTACCCCCGTCCACCCCAACAACCACCTCCAACCGACTCCGACTGTCGCGAAAACCCAGCATTTTCTACAACCTGCGCCGTTTAGAAACACAGTCGACTTTTCACAACATTTTATCATGTTTTGACCTCTCATTCCTAACTTTGATCGTTGTAGTCTTTGTGTTCATCAGTTTGTTAGGTGTCCCATTCTCCTGCTCGACTTGAGGACAGGCAACAGGTTTTTAGGTCCTTTAAACGTCCCAGAGAAGTCTATCATCGATAAACCACGAAAACTGCAGGCTTTTAATTACTGGCTGCACCTTGTTTTAAGCCACATATGAGATGTTCTATTGCCATTTTTGCCTAGAAACTTTTCTCCAAATGGGCAGGCCGAAGGTGGGGGTGCTGAAGACAAGCGTATGTTGCTAACTTCCATTTGTTAGGAGGGGCTAAACACTTATCCCCCATTTTGACCTCAGCTCAATGAGAGGCAGAAATTGGTAGATTATGTTGTGCATTTTGTCTTCTTCCGGTGGATAATAGTCACATTACTATTGCTTGCTCTTTAATTTTGGCAGGTACATTGATTTTGTCTTGGGCCTGAGATGCTAAAAACAGAGATGCAGTTGTTAATTATAATTTATCAGCCTTATGATGGAGTCTTGGCGTTTTGAAGTTATTGTTTTATTCAATTACACACGCACCAGCCACAGTAGTCACATTGTTTCTTTATTTACAGTATGTAAATGCCTTATTCGTCTGTAGTGACACAAGCAGCAGCATTGGAATTCACAAGAATTCACATCAGTGTTAATGTCATGGGTGAGGTGTGAAATCACATCAGTAGTTCACTCTTTCCTGTTTCTGGTGTATTATTTTAGTCAAAAAGCAAATCTGAAGTCATGCCCTGAAAATGAAACTGGGTCTTAACTTGGGAGCAGTGAAATCATCTTAGTAACATCTTACAAACATGTTTGAGGTTATCACTTAATTTGCAATTGTAGAATTCTGTAAGAAAACACCAAGTTCTTGATGTAGTTTCTTAGCTTTTTAGGTATTTCCTGCCTTTACTGAACTAAAGACTAGCCACAAAATGTAAAAAATGGATAAACTGAGACAAACTACTTATATTTCAGTCACTGATACTAATTTGGAGTAGCTCACATACTGTACATAATCCAATGGTGTTCTTTGAGATATAATATTTTTTTTAGTAGTTTACATTGATGTATCCCGTTTTACATTTCTCAGTGGTGGCACCTGCATCTCTGCAGTTCTTTCCTACATTGCTGTTTTTCAGTGTTACTACATTACATCAGTTTTTAGTCTTACCAATGATTCATGCGCACTTCTGACAGTGACTATTTGTCAAAGTCCTAATAAATAATTATAAATGATAAATAATTACCAGCTGCCAGAACTTATGACCTTAAGTATGTGTATTGAAACGATTCATATTTAGATGTTTTGCACACATCTATGTTGTGTTTACTTTGATGAAGGCTGGTCATACTCTATCATAAACCCCTGGGAGTCCAGCATGCTGTACTTTTACTCTCAGTTTTAGAAAAGAGCTTTTAAAGCAGGTTTTTGGTAGAGAAAGCAGGCCATGCTCAGAAGATGGCCACAATGTGCTCAGAAGATGTTGACTTCATGGGTCGTGGGTGAATTATGGTCCCCTGTGTTAGATGTGGGCTACGAGGGAAACTTCGAAAACTGGTGGGTTTTTTGATTACTTGGTCAAAACTCTTATTTTATCAGGCAAGGGAGTGATACTGGAGAAGATAATTTTCAATGATAATTGACTGGAAAATGATCGTGGGCTATATTATGCTGTATTAAAAGCCAAAGGAGTGGCTTGGTAGATTCTGGTTCTGGAGCTCCATCTTTCCATTCTGTTGTTTAATTCACTGTTGTGTGTGCCATGTTAGTACTGGAATACTTAATTGTATGGAACTGGATAAATGTAATGGCAGAAATTGTTGTTATACTTTCTGGTCATAATGAATCTTACCATATGGACAGTCATTACTTTAAGTTATAACAATATTTTACTTGTCAGCTAAAAAAGAAGGCACCTGTTATGCCTAGTTGTCTTTGTGGTCTGTACTGCTGTAAACATGCTAAATGCAATGGCTATATCATCCACAAGTATTGCTACATTATTCTTAGTAATCTTTTTGAATCGTTAGATAAAGTGGTTTGGATATATTGTTCGTGGTTTCATAACACGTGAAACCTGTGTGGTTTTACATGTGAATTCTGTTGCAAAGGCGTATGTTTGAGGCTGTGTTGTGATCATATGTTTCGCACTTCAGCTTGTGAGTAAAACAGGTTACAATGATGGACTGAAAATCATAAGTACCACAATGTCTCAAAATTTTGCCTTCTAAAAGCTGCATAAACACTCAACCTCTGTCATTATTTTGACTACTTATTGTAGAAAGTGCCAGTAGTCATACCAGCATTATCATATTGTCAGAAAGGAATTGATACACATAGAAGACGCTTGTTACTTGGAAATGTCTAGCTCTACTGTTGTGTGCCTTTGTTATCCAGAATAGCTAATCGTCTAACAGCTGGGCAAAACACACTCACATTCTCCTTACCTCTGTCTGTAGTTGCTTGCTGAGACTGAAAGGGCCAAGTGATCAGCAGCAGAGAATGGCTGCAGTGGGAACAGACAAGGAGCTCAGCGATTTGCTGGATTTTAGCACGGTAAGATCTCTCTGAAGATTGCCTAAATTAGTCAAGTATCCATCCCATAGAATTCATTCTATGCTACAGAATGATTTGACTTGGTAGTTACTTTAAGTTTTAAAATGAGTCTTGAGTAGTAGCCAGTTTGGTTGAAATGTGAATTTCCATGAACCGGGTCAGTTGACCAAGGATTGCAGTGGCTGTTATCAGACTACAAGTACAGTATCAGTACAAGTACTTTGTTGTTTCACTATTTTCAATAGTCAAGTAAAGCTGGAATGCATGGATTGTTTTAAGCTTGTTTTAGATGTTGATGGAAAAAATTAATTAGCACCACTAATCATCTTTTGATAAGTGATAAGAAGATGTACTGTAACTTGGCAGTCTCTTAACATTTTGACTTGTTTTATCCCATTTAGATGTTTGAACCTCCAGTTTCCAATGGCAAGAACCGGCCAACTACTCTCGGTCAGTTTGGAGGTTCAGGTAAGACAAGAACAGAAGCCTTCTAACCTCTCCACTTTCTCTTCCTTTTAACAAATTATGGTTGAAATGTCCTCAATGGATTGGTTCATAATGCTGCTCCATGGTGCCTCTACTTTCTGTGAAGCATGGAATTGATGTGCTATTAGACGTATCTTCTTGACCCACAGGGGTTGGAAATGGTTTCTCCCCACTTCTTTAGAGTTGTGTGTTAGGACACAGATTTCTAGAAAAAGGTTAAGGAAAGTCAGTAGATCATTTCATCCTCTCCTCACTTCCTCATCCTTGCCTTACAGGTGTCCCTTCTGTCACTTTCTCAGCTGTTGCCATTCAATCACTAATGTCAAAGACAGAGCGCGGGGGTTCATGGGAACAGCCTAATTAATGCACTTTGGTAATTCTGTGGAAGTGTAATCCCTTGTCCTGCTGCCTTCATCCTACTGTCCTGTCCATGTAACTCGCTTTCACTTAGAGACCCCACTTCTATCCTCACCATGAGATTCATCACCCCGAAGTTAGTCAAGCTCAGACGTGCCACTTATTGTGTGGTATATCTGTACAACTTGGTTCTGTCTCACTTCTGTCATGTCCAGAAAGTGGTAAACCTTTAAAGATGTCACCCTGTCACTGTCCCTAACATATTCACTGTACATGAACCTTTGTCACCTTTGAATCTTGACAGGGGCAGTAGGTCTTTTCGGTTGGCAAAAGAACTGAAACAGGATATTGAGGCTAAGATGAAAGACAAGTCAAGTGGAGGCTGGGTGGGGTAAAGGGGCTCTATTTCTTCTATTCACATTAGGGCCAATCGCATGTTCTTTTGTGATAGAAAGGTGCTTTACAAAAAAGACACGCTGATGTTATCAATCCAACATCTGCTCATGGCTTTGTCTTTTGGCTTCAACATTATACCACACCCCACCGTCTATCCACAACTTGGCCTTTATTTATTAGTGTGCTTCATCATAAAGAGCTGCTTATGTTGTCAGTGTTTGGAACTGACAAGAACTGTTATGGCCATTCACACAAGACAAAACATTACAAGTTATCAAATGCATCGTAACCTACTTATGTGTTTTTGTCCAACCATAGGATAAGTTTATTTTATTTTAAGGTCTTGGAGCATACTAATCACTGGAAAGGAATACAGGTCAACAGTATGAGCATTCCTTTGGACATATTTTCTGGACATATATATTCTTATGATTCGTGGTAACTGAAATATTTTTAAGGGAACAAACAATAAACAGCCCTGAACTCTGAACAGTTAAGGTGACTATTCATGTAAAAGGAATGTTTAAAAATTTAGATTACACATTAACATTCTTCCAAGATCATTTCCATGTTAAATACAAAACCAGAACTCAAGGAAACATATCATGTTACCTTATTTCCCCCAAACACTAAGAAACTGTGGCTTTAGAGGCGTTGTGTGCTTGTTAGCAGCAGAGGTTGTGATGTGTGATACAATGTCACTTCTAGACAGGTTTATGCTCAGCCCCTCTAAAGCACATGGCCTCCCAAAACCCAAAACCTTCAAATTGTCATCTTTTACCCCTGTTTTTGTATCTTCTCATTTACCATTATGTTTATGATATTTTCTTTGTCCAAAGATATCTAAAATCAATATTAAATTCACTTTTATTTATATGACCCAATATCACTAATCAGAGATTTGCCAATGTAGTGATTTTGCTAATATAATAATATCATTTTAACCTTTTTGTGTGCAGATAGCATCCTCTGCACACCTCCTTGAAATGATCAGAATTTGATGTAATAAAATATTTTTGGCCTTGATACTGGTTTGTGAATTCCAGTTTAGAATTTTATGAAAAATAAAATTACAAATCTTTTCAGCTCCTCTGCATTTTAATTAAAACAGAACAGGTTCATAACATAAAAATGTAAAGCTCTTTACTGCAGTGTGGGTTAAATTAAGTTGTCTGTTTCATGTCTTTAGTTTTATGGTTCAGCTCCATGACACTTTTCCCTCATAGAGTAATTTTACAACATAAAAGAAACTAATTCATCACATCTGGAAGTTGTCTATTAGCATATCAATTTAAAGGTATAAACGTCATGCATACAGTATATGCTGACAATGATGAGACATACCTGTTAGATTCTCAAGTTTGTAAAAAATATTATCTGATACATTACTGTCAGTGCCATAAATGCATTGAAGTTCAGTAACAGCCCTTAATAATTTAGCAAACATTCTCCAGCTCACTCATAACTGGCGATCAAGTGATTGGTCACCCTTGGCATGTTGATCATTTCAATGGCACTTTTTGCATTAAATATTTCAACATTTAGATAAGTAATTCAGTGCACTATTGCTGAATGTGCATATGCTGCTCAACAATTGAGTTTATAAACAAGTAGCACTTTATTGAGCCAGTTTATAGCAAAGTTGGTCAAGGGGATGCCCAGATCTTTCTATCATATGACTTTCTGTACTACTTTTACAGCAGCTGCCACATGTTTTCTTAAAAGTCACATATATAAATTTTTCCCATTATGGCCAAAGTTTTAGGAGATTGGATGTTGAGCATGTGAGAGCCTCCCTCACAGAGCCTTCAGTGATGATAATATCTCTATTCAGGTCTAAAATTTGTA
>JAPQRQ010000010.1:11953757-11976466 GCA_037367365.1 Apogon talboti | reverse complement strand
GGATGTTGAGCATGTGAGAGCCTCCCTCACAGAGCCTTCAGTGATGATAATATCTCTATTCAGGTCTAAAATTTGTACAACCCCTTTCACCCCTTTCACGAGACGGTTAAAATAATTTCCAGCGCACTTTCATTTTTTGGTCACTGGAAACCGAGAATCCTGAAATGTATTTTTAAACACTTGGTATGGTCTGAAATGCAGAAGGGGAGGAGTTTTACATTTGCATGCAGTGGTCCATTTTTCAAACACAGATGCCTGATTTACAGAAACTCAAGAGTATAGAAGTCCTAATTATATTTTTCATTTTAATAAGGTATTGCTAGAACATTTTAAAGCTTTACCTATTGATCTTATAATTTTCAAGGACCAGAACAATGACTTTAAAATAGCCTGTGTATTTTAGTTGATTAGGGCATTCTGTGTAGTGCAACGTGTCTCTGGTGAGTCACAAGTTAAAACAGCCAGGCTTATGTTATTGTACATTGTTCAGTATTTCATTAACAGTGTACACTCTCTTGAGAGTTGATCTGACATCATGCTTTGTGTCTGTGTGAGTCACTTTGCCAAGGGAAGGAAGAAGGTGTGTAGACAAACGGCACACTCAGTTAAAGGTGCCTGGGGCAGTATTCCTGTAAAAATGAAGGCATGTCTGCAAGTTTGGTCAATGTATGTGCCAGAGTTTTACTCATGAAGCCTGTGACTCAGGCTGGTTGTCTGTTTCCAGTATCTCTTCCTGTGTAATTATAGACTAGCCATGCTTAAAGGGGCGTTGCATGCTGGGAGGAGAAGTGCATTGGGGTTCACCAGAGAATTCGTCTGATGTTACTCACTCTCTTCTCCATTTTTCTCTTTCTAGTCCCTGTAGACTGTCTGAGTAGACTATTCATGGTTTTCTCAATGGTTTTAGTTTTGTCACTTTGAACTGAGTAATCATTACACATAATAATTTTTTTAATTACAAGATTAATTGCATTAGAGTGTGATTTTTAATTCTAGTCACTGTATTTTATATTGTACATTTCATACACAAAGACAACTCAGTATGAGGGAGCATATTTCCTTATCTGAATCATGTATAGTTTTAAATCCATCACAACAATGTATGTATAGTAGATAAAACTGGGATTCTGTTGTTTGGCACAATATCTGGATTTTTAAAAATGTTAATGTGAAATGATGAAATAGTAAAACTCTGCTTCGTTTCCACTTTTAATATCTGACTTGTAATTTGTATGTCAACATAACTGCAAAACAGTGACAAGTACAGTATTGACTCGGACCCTTTTTGTCGAAAGACTTAATACAGATAACTTACAACTGAGCCAAATAGTTCATGTGTTTTCTTTATCGTATTTGATTGACGTGGAGAGTGACAGTCAGCCATAGAGAGGGGACAAGACGTTGTCTCCTTCATCTCTTATTCTGCTGGTGTCGTGTGTATAGATCACAGTTGTCACAGCAATCTAGCAGCTCTCAGCGCTGTGGACCTATCATTCTGTTCTACTGCTGATCCTGTCATGATTCTAGCCTGCCTCTACCCCCCTCTTTTCTCCTCTCTCCGCTTTTTAATTAGACAACAAAACAAAAATATGAATATTCATAGAGCTGAGCTTCATTAATATGCACAATTATGCAAATTAGCATGCAATTAAGCTTCAGTTTTCCCCAAGAGATGCTGTGTTGCAGTGCGAGAGGAGATTGAGAGAAAGGGGACGGGCAGGAATTTCTGCTTCACCAATCTTTAAAATCACTCCTCAAACGCATTCACCTCTCTGAAAGCTGAAGTCCACTGGCCAGGGACAATGTGTGTCAACTGCGTTAGATTGAGATGTTGTGTCTGTGATAAGGCAAAGGTGAAGGCTAAAAGTGAGAGAACAGAGGGGCTATGAATGTCTGTTGCCATGGAAAATGTAAAGGAGTGGAGTGGGAGAATGAAGAATGTCGAGGATGATTCTGTGAGCCCCATACTGGGTGTTAATTATTCAAACTTCCTACAGCTCATATCCACGCTATGTGACAGCGCTGTCACTATGCTGTCTCTGTGTGAGTTGTGAAGTGGAGCTCTTCAATGGAGGTTACTCTGAGCAGCTTTAAAAACCTGTATCAAAGCGGGTCAACATCATAATTCTCTGAAGTTAGGCTTATTTCTGCAAAGATGAGGTGTATATTTCTGTTGAAAATGTCTGTGCCATTTAGTGGTTAATAGGCCTAACCTAGTTCTTTGTCTTTCAGGTATAGCCGAAAGGAGTGGGTCCAGTCCCTGGGGACCTGGAGAACAGAACAGTCCATCTTTCAACCAGGCAAGGGTATGGCTAATTCTAACATACTACACTAAACTTGGCCTTGTAGTTGTCATTCTATTCTGCTTGAGTATCTTAATGGAACACCACATAAAACTAGAGGATTGTGAAATTCATACCCGTCACACAGGGTATGAATAACAAAGTATAACATAGAGCCATGAAGTGTTCAGCCTGTGCTTGAGCACTGATACATTTGCAAAGTATTATGAGGATTGGAGCTACAGTGTCTTTCTGAATGTCAAAATAAGACACAAATTCGCTGTAGTCATAGTCTGATGCAAATGACTGGCGATATAATCCAGATTACTTTTAATGAGTTTTAAACAGCATTGTAACACATGGTGAAAAAGCTACAGTATGTGTTGACACTGTCAATGCAGCCCTCTGCCTGACTCAACTGCATGTGATGTCACCCACTATATTAAAGGGTGCTTCCATAATAACCAATAAATGAGCATGCAGTTATTTTTGCACATGTCCGTGTCTTACACTGGGCTTAAAAATTGTGGACTTGGATGTTTTCAGGGTAATGAAATGGACTTTTATTCTCATATTTTTGGCTCTTAAATGCATGAATCACAATTTCTAGACTCTGGAGCGGGCACATGTTCTTAATAATCATAACTAAGTTTATAATTATTTCAGCATCCAGTTGCAAGAGTTCTATCAATTTATACAAACACACTCAAATGACCTGATATTCTGAGAAACATGGATACTGAGCTGAGCCAGATACTGTCTCATTTGTTTCTGGAATATTGAGGATAACTTGAGTTTAGTTGTTGTGGATGGTGGGGATTTAACCACTGGAGTAATCTTATAAGAATATTGTTGGTTTGACAAACGTTCTGCCAGAACTGCTTAAAAATTTCATATTACAGTGTCAGGGATAACAAGATTGCGTGCATTCATACTTTTGTCTGTGCATTAATAATGGGATTTGGTTGTTAAATGTTTGCATCTTTGCTGTCTTTCCCACAGGGTTATGGAGAAGAAGGCCTGTATAATGAGCAGGAGGGCATCGCCTCTGCTCCCATATTTGGATCAGGGATTGTTGGTAAGAAGTTTGAATTGAACTAAGACACAATGACTTTCGTGTAATCTTCTTTTAAAGCCATAGATAATCAAGGGAAGTCAGTATTTTTAGTGTGTTTAACCACTGACTGGTGTGACTGGAGTTAAACAATAAGCTGCTTGTTTAAGAGAGGAGCCATTCACAAGTTGCACCAATGCACCACTTTAGGGCAAAGCGTTTTTATGCTTAGGTGGCAGTGGATGAAGAGAGGAGGGCAATCAGGGAGGATATGGAGGAGGGGTTTGTTTGTGTGTTGCAGTTTGTGTGTTCAGTGTTGGAGGGGGGTTGGGGGTATAAAGGGCACCCATGCACAAACAAGGCTGTCCCTTGGGATTACGGTGGCCTATAGCTCTTCTCTGTTTAACTGTCAGGGGAGGGGACAGAGGTTGGGCAAAATTGCCCCTGAACCATTTATAATGGGCCAATTTGTTGATGTTTTGCTGTCCAAAACCATAAATACTACACATCACATACATTCATACAGCAGATGGGCTGCACCCAAATGAAGAAAAGGGAATGGGTAGATTGTGATTTTAATATTGACGTAAAAGCCCAATTTTCACAACCATGACCTGATTTTACATTCCTCCTCCTAACAGGGAAGGCTGAGCGGGGAGCATACTCTTCATTTGCAACACAGGTAAATTAGTCAAAATCAGGTGCATCATCATGTTGTTTTTGACAAACTAGGCTTTCTTTTTCTGTGCAGCTCCTAATTTACCTCCATAATCATTTTGTTGTACCTCTGTTCATGGTGAATTAACTGATGCCTTTTTTGTCCCCATGTAGCCGGGCTTTATGCCCAGTCAGATACCCATGCACAGTCCTGATGCCCTCTCCCCATCTGGTCTCAAACCAAACTCCCAGTTTTATTCCTCCTATGAGGGAAGTAACCCTCGCAGGAGACCCTCACAGGACCCCATAGGTAAGATTCCATTATTGAACAGAGTCCTAAGAGTTTGAAGTTTGCCGCCGCTTTCCTTTTGCAGATTTCTATTTAAGACGGTGTGTTTAATCACTTCCCTGTTGAGGTTTTAAAAGGTGTTTGACAGATCTCACTTATGCTTAAAAAGTGCGATCACATATCTCAATGTCAAAAGTCATGGAATATTATCAGGTTAGAATGTCTTTTGATTAAGCATTAATGAGCATCAGATGGATAGATTGCTTCAACAAGACTGAAGAATGAAGGGGGCTGAGTAGATGAATCCTCTCACTAGCGACTGTGCCTTAACAAGTTGAGCTCTTTTTGTGTGCAGCCATGTTTATGTGATTTCATTCTTTCTGTGACTCTTTGTTTCCCCTCCCATCAGGACCACAGCCAAAAAAGATCAGGAAGGTGCCCCCTGGCCTGCCCTCCTCTGTGAGTACCGACATCCAGAAATGCTGCAGCTACAAACTATCTCTTTGTAATCACTCCACGAGAGCCTGTATTTTCACTTTACACCTTTTTTCACATTCCATTTGTCATGTAAAGCTTCTCCTTGGCTTGCAGAGCAGTAGAATAGCTGCAATACAGGACGTCCAGCTTTTACAGCTGTGTATCTGCACCACTCAAGTAAAAAAAGGAAAAGGGGGAAAAAAACCACTCATTCACCCAGTCACTCATTTGCAGCATGTATTTATAGTCAGTTGTATTTGTAGGCCCTTTACTTTATGGCCACATTTCTTCCCCTCTGCCAAGTATACTCGTTAGATCACTGAGGGGAATTCATACTGGGGTTTGATGGTTCTTACTCCACCTCATTTTTTCCCTCCCACTCGCTCTCTCTTTCTCTCTCTGTGCACCCTATTTCCTCCTCTTCTCTGTTTCTTCCTTCTCCCCCTCTCTTCCCCCAGCCCTCCCACCACCTCCCTCTCCTCCCCTCACCACCATGAACAACAGCCCTCCCCTTTCTCTCTCCCTCCCCCATCCCTCTATCCCAGCTGCCAGTGGAGTTGGCTGCCATCCAGGATTCGGCAGATGGTTCAGTAATTAGGAGTGCATCTCTCTGTTCCCTCTTCTTCTCTCCCCTCTTTTTCCTCTCCTTTTTCTTTTTGTTTAATCAAATTACAGAAGAAAACTTCAGTCCATTTGGATTTGAGTTTTTCAGACAGAGTTTGATACTTGATTTTTGCATAGAATAGTCTTGATTGAGAAGGATGTGTTGTTCCAAACAAAGGTTCCTTTATACAATGTTAAAAGATGCACTAAATCCGACTGTATTCCCCATTATATGGTCACATGTCACTTTGTTAAAGAGTGTGTTGTATTTGTAAATTATTCTGTGTATGTGTCTGTTTAACTGAGTAATGTGTATAATTCTAAAAGAAATGGTAGATATGGTGTAAGAAAATGACTGACACTGCATAACCATTACATAATGATGTTCTCCTGTGTTCATATATTTGTACATATACATATATTTACATGTACATATGCATAAAATTGTGGAAATTCATAGAAATTCTGTTTTAAGAAAAAAAAGAAGAAGGAACACGTACTGTGTTAACTGCATTAAATGCTTATTTATTCAGTCAGTTAATGCTGTTAGCCTATTTTTGGCAGGACATTTGCAATGAAAACTTAATCAGTCAAATACAGATACTATTCTAAAAAGAAAAATTTATGTGTGCTAAGTGGGTTACTTAGCCAAGCACAGGCAGTGTGCCAGGTATCTAAAAATATTGATGCCAATGCAAAAGATCTGCACATCATCCATGCTGCAAGCATTCCTATTAAAACAGCTTATTTTACAATGTATATAATCATGAGAAATTAGCATAATAATTAATATTAATGGAAACACTTGACAAGTTTTTTTTCCTGTGCACCTTCTGTAGGTTTATGCAGCCGCTTCAGGAGAGGAGTATATCAGAGACACTGCTGCCTACCCAGGCTCCAAGGCAGGAAATGTCTACCCTCCAAGTTTCTACATGCAAGGTTAGTTGAAACAAGACTTGGCTTCTGAACCTTCCTCTGGTCTTTGGTGTGATATGGCAAATTCAGTTTGACAAAAATACATTGGTATTTACGGGATCTCTTCTTTTCATCCACTGTAGTTTGGAAATGCTTTCTGTGTAATATTAAGGTGGTGGTCTTGGTGAACCCCTGACTAGAAGCTGTATGTCAGAAGACACCATGTCGTGCCTGTGTGCTGAATTGTGCATTACAGTTGAATGAAGTCATCATAGTAATGTGACATGTCTCATATGTGGCTTTTGTTGGGTTTTTTTTGTTTTTTTTCATCTGCAAACCCCTCATGCCCCCCACCTCCACTGGATACCTCCTGACAGAAGGCCTTCACCTACCCTCAGATCCGTGGGGCTCTGCCGGGTCGATGGTTCAGCCCAGTTACCCTGGCATGCTGGGTAACTCCCCCCATCTGAGCCAGCATGCCCCCTTCACTGCCATCAACCCCCAAGACAGACTGGTGAGCTCTCCCTTCACATCCTGTTGTGTTGTTTTGTTTTGTTTTTTGTGAATGCGCATTGACGTCTTTCACACTTTTTGACCAATGCCTCTAAGGATTTTTAAATTGACTGGTGTTTTTGCTTTCAAGAAACGGCAGCCACTGCCCCTTTCTCCCCAAAACTACCCCCTGCATGGCAGTGAGGTGAACGGAGCTCATCCTGCTGGCTTCCACTCTGGCTCCAGTAGCTTTGGAGTCCCCAGTCACACCCCCCCTATTGCTGGCACTGACACCATTATGGGTAAAACCCCTGAAATTATCTCTTTTGTATATTTTCACACTATACTAAACATAGATGTTGATTAAGTGTGGTTTCTTATTTGAATCCTATGTTTCTTCTCGCAGCCAATCGGGGAGCAGTTCCTGGAAGTTCAGGTGACGAAATTGGAAAAGCGTTGGCTTCTGTAAGTAATAAAAGCATGTCTATTATAATTATCATCCTCAAAGTCTTGTAACGTTCTCTGTGGCTGTATTTCTGTTACGCCATTTATATGGGAAATAGGTTAGAGTTTATGGAAGTAAACCCATCAACCCCTGTGTACAGATCTATCCTTCAGACCCAAACAGTAACGCCTTCCCACCGTCTCCGTCTACTCCCTCGGGCTCTCCTCAGGCTGTATCAGGTGAGTGAATAGTTGTGGTGGGTTTTTTCCTAGGGCCTCAAGGTCATTCTGCCTTTTGTATTTTGTTTTTTCAACTCTTGAGTCTTTCCTGTTGTTGAGAGCAAGGATAAAATCTCACAGAATGTATTGTTTTCATTTTGAGTCAGGTACAGTTCATGGTGTCAGTGTAGCTCCATCTATTGGGACTAAGGGGAACTAAAACAATTTGTTAAAAATACATGATTGTTTATCTAAACTTACACCATGCAAGTTAAGTCTCATATGTGACTGTTGTCAGTGAAACTAACTAGAGTACCTAACATGGATGACTTGCATTCTTTGCTAGTACAGTTTTCAATGAGAAACCGTAAGTGGTCCTCTTATTTGCAGACTGATATGGAAATCTTATTATGACAGTTGTCTAAACAGTGTGTCAGCCAGGTAATTATTGACATGCAAAATGTTTCTCCTGCATTTTAAATATGTATTAAGAGCATACATGAATGTAGTACAGCTTGGGACTACCCTTGAAAAATGTGATGAGCTTGAAAAATGTAACCAACCCACGTGTGTCCCTTTTTTTTTTTTTTTTCTTCACTGTGTCAGTGGGTTCAGCCAAGCCTTTTTCTGTGATGGCAATGTGCAAACAGTGTCATTGTTTGTAGCAGTATTTTCAGCGAAGATTCTTGCCAGATGTATTTTTTTTAAGATTACAGTATTTTTTTTTAGCATTACACATTGAAAATATATCACAGGAAATCGAACAACTTTGTGTGCATCAGTGTAACTTGTAAATTCTCCAGTCCATCCAAAGTTTAACCTTTACTTGGTGTTTCAAACATACAAAATGTAAATTTAGCTTATGAGAGAGGAAGGGAAAATGGAGTAAAATTAAAAACAGGGTGGGGTCACTTCTCTATTTGTCTC
The DNA here is from genome assembly GCA_037367365.1 of Apogon talboti. Lineage (NCBI taxonomy): Eukaryota > Metazoa > Chordata > Actinopteri > Kurtiformes > Apogonidae > Apogon > Apogon talboti. The sequence goes on along the minus strand of JAPQRQ010000010.1, from coordinate 11,968,107 downwards.
TTCATAGAGTTCAGGAATGACCTCATCACAAACTGTCAGTACTAGAACAAAATGGCAGTGTTTTAAAACAGGTATTGGTGATGAACCTAATACGTATCAAATAAGGAAACATTACATTATAGACCATATAAAGCTTTGTTTAGATAATTTGACAAACACAAATGTAATTCTTGTAGCTGTGTTCAAATCACTTATTTTGCACAATTTCACATCCATATTTGTCTAGTGGCAGACAAACAGAAACAGATCTGTTCTGCTAAACCCTGTTATTCTCTGTTATCACTGTCCAGGGTCTGCATCCCAGTGGACTCGGTCTTCTGGTCAAGCCACACCCTCACCTAACTATGAAGGTGTGCCGAACATGGTACGTCGACATATTCTTTACTTGTTCCCTAGCTGATACGTTGAAATGTTTTATGTCAATCATTAACGCATCATCTTCAGCACTGACATGGTTCTTCCATCTTTGTAGCAAAGTAAAATGGAAGACCGTCTGGAAGAAGCCATCAATGTTCTTCAGCGTCATGCCAGTGGACCTGGAGGGCCAGGGATCGCTGATATTCACAGTCTGCTCTCATCTGGCCTGGGGTTGCCACAGGCCTTCAACAGTGCAGCGCTGGGACTAGCTGGTCGTCTACCTGGACTAGTAAGATACAGTGGCACTACTTTTACCAGTATTTCAAACTTTTCATACATGAATTTAACGTTACCATGTGGTCTTCAAGGTGTCCAGTCACCACGAGGACTCTGCTGGTCTGCCCTCTAGTGGAGGAATGTTGAACAACCACCTCGGTCCCACATCTGTCCAGGCAGGATCTCAACCTGAAGGCTTTAGTGGTGAGACTTTCTGTTGATTCTTACATAAACTATGTTATTTATTTGCACGCCTGGAGCCCTTTCACTCCTTAGTAGTATTTCCTAGTGTTGTATGTCATTGCTTGTTGTTCTCAGTCCAGTATCTCTAAACTCCCTGTGCAGGCCTTCCTGGAAGTTTAAATCGCTCTGGTGGCACTGACATCAAACGAGAGGAGAAAGAGGAAGATGAGACCTGCTCAGTAACGGATAAGTCAGAGGACGAGAGAAAGGACATGAAAGGCCGCATTCGAACAAGGTTTCTAAATCTTTTGTTTTCTTAACTTATTTTAATGCATCAGATTTCATAGCACGTATTCCTGAAGTGTTTCAGCTACAGGGAAACACATACAGGATTTCACAGCAGGGACTTAAGGTTCCTGATGTTGTTTCTGGGGCTTCATTATTCCTGGTAATATTTGTTCAATACTTCTTGACACTAGTTGGTCTCCAGCCAAACATTATGCACGTTTTAACTCTGTCATAAATTTTCCTGTTAAATGTAATTCATTTTAGGAAATGATTTTTACACACCATGATTGGACATCTATATTCAGTGAAATGAACCCATATTGTTGTTTCCTTCCCACTTTTGTTGGCCATTGGCTGTTCAGTAGTCTGGATGATGAGGATGATGAAGATCTGCCAGTGGAGATTAAGGTTGAGCGGGAAAAAGTGCGGAGAATGGCAAACAACGCACGCGAACGACTACGTGTGCGGGACATCAACGAGGCTTTTAAGGAGCTCGGCCGCATGTGTCAGCTCCACCTGAGCTATGAGAAACCACAGACCAAATTGATCGTACTGCAACAGGCCGTTAACGTTATACTCAACCTGGAGCAGCAAGTTCGAGGTCAGTGGGTGTCCAGGGAGAAAGGAAAAGGAGGGGAAAGGCCTTTTTACCCAAAACATCTGCATAGCTTCACTTCCCAGCCTCTGGCATGTCCTGGTATTAAGTTACATCTCTCCACATTTTGACAATTTTACTCTGCTCCAAGATATCTGGTTAAAATTAAAATGACAGTTCATGTTATAAATGATCAGAGAGAGGACATGTAATGTGGAAATGAAGCTGTGTGACTGTTTTAAACTTGCCCATTGGTTTTATCTTATAAGGATTTCATCCTCTGGTAACACATAGAAGACGCCAGTTTGTTCTGACCCCATTATGTGTTGCCTTTTTCTTCATATGGCTGATTGTTTTCTCCATGAAAATGCTTATGTGTGTCTCTGTCTGACCCTTTGGATTAACACATCTTTTCCTGTGCTCATTCGCTCTTAACACTGTTGTCTCACTCTTTTCTTTAGCAATGACGTTCAGATATATTACTGTAGCTTTGTAAACGTAAAAGTAATGTTTTGTAAAGAGATACGCATCTCTTTCTTCCTCTAAGTTTATTTTGTGTTTTGTATACCCTTTTAGATGTCTCCTCACTAGCATCCTTTTCACCATCCAAGCAGGACTGTCCGTTGTCATGTGTGCTAACTTCACTTTAACTTTGTGCTGCATGTCCCAGCCTTTCAGACATTAACCATTTTATTTTGCTGCCCTGTGTTCATTTCCATTTGCTTTTATTTTCCTTCCACAGATGGCAACAGTGATCTTCTCTTCCTCACATTCAGATAAATACATCTCCTGCTGCTGATGTATTTAACATGATGGCTTTATCTTGTGGCCCTTTCTTTTCGCTGTACTTGGCAGAGGGTGTTTCTTCCTTTCTCTCTCCCTCCTTGTAACTTCTCTCATGCTATTGGACAATCCTCAGATTCCCCTCAGCTTCCCCCCCTGGACCCCTGTGACCAAAACAAAAATCTTAGTTGGTTGGTTGGACAGATAATCAGGTCTGAATCTTGGTCTTGGCTTAAATTTCTTCATTGTTAATCTTGAAGAAATCTCCATGTTTCAAGTTCGACTTGCTAAAATGCTCGCCAACAATAAGTTCAAAAACTTTCCACTGTAATGTCTTATTAAAGACATGCAAAAAAAAAATTTCCAAAGGCTTCCGAATTATTATATTGCGGAAATTAAAAATACACATCTTTGGTTAGCACCAGTGTGCTTATTTTCCCGCAACGCACCTCACTCCACTGGGATCTCCATTAATTTTTCCCCAGAGCGTTAAGATGATATCATTCTTATATATACTGTAAAGATAAAATATTTCCCAGAAACCAAAAAAATGATGCAGAAAAGTATAACTTGTCAGGCTTAATTCAGTTTTTAAGCATCATTGTAGGCTTATTGATGGTTGTGCTTTGGGTTTGTTGACCAGCCCCTTCAACCTCCCCTCTCCTGGCTGCAGCGTTGTCTCAGTGACTGATGAGAACCTGACTGCCGAAGAAAAGGAGCAAAGGGAGCGTGAGCGCCGCCTAGCTAACAACGCTAGAGAGCGAGTGCGTGTGCGTGACATTAATGAAGCCTTCAGAGAGCTGGGCAGGATGTGTCAGGTCCACCTACAGAGCGACAAGGCCCAGACCAAGCTCATTATCCTCCAACAGGCCGTCCAGGTCATACTGGGCCTGGAGAAGCAGGTGCGAGGTAGGTCAGCCCAAACAGGACGACCCTCCGGACCAATCAGTTCATTCTTATCGCAGCTAGACACATCTACCAATCATCTTCCCACATGAGTTCTACGTCTTAAATGTTTGACTAATTACTTCCACTCTGGCTTTGTCTGTGCCATTTGCTTTCATTACTTGAGAAATGAGGAAAGGGAGAAGAAAGGGAGAATATGCAAGGAAGAACACGCCTGTTTTTCTGCCAAGCATATGCGTTTTTCATCATACTACTCCTCCTCCTCCTGCTTTACTTTCCCTCTGTAGTTTGACCCCTTGTCCTGTTTTGGTGTTTCATGTGTCAAAAACTATTGTCTCCTCTGTTTAATTAAGGGTGTCTTTAAATGAAGAGCAAAAACTATTCTTGCAATAGTTTTTAATCTACACATGTCCCTTTTCTTTCTAAGAGCGTAATTTGAACCCCAAGGCAGCCTGCCTTAAGAGGAGGGAGGAGGAGAAGGTGTCAGGTGTGGACCCTCAGATGCAGCGTGGTGGGGGTCACCCTGGTCTCGGAGGTGATGGACACAACCCTGTGAGCCATATGTAATTTTCAGGTAAGTCTGATGAATCTTTGCCTAAGAGAGGTAGATATGCACTAACGGCAACTTTCTCTGACAATTCCCATTTCTGGTTTTGTTTATTGACTCCAGTTTTCTTTTTCTGTGTTCAATATATGTAGCAACTTGTGCATTTTCTAGAACTATGCAAGGTTAGCAGTATCCAAGAAATACATCCACCAAGAAAAGTAGAGCGATCTCCTATTTGTCAGTCAGTGCATCTCTACCTACAGATGAACATAGAGTGCAATCCATTGTTTTGTGGTAGGTTGTTAATTTGTTTTTTCATCTCTTTTTCAGTTCCTGTTGATTGTACAGCCCAGAACACGTGGCCTTAATCCATCATTGTCATACATCTCGGTGTGTGTTAATCAACTCTTGAAAAGCACACACACATTTCATTACTGACAAAGCAGGTGGCCACATTCCAGATGATGATGAACACAAGAATAACAAGCACACTCACACAAAAAGAGAAAAACCTTATTGTAAACATGACAATACTTTGAACTGAGGACGCTGACACAGAGACAGCGGGAGTCAAACATAAGGACACTCTGATGATGTTTTTATTAGACATTTCTAGGAAGTTGCTTTACATGTTGGGAGCAAAACTTTGGATCAAATGTAACTTGGATCAATTACTCATGTGAGCAAAGTTGGCATGTGTGTTGTCGGATAATTAATTGGCATTCCCATCTGAAAAAGGAAGGCTTATGTTCTTCACAAAGAGGGACACTGAGGTTTATTTACAATACCCGGCTAAAGATGGGCCTGAAACAGGCTAAATGCATAGTGTTTCATACAAATGATCTTCATTAATATCCCTCGATGTAGTGACTGAATTACAAAGGATGGTTTTATGATGTCTAATCATGATCACATTTGAAAGACTGACAAGGTAATCAGAGAGTTGACTCCACTTGTTGACATGCTGGTCATTCTGGCTGTATTTTTACATTTTCTTGCTTTGGCTGAAAAGGTGCCACAATTAGTAACTCACACATGGGGGTTAATTGTTTTTTTTCTTTGTAACTGTGGATCCCTGAGTCTTATCTCGAAACCTCCTGTTCATTTGTTATTGTCACTGCCATGCAAGTGGAATGGAAAAACTGCTGGAGAGAAACCCACAACAAACACAAACCTGAGCAAAGACTCGTTGCCAACGCCGGATTCGCAGTGATGTCGAACCAGGTGTGTGAACGGATATCCACACTATCCCTTAAGGCTTTGGTTGGACTCCAGTACAGACATCAACACCACTGCTCATATCCTCCATCAATAAGTCAGCTCTCAGCCATGTGGTCAGCACGAACCCTCCGTGTCACATCAGCCTGCCCCGTCGAATCATACTTAAAGACTTTGTTAGAGAATGATGAACTTCCTTCATACAACTCTCAGAACAGTTTGTATTGTAAATGTCATTTTGCTACAAGCTGAAGTATTGAAAGGGATCATGAGTGTTAGTGTTACCGTTTTGGAGAATTTACTCAATTGCCATTTACTGACTTGTTTTGGTTGTTACTGTGTTGATGATTTGGTGTTTTGTTCTTTTTCCCCTTTTTGAACAATTGCAAAGCCTGTTGTAAGGATCTTCCTTTTGTAGAATTGATTTGTTTTTTATTTTATTTTTTACTTTGTGAGATAGTTGAGTTTTTTTCCATTTGGTATTCTTTTTGTTTACATACAGTGCCTTGTGAAAGTATTTGGTCCTCAACACTTTTTTTTCACATTTTGTTGTCTTTGATACTGAATTTTAAATAAATGATCTTCAAATACAAATCTTGACAAATCAGAAGAAAATTCCAAAACATTCAACAGCTTACTAAAGAGACATGACCGGATTAAAAAGTATTCATACTCCTTTTACCTACAAAACAGTTTTGAGTTTTCTTTCATTTTGGGATGAGCTCAAACATTGTAAGGAGCGATAATGTCAACTTGTGAGACTTCATTGTGAAAAAGTGTTGGGGACTGACTTTTTCAAGGTACTGTAAGTCAACCCTCAGTTTAGATTCCAGGAACAAAGTGAGGTGATTTCATTTGTGCCAGGTGCTTAGATGTTAGAAAAGGCAGTTATCTGGCTGGTTACATCACATATTGTGATGGTATGATTATTTTTTTTTCTTTTGTAAAGCCTCTTTCAACACAAACATGTATGGCCAGTTGAAATTGGATTATTCTGATGTTTTCAACCAACCGTTCTGTTTAAAAGGGAACAATATTTCTTTTCTTGATGGCACCGCCTCCTCCCTCTCTTGATTAGTTTTGGGGGAATGACCGTAAGGGTGGTCTGCACAATCTGCAACAAAATTCATCGTTTCATTGTGATATGAAGCATAAAATGAATCAAAAAGGGTGGCCTTAGTCATTTTCCTGACTTTGGAAGTTTTGATAATGGTTACTCACCAGTGCCTGAATACTTCTCTACTACATGGTGGATGATGTTGCATTTGTGTACTTATAGGTTGTACCTTTTTATAATACAGATGTTTAAAATCTTATATACTCTATTAACATCTGACCATGTCTCAGAGCATCTAAATGAAGACATACTCTCATTGACACTGCCTCCATCAGTGTCTTGTATGTCATGATGTTGATGTTGACTAATGGCAACTTTGAGTATGATGCTAAAATCTTTACTTAAAATTTCTCATACGTATGTACTGATTTTCTTTAATATAAATATGTCCTTAACTGGCATGTGCATTGATATGTATGTACAGCTGTATGAAATGTCCTTATCAGTTTTATCATTGTAAGCTGATACTCATATATAACAGTATTTGGCCTTCCCCTCCCTGTGATCTTGTCACTAGTTCTGCCCCAGTGGACTAGCCCCACCCATTATTCGCTAGGTCAATTCACCTTTCCCTTGAAAAATGTGGTCTTCTTGTGATACAATCGCTACTGAAGAATTGTACTTTTCTTTACACAGCGGATATGACTACAGCCTCCAAGTATCTTAAAACATGCACCTGAAATCCTCTGTTAACAAACTGAGACCCTTCTGTCATTCATAACTGATGACCTGCTGCAGATCTGTGTCTTCACTCATGTTTGGGGACAACATCTACGTAGGCTATGTCCTCAAAGTGCCTCCAGTTTCTTATTTTTTTATATATAAAGTAGATATTGAGAACTGTTGTGTATATAACAGTAATGTAGCAATAAATGTGCCATTTTTAATAACAGTTGGTATATCCAAGGTCTTTTTTTTTAATTCATTACATATAAGATCAGTCTTCAACTGGCATGAATAAGCTGTACTGTCCTGACAGACTAACATCATAAACAAGTGCATCTCAAACAATTTATACTGATGTAAGCAAAACATGTGCTGAAAAACAGATCCTGTATGTAAAAAAAAAAAAAAAGACAGGTTTTGCCTTACTATCAAAAAAATAGAAATAATGAGATATTGTTACAGACTATCTCAAAATAATGAGGAACCTTTAATTATAAACTTCATATTGTTACAGTAACATATCTAAAATCGATTTGGTATGAAAATAAAGAGTTACTATCTCAATGCAATATTGGTTTGCATGCTCTGAAATTTTGAGACTGTTTCATTATGAGACACTAAAAGGATGTTTTTCACCACAGGGCCAAAACAAGTTTCCATAGTAATTTACACATTTAGCTGTAATCCTTCACATTTGCTGCCTGAACACCCTAGAGATGTGCTCTGCATAGTAACACGCTGAATCTTCATTTAATTGTTTATGAATTCATCCCTGAGTCCGTGATAATTCTTTTTTTGCGGTAAACTGATTAAACGGATATTTAAGAACTACAATTCGACCTGTACGGTAAACCCTCCTTTTTGCTCTCGTAGAATTTCTTGAGCCGTTATCCTCGACTTTTATTTTTCTTGCAACCGGAAGTGTTCCTTGCACATGCGTAGACAGTGTACGGTGCGAATGAAAACCGGAAGCTCCTTCAAGTTTTCGCAGCGGCACGACTGGTGTACAGAGTACACAACTTTGTCAAAATGATCGGTAAATTAGTCGGTCCGAAGTACGTGGCTATCGCTAAATCATGGTAAGTATTTATCACATTAAGATTCTGTCATTAATAATTATAATAAAACGTTATAATTGTAGAATTTAACTAACGTGATCTCACTGTCCTTAGCTGACGTTAGCTTAGCATTAGCACGTCCGAGGTCACAGCTGTTGAAAATAGAAGAGAAGCGGCTCTGTGTTGTACTTTAACTAAATCTACATTTCAGTTCTTACTTCTGAAGTCTTCTGTCTTGCAAAAACGAGAAATGAGGCTTTAAACGCTTCAATTAAAGAATAAATCTTATTGATGTCTCTTGTGTCCGGAGTTACTTTATAAATGGGCATCTTCGAGATCTATGTCTTATTAATCTTCATCATTGTATATTTGTATAATGTTCGTAGAAAAAGCTTAATTTTCTAGTTTGTGTGATGTGAAACTTAATAAAGAAAGCAGCCTCTCATAATTAGTTGTTTTTCGAAATAATGATAATGAGGCAATTTTCCCCTGCAACTGAAACAAATTGCAGAGATCCTCTACAGTCATTTTTAATTTACCACATTACTTATTTTAGATGGTTGTATGTGATGTGTATTACAGGCTAATGACTGTAATTCTAACTTTTTATGTTTGAAAGTTGTGTATTTTACTTCACTTTCCTGAGAGTGAACTCCCCATGTTATATATACTGAGTCAAAATAAACGTCAGATGGTTGGAAAAAAAATCTCTATGCAAAATAGAAGGTAACATGGCACATCTTGACAGTATTTTCTGCTTCACAGGATCCCAACTCTGGCTGTATGGGGCACAGCTGGAGGTGTAGCGCTGGTCCACTTCACAGACTGGAGATTATTTTTAGACTATGTTCCCTACATCAGTGGCAAATTTAAGAAGGATGAGTAGTTGCTCTCAGGTTAGTCCAAATGAAATCAAAGAGATGACTGTCAAAATATGTTTAGTATACATATGCCTGTGTCTTCTGTGGCTTGAATATACTTTAAAACCTTTCCTCCTGTTTGTTCATGTTCATACTTTTACTTGGGTTTATGTAACGTAGAATCCCACAAATATAATGGCATTATTCTTTGTTTTAAAGAATAAGAATGATGTTTATTGCCATGTAAGTAAACAGGGTTGACATTACTAGGAATTTGCCTCAGTGGTTTGGTGCATACATAGAACATGGAGTAAGTAAGAAGCTTGCAGGAAAAAATAAAATACATAAACAAGTAAGATAGAGAATAAACAAGTGAGATAAAGTTTCAAAATATACAGTGTGGACAAAACCAGTGGGTTTGAATGAGACTATAACGGGACCGTTTATAGTTCTGGCAAATAGTGCAAGTAATTAACAGTGTCTTAATCAGCAGATGGATAACGACTCAACTCATCATGATGAGTCTAAGAATATATATGCAGACATTACAAGTTCAGGAAAAAAATTACTTGCCACATGAAATAGTTTCTGTACAGTAGGAATGGACCGCTTAAGATCAAGTGTGAGTATTTGGTGTCCTTGATTAAAGGCTCTTTAAATATTATTGAACTCTAATTTCATTATTTGATATGACAGCCATCTTAAAGACATTTCAGTAGTGTTTTTAGAGGGAGGTATCCTAAAAATGTAAAGAATTACATTTTTATTTAACACATAGCTATTGGTATGTGTACTGGCATTGAAAAATTATATTTGTCAAACCATAATTTTCACACAGACTTAACAGAAACATTTGACTTCTGTAAACAGAAGTCAAATGATAGATGGATAATGCATGTCCGTCTTTTTTCCACAAAAACATTAACTGGCGTCAGGAATAATAGTGTCTTGTTGAAAACTATATGACAATAAAATATTGTTTCTTATGATACAAGTCTCATTCAAGGTGAGATTCACCGTAAAATATAGAAGTGTGTTTCATTTGTACATACAGTACATGAAACTCAGATGTTTAGTGAACACAGACATTTTCCATCTTCAGCTGATGAAGGTGAGGACTCTGTACAGCAAAACACAAGCCAGCAGTGAAAGAACAATGAAACATGTAGTTTTATTGATTTCCTGAGGCCAGAGCCCAGAACACACAACTATTTTAAGCCTTTACGTAGCAGGGAGGGTCCTTGTCTTACTCTGCAGCAAATTTTTTGTCACAGAAAATATTAATTTAATGAACAATCCTGGATATTGAGTGAGTTCTAAATAGGGCTCTTAGATTTATGGATGTGGAATATTTAGGAGGATCTAGCCCCCGACAGACTTCCACCTTTTATCTCTTCATCCTTTTTCTACTGTTTTATAGTTTGTGGTGTATTTTGTTACGGTGTATGTCTTCTATGTCTGAGTGTTAATTAAAATACTTGTAATAAGCCCAGAATGGACCAACCAAACACTGGCTCTGATGTTTTTACAGATGCCTCAGATGATGGTCAGATGGATGTTGTCTAGCTTCACTAATAGACATCAAGATTTACACACTTAACCTTTAAAAAATTTACAATATAATGACTTAAGGCTTTTCTCTTGTTAGGTGTTTCTGCACAGTGACTAAAATAAAGAGCAACATCTGCAGCAGCTGGTGTTGTACATTGTGGTCCAAAAGCAATGACCGGCCAGTGGATCCCATCATCACGTCTACATCGACAGTTCCACCATAACATCCTCTGAAATGCACTGGGGTTCTGCATTTCAGTCTGTCTCCCTCAGCCGGTGACAATGTCAAGAAACAAGAAACATGAAAACAAATGAAACATGGACTTTTTGCTTTTTGTCATAGGTTGGGGTCAGGTATTTATTTTAATCTCCAGTTTCCTATGTGCGTTCTGATTCACAGATGAACCCAGTGTCCTTCATGTTACACTGTATTGTTCTGAAGTAAATAATGTGAGATTTATCCTATTTTGTGATTGTGTGTGATTATTTTTATTTAATGTTATGAATATCCTTTAAAATTACATGCCTATATTTAACCAGATAGTTTCAGTTGACCACAAAATAAAACATAAACCTGAATTGTTAGCTATTGCAATATTAAGTAAAGAAAACATTGTCCTTTATATAGAGAGCTGAAATGAGTAATTAAAACCCTTTAATAGTTTTTTCTTTTTACTTTTAAGCTATATTACACTATAGATTACACAAGACATGATACTTAACACTCAGCAAAGATGAAAATATCCCTGAGTTTTCAGTGTGTTGTGTTGCCTTGTAACTAATCTTACTGAAATAAAATCAGGACCAGAAAGGGCAGTTTTTTCCTCCCTATTATGGAATAGATAAAAAGATTCACACTTGAGTCAATCATGCAAATTGATTCTTTACCAACTGCATACCTGAGTGCTGTGTCTGGGCAGGCAGATTACACTGCAGATGTATATATTTTTTTACAGCTTATGCAGACTTAGAAAAGGGCATTCAATTTATGTAACCTATTGATTTTAGGGATCTAACTGTATTCTGAGTTACACATTAGGAATTAAATGCAGTTATTCATATGTTTGTGCTGTAATATTTATTGGGTATTCCATGTATTCTATCTACACTGTTAACTATGTGATAAATTCCACATAATATAAGATCTGCAATTAAATTAAACAAAGGCACAATGCCAGCAAAATGAAGTTGTATCATGAAATAAAGTAAATGCCGTGCTAGTGCTGAATTATCATGCCACATTTATAATTAAAGATCTATTTATGAAACTGCAGTGAGCTTTCAAATGAAAAACGTCTCCAATATGACTCCATTAAACGTTTCGGTTTATCATTAGCGTTAAACATATTTATAGTGCACGGTTTTAAAGAAAAGACATTGACAACACGTGTGGGAGTTTATAGAATAACAACATGGACTAGTTTCTAGAACGCAGCGGATGGATAGCATCGCTCATTATGGTGTGAGGCTGGCGGAGTGATCTATCTGAGCGGTGATCAGTCGGTGAGTATCAATAACACTGTTCATCACATTCATGATGACTGCATGTAAACAACAGGCTTTAAATCTGTTGTTAGTCAGAGTAACAACTACGAAGAACCGAGATTATGGACTGAAATGTGTAATTGTTTTGTAGGATGTTAGTCCATGTATTTTCTCCGCAGGAAATAGACGCGTCCACGTGTTTTGAAGTAACATTGATAGATCATCTGTGGAGGATGAGCGACTGTTTTGGTTAAACGCAGACTGTGTGACTTTATTTTTCTGCAGGAATCATATGGAGCTATAGCGCCATACAATCAGGTTACTATTTCCTCTTGTTTACATTGATCTTTATGAACCTTGACTTTAAATGTCTACAAATTATTATATTTTTGTGCATTTATTTTAATATTCAAAACAATGGTATGTGTATCAGACTGGGCTGTGTTATCTATAAACAGGCTTATTTTTTACCTAAACATAGTGATAGGTTTTGCATTATAAATATCAAATTGTCACAAAAGAGAATTTCCCCCCTTATTTTTTATTTATTTATTTATTTATTTATTTATTTATTTATTTATTTTGTTTAAATACATAGACCTGTCATTACCTCTTGTGCTTATAATAATTACTTCCAGATCCCAACAATATCTCACTTATTTTATTTTACCCAAGTTATTTTCAGCCATATCCTTGTACAGCGTGTCCCTAAGTGCCTCTGTGATTATTTTCAAGTTTTACTGCAGCTTTTTGTAATTACACTGAACAAGAGCAAGAATTTTTCCATCTGCTACTGGAGAAAAAAACACATCTTGACCAAATCAGGCATGTTGTTTCTAAATCTGAAATCAGAACATTTCCAGGACTTTAGGATTTATGTGAAATAAAAAATACTCATACACAGTCAGAAGATATTATGTGCAAAAATGTTGAATGAAGAATAATGAGTTCCAATGAGTTCATGAACCTGACATTCCAGCTTTGCATTACTTTAGACCGCACCTTTTCTTCAGGTGTTGAAACCCATCTGAGCTTAAACGCTGCTGAGATATGTTGCTAATGCCTGTATATTTACCTTTGCATAACTCAAACTCCTGATGTGCTGGGGAGATTGTGATCTCAGATTTGGGATCAGTGCACCTGACATAACTAAAATCAATAATAATAATAATATAGTAATAATAGAAGTAGTATTAATAATAGAATAATAAATAAAATGTTTTCTCCTGGTAGCAAAATCATGGTTGATTTATTTTTCTATTTCTATTTTAAAGCCTAGAATAGAATAGAATAGAATAGAATAGAATAGAATAGAATAGAATCACAAATAAAATATAGTGCATCAAGCATATGATAAATAGAAGATGAGACAAGACAAAAACAAAGACTATATGCAGTCTATGAAAAATAAGACTATGTACAAACTGAAAAACTGCAATGTATAATACAGTGTCTCAGTGTTAAAATTAGGCTCTTGGACATACAGTATATTTATTGATTTTGGTCCAGTTGTTGTTGTTGTTAGTGTAGTACTCTGCTCTTCATAATGAATTAGAAATAATCTGTGTGTATAATCTGGATGGCATGTCTTTTTAAAGAGTGAAAAAAGCCTGATCACCTAATCAGTTTGTCAAAAGGACCATTAACTACTAGATTTCTGAGACAGGATGATTCATGTATGGGATCTATCCTGTAAGAGATGGAGATTCTGTCCTATGAAGTTGTTAGTTAGAAAAACGGGATGTGTCAGTAACTTTGGGAAACTGGGCAGTCAGGATGTTCCAGCTCACTAGTAAATAGTTTTTAATATAGACTGAAGTGATGTCTCAAAATAAAGCAAAGAAGGAAAGAGGGTGAGGTCAGGAGGCTGATATGAGGAGGAGATGTATGAGACAAATACCGGAGTTGACTGCAAAACAACAAGCCGACAACTGGATATATGAACAGAGTAAACAAACCAAAATGAAAAACTACACAGAGCCTTAGTTTAATGCTCCTTTAACACATTCACACATCGTTTCAACAAACATATTGATCATATATCACATTTCAATATCGGTATCTTGTCTCATCAGTATTACTTACACCTGTTTGGACGACTATGTTATGTTCATGAATATTTGTCGTCTGGTGACTTCAGGAAAATCTTACTAAGTTACTATACTGTTTTATTCCCTGTGTTTCTTCATAGATTCCTCATTAATATGCACTTTCTGTACAAGCCCCAGATCATCCATGTGCAGGACATTCACATGTGTCAACATCAGCCAATCCTGGACCTGAAGACGCTACAAAGTTAGTTACAGTGTGAGAAGTTACATCATGTAATAGCTTTAAGATCACTGATTTTAAGAATGTGATGAATAAAATGTAAAAACATCACCTCCCATCTATCCATGGGTTGTCGTTCAGTTTGCTGTGCATCCATGTGTCTACCCCTATCCCGCCCCCCCCTCTTCT
>JAPQRQ010000010.1:11934934-11946096 GCA_037367365.1 Apogon talboti | reverse complement strand
CCCCCCCACCCCCGCAGAAGCATTAGCTACTGTATTTGCATGTCCCTTATAACAGTATTTAGACAATGGCTTGACAAGAGAATGAGTGAGTGAGTGTGGTTGATGAGTAGGAGGAAGGGGGAGGGGTGGGAGAGGGTCAGACAAAGCGGCAGATTGTCGGGAGTCTGGACATGTCTAGCAGCCTGCACCAAACAAAGAAAATGTACCGAGCGACTGCGATTATGCGCATCACAGATCCAAAGTGTCAGCTGGAAGGAACACGGTCACAGCAGTAACCCGTTCAGTCCCTTATGATGCATTATTATTGTTTTTTTCTGCTCAGATTTAGGCTGAATCGGGGCAGCAAGGCGCACAAACACGGGATTGGGCGGTGTTACGCCCTGCACCCAGCTCCGTCTGCCGATGCTACTGTTCACATCTGTGCCGCTCGCTTCTGTACGATCAATATTTATTTTCAGCTTTCAGCATTACACGCCATCCTGCCCAAATTGACCCGGGTCTTGGGTTTGGTGATCTAGTCGCAGTCCTGGTCGCGTTATGGCATTGTTCTCTTTGTTTGAAAAAGCCATGCTTTCTGCTTCCCAGAATGACATCACACTCCGCGCACCCCATTGGCCGACGGGATTGAAGCGTCTGTATTTAAAGAAACAGAGCTCTAATGTTAACGTTAGCGAGGAGCATGAGTTGACACAAGCAGTGCATCAGCCACAGTATCTTCTGCATTTGTATTCTACATACATCCTGCTTTTGCCTCTAGTGGTATATAATTCAGATGTGGATGCACACAATGAAAATACAGTAACCTACAGTGTATTAATAAATCACTTAACCAGAATGCTTTTATCCTATTTTTGTTTTTGCGTTCAGCTGCTCACTCTGGGCTGGGGTATTTTTGATATATTCTGGGTTGATGATATTTATTTGACCACTCTTTCAATGTAGTGAAATGTCTACATTTATCATAATTGTGGCTCCAAGTCATCAGGGTTTTTTTGTCTGCTAATGCCGGGAAAAATATAGCAAAATAAAATGTTTGCTTTACAATTGTACTCATGGGATAACCTGTATTTAAATTAATGACGACGATAACGATTTTCTCCATTACTAGTAATATAAATTAGGGACACCTAATGCTGAAAAACAATCTAGAAACTAATCCAAAAAACAAAAGGTTAAGAACTTAACTATCTACTGAAAAACACAGGTGGTTTAATGGTTATTCCCAAAGCTTCATGTGCTGTATGATTCCTCTAACTGTATAATCTTTATTGGCTACATGTTTGTCTTATCACCAGCCTGTTGGGTTGTTGCACTCTTGAACAGCAGGAAATTGTATATTTTTGTCATAAAGATTAGAATTACATCATACTAAAAGCTATTGCTCTGACATCAACAGGCTGGATAAAAATACTACAAAAACACTGTTGTTGACAAAAGGGCTCTCAAGAGTAAAGGTTATTGTTCTCTGGTCTGTGTCCAGTTGTAACTAATTAACTGGTGACTGAGTGTATATTACAACTGTTTTCATTAGGTTTCTGATAGTCACGCTTATTGCATTATAAATAAATTCGTGGGGGTGTGTGTATAAAGATTTTTCTCACTTTATATTGGTTGGTTGATTATCTTGGAAATCTGACATTTTCTCCGCCTTCTTCTCTCAGGTTGTAAGATCAAGGCCTTGCGTGCCAAGACAAATACCTACATAAAGACTCCAGTCAGGGGCGAGGACCCAGTGTTCATTGTGACGGGACGCAGGGAGGACGTGGAGATGGCTAAACGTGAAATAGTATCTGCGGCGGAGCACTTCTCCATGATCAGGGCATCCCGATGCAAAGCCGGAGGGCCGGGTGGTGGAGGTTCACTCCCTGGACCCCCGCATCTTCCTGGACAGACGACCATACAGGTACGACGCCTCCGTAACATCTGGAAAACAACGCACTTCACTACATTCAGACTGAAGGTTGCAGAATGGTTATAGTTAAATATAAATAAGGCTAAAACTAACAATGAAAGTCAGCTGAAATAAAAGCAAAAATGACATTTTAAAACTCAATAAAAGCTATGTAGAGCAGTAATACACAAACTGAGACAAAACAGGACTATTTGTAAGGTCTTTTAGTTTTAGGTGTTAATGGTTTGTGGTGTACAGTAAAAGCTTTGCACAATCGTGGACCTTGATATTATGCATTCTTATATCATACCGTTTTCAGCTACAAATCAAAGCTTTCCTTATAATTGTTGAAAATAAGAATTAATCCTTAAAACTAAACAAAGGGCAAATAAAGTTATTTTTAACAAAAATGAATTCCATAAACAACAGTGGACCAAAATATTAAAATGTATAATTCAAAGAAAGTTTCTCAAAATGAGATAACCTTTCTTTCCATCTATGAATCTAAAACTAACCTCAAATAAAAAGCAAATGATAAAACTATGAATATTTTTACTCAGGCGTAACCAGTGGTTTGTTGTCTGGTGCAGGTGAGGGTGCCCTACAGAGTGGTTGGTCTGGTTGTTGGTCCAAAGGGAGCCACAATCAAGCGCATCCAGCAGCAGACTCACACCTACATTGTGACTCCGAGTCGAGAGAAGGACCCGGTCTTTGAAGTGACCGGCATGCCTGAGAATGTCGATCGTGCACGCGAGGAGATTGAGACCCACATCACCCTGCGAACTGGAACCTTTGTAGACCTGCAGGGAGACAACGACTTCCACACCAATGGGACAGACGTCAGTCTAGAAGGCCTGGGCTCCCTGAGCGGCGGGCTGGGGGCGTCGCTGTGGTCCAGGGCTACCAACCACCATTCTGCCCCTCCTCCCCCTCCACCATCACCACCTCCTGCTCTTCCAATGGCCATGCACCACTCCTCCAACCGCAAGCTGTCCTCCTCAGTCGCCTACAACACGCACAATGGCGGGATGAGCTCCGACAACTTCAACAACACACGTAAAGCCAATGAGGGCGGCAGCCCCACAAGCCCTTTTAGCACAGGCTCCAGCAGTGCTGGAGGAGGATTCACTTTCGGAGGCGATTCCACACCAGGGCTGCCTTCAGATGAACTGGGATTTGAGTTCAGCGCTTCCAACATCTGGGCACCTTTTGTCAACGGAACAGGCAATAAGACGGCCAGCTCCTCCCAGCAGCAGCCCCTCCGTCGAAACAGCAGCGGCTTGAGCGGCGGCGCCATTACTCCACGATTGTCTCCCACTCTGCCTCAGGATACGGGCATGGGACCTCTGGATCACCCGTTAGCCCGTCGTGCCCAGAGCGACCCTCTCAGCACTCTCACCTGGCTACAGTCCGGCAGCACAAGCGGCGGCGGCTCCTTCTCCGGAGCATCGAGCTCCAGCTCCGGCGGCTCATCGACCGGATACTCCTCCTGCTCGGCCTCGTCCCTGCCCGGCGGCTCACCGACTGACTCCGAGGGAGGCAGCAGTGGAGTGGGCCTCAGCTCGGGGATGCTGAGCAGGCTGAAGGGCAGCTCAGCGCCCGGGGTGGCCGGTCTGGTCGGCGTCAGCCCCGGGGTCAACAGGGACTGCTTTGTGTGTTTTGAGAGTGAGGTGACAGCAGCTCTGGTGCCTTGTGGTCACAACCTGTTCTGCATGGAATGCGCAGGACAAATCTGCCAATCAGCTGAGCCAGAGTGCCCCGTGTGCCACACCCCCACCACACAGTGCATCCGCATCTTCTCCTAATGCTCCCGGCGGGGGTAAATATGTAGGAGGGGCAGGGAGCAAACTGGAGTAGGGCACCAGCTGTGGCAGAGGAAATGGAAGGATTCACACTAATCTACACACACACGATGGACCACAATAATAAATGCATTAATAGAGATGATGATACTGTACGGATGTTGATGTTTATTGCTGATAACTGTCAAGATTAATAATAACAATAATAATAATAATAATGACAATGACTTATTTTCAGAGTGAAGTAAATTGAAACAAGTCTGCAGACTGTCGGGGCTCAGACAGTCTCTTAGTGCTGAACTTATGAAAGGAAACTAGTGTCTTATCTCTCTTCAGGCCTTCATTTTGACCCAGATCAGCCTTGACGCAGCTCAGGCTGCCGGCCACTGGTCTGTCT
Source organism: Apogon talboti (assembly GCA_037367365.1). NCBI lineage: Eukaryota > Metazoa > Chordata > Actinopteri > Kurtiformes > Apogonidae > Apogon > Apogon talboti. The sequence goes on along the minus strand of JAPQRQ010000010.1, from coordinate 11,942,006 downwards.
TTGACATTTCCTCCATTCTGGCTTCTTCAGATCTCTGCCTGCTTTCTGTCTCACAGCCTTTTTCCTTTTGACACTTTTGTACTTAACAGGTATTTTTCGATGAAGCTGTCAACGAGGCCTGCACTTTTTCTACTCCTTATTTTAATGTTCTTGACAGCACGCAAACTTGTTCCCACAATCCTTCGCTTTTCTCCTCTGCTCTCTCACTCATGCTGTTGTTTGTGACATGAAGCGGCGGGGGTTGCTATTTTCTGAAAGCTTGGAACTTTTTTTGAAGGTCGGCATGTAGTCAGGCACCTGCAGAACAAAACACCCAAGGGACCTCTGAAGGATAAATTCCTGTTTCTCATTGCCACACAGACATAAGCAGAACTTAGCCATCAGTGATGCCAAATGAATGCTATTGAAAGAAACACCAAGCATCTCCTTTACCTTATGAAACTGAGTAACGTGTTCGATGAATTTAGATGAGCCCGGCCCACATTTCCGATGGGGCTGCTGCATCAGTTCACATTTAATTGTAATAAGTGAGAAACCATTAATGCTTCTGAAGGAATGTGTCTGAGGTCAGTTCTCTGTACGTTTGGGCTGCCTGACAATCCCTTTACATCTCTTGTGTGTATGCGTGTGCGTGTGTAAATTGGGGTAGTTGTAATAAAACGCCCTCTCATGCTGGTTTCACATTAGCGTTGTCGTATCCTCGCCACGAGGAGGTGTGGTTCGTATCCTGCTGCCCGTCTGCTTCACTCTCTATCATAGAAAGGTGTTCCCTCCGGTCCTCACATCTTGTCTGTTACACTTAGTTTTGTGTATTTAGTGTTTTCTACTAGTTTTATGACTATTGACTGTCATGAGTGTGGCTAACAGACATATTTTCGACTCTAGGGTAAGATAGGGCTTTCTGATGTCACACATGAATGTTTTGTCCAATAGGGGTCTTGATAAAGGAGAAATGGCTGCTCCTCCACATGAAACAAAAACAAGGGGCTCGATTGAACAAATTTTTTTTCATGCACTGTAATTCCCGGCCCCTCTAAAAACAAAAAAAAAAACAAAAAAAAAAACTATGAACAGCTCTTAGTGTTTTGTTTGGTTTTCAGTCTTCCACCCCAGTCTCGCAGCAAAGCTGTATGGCACTCTCTCAAACGACACACTGTTGGCCCCATATAGCGCTGCACTCCTGGCCAAACCTAGAGCACTATATGGGTAGTTGTTTGAGATCTGTCCTGTGTTTTCATAGCATTTCTGAGTAACTCCTGAGGCAGTTGCACCCTGTTTTGTGTTTATGTGTTTTAGTTTTCTTCAATTCCGTGTGAGTTTGCAGTAACTGCCTCCTATAGTGTTAATACTGTATGTATGATTTGGGCAATATCAGTGTGGTGGTACATGGTTGCCGTTCGTGGCCACTTTGAACATACATGGAATCAGCTCATAGAATGAGACAAGCCATGACAACTGAATTTAAAAAAACGACACACCTGATTATTAAGGGCTTCCTCTGACTGCACAGACATTATCACATTTTCAGGCTCTCTCAGTAGGAAGAATCAACTTATCCTTTAAGGCAGCTAGTAGCTAGGTCATCCAGGGCTTCCAGACACTCTTTGTGTTCCAATCCCAGCAGCTGCAGAATGTTTTTGCTTGTTTGCTGTAATGGTTACATTTTCTAATTGGTCGGTCCCTGCACAGTCATCCGCCTGGTCCTCAAATCACAGTTAGTCGAGTGTAGGCCTCTGCAGTGGCCGCGTGTCCTCCTCTCCGGACATAAATGCAGATCAGGAAGTATTGAGGTGTTGAGGTTTCGAATAAGGAAAGAAGGGTAACTCTATACACGAGTGAATATTGAGCAAAGCCACATGGGCTCGAACCCGGTGGGCAGTTGCTGCTGTGCTTTGGTGCTCCAGCCAGTGTAGTGTTGAACCTATCCGCTGTGCGCTTCTCTGGGTGTCTGTCTGTTCGTTTGCTGCTTAGGTGACGAGGGCAGTAGTTCCTCTGAGGAATCCAATAAGCCGCTGTCCTGGTTGAGCACAGCAGTGCACTGATTCGCACGTCAGATGTGTAGGAAATCTGCCCTGGAGCTGAACTGCCAATCTCTGAAGTCTGGCCCACGGTGCTTTGGTGCAACTCCCCACTGAAACGCATTGATGAATAAACTCAGTCGGTAGCAGGAGGGCGTCTAGTTCCCAGACTAACCTCTTCAGTGCACTGTAGACCTGACCACCCTGTTCTCATTCCCCCTAGTCAACCCCCACCACCCTGTGGGACTGCTGTGTTGAAACTGGCAACCCATCCCTCATCTGGGCTCTGATGTTAAGTGTTGCGTTTCGTCTCGTTACTTGTGCACATTCAGATCAGATACAGGGCTGCGAAAGTGTCTGAATGAACAGAGCAGTCATGACTGTTGAGTCTGTCGAGGCCAATCTCAAGCCCTTCTTAAAACTGTCCAAGTTGATGTGTTCAAGGAATAAAATGTGTTGTGTTTGGGTTTAATGTAAATTCTGGTGCTGCACCAGGATGTTTCTGGCCAATGAGCGAATGTTAGGTTTAATGTACAGTAGTTTAATTGTTAAAAAAGGTACAAATTTTTTGAGGTTGACTGCTGATTTTTATTTTTTTTAGCCAAACGTATCCCCTCCCCCATTTCCTTCCTTAAGGTTTGAAAACAGGGTTTCCTGAGGCATGCTAGCCAGTGACCTCTGACCTTTTTGTGATTAGAGGGGGGATGCAAAGAGAGCCACACCATTAAGGGGTGACAGACTCCCCCTCAAGCCTCCGCTCTCCTATTTTGCTTTAATTCTCTTTGTATGCAGAACCAAAATGTAAACGTCAGCAAACTAGGTTTCAGGCCTGACCTGTATGTAAATACCCGGAATACAATCATTGGGATCTTGTTTTCAAAAGCAAAAGGACTTAATTGAAGAGAAGTGTAGTTTCTAAAGAACATGTATCATTATTTGTAAGTTAACCATCTGCATGTCTTCAAGCCATCTGGCTTTAGCTAATAATTTTTAAGATTAAAAAAAAAACTTTTTACACATTTTATTTTTTACAATTTATTTGCTTACCTAAATATCCCAGACAATAATGTGACCCTTTTTATTACTTCAAATTTATTTTTATTTTCCATTTTTTTATTTTCTTTATTTCCTGTGTACTACATATAGGCAATTTATAACAAAATGAGAAAATTATTGAAGAAATTTTAAAATTGAAATATATTTTATTTGAAAGTTTATGGACCTTTTAACCGTGAGCCGGAAAAATTGTATAATCATATAATTTGAGCTGACTTGACGGTTATGAGAAATGTATCAAGAGTTTTATTTTTTATGCTTCTTTAATAAAGTCTTGTTTTTGGTTTCATTTTTTTACTGTAAAATAATGACACGTGTGTGGCGTCTTTATTTATTCTGCCCAGTGGGAGTGGGAGTGAACAGCAGACTAGAACTAACGCACCTCATCCACACGGGGGCGGCAGAGACACACCTGCAGCGCAGCCGCAGTGAAACATGAATGAATGACTGGAGTCTGCAGTCCATCCATGTTAGTCTGTAAATCTGACACGTTCTCCCTGTAGAAAACTGAAAGAACATCATGACAAGCCTTGGTTGAACGTTTTCAGGAGATCAGAATGTATTCAGAAGAAACAATATTAAGTGATGTTAAATTATTTTTCCAGCTATAAATCCATTATTAACAAGTTTGTCTTTATGAACTCTAATAATTTACTTCCATAATAATAACCAGCAGTAAAGATCTCTAATATGTTTAAAATGCTTCTGAAGTTTTCATTTAGAATCTTTGAAGTGGATTGATGCTTAATACTTGATAATGCAGATATAATCAGTTATCCACTTTAATTACACAACTGTCTGTACATGTCAAACAAAAAAAACATGTCCATAGTAGCAATTTACTTGCTACTATGGACGTCTCCTCTGAGAAGCATGAGGGGCCCTTTTTTTTTTCTCCATTGATGAGAAGGAGCTGAAACATCTGGTTTAACATATTTCAAGAGGTATTGTGTGATCGTTCCCTCCTCCCTCCTTAGGGAGGTCAGAGGTCACACACTGAACAGAGTGAGTGCTCACTGAAGTGGGAGTGGGTTGATCCAGCTAAAGGTTTGTGACAGTATGACGCTGTGCAGACCTCATGTGAGACAGAACAGCTTCTGTTCAAGCACTTAATCAATACATTTGTTCCAAACTTGTTCTTTGTGGAAATCCTTGTCAGATCACACACTGGGGGAATACATTCAAAACCTTCATGAAAAGTGTGTTAAATATTATCAGCTGAAATTTACTCCAAGTGGGAAAAATCACACACAAGGTACAATAAAATGATCCCTGCCAGTGTTTTACTATTATAAATGGAGTTTTTTAATCATTTTATTGCTGCAGATGTTTACGTTTAAGATCTTTTTAACTACTGTTGATAGTTTAATCAACAATGCATCATCATTAACATCATCATCTTTATTATAAAAGGTAAGTGGACTCTGTGTGTGTGTGTGTGTGTGTGTCTCAGGCATCACACAAAATCTGGAAAAAGCTGACCGCTGCAGTTTGGCATACTTCTGTACTTTTGGTCAAGGAAGAGACTGGTGAAACTGGCAAATTGATAGGACCAATATTTTGGGAGGTATTAGTAATTTTGGAATACAATAGCCTTGCAATCACATCACTATGCCCAGAATCATAGAATCATAGAATTGAAGTGGGTTACCTAGCAACAGATAAACAATAGGGCCACTTTGCCATGATGTCAAATTTCATGTGCAGAAACAGACATGCCAGCTGAGAGATTATTCAACTGAAAATGCCTGTGGAATTTACAGAGAAAGTAAAGGAATGAACTGTATCAGAGGTAAGTTTATTACACCTAAAAAACAAAACAAAAAGTCAGCTCTCCCCAGCATAAAAACTACCACCTCTAGAACCCGTGGTTCCCCACAGGTCAGCGCACTAGTATTCTATAACATCCACTCTCTAGTTAGAACAATGTATCTCTAAAGAGCCCACCCTCTGTAAATTATGTTCACTTCAGTAGTTTCATGATCTCAGAAAAATAGTTGTTTTCATCTCCATGACAATGTATTTTCCAAATAATCCAGGAAGCTTTTAAAGAGTTTGTTTTGTTTAAAGTCCCTTCAGTTTATTGTAAATGTTCAAAATCAATATATGGATGAAACAGTGATCTGAGTTTAACTACTGGAGTGAAAAGTACATTTATCTCTGAGATATAACTTTACTCAGGCTCCAGGTGTATTTGCAGATATAAAACTGAATAAAAACCTCATAAAACAAATCCAACTTCAAATGAGCACAGGAAGAATAAAGTCGACATGTTGTGACACAAATGTCCTTTTAATAGGAAGCAGATCACAATCAGGCTGCATTCCAGGTCCACTTCATCCTCATTAAAGAACAATCAATAATGATAAGAAACAAATTAGAAACATCCTCAGTAGAAAATAATTCTCTCATGCGAATTCTGTGTTCACACTACATTCATATTGGTTACAGATGACGTATTCACAAGCCGTTTAAAAAGAAAAAAGGGATGAGTTTTCATTACATAGCTTTGGAAATTTGAAAAGCAAAGGAAAGAATATGTCAAGTAACATCAAAGAGACACGTGCTGGCACAATTAAGTTTCCCATCATGCAATTGTAGTTGACTCTATTCACAGGGTGGGCATCATTGGTCTCCACAGAGTTGTGTCAGCGTGCATGCATGCATGTGTGTCATCTTACATGTGCCCTTTTGTGCTTGGAGCATAGATTGGTGTTTTTCGATGTGTGTCGGTATGTCATGGGCATGTCTATATGTTTACATACATGAAAGCAGGCAACCAACAAGCCCCGTACTGGATGGTCAAAAATACGCCATGATGTTATTATTCTATGGTGTTTTTTTTTTCTGCTAAAACCTGACACGTCAGGTTTTTGTCTTGAGCCCTGGGATTACTTTAATAACACATGAAAATAAGTCAAAAGTGGCAGCGACACACAATAAGGCTTTCACTTTAAATAAATAAATAAATAAATAACAAGCAGGACTGATAAAATGGATGAAACAAATAAAGTTAAGTGGAATTTGGACGCCTAAATTAAAGGCATGTGTTGGTGTTTTCCTAGTTATTTGTGGCTCTGGTTTGAACTAGAGAGAAGGCTCTGCTGAGGATAAATAACATTCAGGACATGTGTTTTTGTTTTTTTTTTTGGTAAAATTCAGCAGTATTCAGTAAGGACAACATGTGACAGGCCAGCAGTGATGATGTCAGGCGTTGTATAGTGTACAGGAGCTCCACACGTCGCCCTGCAGCCTTACCTCCACCCGCTTTACACCTGTCACTGACATCATTTTAGATTTCGCGAAGAGACTACGACACGATCTGGACTATGACTGAGTTTTTGCTCACTTTTTGCAGTGAAAGGTAAAGGGATTCATCAACACACAACATGACAGCAAGATTGAAACTAATAGTCAGATAAATGCTTGGCGGTGACTCTGATGGCTTTTTTTCTTTTCTTCTTGGAATCAAACAAACGTGAGCTCTGGAGCGTGCAGATTTGGTCCTTCTAAAAGCAAATATAATTCAAGGACAAAAACCCTTCCCTTATTTATTTTCACCAGTATTCCAAAATATGTCCCACGCATCTGATAAAAGGCTTACACACTTCTAACAGGAATGGGGATTTTATGAGTCCATAACAAAAATATCTTTGTGATTTAAAAAAAAAAAAAAAGAAAAAAGAATCATAAGTTTCCCATTCCTTGGATCTGGATATTGCAGTTTTTACTCTTGTTATTAACAGCGCATACATTTTGGGTATGTAGGTACAATATATTGCTCGTAATCTCAGAGCCCGATTTTGCAGCTATGACAGTCAACCCACAAACACACACACCTTCACACACATGCACGCGCACAATAACAAAAGACAGAGCAGTGTTCACAGAGGGGGTTGTTGGTAAAAACCACACGGTTGAGTGAACGTACAAACCACTATTGCCTTTAGAGATGGGTTTAGATAACGTGTGCAGGGGGGGGGGGGGGGGGGGGTTGT
>JAPQRQ010000010.1:11923866-11934924 GCA_037367365.1 Apogon talboti | reverse complement strand
CCTCGCTGGGCTGAGCGGTCGTTTATTTAGTGGCCTGCATCGTGTGTCCACTTCTGGCTGTGGATTTATTTTGAAGTTCCTCCACAGTGTTAGTGGCGACAGGCTTTCTAAACCCTCGTGCGTCTGCAGTGTGGTGTCTCTATGGCGGAACAGCTGGATGGGAACTTGGCGGTCAACAGAAGCATGGACAGCATGTATTAGTGTGTAAACTGACATCCCAGTCCACTGATCCTGTAGCCCTTTGTGAAGTTAATGTGTACTCTAAGGGTGTGGATATCTCATATTCCGGGGGTATTGCTCTGCTATAGTGATATGAAGCAAGAAACGTAAAAAAATAAATAAATAAATATATAAATGCACGTTGTGGCCTCGTTTTCTTCCTTCAAGTCACGTGACTATCTACAGCTCAGCATTCTTCTTTAGTCTGAAAATGAACATTAGTGAAGTCATAACTGTATGTGCACCATGCTTACTGGTAAAATACTGGAGGCACCCATTTTTAACGGGAGAGAGAGAGAGGGGGGGAGTTGCCATGGTTACAGCAAAGTATGTCACAGTGTTCCTGGGGTCAACATGCAAGAACGTTCATCACAGGACAGACGAGCAGAGGTGTTGCCCCTGAACACTGATCTAAGGTCAGTGCTGCGGTTCTACTGGTCGTTTTTGGGCATTCGGACGCTGATCTTAGGATGTGCGCCTTAACTTGGACTTTACACAACACATCACGTCGTGGGAAGACTACGCAGAGCAAACGACGGGAGAGGAGGGGGGGGGGGGGGGGAGGAGGAAAGAACGACGGACTGAAAGAACGACACACAGTCAGGCAGGCAAGCGGACAGACGGACAGAGCATAGCTAGGCAAAGACTGCTCTCCTGAAGACACAGAGAAGCAAAAGTGCAAAGTGGTCGTTCTCAAACTATTCACATGGTTTTCGTTGTTGTTCTGCGTCGCATTATATCACATCTAAATGTACAGCGTATAAAAGGTGTGACGTCTTATAGGAAAGATTAAGTGAGTGATTGAAGTGCTTGCTAATGTGAGGCTCACTTTAAGCCTAGAGGTCAGATTAGGGCAGCTGTCCAAATATTTAAAATTAAATATGAACTTTTATAAACATATTTATTCATTTTGCATTGATAACATTGCAATGTATGCAGATATATGTACAAGAGAGCATTTTTCACGTGTGTGCTTATGTATTGCACATGGTTGTTTATCTATGTAGGTATGAGAACTATATGTGTGTGTTATAATACTATGTGTGTCAGGTAAGTCTCTTGTGTGTTTGTGCACATGTGACTTCCTTCAGCTGCGGCCCTCCTCGGCTGAGCGCTGGTCCGACTTGAGCTTGACAAACTCCTTGGCCACGTCGTCGTTGTTGCGCTGAGACAGGATCCGCAGCACGGTCAGGCCCGTCTCATCCATGTGGACGCGTCTGCCCAGAGGGAGCCAGCAGGTGATGCTGTTTTTGTTGGCTATGTCCTTCACCTGCAGAACGGCCATGCCCACGGTACGGTCCTCCCTGGCAAAGCAGTAGTCCTTCACACACACCTGCAGCTCATAGCTCTCTGGACCCACCTCTGTGCCCAGAGAGCTGAAGACACAAAGCATACAGAGAGGAGGGGTCAGTGGTGAAACAAGTATTCAGAAGAGAAAACACTCCAATACAAGTATGTATTACCAGCAAATGAGTAAAAGTAGTCATTGCAGTAAAATACTTCATGTCATTAATATTTTCAGATTTATTTCACTGCTGCATTAATGTAAAAGTTACATTTTACAGGTGTAGATGTTTGAGCTCATTTGAAATATACTGTTATGGAGTTTAACTTATGGACACGTTGACACGTGACGTCACGCGCACGTGATTTTTTTTTGCTCCGCCTCCGACTGGAGGGTAAGAAGACTGCTCCTCCGGTGTCCTGCATTGGATTTAGCCGTGAAGTTGTCAAAAGACCACGCTAAATTTAAATACAGCCGTGACATATTAACAACTGAAAAATCTATCAATATGATCAACACTTGTGACGCTGTAGGATGGACTAACAGACAAAAGACGGACGGTAATGTTAAAGTTCACAGGTTTCCAGCTGGTGAAAAACGGCCAAAGCTATGGTTACCAGCCATGAGAATGTGAACACACGGTGGTCATGGGTTCATTGCACTGGTACAATATCTGTCCCACATGTCCTGACACAAACAAGTTTTAGCCATATAGTGACTTATCAAATCAAATCAAATCAAATTTTATTTATATAGCGCCAAATCATAACATGATTATATGATTATATGCCTTCATGTCCTCTGCTGTATAAACCCCAGGCGTGTTGATGAGGTAGTTATAGATGTCCCCATACTGAACTGGAGGCCATTCCTGTGGACTGTAAATGTACACATGTAGAGTATTTTATTGGCTTTTATCAGATCTAATGAAATGTGAGATGAGATGGAACAGCCACAGTGGACACAGTGGACACTCACTACTGGAAGCTCTCATTGAACTTGGGCGACCAGCTGTTGTTTTTAGACTTTGTGGCGAATTTCCTCTTCTTGTCACTGAGGTGAGGACCGATGATGTAGACCTCCACGAAGGGACGGAAACCCTGTGCCTTCCATTTCAGGTCGTTCGCCGCCGCCACTGTGGGACAAAAGACAATTTTGCAGGACCCAAAACAGAACAACACAACACAGATGAATCTTCTTAAACACAAGATTATGAGGGGCCGTACATGACATAATTCATTCTTACTCTCTCACATACATATTTTCTCCTCTCACATAGGGTCTTTAATTCAATGTTCTCAAATACAATGCGTTTCAAATTCAACATAAAAAAAATTCGATACGGCATCTTGACCAGGTAAAACCAGTTAACAAGTAACAAGCCAGTTGATCTAACGTTCATCCAATCATGCGTCGCGATGAAGATCACGTGATGTTCAGTAGCCAATAGGAACGTGCCTAAAGTGCCACTATCTTGGTACAGGGCTAACAGAGGCGGAAGTGTATGTACATTAATGAAGGTAAGAGATACACCACAATCTCAATTTAGAATTATTCACAGAATAAACGGTTTGATTTGTTAAAAACATCACACATGTACATATGATACATGATGCTTGGATGTTTTAAAAATGTCAGTTTTACTACTAAAACAGAAATTCTACATAATGTTTCCAACAGACAATCTCCTGACAAACTGTAAAAGATGCCGGACTAACCTAACCCTAACCCCTAACCCCTGACCCTAACACTAACCCTGCCCCTATCCCTAATAGGGCTGGGCGTATTGATCTAAACATCGATAGTATTGATACCAAGGTGAGCATTAGTATCGGAGCAATACTAGTGTGATGAGATCGATACTTTTGTTGCAGTTTCTCTTCTACACGTCCAGCAAATTACTCGATTTTCCTCACAGAGTTCATGCAAGCGCAGTTGCTCTCCAAGTCTGTCAGTGCAAACAGCACACTTCTCTCTCTACTGCTCTCTCAGGCACACGTTGCCAAAGGGTTAGGGTTAGGGTTAGGGTTACCCCAACCCTAACCCTAACCCTAACCCCAACCCTAACGCTAACCCTAACTCTAACCCTAACCCCAACCCTAACCCTAATCCTAACCCTACCCCTAACACTACCCCCAACCTTAACCATACCCCTACCTGTAACACTACCCCTAACCCTAACTCCTACCCCTAACCTTATCCCTACCTCTAACCGTAACCCTACCCCTACCCGTAACCCCCAACCATAACCCTACCCCTACCCTAACCTAACCTCTAACCTAACCCTAGAGAATAAGAATGCATGTATGTGAGAGTGAGAATATACTGTATGTGTGTGAGGAGAATATATGTATGTGTGAGTGAGAATATATCTGTGAGTAAGAATATATTTACTGTATGTGTGAGTGAGAATATACAGTATGTATGTGAGAGGGTAAGTATGAATTGTCTTGTATGGCCCCTCATGCAAGATGGCGATGCTTTTTACCTTTCACGCTGATCTTGTGTTCTCCATTGGGTTGGGGTAAGATGTCCACGTGCATGACCACCTCACCAACCGCATCCACTCCAGATGCTGTGAAGACACGGCCATTAAGTAGCTGAATGTGAGCGAGGGTGTGTTTGCTTTGTGCCCGGTAGTGAGGCTGTAAGCTGTTTTTTTTTAGTTTTTTTTTTTTTTTGCAGGTCATAAAGTAGGACACCTGAGATATATGACTCCAACAATTGGGATGCATCAGCAGATTGGGAACTAAATTTAAACATGCAGAAACTATCCACATACACACACACACACACAGCCTACAAAAGACCCACACACACAGGTTTTCTATGATAATCAGAGGAGCAGGTCTTGGCTGGGTGAAGCAGCTTTGGTGCCAGCTCTAATGCTGAGCAAATGGCAAACTGTAATTCAGTAATAGCTGGTAATTCGTACTTGACACTCTATTGCCACTGAAGGAACAGAAAAATGAGTGAAAACTGAAGGAATTCATACTCAAACACAGTTTTCAGAGCTTAATTTGTTTAGTTAATTAATCTATTGCCATAAATGCCTCTGATGCTGGTTTAAATTTTTTTCTGACTGAATTTACTGTTTGGACCATCATGTCCCTGTGTTTTCTACCACAGATGGTCCCGCTCATGAGTTGCAGTTTTATTTAGTAAGATGATAACAGCCAAGTAAAAAGCGGGAAGGGAAGAGGCAGACTGAGAGTTGAGGATGTGCCAGAGGCAAACACTGCTCGCTGTCTCGGGTTATCTTTACTTTCTGACAGTTTGATCACACAGATGTCTTAGCCACTGTGTGCTTCTGTGGATTGCTCTCGGGGGCATGCAGATTTTACATTACACTGCTGACACTTACGTTTCTCTGGCGGCGTGTCTTCATTTGCCGTGTACCTGATCCCTTTCCCTCCGTGCACTGAGAAGAGACAGAACAAAGTAAGCATTTGCATTTTTCAGCATCGCACTGTAAGTCACTGAAGCGATGAATGAAACATTTGCTCTCGACACTGTGAGAAATGTATTCTATTTAATCCCATAATCCCATTTAAGTCCATAAACCGTAGTAACAGTAAGAATAAGAGGTGGAGCTTTATAAGAAATTCCAAATGTTATTTTAGGTGAAACTTTCTGAACCTGCGATGACACTGTGTGCTGTTTGTGAATGTGTTACTGTTTGAAGTCGTACCCTGAGCGCTCTGAGAAAGGACAAACTTCCTGATGAGCTTGTCTGTTGCCTGGGTGTACAGAGACAAAGCGTAGCGCAGAGACTGCAGGTCTGGGCTCTTTTCCAAGAATGTTTTCTTCAGGCCCACACCGCCGGCATGAAAGTATTGCTGTGAACCAGACATGACATATGACAGTGGTATTGAAGATATGTGGACAGCAAAAGGAGACAGAAATATTGGCAGGAAGAACAAGACCCTTCAGGCTAGAGGGGGGATATGTAAAACTATGGCTGAACCAACAACCAGCTGCAATAGTCTAGTTAACTTTAGAACTGTGCTCTAAAAATCTAATTGGTTAACAAACACTGAACAAGCTATTAAAGCAACTGCAATCAGTTGATAACATTACTGTGACTCCCACCTAGGACTGAAACTAAATATTGATACAGTCATTTTTTAAAAATCATATTTCTCTTACTTATCACACAGCCTGATCAAAAAAGTCCCAAACTCTAATTTTGTCGGACCCCTTTTATCTTTGCTTTTCCTTCTCTGTGGCATCTTTTCAATCAGCTCATGCAATGTCTTAACATTTGTTTGTGTCCATAGTTTTGTTCATTTTTGGACAAGATCTTATGTTGATGCTGGGAAAGTCAGACCACCGTGTAAAGTCTTCTCCAGCACATCCCACAGACTCACAGTGAGGTTGAGGTCTGGACTCTGTGGTGGCCAATCCATGGGTTGTGGCCATCATGATGCACAAATCACTCTAGAACAGGATCAATCTGGATTTATTGACCACGTGACCTTTCTCCATTGCTCCACTTTTGGAGCAATGGAGAATGGGGTTGAGAAAAAGTGAGAAGCTACTCACTGCCTCAGTTCAGGTTAAATAACTTGTTGCAGATAAAATGCATTAATCACTGCAGTAATTATACAATGGATGGATTTTACCTCTTTGCTTAGTTGAATCAGGCTGTGTATTAGCAATACATGGGCTCAACATATTAAAACTCATGTTACACATGGACATGAATGTTACAGTTAGTGCGTTAAGGTTCAAGTGACATCTTGTGGTGAAGTTTGTGATTGGAACCAACTGAATACTCCCCCACATGCACAGCCTACAGTCTCTAATTGGAGGCAGTAGTTCATCCATGACATTAGTTAAAGGAGCACTAACCCTGGAAAAACTAGTAGGTAACAGTAATCTACAAAAAAAAAAAAATTAAAAAAAACATATACCATAGAAGCATGGTGCTGCATCACATTATACTGTGTTATACACTGATGAAAACATAATGATGAATATCTTATTCCATTTCTGCAATTAGATCCTCCTAAACCCCTAAATCTTACACACTAAACCACACAACCTCACATTCTATACACTTTTCTTCAGTTACACAGATGTTGTGATATATTGCAGGTTATTGTTTTGCAGGATGGTACTGTGTGAAAATCTTAGGCCTGCGTTCTTTTCCAGGGTTGTAATGAACTAAGTAAGGTAAAATAGAGAAAACACAGGAAATATGTACACAGCTAAAAAACATAAAAAATCAAAATGGCATGTACAGGCGCAAGTCAGTATTTAGAGTGAACTTTGTTCCCTTGACAAAAAGTAAATCTCATATTGAGTTCAATGCATGTGAAGTAGAAAGGGAAGTGATTAATACTAAAATAAAGTTATTTGAATTTATGTATTGTTGTTTACACACTTAAATTAATCATGTATATGTATATGTATATGTATATGTATATGTATGGTCATTATAACTTTACTAAAGCAACAAGTTTGATAACATGCATAACAAGTATCACCTAATTACTGTATTATGATACCATCATACTCAGTGATGTGATACTATTGCATATACTATAGCTATATATTGCAATGTAATAACACACCATACCTTAATAGTGTCCAGTGCCAGCTCTATTACTGCACACTGTTTTGGAGTCAGAGCCTTGGCCTCCTCTCTGCCCATGTGCTCCTGCAGGACAGACAGACAAACACAAAGTGGTAAGTTAAACCTTGTCCAGACTTGAGCTACATCCAACATTTTGTTCCTGCCTTCTCCTTGAAGCACCTTGAGTTTGGAGAGTTGGCCCAACTCTTTAGCAGCATTGAAGATCATCTGAGTGCCCTGTTAAAGAGAGACAGACTTCAGTAAGTAGGTACAGAGAGTCAAAGAGTGGTGTTGGACAGATGTGCAAATTAGGACATTCTGCAAAGTGAGACGTGAATTCAGGAGGATCAGTGAGGAGAAACAGCAAAGGATACCAGAGATGAGTCTGAAATGTGTATGGGGCAGAAGGAAAACTCCTAAAATAACATCATTCATTCACACATTCAGTATTAAAAAGATCCTTTAAATAAAACTTACAACATATGAATGTTTGGATTTAATAATGCTTTCTTAAAGGAGACAGAAGGTTTAGGTGCTTTAGTGTAACGTTAAATTTATACTGGAGGAGCTTTAAGGCAAGTAGTGTTGTCTCTTGTGCACCATGCTGCCATCAGAGATAGCGAAGACAACCATGAGAAAGACTACAGACAACAGTAAAACAGATTAAAGATGGACGGTGTTTTTGTTCATGCTTACAGAGGCTGCACACACACATGCCAACACATCCACATACTTACAATAACCTAAAGAAAGGAGGAAGAGAGAGAGAATGGGGTAATGGCAAGATGGTCAGAGTACAATTACGATAAAAGTGATGAAAATTAGAAAAGATGTGGGTGGAAAAATGGAAGAATAAAGGGATGTCTGGGTTTATTACACACCGTCTGGTCAGTGAGTGTTGGAAGCACAATTGTTTTCTCCATTGTATTCATCACCAGCTTCCACAGCTCTTTCAGTACTCGCTTCAGGACGGTCTTTTCACAGATCTTTGCAAACAGTGACAGACTAAAACGCACAGAGAAGAAAGCAGCAACATTGAATCAGTGCATTCTCTTGTTATGGCCAAACAATGTCCTTTGTCTTTTCATAATAGGTTGTTTAAGAAAAAAAAAGGTGTAGGTTTTTGAAAAAATTTAAATGTAATTTAAATTTAAAGTTCAAACAGACCACCACTTCTCAAAATGTACAGATGTTTGATGCACATTCCTACTCACTTGCTGTCCAGGAAGTCCATGATGGGTTGCAGAACATTGTCTGCCTCCTGAACCACACTACCGTTGGCTGGAACGGTCTGACCTTTGACCTGTGCCAAGATGTCTCCCATCTGCCGCACGTTGTCCTCAATCTGGGGCTGGAAGCTACATAACATTAAACACAAAACACAGACTTTAAAAAGACATCAAAATACATCATTTCTAAGTTTCAAGCAGGTATAAACAGCTGGTGAAATCATTTTATCACAGACCTGACAGCAAAGATTCGGCTCAGGTCATCCATGACGCTATTGAGTTTGTTCTGCAGCTCCTTAAGGAAATCACTAGCCTCTACGTTGAGCTACAGGAGGATATTGAAACAGGATGAATACACACAGTGTGTTGTGTAAATACAACCATAACAAGAGCATCATGGATGGAAACTTACATCTTTGCCTCCCATGGCCTCGAACATCTTCTCCAGTTGGACTCTGAGCTGCTGGATGTTATTGATGATGATACACGGCTGACGGAAAAAAGCAAAATCACTACCTAGTCACTCTCTTTCCCTCTTTCCTCCTGCTTTCAGGTTTTTATTGTAATCACTCAAGGTTAGTCATCCTAACTTTTTATAGTGCCTCTTTGGCAAAATCACCCGTGGTGACGCAGGGCAGGAGTTTTCAGTAATTACTGCTCCTCCGAGGCTCCTGGTCTCTCTGGGAGTGCAGCCCACTTTCCCAGAGTCTACATCACATTCAGCTAATTACACAATTCACTTTGAAACACTGCAACCTGGACACAGCTATTAGAACAGAGAGTGGTTTATTGTGCTGAAATTAATCAGCCCGACCACATGCACAGAACTGCAACCGTCTTTAAACCAAGTCTTGATGGAATTCAGATGAAACTCTTACATCATTAACTGATTTTGTTAACACTGTTTTCCATGTTGTACCATTCTGCTCTCACATGCTGTTGTATGTCTTCCATTCTTTCTTTTTTTTTACACCTACCACTTTCTCCTTCTTGACATGATTTGGAAAGTCCTTCGCAATGATGTCAGCATATGACAGCAGAACATTGCCGATGGTCTAAGAAAGAAATGAAAGAATGTATTGAGGACATAAGGAGTAAAATGGGAGAGTCGCATATAGAACGAATGCTCACGTAAAGGATCGTTCAACTCATCACCTTGGCGAATCTCTTCATGTAGTTGCCAACAATTTGAGGGTCGGGACACTCCAGCTTGCGAATGATTTCAAAGCTCTGGTTGAGCTGAGAGAACACGTCCACCACTGAACAGGAGAACAAAGCGTGCTCTGATGTGACCTGGAACTGAAGCACGAGAAGAAAGAAAGGGGACCAGAGGGAGAAAGTGTGAAGGGAGAGGATGTTTTGCGGTGCTGATGCTGCAGTAGAATTAGCTGAGCATGAGAAACACTGAATGTAAAGAGTCTGACTCTCACGGGAGACAGCCATGGGAGAAGCCTCACACATAGTAATGTAAGGTCTAAATCAAAGCAAACGATGGACACAATAAGAGGGTTATGATGGGGAGCAGGGCCCTTATTAACAACGCGGCCATTAGCCCAGAAGTGAGTGGTGTTATGGTATGTGACTGGGCCTGGGGACTGCTGTTTCGCTGACACAGGAAAGCGAACCTGCCTGAGGCGACAGTAATTGGACCCAAAGGATTGCTGACATATGAGCTGGGAGAATCTTCAGCTGCTTTGTATCGACCTTCTTCCTGCGTGGATATGTAGACATGGCGTGAGTGGGTACGTGATGTGTGTGGGTGTGTGTACATTGACTCGTGCGGCAGCATCTGCTCTTCTCTGCAGTAAAGTTTTTTCATTTGCCTTTGGTATTGAGTCATTATTGATTGCCTTGAGGCCTTCAGCCTGCTCTTCTCGGCCTGAAATGTGCTGAGTCAGGACAGCTGATGTGAACCACCGATTTGCATGAGAAATGCATGAATACATTTTTTTAGCCAGGGAGGGATACTGCAGGTAGGTTAAATTTAAGCTTTCATATTTTATTCCTTTTTCAGCAGAATTGAGTTTTAGTTAAAGTTTGGTTCCACATGACCACCTGTATCTTCTCTTTCTTTTCTTTTCTTTTCTTTTCTTTTCTTTTCTTTTCTTTAATCCTTGAATAACTTTTGAGGACATGCCTTCATTTTTCATGACACAACAAAACAAAATGTGTAAAGGATAACAAATATGCAGCTTTAGCAGAACCAAATCAATGATCATAGTTTTAACTTGAAAAATTTAAAACCTACAGGTGCAACATATGATTTAATGCATCTTGTAAACGCTTCCAAATACAGTGTTACCTATCAAGTTGGAATAATTTTGTTTTCAGACACATTCCTCTTTTTATTCCTTTTCATACACCTCAGTAAGCACCTTTGACCAGGTGCAATGATTACAAGAGTCCCAGTTACACTTCATCTATCTAGAATAAATCACATTAGAAGACATGAAAACATTAAATTCCTTTACCTTTATGAGCCACAGTGTATATGTAGTAAAAATTTTAAAAAAGTGTTTCTATATAACTAATTGTGGAAAAGTGACACTGATAAAAATCCCATTTCTCGTTGGAGTTGTTGAGTACAGTATGTTTTTCTCTATTGATACATAACAGCATTTGCCATATACTGATGAACTGTATTTGCATTATTTAACATTAAGGCTTAGCCCTGCAATGAACTGGCGACTTGTCCAGGGTGTACCCCGCCTTCGCCCTTAAGTAGCTGGGATAGGCTCCAAGCG
>JAPQRQ010000010.1:11897060-11923766 GCA_037367365.1 Apogon talboti | reverse complement strand
GCTGGGATAGGCTCCAAGCGACCCCCGCGACCCTAGTGAGGATTAAGCGGGTTCAGATGATGAATGAATGAATGAACATTAAGGCTTTATTTGGGGGAAATGTACAACCCAGGGCATATGTGCAATGTTTTTCGTCTGCATGCATTGGTATCTCTAGATCTGTGTGGGGTTACTGCATATAAAATCCTGTTTGACTGTATTTGTATGCAGATATGTTGTGTGGAGAGGCTCTGTGGTGCTGCATCACCTGTGACAACTTTCTCCTAAGGGAGACAATAAAGGCTAATCTTACCATAATATCTGCTGGGATGCAAGCTATAACCATGGCCGTCTCTTGTGATTTTTTTGTTTTTTTATGTCAGTAGCTTAGGGATTTATATGTAAAGAATGTAGGTGTAAGCAGTTACCCCGTCTTTTTTGTCTCTCTCCAGGGCTCCGTGGAGAAAATCTCTGGACACTTCCTCATTTTCATCCAACCACATGATGACAAATGGTTCAAACCATCTGCAGAAATAAGAGGATGCAGGGCCGATCTCAGCGTGTGTTTATGGCGTTAAAAGTTTAATTCTGGAGAAAGCAGTGCAGTTATTAAAATACTCACGCTGGATATTCAGGCACATGCTTCTGGAAAGTGGGTAGCTCCTTGCAGTATTCATTATACAACCACTTCACCTTGAAGTGCAAGTTCATATAATCTGCGCTTTTACATAGGCGTTGCTTCTCATGTTCTGAATATCAAAGACAAAGGAAGAATCAGGGAGTTACTCTTTAATATTAATGCCCTACCTCGCTACTTGTAAAGTTTACACACACAAAAAAAAAACACACTGTCTCTGTTATTCTCTGAGGTCATTTTTACCCCTTTAACCCCTTTGACCTGTCATCCAACAACACACAGACACACACAGACACACACACACACACACACACACACACACACACACACACAGAGAGAGAGAAACCTACCCTCCATGGCATACTTCATATCTTGTGCAAACATATTCCACATCACCTCAGCGCTGATCTTGCCAACATTCAGTTCCTGAGGAAACCTATAGGAGGCAGCAAAGGGCTCAGGGTTAAATTCAGCTCTGCATCTTGTAATGCTACTTTATTATTTAACAGAAAAAATCTGCCTCAATTTCATGCAACTCCTTAATGTTTCATCTGTATTTCTTTTGCAGCTACAGTGAGAAGAATACACCAAGATAAATAAGAAATTAACAAAAAGCTATTACCTAAACCCTTTAAACTCATTTGAATTTATTATATAATTAATCACACATTTAAAGTGTGTGTCAATTGAGATACGCAATGACAGATACAGTGTTATATGACACCAAAATATGATGTGCTTTTTTCACATGATGTCATATTCCCTTATTTATATTCATTATGCATTTGAAGCCTCAAAATAAGCACATACTGATCACTGTCTGGTCTGTTTCTCTTATGGCCCTGGACTCTCCTAATACACTCCTGCTTCTCTTTCAAAACAACTGCGCCTTGTTTTACGTCAACAGATCTAACTCTGCCTTTGCATGGTAAAAATGGAAAGATTGAATTGATTTTGAAGTACAGACTCACTGATTGAGACAAGGAGTGTATGAGTTTTTGTCCTCTTCTATGATGGACACGATGAGGGTGATGAGTTTGGACCAGAAATCTAAGTTTTTAGTGCTCGGACCCTGCTCATCTGGAGGGACGGCCTTTGACTAGAATGAGAAAGAGAGAAAGGTCATTACTAATGTAATATCAGTAAAAATATAAACACCTCCATCACAAAGGGAACTTTACAATTTAATAAAGGAGAGACTGTACTGCAGATATTGATAAACATTTTTAGTAATACTTGAGTGATACTAAAGTAGCTGCACTGCAATGTATTATTCAATAGTAGCATCTGAACACTATTTTTTTCTGTACACATACACACAGACTTACAGGGTCTGTCTGGTATTCCCTGTTGTAGAGGTCGTGGCAGTTGTTGAAAATGTACTCATAGGTGGAGTTGAGACAGGCTTTGACGCAGTCTTTCACCACCTGGCTCGCCCTGGGGGGACTCTGCAGCTCCTGAACCTGAACACAAGTGGAAGAAACCATATGGTTGAATCCAAAACACCTTACAATGCTGTCAAACACACAAAGCTTCATGAGGGTGTTATCTCTGTGGGAATTCAACCATAAACTCAATGAGCTGCAAACGTTGCACCATTTTACATTAAAACAAACGCACAGTATCATGAAAACAGCCCCAGTTTAGATAGGGTAATGTTAAGCTCATTTTCAGTTTGTGCCTCAGGTTACTTTCCAGAAAGTAATGGAAATTTGCACCATGATTGTTCTAGAGTTAAGTGCTAAGAAGTAGAAAAGAAGATAAAAGAAAAGATTAGTCTTCTATCAATTCTTACCTTCATCCTGAAGAAAGTTATGCTTGTCAACAGGTCAACAGTAGACTTGAGATCTTGTAGTCTTTCAGGACTGCTAGCTGGGAAATTATTCTGAAAAACAAATTTACAGGCAATTAAAAACTGCATAACTGTTCAGAAATTTTAAATCTCTAGTTAAACTTTGGACAATTCTTTTCATATTACTCTCAAAAATCCAACTAGTAAAGACAGTTAATAAACAGCACCTGTAACAGTACAGAAATACAGTATGCAGATTGAAAATATTCAGAACTTGTGATGAGAGAAATTTCGTCAGTACCCGGTACATGGACAGGTCGATCCTCAGGGAATTGTGCAGCTGATCCAGTAACTTGACAAACCTCTCCTTCTGCAGAGGAAACAAAACAAAAAGGAACAAACCACTCAGGAACTCAACTGACAAAAAAATGTGTTACTCTCTTGACTATGCAAACCCAAGACCTGACATGTGTGAAGCAACATATCACTGGTAAAGTGGGTAGGGCTTTGATCAACAGCCCCGGAGGAGGATAATCCACAAATGTTTTTTCCAAATAGCACTATGATATCCTCAAGTAAAACATTTAACATATCAATTTAGGGACACATTTACAGATTGAATTTTAGAAAGTATTTCTCAGAGGCTTACACCAAAGTTGGATGCAGCGAATCTGTCTGAAGCAGAAACATTGTTGGAGGATTGCGTGGTGTGGGCGTAGTAAGCATTGATGTTGGCGAGTAGGGTGCTCATCACTGCTGGCACTCCTGGGCACATGTACTTGGATGACAAGCATGCAAAGTGGCTGTTGAATGAAAGATACAAAAAGAAAATTCAGTACTTTTATCTGCTCCCTTACATTCATGTATAAACCAGTGGCATTACTAAACAGAACATACAAGAAAGATAAAGCTATTATAGTAGCAGGTATCACTGTAATCATGGACTTGATAGTGTTTTTAAAACATTGAGAGTAACGTTTGAGGGACTGACGTCATGGCCTGGTAGATGGACTCTACTCCATATCGCATGGCAAATTCATCCACTATCTCCTGAGCTGTCTCCTCAAAGTACACCTTCCATGCGTCGTCCCCTTTGGCGTCAGGAATCTTTACTACGCCGCCATTCTGTTCCTCAGTGGTGTACTGGAAAAGATGCTGAACATATAGGATAGACTGATCAGCATTTGGTAATTGGATATCAGACAAAAAAAATACATAACACACATGTCCCATTCTGATCATTTAATTCATTGAAACTATGATTTGGGTTTCTCATCGGGACTATTTCTTCTTCCCGTTACAGCCCCTTAAAATAAGCTGAGGCATTCATGGGGTTTAGAAAAAAACAAAACAAAGACAGGAACAGAACTGACACAGTTATTGACTGTTTTTGTGAAATACAGATTTGAAAAGAATGGGAGAAATTAAGTCAGAAATACTGTGTTCTCTTGCAAATGTTATGTTTAATTTGTGCATAGATATGAATTACTTAAAATACATATAATTGCAATAGATTTGGGACATTTTTAAAAAGATGTCCAATCAGACTGACCTCATGTAGACAGGTGTACTGGACATGGTAAGGAGCAACTGTCTCCTCTCCTTTAATCTCCACACTTATGTGCATCCGAATGGCTCCTGACACTGCAGACTTATCAGTTCGCTTGTCTGTGAGATGAAAGTAAGATATACATACTGTCTTAGTTGGCTGAAATCTGTTCTATCTGCGAGAGACAAGCACTTCAATTATCTGTTTCTTGTTCTGTTATCTCGGGGAGTCTTCCTGCACCTCTCATCCATCCCTAATTCTCCATTGCTTTTACTCTTATCTTGAAAACTCACCCAGGTTGTACCAGACGTCCATCTCTCCACTGAGAGTGCGGACTTCAATGATTGTTTGACCCAGGAAGTCATCGCTCTCACGTTTAAACCTCTGTTTCACACGGGATTTTATGTCGTCATCCTCATCCCAAACGCGAACCTTGATGCGGTCTGAGGAGTTGTGGCATTCACTACATGAAGGAGACACAGGAAGAGTGGGCAGTTTTTTTCTGTTAAAGACAGTATTTGTTTCCCACTGTTGCCAAGTGCTTTGCTCATGGGGAATATTTTTTTTTTTTATAATATTGTAACGTCTTGATCTTAATATGTAACTGAATGTAACATTCATTGAATTTATCTTCACAGGAGAGAGTGACAAACACCACTTGTGAAATTTCAAAACCTAACACAAAACATTTGGTTCATTATGGGATGTCATTCTGAGGTCTGCACAATCCTCAATAGTGGCATAAAATTAAATACAGACAGTGAAGCTTTTGAGGTAAAGCTTTCTACTGTACTCACAAATGGAAGTTTTCTTCCCAGACAGGGTTGAGGTTGCCATAAATGGTCTTGGTCCTCTTTTTGGTCTTCCCCACTTGGACAGTGACATATGGGTCACTAGAGCCTGTTTTGTCTTTAGCCTGCAGGCCCTGGGCACATACCACTAGAAATACAACAAGATGTTTTAAATCATCTTTGTAGTCACTTTGTAGTCAAAAACGTCTTCTTATCTTATCATTTTCAGCAATTGATCTCACCTGTGATGCTGATCTTTGCTGACCACTTGGAGGTCCCATCAAGCACACTCTGTTTGATTTGTTTCATATGTGTGCCATGTGTTGATTTGTCTGTGCCAAACACTTCTTGGATTAGTTCAAAGATCTCTGGCTTGTTCCTCTCTCTGATCTTCATCCTGTCCTTCAGGACCATGATAATGTTTTGGGTTCGGTCCTCTGCTCCATGCTTTGAGCTCTTTTCTGCAGCTCCTGATGAGACAGATGGATGTAAAAAGGAAGGTGCTGTAAGAAGCTGGCAGTATTAAATATATTCCAGATAATATGACTCATAGGCTCAATAGCTAATGTCCTATTTCCCTGCAATCCACCACTTAAGTTAAGATAGCATCAGATCAATTTTAAAAGTCTTTGACATTTCTTGGCCATGTGTCAAACCTCAAACATCCCAATATTACACTGGAAACTGTATCCACTTAGCCACTGATCTGGTCAGAGAAGAAGAAAGATAGCCGGAGTCTAAAACATGAGCAGATGTTTTTGGCATCTAGATCTTACAACACTTGTTTGAGGTAGGAAACCAATGAATTATGTATTGCATAGATTGACTCCAAAATCAGTATGGGAATTGGATAAGTCACCCCTTGTGGAGCTGAATTAGACAAAGCAGTATGAATGCAAAGGGTATGGGTAGAAGTGAGAGAGGAAATAGGCAGGGGTATGACAGCACATTACTCAGGAGATAAATTGGAAAGGAAGAGGGAGGAGAATGTGAGAGTGGATAGAGGACAAGAATAATGGGATGTCAATCGGGCAGAAGGATACAGAGGAGCAGCTAAAATAGGTTTGGTTTTGTGTGGAAGGCCAGAGTGTGTGTACACCTGAGTAAAATACATGCATATATTCAACAGTGTGTGCTTAAATGTGTGCATGGATATGGGTTTGTGTCTCCTCTTTAAGTATCGATCCTTACTCTGCAGACAGTCTGCATTGAGCAGATCCTGGCACTTCTCGTGGCATTTGACTCCGCACTCAGAACAGCGCATTCCTTGCCGAGCAATACCCCAAAGCAGGCCTTCACATTCATAACAGTAGGTTGGAGTAGTGGCTGTCCACACCTCGAAATTATGTGGAGTAGTGGAGGAGATAGGGTAGATGAGAGCCTGCAGTGTCTTCTTATAAACATGGCTCTTCTGCAAAGGAGATGGTGAAGAACAATGCAAGTTAAAAATTGGTGTCTGGAGAGCTCTGTACATTGTGATAGGTAAATGAAATTAGGAAACCCACCAGTTCCTCGTTGCCGAGAGTGGTGGAAGCCATGGCAGAGGTGATCCCTGCCTTACGAGAGTTCTGCACTAGAGACTGAAAACAACAGGACAAAGAAGAGACTTAGGGCAAAGAACAAAGGGCAAAGAAAAGTGCAGCATATAAATACAGAGAACATTCTGTGTTACGGTTGTAAGGGACAGATAAATACTTACCATGGCCTGAGGTGGCCATGCAGCAACAGACAGAATGAAAGGAGAGGGAGAAAACAGTGGAGAACAAAAGAAACAGATTGGTTAGTGTGTTTTTGGGTGTGAATGCATGGCCATAAGAGTGCATGCCCTAACGTCTAGAACAGAAGAGTATAATTACAGCAAAAACTTTAACGCAACTGATGTGGCAGGTATTGTATTTATCAAATATGAAATGTAAGAACCAAGGAGAAAAAGATCAGTTAATATATTTGTCCATATGTTAATTTCACTTGAAAAAAAAAAGATCTATGGAAGAATCAGTGGCCATAGCAAACAATCAAAACAATAATATCTGGACGTTACTTTGTGGTAGGATTAGTATATATACTGTATTGGTTTATGTGTGTTTGTATGTTTCTCACCAGATCTCTAACAAGAGGAATGGCTTTCCTTTTGCGAAGGTCAGGCATGCTGTCGATACTGTAGAGTGCTCCACCCATTCTAAATACACAAATTAGAAACATTAAGTACTTAAATACATGTTCATCTATGTCAAGAGTGTCTATTATATCACAGTTTGTTCCTGAGATTATGTTTTGTTTACACAGGGCCAGTATAATTCCTCTAATCATTATTTAATACTTGTGTCAAGGAGTTCTCAAGGACTTTATCAGAGAGCTTAATTACGCAGGCTCCTCTTCTCAAATAGTGCGAATAATACTCCACACACCGCTGCTGGGTTTTTTTCTTGGCCAACTTAGTACTCTTTTTGTATGCAGCGCCAGTTCCACTCTGAGGTTTTCCTCATCAACAAATGACCTGCCAACTAAGGCAGGGTAGCCCACCGCAGCTCAATACTTACTGGCCAAACGCCATAATAAGAACGAGTCTAAAATCAGAATAAAGCACAACAGAGGATTCCCAGAAAGAATACTGAAAAAAAAAGAAAATCCAAAATACTATTGATCTGGCCTAATTTTGTACTTGTTTTACAGTGGGTTGATAAATACAGCATTTGATATTTGTTGTTTAATTTAAAAATATATCAAATTATATTAGTAGAGTAACAGCAGGCACTTACCCTCCTTTACCAAACCACAGTGAGCTGGAGGTCTCTCCTCGAGCCTGAATGAAAAAAAGAAATAAAGTTATGATTGAGCCTGCAACCCACTCTAGTTTTTATATTCTGATGAAATGAGGATGCATGACTAGACTGACAGTTCCTGATTATGAAACTGCTTTATTACTAAGATCTTCACTTCACACTTCACACTACACTACTCACTAACAAATGGTGAGGAGTTCAACAAGACATCTGCTGCATGTATGATAATGGGCCAACACTTCCTTTCCTTTTTTTTTTTCCAGCAATCAGGTTGCACCTACCTGTCAGCAAGCTCCAGTGATGGTCGAGCAAAGTGCATGTGAGTGTCACTATGGCAATGACATAAAACTGGAAAGAAAACAAAGTGGGTCGGCACAAACAAACAAAAATAAAACATAAAAAAACGGAAGCCAAGTGTACAAAAAAACGCAACGCGACATACATGAACATAAACATTGAAGCAAGTGATTAATACTCTGCACAACTGAATTCAAAGGTAATGAATACCAAATTAATAAGTGAATAAAATATGCAAGTGAAAGCTGATCAAGCAAAACTAAATGTGTAAAACTAGTTCAAGCAGTTTTGCCAAGCAGTCATACAAGTGCTGCGGTGATGCATCCTGAACTACAGTAAAAAGATGTTTGAGGTCTGTCAAGCCATCAGAGGTTTTTGGGGAAACCAAACAGTATCAATTATAGAAGGTGAAGCACATTAAGTGGACTTACTGGTGTGTTGCTAAAACAGTATCAAAATAGAACTCAAGAACTTAGTGTATGTACCCTGTCTTTGTACATAAATAATGCATTGCACATACATATTTCAAAGACTTAGTAGACACTTTTAAGACTCTGAGAACTCTGGTATATCTTTGAAATTAGTTATGGCACTGAAGACTCAGACTGGACTTTTGTGGAAGACTGGACTAGAATTCGGAACAAAGATATGGTTCAACCCAGCTCTGGGACATAGATGAACTGGTGCACTTACCTCCCGAAGCTGCTCTAAAACCTTGTTGTAGAGTCTTAACCAGTTCTCTTTGGCTCTCACTGCTGGGTCAACTGGCTCTTTGGGTTCCTCTATGACAACAGGACTACAAGAAAAAACATTTTTTACTTATTTTTTCAGCAAAGATTTTTTTTAAATTACAGATTTGTAAGATTGTGTTCTTCATCTGCCATGTTGTCTTCTGTTTTCAAAACGAGTAACACCACCAAGATGCATAGTGTATCCATTGAGTATCATCCTCATCATGTCACTCAGTCCCTCCATAATCACTTCCTTGGTTTTGGAAGGGCTATTAATAATTAATTTCATGAGAAAACATTATTTAATGCCTGTGAGCCATAAAATTTCTCTAAAAAGCCAAATATAGGTCAAATTAAAATTGCCCACAGTATGACATTGCCACAGAGTTGACCCCTATATCCAGGGTTTTGCTTTGGTTTAGTTCACTGACCTAATTTCTCTTCAATCTTCCTTTCATTTACTCCTACCTCTCAGGTGGCATCTCTTTTTCTTCCACTGGTGTTGGTGGTCTGCTCCTTTCAATATGCTCCTCCATTTCCTCCATGGGGAGCATCTCGTCTGGTTGGGCAGGGGGTGTCCGAACTTCATTCTCCAGCATGGTTTCTTCTTCTAACCAAGGCTCTTCATCCAGCAGGAGCTCTTGGTCTTCAGGTGCAGCTGACTGTGTGGTGGCAGGACCACCAGACAGGGACTGAGGCTGTGTTGAAGACTGGGTCTGCTGAGAGGAAGGTCCTGTGGTGGCGGATGGAGGCTGGGAGGCTGCGTTAGCCATTGTGGCTGGGTGGGATGGGGGGATAGAGTTGGCTGCAGAAGATTGCTGTGACATGGCTGAGGCTGGAGGGTGAGACTGGGCCGGTTGAGCCGTAGGAACGGAAGACAAGAAAGTTGAGGCCAGACCTGTGACAGCGGCTGTTAAAGGTTTGGCCATTGAGAAGAAGGATGTGGCTGATGGCGCTGGCTGAGGCTGCGGCTGTGCTTGGGGTGGGGGCTGTTTAGATGGTTGGGTAGCTGCTTGACCAGATGGGGGCTGTGCTCCTGGGGCCATGCCAGGAGGATGAGCCTGGTTATTTGTTTGAGTAGGGGGCTGCTGTTGGTGTATTGAGGGCTGTTTCTCCAGTGGAGGTCTGGAGCTGGGTACATCGAGACCTGGGGGAGCAGTTGATGTTGGTGTGGGGGTGAAAGGAGGCTCCATGTCCTCGCTCAGGGTTCCATCCAAATTATATAAATCCTCATCGTCATACATCATTTCCTCATCCTCATAGAGGCCCTCCTCTTCTCCCTCATACAGTCCTCCATCATCCTCCTCATAGAGAGCTGCCTCCTCTCCTCCATCTTTACTGTAGCCTCCCTCATCGCTGTACGCCCCCTGGGTTTCATCGAGGTCCCAGTCTGGAGAGCCTTTACTATAGCTAACAGAGGAGTGGCAGGAATGGTAAGAGTCATTCTCATCATAGGGGTCCCTCTCTCCGTACTCCCCACCATAGTCCTCCTCGCTAAGCTGACTGCTGCACCGACTCAGCTCTGCAGACGATGCATAACTCCCTGTTGGACTGAAAAGAGGAGAAAACAATTTAGTTTATGTGGACATTCAAGTTTGATAAACATGCCTTCAGTTAGTTAAGCTCAGTCAATTATCATTTGGAATATGTGAAAATTCAGAATCATAGAAGAGAGAATTTGTAATTTCAGCTTTTATTTATTTTATTACATAATCAGAGGATTAAATGTTTACGTGCACCAAGTTCGCAATTTTTAAACAGCCTTAAAGTTCGGGTTAGAAACTGATATCATGACCAATGTTAAGGCCTCCTTTCAGACTCAGTGTTTTATTGCTCATTGTTAAAACTAAAGGAATTCAGCTTTTAGAAAAATAAATTAAAGACATAAGTCTGGTTTCTTCTTGTGAAATTACTCCGTAGTAATATCAAATATCAAATATAGAAAATATAATAAACATATAAACAGCACATGATCATACAGCCATTGAATTGTTCAGGATGGAGATGTGAGCCAATTTTGAGAACATATACATAAGTATGTATGTATGTATGTATGTATGTTAACGTCTGACCTCAGCTGTATATGTTCATGAACCATGTGCACTTGTTCATAGAATAAGCTGATTATCCTTTGTTTACCCACTCTGATCTCAAAAAGGCTCAGAGATTACTTTGTTAAAATATAGCCTGTGTGGTTTGTTCTCTCCCAGGCAGCCCTACTAAAAAAACCTTTTCTGCATGTCTTGAGGTGGCCAGGAATAATGCTGATGGTTAATCGATGTAAAGCACTAGGGATATAGGAGTACCAGACAACAGTGAGAAATAGAGCAGAACAGAAAGGTGAGAGGCCCCAAGAAAACTGACAAAAGAAAAAGAACAAGCATCCAGAAATGCAACAAACAGGGGAAAAAAGTATTTATACTCCTTGATGAATGGGTCTATTAAAAACAGAGCAGAGGCACAGAAAAGAAGGAGGATGGATGAGGGAGATAGTGAAGACAGGAAGGGAATGGAGAGCTAAAAAACAAAATAGGAGAAGGCGTAGGAAAAAGTGAGTATAGAGAGCTGAAAGGAGGAGGAGATGAAGAAGAATTGGCAGGGGTGTGGGGAGGCTGCCCTGTCCAATACACTCACACGAGCAGCTAATCTTATGTGCAGTATTGACCGTTAAATTGCCAGCTGAATAATTCATAAAGCATGAGGTGGATAGATTTGTAGTTTTATTCTCGGCCGGTTAGAAATATGTCAGTAAACAATGAAGAAGGTAACAATATGGTAAACACTTCTGAAAGAGAAAAAACATTTCATCTATGGAATGCGACCAACAAAGACATAAGTATATGCTGCTATAGATTACAGTCAATAACAGCAAATCACACCACCAATACTGACAGAATTTTACTACAATTCATTGAAATTAATTATTTGTCTTTGTGTTTATTTTATGATATTGGAATACTATTAGATTAACAATTGTTAAATTACATGACAAATAGTGAAATTAATAGATAGATAGTGAGAGCTGTTTTATAAAAAAAAAAAAATAATAAAATAATAATAATAATAATAATACAGTTAAAATGATCAGCTAGTGAACAAACTAAAACAGGCACACACCTGACAGTCCTCTGGTGGTGGTAGTCGAGGTCATGGCTGTTGGTTGAGCGTGGGTAGGAGAAGCTTCTGGAGCTGCGTTGTTGGTGGTTGATGGGATACTGGTGGACAGAGGCGTTGGGCTGTGATGTGCTGTAGTAGGGAGGAGGGATGCTGTTACTGGTTTCACTGCGGTAGTCACTGTCCCGGTCATCCACGGCGCTGTCTGGGTCCTCATCTACAAAGAGGCACATGGCTTGAAAAATGTGGTCTCTTTTTGTCGTAGCTATCATTTCAATCAGGACAGAAGTTAGACAAAGGAGATTTATTTAAGAAAAGCAAGAGCAAGTTGAAAGAAATCATGAAAGAGATTATCCCTATCGACAATGTGTCATGTGGCACAGCGATAAGAGGCACTATCAGCAGTGAACCAATCTTTTAGCACTATAATTAATGAAAGATAATATACATGAGCTGGCAGCTACTGAGCACCACCAAAGCCCATATAGAGTAGGTCATTCAGAGTGTATCCATACATGAAACATGTGAGGGCCATCATGAGCGGCTTTCTCTTCATTCTCATCATAACTGAGCATAAATCCATTCCTGCTCACTAAGGAGGTGCTTTATTTTCTGTGATGTCCATAGATCAGTGATTAACATCCCAGAGGAAAGCAAGGAGCGACTTTAACAGTGCTGAATCAGTCAAAAGTGAAACCAGCCTCTATTAATCATTCATCATTATTCATCATCGTCTCTCGCAATCTGACGAAGGCAGCGGCTGCTGCTCCGCTTACACCTTCATCTTCATTTGCCTGGGCGTGTAAACACTAATTAAACGCATCGAACTTTGTTTCTCTCTTCAACCGTGTCCCCACTTCCCCGCATGTCTCTCTCTCTCTCTCTCTCTCTCGCTCCCCTTCTTGCACTCACTCACTTCATCAGCTCTCCATCTTTCATTACCCCCACAGACTTCCCTTTTTTTCTAAGAGTGAACAGAGATGAATTGCTGCAGTTGTGTGGGTGAGTCTGACAGACTTATATAAGACCATCTGCTAATCACAGCAAGAGACACGGAAAGAGAGGGACAGACAGGAGAGTGGAGAGACAGAACAGCAAAAGATGTAGAGATGGAAATATGCAGGGTTTCTTTACTTATATGTGGCACATGAATGCAGTTCACAAATACGTGGACTCTGTGATGGTGGATGTTAAAGTACTAGATGACCAAAATTACTCTGATAATCTGCTAAGATTGGTTGCTTTACTGAAAATACTTTCTACAGAGGATATAGCCTCTGTGAAAGCTGTCAACAGTATGCTCTACTCATCTTAGGTTAAGGGGTTCACGATTACAGGAAAATATGTTGATACTGAATTTTTTAAGTATGGTTTTCATTTTAGTTGGTCATGGCAGGAATGACAGATATGAATATAAAAGTGGACAGATTATGTGTTATGTAAATTATGAAGTATGCGCATTGTTATGTACCACAAGAAGAAAAGTTTGTTTAGTCAAGTTAAGTGATAGTTAAAATGGTTTCCTTGTTACTTTAGTCTGTATACAAGCAGAACACTATATAATATTCCCTCCAACTCATTTTACATGTGTATGAAGATCCTTATAGTAAAGTTGAAAATTCAGCACTTTACTTCTTGCTTATTGTTTCATTTTAAAGCCTTTGTGACCGAACCAAAGTGATTAATAATGTGTGACTCTCATATTCCCACCTCTGCACTGTATGAAACTAATACTTACTTTGTTGGTCTCCCCATAAACTCCAGTTACCTGCAATAAAACAACAGGGTGTCAAAATGTATTATCAAATGCTATGGTGTCAAAACTGAAACGTGCACTTACACCTTTAAAACAAAGTTCCCCCACGCAGGTTAATGGAAAGAAAGCACACAGTGAGCATTGAGCCTCCCAGTCTCCCCACCTGCTCCAGACAGCTTGCTCAGCAGGATGGGCAGACTGGGCCAATATTCGAAACACAGCCGCATCCTGGAGGAGCTCACCTCCGGACATCTGATACCGCTATTGATCTTTAACAGCACAGTGATCCAGCCCCTTTACCCTCTAACACACAACAACTCATGTGTGGTTACATGCATAATGCACACACTGAACTGAAGCAATCTAATTACATCTACACTGCTTAACGCATAATTCTCATGTTCAGCATAAGCAAATGGGTGGTTTGTACAAACCGTGATGAGCTACTTACAGCACTGAGTTCCTGGCATACGAAGAGGGCGTTCCTGTTCCTCCTGGTATGAATACTGGGGTCAGACAAGTGACAAACGTACACTACATTAAAAATCTGGAATATATTAGTGAACCAAAACTGACATTTTTACACTTATACCCAGGAGATGATGTTGGTAGGTGTGAAAAACAGTCTTAAGTACTTACTGCTCCCCCCTCAATTAATCATGCAAACCGTGTTCCTAAAATGTACAGAAATGCAATGGTATTAAATCAAACAGGGTGACAGCTTACATCTTGGTCCCTCATGGCATTAAGTTGTTCCAGTTTTTTGGCCCAGTACCGTGCCTCATCCTCAGGAATATCTGAAAATTACAAACCAGATAAACTCATGTGAGGAAAACAACCCTCATGCAGTGCACCAATTACATGTTTACCCTTAAACTAATGATTCCTTGAAAATTCAACTTAACCAGAACTTCCTCATACGTTATTAATCCAACCAATATTATGACAAGTAAACCTTTGAAAATCCAGATCAAGTCTGTTTTTAGTAACATGTATAGAAGATACTTTGGCCTAAAAACACTGACATTGAAACCTGGCCTTTTCATTTAGAGCACTAAAGCCAAAGCCCTATAAATAGGTCAGGTCCACAAACTGAGGAGTCAGGTGAGCAATATCGACTTGAGGAAGGGGAAACAGTAGAAAAATGACACCTAATCAATGTGAAGAGGAACACAGCTTGATCACTGAGAAAGAAAGGACACAAAAACCCCCGTGTTACACACACATATATATACACACAGCCCTGAATGAATATAACTGAAATGTAGGCCACTTTAATTAATCAGTCAAAGATTACTGCTGTTCATTAATCATTGTTTGCTGTAAAAACTACACAGAAAGACATAATTTATTCATGCCATCATCCCCTTACCTGGAGGGTTTATGATTTCCTATAGTTTCATATTCTCATCTTCTTGTGCTATTGACAGAGTCTGATTTTGATGTGAATATTGATTTTTCTTGTAAAAGTGATGGATTGGTGTTCTTACCGAGAGGCAGTTCAAAGCGTGTGTCGAGCAGCACCAGGTGGAGAGTGGGATCTTTGGTGCCACAGATCTCATTATCAGCCATGATGACCTGAGAATCTAATGTGAGCCACTCCCCTGGACCTTCCTGTGCACAGAAATACATTTCACAGCTGACAGACAATAAACGTGGTCCACAAATGGAGGATTCAGATCTACTCAGCAGCAACATTGCACTACAAGAAGCTATATGCAATATTTATACTTTAAAGTGCTGAAAAAATAACATTATAGTGCTTAAAATAGACCTCTGATGTCAGTGTATTGTATAGCCAAGATATGCACTGAATTTATTCACAGCCACACTGTGAATGTCTGTGCCCACAAGAAGGAGTAGTTAGACACTCCCTGTCTCGCATGGCGATCAAAACTGACAAAAGCTGAGATGACAATGAGAACCATTAAGTGACAACTTTTAGAGTTAAAGAAAGTGACAAAGTGATAAAAAACAGAAGCTCTGCTGTTGTTTTCACCACTGCACACAGCTCTAAAGTAAAAGAATGGATGGTATATAATTAGTAAACAAAGGAACCATGATGTCACCCAATGGTTTCTGAACTAGGTAGTAGTTTGCAATGTGGCCATAGCCATGTTGGCTGTCTGCAGCCTAGAAGTGAAGTGACTATATTTGGACAAAATGAGTGGGGCTGAAGGAGTGTGTGACAGTCACAGGTGAGTGAATGCTATGCAGTAGCTGACTGTCTCAGTGAACAGTAAATTTTAACTGAGCTGTCTGATGAAAAAATATTCTTAAACTTGATGATAATGAAGCTTTGCGTAAATTCATGCAGGACACAGTAGTCAGGTGCCCGACTGCAATCAGGTAATAGTCAGCTGATCACAGTAGTCATCCAGTCTCAGCTCATTCTCACTCCTTAGGCGATCTATTTAAACTCAAACCCTTCGCTGAGTACTTTCTGCTCTTTCAGCACTACCAACCTGCTCAGAAACTGCCACCACCATCCCAGCCTCCACCTTCTAGACTAAGTCCTCAAAGGCTCTACGTTTACTTGTCCTACACGGCTCTTGTATAGGGCAATTTGTGCAGCAGGCTCCCTGCTTCACTCAGCATGCGCAGGACTAAAATCAGGAAGCATCCATGAGCTAACAGCACCAAGTTTAACTATATTATCATTTGTTGCAATAAATGGTTTGAAACATGACGTGACTGTTCCTCCTGAATAATACAGATGTTTGTAAACAATGAGCTTAACACTTTGAGTAATAGAATCTCTGGGGATGTGTTAATTTGTTGGTGGTTTTTGTGGCTGTGGGTGTGTTGATAGTTTTGAATATCAGTATTACATACAACCACTTTACGTCTCTTGAGTACAGCGTGTTCTGCTACTGTAATTCTTATGATGGTTAGTGACAAACCTCATTTGACTGTCGGATGCTACGGAGGGGTATCCACACAGTACCGACCATGGTGTCCCAGATTAACCCTTTGTTCCACACCTCTACTGTCAGACCCAGGTCCAAGCGGTTAATTTCACTACACAGAGAGAAAGAAAGGGAGATATAAAGTTACAATTGAACACAAACATGAAATAATAATTGAGGAAAGATGACGATAAACGATGAGGACACACACGATGCGGTAATTACTTTTGGGCTTTGCTGTGACAAATATAAGACAGGTCTCTGTGGGAATAAGCCTCAGAGAATCTAAAACAAGACAGCAAGAAAGAAAGGAGGAAAGGAAGAGAGTGAGAGAGGGATGAATTAGGGGAGGGAGGCGAAGAGTGTGATGAAGGCATTGGAGGAGGTGATTGTATCGCATGCCTGGAGGGAGAAAGTGGGAACTTTAATTAAGAAATAGGGGACTGGATTTCCCGTCTCAGTGGTGACTCCTTTTAAGAAAAGTGCCTGTTTGATTCATGGCAGTGACGGAGAGGCCAGAGTCACTTTAAGGCAGTTTGAAGGAGGGGATAAACTCTCTCTGCAGTCTAAACATTACATAACATGGCTTCACTGATGCAAACCCAGTACAATGTTCAGTGCCTCTGAATATCATACAAATGCACTGGACTCTGCAGTCAGCTTGACACATCCCACACACTAAATGATTCTCACCATTTATTACCCATATGGTATCAGTGATGCCAAACACTTGGGGTTACATAAAGGCTTAGTGCTTGCAACAAGGTACCATTTAACTACTAATTGAAATACAAGCTCAAGCAAGCTAATTTAAAAATGGAAAGACTATTACCTAGAGAATAGGAATAGGAATGAGGGGAATAGAGAATAGGGAATATGTGGGGAAAGTACAGTTGAAATGGGGAGCGGAGGAGGAGGAGGAGGGGCTGAATAGATGAAGATCAAGGAGTCGTGTTTAGAGGGAGCGACAGAGAAGAGGAAAGAAGGGCTGGGAGAGAGCCAAGGTTGAGAACAAGGATGAGAGGGGTAGAAGTACCAAGGGAGAGCAGATGAAAAAGAGGATGATGCAGTTGTTGGAGGCGGATGTACAAAAGCAGAGAGGAAGAGCTTTGAGAAACAATACAGGAATAAAGGGCACTTGGGATGGAAGAATGAAAAAAAAAAGAGGGACAAAGGTTGATAGCTGCTGGAGAGGAGAGTGAGATGAGAGCATTAAAAGAGAGAACAGTGAGCAGAGGAAAGAGTGTGAGAAAGAGAAGACAGGATTTTGTCAGAAGAAGATGAAGGACTCACAACATGAAGTCTTGCTCCCAGCTGGGCAAGTTGCCCCTGACAGCAATGGTTGTGCTCTTCACATTTTGTACCTTTAGAGTCACATAAGTGTTGAACTTCTCTGTTAAGAAGACAAAACAGATGACTTTTATCTTTGCAGTATAAAATAATAATAAAAAAAAATCATCCCTACAGGTTTGACAACCCAGTCGCCAGGGGAAAATATTACCCTTGTAGTTTGGTATGAAATTCGGATATTTTTAATTCAAACATAATTTGTCATTGAAAGATCCACTACTTTATGCCTTTCCGCAATAGAAGTGAACATGCAGAGGCTGGTTGGGGTGGAGCTTGGATGTGAGTTACTTTTATATAATCTAGGTGATTTTTCTCTGTATTGGACCAAACCACTGCATCTTTCCCAGACAAATTAAACACTGCCAGTGCCTAAACCTAGCAGTAAAAACTTTAATAATGCAGTTGTTTTGGACAGAAACAAAACAAACTTTATTGCAGAGTGTACTTTCACATACAAGGATTTGTTCTCGGTGTATTGGAGACAATATTAATATCAATTAAATATTTATATATATTTATATTTAGAAAATAAAAATATAAAAATACACATAAATGTACAAAAGTACCATAGTGACAGACTGTGACAGACACAGTTGTTAATATAGTCTGATTCGGGTCCCTAAAAATGTTAAAAATCCATGACCATTTAAATCACTATACCACTCATATAAACACATATGCAGAAATGTTAACAGAAAAAACATCTTTGGTCCAGAAGTATTGAGATTACATATACATATATTCATGGTTTTCAGAAACATAAAATGGTAGCATTTTATTCTGGCGAACGGGGTGGGCTTAGACATAAACATTTTATTCCACACAGATCTCCTTCCTTCATTTCTATTCATGTAATGCAGTATGAACTCATCTGTACTAGTCTGCAACCGGCCAGTGCTTGAATATATATGTCACATGAGAGTAAGTCTCCACCCCTGTGTGATCTACCGCTTTCTATTTCCAGGATCCCAGGTCTTACCTTGGGGTCCATCCAGCTTGGCTTTCTTCACTGTGAAAACACAGACAGGGACAAAGTCACACACAGGAGCACCATCTGTTTTTACTTCTAAAAAGATATGCACCCTCTCATCAGGTTTTAACACACAAAGCAGCCGCTGACATGAAGATTGTGACAAATAAAATCCGTGTAAGTTAATTAAAGATGTACCACTTGAATACAAATGTAAAAAAGATAAATGTTCTATTCACTGCTAACTGAATGATGGCATACAACCCATACAGTATTAGAGCTGAACAATAAAAAAAATTATAATACATTGTATATTTTGACAGATGTTCAAAAGACACTTTTTTTTGTAAATGGTATTTCTACAATTAACTTTCAGTGCAAAAAAAAACTAAATGTTATTTTTGCTGGGGTCTGTACCAAATGAAAATGTTCCCTTAAGTCTGGAGAACATGATTTATAGCTCAGGGCATGTATTTTACTTTTATTATAAGATTGCACCTCCTACAATTTTGATGATATTTATATTAACTGCTCAGCTTTAAGTGAATATTAATAAGGCATGCTATTTGTAAACAGATACTAAAAATTGATACATCTCAAAACACCACAACTGGATACTACAGCTGGATTACGGTTCTGTATTTACATATTACGTTGTTTGCTATAGAGACTAAAAATGCACTTATGCAAGCTTTAAATAACAGGAAACCATATAAAAAACACTGGGAGTTGCTCTCCAAAAACAGAAAATATAGCAAACCAGCATGCAAATAAATAATGTATATCTCAGGGATAAATTATATGTTAACTTTGGAAATTCTTTCTTTATTTTACAGCAGTTGAAGGAGAATTTTCTACCTTTGTCAAACATGATGTGTCAGTGGATTTTTCAGTGTACAGTTAAAGCCCAGGCTCTCTCACTGCAGCACCTTTTTACCAGCTTTGACGTAATCCACACATACATTTTTAATGCTCTACTACCTGCTGTTCTCCACCACGCATACACACAGTTTCCTGAAGATACCTCCACTTTGCTGCAGGTGTGAACACAGTAGCCACACATCATGTGCATTAAAGATTGCATCCAAGCTCCACACACCTATTCGTTAACAGGCAAAAATGAACACACATTCTCAAAATGTTCCCCAAAGACCAGACGGGCAGTCACCATAGTAACCACTTCAAAATGGATAGTTAATGTAAAATTGCCCTGAGTCAGCAAGATGCTTTTTCTGTTTCTAAATCTGCAGCTTAAGTGCCCTGCTGTTACATCAGATGGCACAGACACACAGACAGGCATACACATAACTGCAGTGACTTCTTCAGTATCAGCTTTCATCCAATCACATAAAAACACACACACACTAAATGGGTGATTATTATTTTACTAGCACTAAGAGTGATAGCTAGGCTTTTTTCTTCTCCAATACCAATTTTCCATTTTAACAAAAAGGATAATCACATAACACATAATGGTAAAAATCTTTAGATTCACTTTTCAGTTCATCTGTATTTTTTATGTACTCTAAGCAGTTTCATAATATAAAAACAAATCCTATTCATAAAAAAATATCCATTGCGGTGATAATACTATTAACTAATAAAAAAAATAAACACCATGCATGTGTGCTTGTGCGTGCTGACATGCAGATTGACTTCTTACATATTTAAATTCTGTTCTTTTGTCAATTAACATTTTTCAGCACTCAGTATCTAAAGACTTCAGTCAGTGCCATAACAGCATTAAAGTTCAGCACAGATCCCTATATGGAGATCTGTGTGTATTTGAAAAATTCCACTCTGACACTTGCTTAACATCCTTTTGATGCCCAGTTCAGTTTTCAAAGCTGCAGCTGAAAGCCTTCCCCCTGCTGTAAATGGGAACAGAAAATTAAATTATGTCAAGACTGAACCAGGCTATATTTCTGTCCTCCTTTAGATTCTTTAGGCTGACCACATCGGAACCTGATTCTTACTGTGTTTTGGTGTCAAGACTAAAATAGGTCTGAAAATATATCAGTACGTGAGGAGGATCAATAAAAAAGGAATTGGATTTTCAACAGCAGAAAGCTGACGCTTAATAACAGCACACAATCATAAATCTCAATGACAGGGTGAGTTACGGTGAGAAATGTCCACTAGTCCACACAAACATAATTTGGGCACACATGTAAGTATCTATAACTCAGAGACAATAAACCCGTTAAAGGTTGTCACATAGGATCAACTGGCTGGAATGTAGGTTAAGGGTGCGTCGCTTCGATCCAGAAAACGAGGGCAAACCCATAACTATACATCAAGGCTGATTAAATGACTTAAAGGATGTAACAAATCAAGCTGTGATTTTTAATCAGAAGATACACGGTGCAATCTGTCAGACGCGCCAGTAAATTTTGTGGTTTTTGAACAGCGACTTTCCTCAGGAAGTACATCTGACACAGCAGACTCTGACTCATGAGAACTAAGCTGCTTGCCAAGAAAACAGATAGTCAACAGGGAATCAAACAAACCCTTCAACAGGAACTGTCAGGGAATGTAAAACAAGGACTGGGTGAGCTGAGTTCAGCCATCCACTGACAAAATGAGGGATGACTTGATACAGATAGACGGTGACTTATTCTAAGGCAATGTCTGCTGACAGAGACATTATGATCCCTGATTTAATGTCCAAATCAAGACAAGGATAAAACTGGACTTGAAAGTATGCTGGATATGTGCAGGAAAAGAAGCCAAGTTTTTCAGAGTTAATCTGTATCTGTGTCTGAATTCTGCTTTGTCGGCAGATGCTCCAAAGAAATGCTGCCTGTTCAAGAGGCAGCGTTTCTATAGAGGCCAGAAATAGCTCCAGTCAGGTAAGCATGAATGATGTAACATGAACAGAAAGAGGGCTCTTTGCCAAGTCTCGTAGACTACGACACTGACAGCCGCAGCCAGTGTTTATGAATGAATAAGACTTAGGGTCTTAATGGACACCTGGGACTGAGTCAGAGCAGGGACAGTCAGTGGGTGGATTTGGTGGAACAGGATGAGGTGGTACTGACGTAGAAAAGGTGCCTTTGAACTCCTCTTAACTTTCCACTTGTCCCTGCATCACATTATTGCTTCTTTTGGTCTTCTATACAATCAGTTCACTCAGTAATGTTCATTTGTAAAGGTAAACTCTAGATACTTCCAGATGTTGACCTCATTTACATCTAGGAACTACAGATATCTGTCATGTATGCACTAATACAGCTGTTATGCACCTTCTAAATGGAAATGTCCTCAAACTTAAGTCTTGCATTTGCTTGGGAGATCTGAGAGCTTTATTATATGTTTTTATGATTCCCGCATCTGCTTTTATTAATTTGGTGACTGACTGCTGTTTTGGCGTATGTTTCTTGCTCTCAAAGCTATCACGTAAAACAGATTCTTTACTCTTTGAGACAGCCAGGTTATGAAGAAACTTGAATGTATTAAATGTTAAATGCACAGAATTGGTGCATTGTTGTCTCCCTACTTTAAGTCAGTGCTAAAGTTTGTTTGTGCTGAGAGCTATGGGAACTCCATTTCTACAGCTTTCGCCATCTCCTACATCCATGATCACAGCATGTTCAGGTTTCCAACAAAAATCATTACGCTTTCTCCTGACTTCATAAATGTCCCTTATTGGCTCCTCTACAGCAACGGATCCACAACTTCACCGAAAACCTGCTTCCATGTACAACACATACTTCAACATGTGTCACATAATACCATTGTCTTTTTCTGCAAATGCGTCATTTTGGCTTCAAGCATCTGTGATATTCAGGTTTGATTATAGATTATTGAGTAATGATGTGGCAGTTACTGTGGCCCTCTTTCTTGCCTTCTATAATATCCTGCTTGTATAACTTTATGAGCAGTCATAGCAGGTGCTTATTCATCTCTCTAACACTCAACAGTGTCAGCATCAAGTGCTTTCGGGTAGTCGGGTAGGTGGAGGTGACGCATCCTTTGAGGGGAAAACGTTAAGAAGTGACGCGCACCTCCAGCCGGCAGCGAGTATTCCCTCACGACTACAGCAGAGCGGCATGCGGTGCGGCAGCGGTAGCGGTAGCGGTGCGGCAGCGGCAAAGGCAGGGGCTTTTCCTCGTCCACCTCCTCCTCTGACTGCCCACGCATGAATGAACAGAAAGGATGACACACACATACACACATACACATACACACATACACGAAGCAGCTGCAACAGTACCAGCTCAGGGAGGAAACAGCGGATCTCCTCCTCCATGTAGACAATTATAGAAACTCCAATGCCTGTCAGTGTTTGCCATTACAGTCACGACCGGGCTACCCCCAAAACCTCCTGAGACCAAACAATCAAACCAGGCGCATTTGAGGTCAAACGCCAAATTGGACAGTATGACATTTCGCAGCAGTGCAGTTAAAAGTATCCCTCACTGAAAACGTGTTGTGTTTCCGTTCACACGAGCTCAGCCGTTGTGTGATTTAATGACTATTCAGCACAAACCATCGACTGGCTCGGGCTACACAGACTTTTCCACGGAGCGGATAGCCCGCAGGCTCTGTCAGACAGCTGGTGCAGTTAAACCGCGGGCAAGTCATACATCAAAAACACCAAACGTAAAGCGTTTCATTGCCACTTTCACTGCTTGTCTTACCTCCCACACATAGCAGGGACATCTCTAATAGCGGCGTGAGCGTCCCCGGCTGTCCTCTACTGACTGAGTACCTGCTCCGTGATTTGTTTGGTGAGTCTGTTTGTCTCTTGGTTACGGGAAAAGACTGTATTATCAAACAGCCAAAACGTTACCTTCAACGGCAACGGAAACAAATCAGCTCCATGTCAGAAGCGCTCGTCTCTCTCTCTCTCTCTCTCTCTCTCTTTCTCTGTTTCTGTCTCTTACTCCCTCTCTCTTCGGGGCTGTTGCTCTTTTGGCAGGACAAGACACACACACAGGAGTAAAATCCTCGCCCCCCTCTTTTTCCTCCTCTGCATTGCCTCAGCTCTCCGCCGCTGCTCCACCTGCGCGTACAGCCATCTTGTTTCAGCAGTAGCACCCTGCGCGCGAGGACAGCTCCCCCGCGCCGCGCCGCGCCGCGCCGCGCCGCCCTGACGTCACGGTTGATGAGTAGCAGGCGGAGTGNNNNGGTACAGGGTGGAGGGGAGGAGGGGGTAGTGGCGGTGGGGTTAGTGGGCTCGGATGGGGTGAATGGAGGAGACGGAGACGGGATGGGGCTCATTAATATCACCACGCCGCTCTAATGCACTCAATGAACATCAGCACTGAGAGGAATTTCATTCATTGTTTTGTCCACTACTGCTGTCATAAACCCTTAGAGTCACTCTCAGGCTGCAGTTTCAAAGAACACCTCCATTACTCTGAACCAGGGGATGTCAAACATACGGCCCGCGAGCTATAACCGCCCGCCAAACGTTCAGGATGAATCTGCAAAGTGTAAACATGACACTGAAGATGAACAGTCTAGGGCAGCGGTGTCAGACTCATTTTCTTCCAGGGACCACATTCAGCCCAATTTGATCTCAAGTGGGTCGGACCAGTAAAATTATAACATAATAACATATAAATAATGACTTCAAATTATAACATAATAACATATAAATAATGAGTCCAAATTTTCTTCTTGGTTCAGTGCAAAAAAAACAAAAACAAAACAAAACTTTAAATTCTGAAAATATTTACATTAACAGACCATCCAAACAAAAACAATGTGAATAACCTGAAAAAGCTGAAATTTCTTAAGAAAAGTAAACGCAATTTTAACAATATTATGCATCTTTCATTTATACATATACATTACATATAGGAACTACAAAGGCACAAAACATTTAGTAACAGGCAGATTATTGTTAAAATTGTTTTTAACAATAATCATAATAATTGTTAAAAACCTAATTTTATTTAAACATTTCAGGTTGTTCAAATTTGTTCAGGTTATTCTCATTTTATTGTTAAAGGATCATTTGTTAATATAAATATTTTCATAATTTGTTATTTTGTATTTGTTATTATGTAATTTTTTTGCACTAAAAACAAAGAGAAAAATTTGGAGTTGGTATTATTTATAGGCATAATGTAATAAAAATTTTTTCACATTAAACCAAGAAGAAAATTTGGATTCATAATTTCTAGGTTATTATGCTATTATTTTTATTTTTATTTTTTATTTTTGAGATAACAATTGGTCTGTATGTGGCCCCTGAACTAAAATGAGTTTAACATCCTTGACAAATTCATCCCACGGGCCGGATTGGACCCTTTGGCAGGCCAGTTTTGGCCCACGGGCCGCATGTTTGAACTCTTTTAGTTACAAATCTAATCTCAAAAATTTTAATAATATTATGCCTGCTATAAAATATGCATTTTTAGATCCACTGTGATCTGTAGGCTGTGTATAACATTGTTAAAACTGCACTTATTTTTCTTAAGAAATTTTAAAATGTTCAGGTTATTTAATTTTTTTGTGAAAGGATAGTTTGTAAATGTAAACATTTTCATAATTTAATTTTACATTTTTTGCACTAAAACATAAAAATTAGGAGTTTTCATTTTGTATAGGCTAGTATGCTATTATTTTCCTACTCCTGTCAACTTGAGATCAAATTGAACTGTATGTAGCCTGTGAACTAAAGTGAGCTTGACACCTCATCTACATATCACTTCCTGCTTTCTTTGAGTGCAGACACATTTGCTCTTTGCTTTATTTTATTTCTCCATATGACCTTTCCAAATTTATGCAAAAGGGGTCCTGGATACCTATATGCTAAAACTCTATAAACTTATAAAACTCAAGGCTATTATAAGAAAGTTTAGCTGACACAGTCTGCCAATGCTAACCTGACTGTAAGAGAACAGACTTTAAAACAGCACTGCTTGTGTACAAGTCTCTTCATGGCTTAGTGCCACAATATATCTCTGAGATGCTGGTGCCATAAGAACCAACAGACACACACTGAAATGGTTTTATCTGCACCATTCTTTTTTTACTTTAACTATTTATATTTTTTATATACTCTATTTAAATAATATATATTAGTTTTTTATCTTTATTATTGTCTATGTATTTATAACTTGTCTTTAATTTTTGTAAAGCACTTTGAATTACCCTGTGTATGATTGGTGCTATACAAATAAACACACCTTGCCTTACTACTATCAGCTGCTCCCTTTAGGGGTCGCCACAGCGACACCATCTGCTTCCAGCCGGCCCTATCTCCTACATCTTCTTCCTCCACACTAACTACCTGCATGTCCTCCTTCACCACATCCATAAATCTCCTTCCCATTGCCCTGAACAGTTGACCTTAAATACTTAAAATCCTTCACCTTCTTCACCTCTCCTTCTTGCATCCTCACTGTTTCACCTCCATTCCTTTTATTCACACACATATTCTTCCTTGCTGCGGCTGACTCATTCCTCTTTTTTCCACTTTCTCATCAATGCATACCACCACTTCTCCAGGTTCTCCAACATCACTCTGTAAATGTACTGTAATAATTTCTTCAAAAACAAAGCCATGTTGCTTGCATGTCTATATGCATCCATGGTATTATCATTACATCACTATAATAATGAGGTAGTTAGCTGAGAAGAA
Source organism: Apogon talboti (assembly GCA_037367365.1). Taxonomy (NCBI): domain Eukaryota; kingdom Metazoa; phylum Chordata; class Actinopteri; order Kurtiformes; family Apogonidae; genus Apogon; species Apogon talboti. The sequence continues at coordinate 11,897,508 of JAPQRQ010000010.1, read as the reverse complement.
TAGTACCAGTTAGCAGAGGGAAATTGCTTTTTGGAGGACACCAACATGCAAGTATGTAGTTAGCTTCTGCAACTGATTTATTTCTCTCAACAACAGAAATATTGAGGTTAGGAATGGATAGGAAAAAGCAAAACAGCAGGGAAAATGCAGCAGGATTGTACAGTATTTTGCAACAAATTTTCTTCAAATACATGTAGGTTTATATACTGGAAATGCATGACCAAAAATGGTTTTCATGATATGCATCAGCATTCATACAATATTTTTTTAACCCTAAAAGTGATCTGAAATGTTTAATAACTTTTAAACTGATGAGTTTATCAATACATTTAAGTAACTCAGGTAAAGTGCAGTTTCTAAGTTTTTAATCTAATCGATCAATCTATCTATCTATCTATCTATCTATCTATCTATCTATCTATCTATCTATCTATCTATCTATCTATCT
>JAPQRQ010000010.1:11886512-11896960 GCA_037367365.1 Apogon talboti | reverse complement strand
CTATCTATCTATCTATCTATCTATCTATCTATCTATCTATCTATCTATCTATCTATCTATCTATCTATCTATCCCATACATCCCTGTACCAAGATCATCATCCTACAATATACTGAGTCAGTATTTGGACAATAAGAATCAGTTTCACCAAACTGACAAGGAAAGAAAAACATCTGAGATGAAGAAAAAAGCTGAGTTCTCCTGAGAAATGGGAGCTATCAAATATGAATCTTGTAAGTGCTGACTCAGACAGCAGATGACAGGAAAGAAAGATGGTGCAAACGGAAAAATCAAAAACCAAGAAGACTCAAACTGTTACACGGAGGGTCACTGTGCCAGTTGTAAATTATTTTAGAAAAAAAAGATTAAGGAGCAGATATGTTATAATATACATGTATACATGTTCATATACTGTATAAATCAATAAGACAAAATATTACTGTAATTTGTATTTCATTTGTTGATCGTTGTAACGTACTGGCTGTTGATGATTAAAATGATTGTTAAATATGATCGATGATGTGGTATAACTGACTTAACACAAATTTTGTTGTCCAGCTCTGTGTAATTCTAAATGCTCTGAACAAATAACGCTAGCCTACTTTATTTAGTCCTGAATTAAACAAAACCATGAAGTTGCAGCTCATGGAAGGTATGGTACAGAGGTAACAATGCCCTGAAATGTCACATCAGGGGCACCATGAGGGGGAGAAAATTGATGACAATTTTAAGGGCCCAGGACTGACAGAGGCCCTAGAAAATAGTAGAACATTAGTCAATTTTATTTATTTTTTTTTTTTTTACAAAAATTACCATAAAAGAATGTTTACTTCTCAAGGCACAATAAACATATTAGTTATATGCATTAGTTTTGTTTTGTTTCTGGCAAAAAGAAGAAGAAGAAGAAGAAGAAGAAAATATCCCATCCTCCACCCTAGAGCTCCTAGGCGATGCTACTAATATACTTCCATCCATAAAGTAAATCTATATGTCAATTGTATTTGAATATCATTGTAAAAAAAATAAATTACAGGCGCCCGAAGTGATATTTTTTTTTCCACGGGGTCCCAGATCCCTGGTAGTGTCACATTTCAAGATTATCCCATAGTAAATAGAGAAGCCTGTCATTCCAAAAATAACCACCAGGGGGCAGAACAGATATTTGTGTCCAATGAAATTACCAGCAAACTGCAACGCGATGAAGTGTGTTGTTTACGCCTACGCTAAGTTCAAGATGGCTGCTGGAGACAACAGCGGCAGGCCTCGTTGCCTTAATTTCTCCGGTCCGGGTCCTTTGGGAAACAGTCAACCCAGCAACAGCGTTTTCTCGATGCCTGCATCCAACGGCGGTGCGGTTGGTGCGGCCGGGGGAGTACAGGGGCCACCGCGGCGTCCCAACCCGCAACTGGGGCCTGGAGGAGGAGACAGCAACGGTGTTTCGACCGGGGCTCCGCCGACTGCGCAGAACTCCCTGCAGCAGCCCGCTGCGGCAGGTGCTGCGGCAGCCGGAGCAATGGCCACCCCGGCGTCTAACATGGCAACCACCGCCGCGTCAAACGCCACCCCAGCCACAGCACCGACCGCCACTTTGGCAGCGGCGTCCGTGTTGGTGTACAGAGAGCCCGTTTACAACTGGCAGGCGACAAAAAGCACCGTCAAAGAAAGATTCGCGTTTCTCTTTAACAACGAGGTGCTCAGTGACGTTCATTTCCTAGTGGGCAAAGGAATGGGGGTTCAGAGGATACCTGCACACAGGTGAGAGGGTTAACTGGAGTCGTCAAGCCATTAGCAAGCTAGCTCTGTGTGTGCAAGACGAGAGGAGGTAACATGTGTCCCATTGTCCACCTTTGTCAGGTTTGTTTTGGCTGTGGGGAGCGCTGTGTTTGATGCGATGTTCAACGGCGGCATGGCGACTACCTCCACGGAAATCGAACTCCCAGATGTGGAACCAGCTGCCTTTCTGGCCCTACTAAAGTAAGACCCATTAATGTGACAGAGAATGAAAGTAGTGACATGTAAAGTGGGCGTGGAACTGTTTTCAGTCTTTTGACAGTGTAATCATTTGAGGCTCTCAAACATCACAAACTACAATCAGAAACCTCACATCGTTATGCTGTCATACTCTGAACATAATAAAATTTGGTATCACACCCTGACAACATATACAATCACCCTATGATTCAGAGTGTTACTCATTTTTGTTCTCTCTTTCCAAAATCGACTACTACTTCTGGCTGATCACTTTAGAGGTCACCACAGCATCTGACCCTGTCCCCTGTCTTCTACCTGCATGTCCTCCCTCACCACATCCATACATCTCCTCTTTATCTCCATCTTCATCATCCTTCTACCAACATATTCACTGTCCTTCCTCTGCACATGTCCGAACCATCTCAGTCTTTGTCCCCAAAACCTGAGCTGTCCCTCTTAATATGTGCTTGTTCCCGATCCCGTCCATCCTTGTCACCTCCAAAGAAAATCTCAATATCTTCAGCTCTGCCTCCTGATCTTTTGGTCATTGCATCCATCAAAACTGTCCAACATCACTGTGTCCAAAATCAAGACAGTAATTTAACCAGGACCATGCTGAAAGGAAACATGGATTTACATATGGAAAAAACATCTTTATCAGAAAGATCTGTCAACTATGAAACACTTTAACAACTGAAATCAAGCAAATTACATGTACAAAGTCTTTCATAACAATGGTTTGGGGTAAAAACAACTTAAAGCTGAAGCCGCTCAGGTCATTTTTCTGTGTATAGTTGCGATGTATTGTGTTTGCATCTATGAATGAGTGGAAACCATACCTTGTGGTGCTCCTGTAGGTTCCTGTACTCTGATGAAGTTCAGATTGGGCCTGAGACGGTGATGACCACACTCTATACAGCCAAGAAGTACGCAGTGCCAGCCCTGGAGGCTCACTGTGTGGAGTTCCTCAAAAAGAATCTGAGAGCAGACAATGCTTTTATGCTGCTCACACAGGTGTGTTATTCAAACTCTCAAAACAGTTGGTAATACTTAATAATAGTATTATTTTATATTTATATTAATACTAATGTTATTGGTAGTTGTAATTGTAAAAATGAATCAAGTATCAGTGAACTTAAAATGTTCATATGATAATAATATAATAATGTTCAGCTCTACATAAGAATACACACATATATAGACTTGCAGCAAAAATACACTAAATGAATTAAAAAAATAAGTATCCTCTACATTTTATGTTCTGTCAAAAACATTTTTGTAGCGGTCAGTATTGGAAAACACATCTGTGATGGGTCCATGTTGGCTAATCTGATATACTGGGAACAGTTTTGGATACTCTCCATTTTAAGAGTTGCTTGTATCTGAAAAAACTGTGGCGTACTCTTTGCTTCAGGCACGGCTGTTCGATGAGCCTCAGCTTGCCAGTCTGTGTCTAGAAAACATCGACAAGAACACTGGAGACGCTCTTGCCGCTGAAGGCTTCACAGACATAGATTTGGGTAAGGTTTTCTTGCTTATCTTAAATTATTTGCCACATTTTTTTCAGTGGTGGAAAAAGTCATACTAAGAGCTTTTCTAAGTGATGCCATTTTCCCAAAATATTCAATTACCAATGAAAGCTGGGCATTCAGATCCTCACTTAACCAAAAGTATGTAAGCTTTATCAGCAAAATCCACTTGCGGTATGAACAGCTGTTGCATTGATGTGTATGTTGCTGACGTAATTTTATCTACAATGTACTATATATACCTAATATACAGTAATGCAGCATATTCTCTGAGATCATATGTAGAGAAGCATGCACTGTAGCTTTAGAAAATCTACTGTTAATGAACTTAGTATTACTATTTACACTGTTCAGCGCCTATGTCAATGCAGTTTCCAGTTGAGTTCCAGTTAGTTTATTTGGACTAAGAACCAGGATGTTCTCAAAAAAAGGATCACTTGATTTTTGAGCTTGTCACAATTCTTCAAAATCAGTAGGTTCAGGGTTCGTACAGGTGCTTGAAATCCTTGAAAATGCTTGAATTTCAATGTTGTGTTTTCAAGGTCTGAAAAGTGCTTGAAAGCACTTGCAATTCTAACCAAAGGTACTTACAGAGAGGTGATACATTTTGAAAAATAAAACTTCATGTCAAAAATTAAAATTACGAGATGCTCTCAGGTACATTTTTGTCTTAATCTTTGGCTCAGTGCGAGTGTGTCTGAAGAACACACTCGCACGGCTTCCTTTTTTTTTTTTTTTGGGATAAAACTTTGTGTTCACCTTTAATTGATAAACATTTTGCTATTATCAAACAATTTTAGATCTTTATAGCATGATACAGTGTACATCATTGTGATAAAAATGGAAAAAAAATAATCATGAGTATATGTATTCCTGTAGATATGTATTTTACCCCAGTGATAAGGTGCTGTGCTGGAAAAATTAGAAAATTAGTTAAAAGTGCTTGAAAAGTGCTTGAATTTGACCTTGATAAATGTGTACGAGCCCTGAAATTTGGAAACACGGAGGCTTTGCTGATCAGGAAAGGGACCTGAAAGGAAATAAAGGTGGTTGTAACCCCAAATTTATTGTAGTAAAAATTACAGTATTTGCCTCTGAGATGTAGCGAAGTGTAAACATACTTAAAGTGGGAACTCCAAGCACAGTAGAAGTACTTCAAATGTATGCACTACTACAGCCTCTTATTGTGATTATGTATTTTCCACCCACCGCTGTACGTTGTACTTCAGATTGAGTTTCCAGATGAAGGTTTTCTCTCTCTCTCTTTCTCTCCGTTAAGACACTCTGGTGGCAGTGTTGGAGAGGGATACTCTCGGGGTGAGGGAGGTTCGTTTATTCGGTGCTGCCGTGCGTTGGGCGGAGGCAGAAGCTCACAGGCAGCAGCTGCAACCCACACCAGAAAACAAACGCAAAGTCCTGGGAAAGGCTCTCACACTCATCCGCTTCCCTCTTATGACTATAGAGGAGTTTGCTGCAGGTGAACAACATTAAAAATGTCACTGGTTCACTTTGTCCTGCCTTTGCTCTTTTGACTCTCTCATTAATCTGCGACTTTGGCTTTTGTTTGTGTGCGTTCAGGTCCAGCTCAGTCCAGTATTCTGACGGACAGAGAGGTGGTGAGTCTCTTCCTCCACTTCACAGTGAACCCAAAGCCTCGTGTAGATTTTATCGACCGGCCTCGCTGCTGCCTCCGCGGGAAGGAGTGCAGCATCACACGTTTCGGACAGGTGGAGAGCCGCTGGGGCTACAGCGGGACAAGCGACCGCATACGGTGAGAGAACAGCACAGCATTTCAAAGATACATGATCGTCTGGCTTTTTCCAAAAAAAACCCCCCTTGAAATCTGGTGACATGTCATAGCATACCTTACTGTTCTGAGTCATTGTGTTTAGTCCCTTTGGCCTGAGTTGACCAAAATCAATGTAGAATGAATTGAAACTGACTAAATCATCTAAGGGTTCTAGTTGGCTTTGCTTTTAAGCTCCTGGATGTTGTTTATTTAATATATGCTTGAGCTTTTCCAAATGTTTGTACACATAGAGTAGTACAGTCAGGAATCCAAATTTATGTGAAATTTTATTATTATTATTATTATTATTATTATTATTATTATTATTATTTTGGGGAAATTGTGGGAAAACCCTGGCATGAAATGTAATGTACTGAGTTGTCTATAGCATTAAGTTGCTATCCTTTACAGAATAGTTCAGGGTTAAAAGTGACTAAAAAGTCAAATATTTTTGCTTATTGACTTGTTTCTGCTGTTTTCTCCTCAGGTTCTCTGTAAACAGGAGAATATTTGTGGTGGGGTTTGGTCTCTATGGCTCCATACATGGACCCACAGACTACCAAGTCAACATACAGGTTTGTATTGCATTTTGTGCATGTTCTGTCGTACATAGCCAAGCTGTCTTACTGATTGTGTATGCGTGTCTTTCTTCATACAGATAATTCACACAGACAGTAACACAGTGTTGGGTCAGAATGATACAGGATTCAGCTGTGATGGGTCAGCTAACACATTTAGAGTCATGTTCAAAGAACCAGTGGAGATACTTCCCAACGTTAACTACACTGCCTGTGCTACACTTAAGGTCAGTATGGTGTTATTTATTTACCTTGGTTTTCTGCTGGTCCTTAAAACCCAATAAACTGAATTTTAGACCTTGAAGGGTTTTAAATATGATTCTGACAAGTCTTAAAATTGTTTTGATTATTAGTTGTGCTTGTCTTTAGGAACCATGTAGTTTGACCCTACTGTATCATGGCTACAAAAACCAAATAAGCATGTATCCGGTATAACAAATTGTGCAGAGTATGTCAGATAACATGGCATTTCCTCTCATTAAAACAAATTGTAAGTGGGGAAAAAACATGTTTCTGTTAACATCATAATTTATCGAATATGTGTAAGTTAAACAAGGTTGAGACCAATGCATTTAGCGGTTTCCTGAAGCTTGCGCTTCTTTTTAATTCTTTGCTAGTAAGAAACAAATCTAAAATTCTATTGGATATGTCTTAAATTGAACTTGTTAAAAGATGCAGTATCCCCGTTTCCCTTAAGATGAGTGTAAATTCTCTAATTAGTCACTAAGAAGTGTGTATTCATCCTCCATCCTCCATCTGTCTTTCAGGGTCCAGATTCTCATTATGGGACTAAGGGAATGCGAAAGGTGACGCACGAGTCATCATCCACCGGCACAAAGACCTGTTTCACTTTCTGCTACGCAGCAGGAAACAACAATGGCACTTCCGTAGAGGACGGACAGATTCCCGAGGTCATCTTCTACACATAGTCACCTCTGAAGCAGTTTTGATCTTCCATCAAATGTGACAACCAAACACCAGTGTGGGGCCACCTCAGCCGCCGTACTGGGAACTAGTCTGTCAGACATCATACTGTTCTCTCCATATAGTGCACTACTGTTGGCCACATGGGAAGACAACTAGGTCACTACATGGGCGTAGCTTGTAATTTGAGACGCTGTCTCTCTCTTTCTCAGCCACTTCCTTTATCCCTTTGTGTTGTAGTGATGCCAGCCTCTTAAACAGACACAACTGTAACAGACTCCACAAGGGGATGAGAGAGGGATGGAGGAGCTTCTTAGATTATTCACAGTATTGATGTCACTGCTGTGAATTGATGGCATAAAGCTTGACACTGAAATCTGCTTAAATTCTCTTCCTGTACTCCACTGCATTAGTGTAAAGGAGAGTTGCAACTGTATGAATGTACAGATAAACAGATTTGCCAAGAGAAGATCCCCCTCACTGTTGCAGACCAGCATTTCACAGCGTTTCACTCGATTCCACATCAGCTGTAACTTCCATCAACTCATAGACCTCATCGGCTTTATGACCTCTTGGCGAATTTGAACCAAACTTCATATTAATCTTAATATGATTATGGTAAGCAATTTGGATTTTCTACATAAAGTACAATATGTGATATCTTGTGACTTTGCTTGGTAGTTGCCTATACCCAAGATAACTTGCACTTCTTGGCCTTGCATATGTTCATTTGTTTGTTCTATGGATGCACACTAACTCTTCTATGTTTCTGTGTGGGTGTGGTGTGTGGGTGGAAGAGAGCTTTCCCTCTTGGTGTGGAAGTTAAAGGGTTGTATATTAAAGTGGCATTTAATAACATTATATATGTAACTTTAAATAACTATCGATTAAAGAGTGAAGAAAATCCAAGGTGTTGCCTGCTTTTTGGAAGAATCTACTATTAAAGATGCAAAACAAATCACTCCCAGGTGACAGAAAAAAACTTCAGGAGTCGCAGCATTATGATGGCTTTACTGTTTTTATTTGTCACATCTACTAAACAAAGGTCCAATCCAGGGCGTTTGAGTTTCTGTAACACTTTGTGATTTCCATGGGTTTATCTGGCCATGATCCATTTTAATATTCATTATTGCAGCTATATCACAGTGCACTGTACAGGCCTGTCCAGGCAGATGACATGGAGAAAAGGAAGAAACTGGAAATTGATAATACAACTGCTTTACTCCAATTGTTCCCCAAAACCCTCGCCCTAGGCACTTGGTGTACTGTAGCTGTGAAATGAAAACTGCTGTTGCTCCAACTACTCTACAACCGAAGCTGAAGTTTTGTTTCTGCCCCTCACTGAAAAGTCAAAACAATTTGTGCAATGTGTCTTTAAGCCTGTGCAAAGATTTTAAAGTGCCCAAAGGGTAGGGTTTAGAGATTGTTTTGGTATTTTTTTTCCCGGGGTCGGTATTTATAGTTTGTCCAGGTAGTTGTCGAGACTAGGGATGCCCTCCTTCAGACCTTTACGTTTCCTGATTTCACCAACAATACTGAAGGGTTTGCTAGTGGCGTCAAAGGGGTCTCCTGGGAGGATCTGCCAGTGATCGAACACGCACTGAGGGAAGGCTTGGCCTCCAGTGTTACTGCGCAGGTCAGCTGTGAAACCTGGAGGAAATGAAAGCAACAGTATCGTTTCACATAATGAGATATTCTTATTTACCTACAGTAAAGTCACTGCTTAGAACTTCAGTCTACTATAGAACCAGTATGTGTTTTGGCATGCAGTATATGTGCCTTTAACACAAGAAGCAACCTCTTGAATATATCATTATATTTTTGTGCAGCTGGATGACAAAGTACAAGTTAAAACATGTTTTTTCAAGACTGGTACATTTGGTTTTTGTTAATTATCTGCTTCAGAGGCAAAACCTGAAAAATATGTTTAGTAGATGATTTGGAAAAACAAATGACAATGATGGGATGAAGTTACTATTGATGTCATAGTAGAACTGACAGCCCAGAGACAAACATTCCTTTTGAGTCAAACCCATTTCACATTTTGATCCAATACCCAACTCGCACTTTGAACTTCATTTTCTTTATTATTAGCAACCTACATTTGTTTTGGTTTCACTACTTTTATTCTGGAAGCATTTTGCTTTAAGATCGGTGTAACGGTTATTATTCATCAAGGAGACCAGTCGTCTATATGTGATACACTTGCAAAACAGATTCAAACCTTAGTGCCAAACATTAGAATTAGATAGAATATAGAATAGAAATAGATATTAGATAATAGAATTAGTATTAATATTAGATAATAGAATTAGAAACAAACTTTAATGCAAATCTTTGTTGAAATGCTTTTATATATTTTATTGATAATTTCAATAAAAGGAAACTTTCAATCATTATTTTATAACAGTGCTCTTACTACTATTTCCTATAGTACTGAATAATTTCTTTAATAAAATGGCAAATTACTGTACAAACTCATGAGAATTAATTGATATTCTGCAGTTCTGATGTCAAGGGCAGGTCCACCTCTTACAAATAACTAGTGAAAGACACACAATTGTTCTCACTGTAGTGTGTCATCATCTCGTGATCTATTCGGATGTCATGTTTCTGGAGGTTTTAAGTTTGCTCTATTAGTAAATATCCATGCTATATTGTGACATGAGCTCCTGCATTTACACTCGCAAGAACTTTAAAACTTTCACTGAAACTGAGAAATAGGCAGAATACACACCAAATCACAGAGATGTTGATTATGGAACTAATGTTATCATGGGACATCTGCGTTTGCTGAAATAGAGTAGGTCATTTGTTACAAATTACAGACATGGTCAAATTTCAGGAGATTAAGATCAAAGACTCCTTTTCTTTTTAGATAGGTAGTAGTATAAGTAGTACTAGTGCAAATAGGGCTGTAGTTGAAACGCAATCTTATAATTAAGTAATTATTATGACTTAATAGTTATATATTTATTCTGATTATTGTAGAATAATATAGCTATATAGTGATCTTTTGCAGCTAAATAAATAGGGGTCATTGTACATCATTAAAATAGAAGTACAATCATAATATATATTAATGAGATATTGTGCAGCACAGATTAACACACACTTACCAAAGGATTCATTGACAGGCAAGTAGGCCTTCACCACAAACATGGGAGTGCCTGGCACTTGGTTTTCCTCACACACGTGACCTCGTTTTCTATTCAACACGCCGTAGATCCCGCCAACCACCGCCTCTGGACACTGCGCAGATGGGAAGCACAGACATCATATGTGTGAAATACACTGACACCAGAGTCGAGTGCTGACAGTGTGCAGAGAGGTGTGAAGATACTCGAAGTTTCTGAGAGGTCTGGTGACTTCTCTGTTTGATGAGGTTTCTCAGATATAAACTGACAAGCGCAAACAGAAATACAGGAGATCACCAGTCCCCAGTATCCCCACACTTAGCTTAGATCGATCAATCAATCAATCAATCAATCAATCAATCAATCAATCAATCAATCAATCAATCAATCAATCAATCAATCTTTTTTATATAGCACTTTTCATACAAATAAATGCAACACAAAGTGATTTACATAAGAGAAAAATAAATAAATAAATGAAATAAAATAAAATAAGAAATAAAATAAAATTTAAAAAATC
>JAPQRQ010000010.1:11863077-11886412 GCA_037367365.1 Apogon talboti | reverse complement strand
CCCCACACACACACACACACACACACATACTCCCCGCCACCCATATTTCCAGTGCTGATATGCAACAGCACATAAAAAAAAAGATGATTGTAAAATTTACTTGAAATTTGTAATATATTTTTCACAGTGTTTTTAACGACAACTGTCTGTTTGAGTCAGTGCACTTATCTAAAATAGTGTCCATACACTCACCTGTATCTCCACCAGGTAAACAGGCTCCATGAGTCGAGGTTTAGAAGTGAGCTGGCAGGCGTACAGGACCCTACGAGCTGTAGGAATAATCTGTCCTCCGCCACGGTGGATGGCGTCTGCATGCAGTGTGACGTCATGAATGTCAAAACGAATACCACGCATGTTCTCCTCACACAGCACACCCTGGAGGATCGACACAGGAGTGGCATTTTACACGTTTTACCAGTTTAACCCATAAAGACCCAAACCGTCTACTGATCTAAAATGTTTAATAACTTCTAATTCACTACTCCTATCAATACATGTAAATAATTGGTGTAAAATACAGTTTGTCATCTTATCATGGTCATCAGATATGACCCATTTGGACGTTCAGAGGCTCCGTAGTGAATGTGGAAACACCATCATCTTCTACAACACTGATTCACCAGTAAAACCCATGAAATTTGATAAATGATAGTGATGGAGACACTTGTTTTAAATGTTAGTTATTGAAATTTTTGCTGAAAAAGTTACTTTTTCTGTTTCTACTATAATAACCCTCAACTTTAATCTGAGCTTTAATGAACATCTACATGATTAAAATGTAGAAAATACTGGATTTACACAGAAAAATGACAAAATACAGAGAGTAATATAATAATAAATGTTGATAAATCACTTAAGAAAGGTTAAATATAGAGAAAAAAATTTTTGGGAAGTGCCACAAAAGTAACAGTGGGTCTTTATGGGTTAAAGGCGTTTAAGCAGGTACACAGCAATAGAACTGAGCCCTGATCTAAAATGCTCACCTCTTTGGTTGCCCACTGGAACCCAGCCACCACACTGTCCTTGATCTCATTGAGGTACTGAACCCCCTTCGTTATGTCTACCAGCAGGTTGGGTCCAGTTCCATCTGGACCAAAGCACCAGATCTTTCTAGCTTCTGTCACTTCCCACTCAAACTTGTCAGCGAGGTAACGTGCACGGGCTTTGAGCTCCTGCCGAGAGGTCACGTCTCCCTTGTCGATATCCTCAGCCAAGCCGTCGGGGAACGGACGGGACTTCATGAAGAGTCGATTGTGCTTGTTGGGGGACTTGGATAAACACATCTGATCAGACTCTTCACTCACTGTCTCTCTGTAAGACACGACTGGGTCTGATTTCTGTAAATGCATGATAAAAAAAAACAATCAGAATTGAGAGTGTGGGCAGAGACGCAACTCAAACAGTTGACAGAAAAACAAAAGTGTATTTGTTCATTTATGATTCTTCTCAATCTCTGCCTCATTTTATTTCTTATTTTCTTTGCCAATGACAACTTTCAGTTTTTAAAGGGTAAAAATAGCTTCATAGGTTAAACTGCTACAGTGCATGTGGAGTGAGCTGTAAAGAACATGAACATAATGAAGGTGGATGTTGTTTGTTCCAAAAGAAACACCTTTTATTGCTGTTAATAGTGAACCAACACTGCATTATGTCCTTTTTTAATTTTCACTTCAGTATGTATTTAAATTCACATTTTATAATAATATACCAAATTTTGCAATAAACAGCTTGAGTGCAATATGTAACAAATCCCTTATATTTTCAAATAGTTATTATATATTGTTTTTATGAATATGAATAATTATGATAAATGTTACATATTAACAGTGAAGCTAAATTGAACATCCTAAAAATCAAATAACACCAGCATTGCAGCTGTCTCTGTCCTTAATCTGAAGAGCCCCATTAATGCAGTAACAGGATCAGGGTATATCTTTTATCTTTTTATTTTGCTTTCATGTCAAAAGCTAACCTGGTAAAACTAATTAATACTCGTAGTTCTACTGCATTTACTGTCTTCAAATGAAAAAAAAACCAAAAAAAAACATTAAAAAGCTTATGGTCATTCAGCTACAGCTGTGAAAAGTGTTACTTATAAAAGGAAATGTACTGTATATTGTTTTCAGGCTGTTTATTATTATAAAATGCAGCAGATCATTAGAAAATGTGAGCATGGAATTAAAAAAATCTAAATTTATTCCATAATGTTATTTGTTGCAAAAGTTTAACATTTTTGAACCCTCCTCTTTGCTCTGTTCTCATCTTCTCACCTTCAGTGGAATGCAGGCGTGGTCCTCCTCCAGGTCCTTCAGGCAGATCTCCAGATGCAGCTCTCCTGCTCCAGCGATGATGTGCTCTCCAGACTCCTCAATGATGCACTGTACCATGGGGTCGGACTTGGCCAGGCGCTTCAGGCCCTCCACCAGCTTGGGCAGGTCCGCAGGGTTCTTGGCCTCCACGGCGACTCTGACCACAGGGCTGACACTGAACTTCATCACCCTCATGTTGTGGGCCTGCAGACAGAATCACAGAACTAAAAGGCTTGTTTTTGTGTGTTGCTGAAACATAGGGTTAAGGTTATGTACACACACATATATATATTCAAACAAGCATCAACAGAACACTGTTGTACCTGTTCAAAGGTGGAAATGGTCCCTGTCTTAACCAGGAACTGGTCTACTCCTACAAGACCCACAATGTTGCCACATGGTACATCTTCGATAGGCTCTATATACCGACCCATCATCAGAATGGTCCTGAATAAGACACAAACAAACCAGTGTTGTATAGTAACGAAGTAATACTACTTCACTACTGTACTCAGGTATGTTTTAGGAGAATTTGTACTTTACTGAGTATTTTTTATTTCTGTTTACCTTGACTGCACTACATTTCCTAACTCAACTACATACTTTTACTCTGATGTCTAATGCACGGTATCGTTACTCATTACAAAAAATAAATTAAAGCACATTTGGTGTTGCCACTGCTCAGATTACCGGTGACTGCAACAAAGTCAGGAAGCAGATTTGTCATTGGGCCTAATCTTGTAACGCGCAAATACAAACAACGGTCCACACTCAACCTGTTGGTGATCTGTTGATGTGAGTAGCAGTGTAATATTCCAAATTCTGACTGCCTTTGATTGTTATTAAGATTTACTTGTACTTTTGCTTTCATTACTTGAGTACATTTAATTGTAGATTACTTAATATACTTAAGTACAGTGAATACTAGATACTTACAGAGTTTAACTTGAGTAGTATTTCAGTGGTAGTTTTTTGGTACCTGTACTTCTACTCAAGTAGGACTTTCCAGTACTTTATACAACACTGAAACAAACCATGGTTTACTGGGGCTCATTTACGAGGCCTTCAACAGCTATAATACACTTTTTTCCATTTATTTATCATAATTCCTATTAACACGAATATGAATAAGAATGTGAAAAGAGATGATACAGTATGTAGCTACTGTTTGAAGAGAAACAACGGCAGGAAATTTGTCATTTTTTCTGTTTTATAAACCCCTAAAGGGAAATCAAGTCCTTTATAAATGTTGTATCTGCTGTTTCATCTTATATTTCATGTAAGATTTCACCTGAAAATTAAATCACTTTTAAATCAATTCATTTTTTATTCCTTCTCTACGTGTTTCTTAAACAGACCGATTCATTTAGCTCCTAATGATTTAGCTTCTTTTTATTATTCTAGTAAGAAATCTGAATAATAATAATAATGTAATAAAATCATCTATAATAAAGTGAATTATATTAATCATCCCGATGCTTAATTCACATCAATAACAGCTTTATTTTACACAAGATCCATCGTGATACAAAAAAATAGGAAAAAACAGCATATTGTCAACATTTTAAACATCTTTCCAAAATCTCACAACTCCCACACCGTTGAAAAACAACACCTTATGACATATCTCAAACCGTGACTTACCTCTGGATGGGTTTAATGTAGAGGTCGTCTTTCTTTCCAGGGCTGAAGTTTGGACCCATGATGCGTACCTTCATGCCTGTGCCCACGATACCGGAGAACACGCGGCCAAAGGCATAGAAACGACCCTTGTCGGAAGTTGGGACCATCTTGGAAATGTACATCATAAGAGGAGCCTTGGGATCACAGTTCTTAATACCTGAGAAGAGATCAGAGACACTAGGGGTGTCAAACATATGGTCCAACAAAGGGTCCAGTCCAATGCAAAAATTATACTAAAGATATTAACCATCAAGGCTTTAATTCAGGGCCCATATACAGCCCAATGTATATGCTATTATGCTATTATATTGCAAGTAATATCATAGTATAATAGCCTGTAAATAATGACAACAGCACATTTTCTACTTGGTTTAATGTGAAAAAAGTAAAATTACATTGTGCAAATATTTACATTTACAAACTATTCTTTCACAACAAAATGTGAATAATCTGAACAAATTAGAATAACCCGACCTAATATGAACCTGAAATGTATTTTAAAAAGTGCAATTTTAACAATATTATGCCTGTTACGAAATGTTTTGTGTCTTTGTAGATCCACTGTGATCTGTAAGCTGTGTTAATAATAAGCTGAGGCATAATATTGTTAAAATTGCTCTTATATTTCTTAAGAGATTTTAGGTTGTACATGTCACACTGTCACACTAAAATTATAATTATTTATAGGTTATTATATTATTATTATTTTATTGGTTTGACATGTCTGTGCTAAATAAAACAAATCAACAAAAGTATAATTGCATGAATTGTGATGTGACTATATGATTAATATTCTCATCACATCACATATGGTTCTTATCAGATGGTCCTCAGAAGGTGCAGTGAACAGGATGTACTGACCCATGGCAGCCTCATCGTCTCCTGGACCTTCGTATAGGAGCTCGCAGCGGTATCTCTGTGCGGTGACGGGGGAGGGCAGGTGAATAGTGATCATCTGGAGGAGGGCCTCCCCAGCGGGGAGCCAGCGACGCATCACAGCCTTCAGCAGAGGCTTCCCTTCCTTCTCCTTATCCTCTGCATCCAGTTTCACATCCAGCTTCTGAATTAGTTTGGCTGTCTCGTCCTTCTTGAAATTCATAATGGCGTCAAACACCTGACAGGAAAGTGAGACAGGGCAAAAAGAAGATAAACTCCAGTCGAAGGAAGTTAAAGTCATTCCTACCTGTTTCAAAGCCTCCACGTAAACAAAAAACCATTACAAAATATGCGTGTGTATTTATACATAAATTCTGTGAATAAGAATAAGAATAAGAATAAGAATAAGAATAAGATACAAAATAAAATATCATGAAATCATCAGATTAAAAAAGAAAACTAAAACTAAGTCACAATCACAGCTACACCTAAATGTACAAATGTGAACTTGATGAAAAAAAAAAAAAGTGTTAATGTTTCACAAAATGTAAATTTTACCTTAAAAATAGGCACCAATATAAGTTGGCAGAAGGTGCGTGGAAATTTCGTGCCGTCCGCAGCAGTGGCAGATTTACTGAACTTTCCACCAGCTGGATCAAAATATCTGTGAAAAGCAGCAGAAAGTATTCAAATATCAGACGGACATACTGTTGACTGGGCTGTTGAAATGAAAATACAACACAGCATCTACAACACAGGTGTCAAACATGCGGCCCGGGGGCGAAATCCGGTCCACCAGAGGGTCTAATCCGGCCCGTGGGATGAATTTGTGAAATACAAAAAATGATACTGAAGATATTAAAATTCAGTGTTGTCAAAATCATCTTAATTCAGGTTCCACATACAGACATACGTATTGTGTATACAGACACATACACATCAATCAGATCTCAAGTGGGTCAGATTAGTAAATGTTATCATAATAACCTATAAATAATGAGAACCACAAATTGTCTCTTTGTTTTAGTGTAAAAAAAAAGTAAAATTACATGAAAATATTTACATTAACAAACTATCGTTTTACAAAAAATGTGAATAGCCTGAAATGTCTTAAGAGAAGTAAGAGCAATTTTACCAATATTCTGGCTATTACTAAATGTTTTGTGTATTTGTAATTGTAATGTAAGTTGTAATGCACATGTGTAAATGATAAACTGATAAACCGGAGCATAATATTGTTAAAATTGTACATTTTTCTTGAGACATTATTTAAGTTTTTCATGCAATTCAGATTTTGAAGGAAACTTTGCAGATGTAAACATTATCATAATATAATGTTAGTTTTTTCACTGTTATTATTTTATTGGTCCGGCCCACTTGAGATCATATTGGGGTGAATGTGGCCCCAGAACTAAAATGAGTTTGACACCCCTGATCTGCGACATTTAAGACCTTAAAACCGCTGAAAATCAGGAAGATGAATAAAATGCATTATATACAGCATTAAGACACTACTATTACTTTTTTATCTATACATTATACATACTTGTCTCCCCACAGTTTCTTCATCATGTCTTCCACCTTCTTGCACCTTTCTTCTGGTGACATCTTAGCATCTCCTTTTGCGGTGAATTTAGCCACGTACATCTCAGCAAACTGCTTCAAGGTGAACGCCCAACCGTGGAGACCAGAGCCAAACCCGACAGTTCCCTTAATGGGCTCGACCTGGAAATAAATAAATAAATAAAAAATTTAAAAAGTCAATTATTATTAAATAATTAATTAATTATTAATTATTCTTTTTAAGTCTGAATAAAACATGACAGCTAATTCATGGTAACATTTCCAGGCTTCTGTTGTGGCGCATCACCATGATGTTCCCCATGGGTCCTCCCTCATCCTCTCCGTAGGTGGAGATGATGACGTTGACGGTCTCCACGATGCGCTGGAAGGTCTGGTACAGCTCCTCTGGTTCCAGCTGCAGCTCTAACAGAGCCCGGTCCATCTTATTCATCATCAGAACTGGCTTGATGCGTTCACCGATGGCCTGTCGCAGTACGGTCTCCGTCTGCACACACACACCTGGTAGAAGAAAGGAACGGGTGTACGTGGGTCAAAACGTGACTGACAGTCTGTGTGGGGAAAGGAGAGCACGCGACATACGGGACATCGTTACCTGAGACACAGTCCACCACCACCAGGGCTCCGTCTGTTACCCTGAGGGCAGCTGTGACCTCAGAGGAAAAGTCGACGTGACCTGGAGAATCAATCAGGTTGATGAGGAAGCCGTTTCCATCTTTGCACTGCTTGATAAATGCCAGGTCGTTTTCTCCAAGTTCGTAGTACAGGGAGATCGCCCTAAAGAACAGAGACAGACCAGGAAAAGATCCGCTTCACTGTTTACTTCATCTGTAATGGAATATCAATGCATGAGTGTTTTCATAGTACGGGACTATGGATCTCTGCACCGGCTCCAACTATGAAACAATGACTGACGTTAGAATAAAGCTGAGAATGTTGGATGGTTTTAACAAATATATTAGCGATTTTAAGTGTAAGAATTTCTCAAACAAAAACTTAACTTAAACAGGGCTGGTTACAAACATGTTGTTCTTCACAAACCATTTCTTCTGGTTTGATTTGATTTTAATTCACATTATCATATATTTACTGAGAATAATTATTGATTTAAATCTATTACTAAACTTTCAATAATGTCTGGCTTCCTGGTTCCTCTACTTTGAATCTCAATATCGCAATTTCACTATGTTGTAAATATGTATATAGTCATTAGAGTTGTATTACTTATTACTAGTATTATTATTTTATGTCGTTACTGTTTTGCACAATCTTTATGCATGCACATTTTTTCCTGCACTTTATTGTGTTGCTGCCTTGACTGTTGAATTTTTGAGGGATCAAAAAAAGTCTAATGTAATCAAATTGAATTGAATCGAATCTGTAATCTAATATTTGCTCTAGGATTCTTTTATTTCCTCAAACAATAAGTGTTTATTTAATTGAACGTCAGAACATAAAAGGCCTTTATTTCAGCAGCTATGCCTTTATTTCCTATTCTCTCTGTGTTATAACCCAAATCTTATCAGCCTAGAAACTAACATATAATTGAAATAAAAATATAATGCAAAAGTATCTTTACGTGTAACTGTCAGGGATCTCTGAAGTTCTGAAATAGACATGATACAACAGGTTCAGAAGTCAGATCAGATTTTTTTTTGTCAGGTTGTTCACGTTGGTGAAAATCAAATCAGAGTCATATGTGAGTAAAATGTTTTGATTTGGTCCGCTCTTGTTTGCACAAACCCACTCCTGTCAACCACGTACGTTGACTTGATGGTGATGCAGCGCTCCTGCTCATCTTTACGCGTGTCTGTGAAACGAGTCTCTCCAGCACGGGCCGAAGCGATGATACCAGCCTTGCACACCAGTGAGTCGGTCAGAGTGGACTTCCCATGATCCACGTGGGCGATCACAGACATGTTCCTGATGTTGGACTTTTTGTCCATGATGGCACGGATCTGGTCCACAGTGAAGTTCACCTGTTGTGGGAGGGGGGATGGGGATGGGGTGGGGGTGAGGGACACATTCATCCATTTAGTGGTGGTGGATGGATTTTACTTTCATGATACGTTTAAATGTATTTATGCCCACTACCAGAGCTCTGTAGCTGTTCCAAGTAGAGTTATAAAAAGAAAGACATGCTTGAAACTGAATCCAGCAGCCTGGCCAGGAGGAGTGTGAGCACTGGATAAGGACTTTACCTTCTGGTTTCTCAGCAAGTGCCAACAGATTAGAAATGACTGAGTCACCACTCAGCAGCTGAATGGGTGCAGTTCACTATTTGGCATTTGCAATGAATAAAAAACAAGACTATCAAGACAAACAACATCAAATACACCTCTACATATAGTGAAGTTCACATTAAAAGTATAGTACATTTCTTTATGTTGGGTACATTTTAAGAGGCACTGGAAAATAAAGCAAAGGGAGGGTTTAAATATAGGCTATAAATTAAAAAAATAAATAAATACATAAGTTAAGAGATGATTACGTATGTTGTGACTGAGCTGACCTTATTAAAAAAAACAAATAGGAAAAAGACTATGATGTGATAATATGGTGATTCTAATTTTAAAGCCATGTCAGCTCATCCACTATAGGCCGGACAATCCAATAAAATGCATCCCAGGTCTATGTGGGCGATGTAATCATGTGTACATGTGACAATAGTTGCTTACTTATGTGAATCAGGGCATGGATATGACGCAAGACAATTTTAGGAACAAACCGTTGAATGTCCATCTCAATCGATCCTAAAACGACGTGCCAGGTCTGCGTCAGGCTCACTGGGTCTATGTGTTGTGTTTTGTGCTTCATATAAATCGGCAGTCTTGTTAGATTACCCGCACAGCAAAGCCCCTGATATTGGGGCTTTGCTGTGCGCGTCACAGTGAGGCGCAGCGGGCCGTGCGGACAAGGCCACAACCCTGCGTTATCCACCGGCTGCTGCGTATGTCCCAACAGATCCCACACGGAGCCCTTATCTGATCACATTTCATCACCGAGCTCCGGCATCCATTTCACCTGACAGCTTCGGCCGCAGCTTGTTGCGCGCAAATCGTTACAAGTGAACGTGAAGGTTATTCTGCGGAGCGCATTTTCGCAGATAAAATACACAACATCAGCGCGTTCCAAAAAAAATCCCACCAGGATCGACTCACCATTTTGCCTGCTGGTCGTTGGTCTTTCTCGGGTACGGTTTATTGCTGTAAACACTGCCTCTGAGGACAGGCAGTCCCGGTGGTGTCAGGACAGGGGAGACGCTGCTGCTGCTGCTGCGGCTGCGGCTTGTCGTGGGTCTGCTCCGGTCTGTCAGTGGTGCAGTGCAGGGGCGGCGCCGGCAGAGGGCGCTGTTCCTGCACACGGCGTTCACTATCATGTTACTTGTTTCTCTGGATGTCTGCCCAGCCCACTGCTGTTTTGCTGGGCCGTGAGTCATGCTCTTGTGTGTTTCTTCTCTCAGTGCAACATGCATTTCTGATTTTCTTTATTTTTGTCAGTGCTGGGTGAACAGAACCCAACAGACTAAATGTGGGAAGAAGATTCTGCCCGTGTGTGACACCTTAGAACAGGGGTGTCAGACTTATTTTAGTTCAGGGGCCACTTTCAGCCCAATATGATCTGAAGTGGGCCGAACCAGGAAAATGGTGAAAAACGACAATTACATTATGACAATGTTTACATCTACAAAGTTTCCCTAAAAATATGAATAACATGAACAATCTGAAATGGCTTAAATTTCAAAAGTGCAATTTTAACAATATTGTGTCTCAGTTTATCATTTACACATGCGCATTGCAACTTACAGATCACAGTGAATCTACAAGGACACAGAACACTTAGTAACAGGCAAAACATTGGTAAAATTACACATATTCCTTTTAAGACATTTTATGTTGTTAACAATAGGCTATTATAGGCAGAATAAATGACAAAATGGCATTCATTTTTCTACTCAACTTGAATTAAACTTAAAGTGTAACAGGAGCAGATAACACCATTGTCACACTTTTATAAAGAAAAACCTTTAGTAAATTAGAATAAATATTAACCTGATTAAGATCTGTCTTCAGTTTTAAAGGTGGCGTCCATGCTCCTAATAGGCCTTAGTTTTGTGGACTGTGCTGAAGCTGAGCGTCTCTAAGGCGTCAGGTTGCTATAGCAGTCCATCACCAGGTGAGGGCAGAACAGGACAGAACATCTCAGCAGAGTAAATCTGAAATGGAAGATGAACTCCAATGAACTCAATAGGCAGCAGAAAAATGAAACAGACACTGTGGTGCTTTGTTTTTATGTCGTAACTACATGCATGTACTGTCACACTGTCAGCCTCTGGTGGGCAGAACATATACAACGGACCTACTTTATGACCTGCTTGATGTCCATAGTTGAGACAGCAGAGCTCAAGTCCCTGTATGACGCCTACACAGATCTGTCTGTTCGTCCTGTTCAGCACTGTGTGTTCCTGAGAATGCAATTATCTTAATTTTTACCTGAATTCATTTACATCTTTCTCTAGTCTCTTGTAATTGCATTTTGAATAATTGACCCATAAAGACCCAGTGCTACATTTGTGGATGTTCCAAAATGAATTTTTCGTTCTATTTAACCTTTCTTAATTGATGTATCATAATTTATTATAACATTATCCTCTGTTTTTAGTATTTTTCCTTGTATTTTCCTATATTTAATTTCCTATATTTAATTAAGATGCTCATGAAACCTCAGAGTAAATTCAAAAGTTATTATATGAAAATGGAGAAAACTGAAGAAAAAGTGACTTTATCAGCAAAATATATCATTAACTGAACCATAAATTAAGTGTCTCCATCCACTGTCATTTATCAGACTCTGGTGAATCAATGTTGTAGAAGATGACGGTGTTTCCACGTTCACTACAGAGCCTCTGATCATCCAAATGGGTTATATCTGATGATCACGAAAAGATGAGAAACTGCAGTTTACACCAAATATTTACATGTATTGATAGTGGATCAACAGGTATTAAACAGTTAACATCAGTAGATGGTTTTGGTCTATGGCGGATGTTTGGGTCTTTATGGGTTAATCCAGTTCGAAATTATTTTCTGTTAGTATTTTGTTGATGTTAATGATTCACAATATCTGGTGTAACCATCATTTTGAGGGATGATAAAATTGAAAAAAAAAACGGCTTTTTATGTTGAAAACATGAGACATCGGCTTTTCTCCCAGAGCAGAGCGATTCTTTTTAATAATGTCCTTCAAGACACAGGCTGATTATCTAAGCTCAAAGACAAAGGAAATGTAAAAAGAAAATCAAGATGAGTTGCATGGGTACATGACACTTGATCTGCATATGAAAAGAGTTATCCTCAGACGAAACGAGAAAAAGTTCAGCAGTGAGGCGTTGGAATTCTCAACTCCTTACACAACACAATCTCCACTGTTCCACATGTATATGCAGTCATCTTTTAATCCTTTAGGCAACCACAATGCATATGCAGTGTAATAATTAATGTAAGGACACTTTCTACGTCCATAGTTGCATTCATGTTTTGGCAGAGATCTTGTATTGATGATGGTAAAATCAAACTGCTTTGGACAGTCCTCTCCATCACATCCCAAATTCTTATTAGGGTTCAGGTCTAGATTGTTGTGGCACATTGTTGTTCGGGATAAAACCATTATATCCCCCAAACTCCATTTCAGGGACATAATAAGTACAATTTTAACAATATTAAGCCTCATTTACACATATGTATTACAACTTACAGATCGCAATGGATCTACAAAGGCACAGAACATTTAGTAACAGGCATCTGGAACTGAAAAATATAGCATTAAACACTATGATCGTAACAACTTCTCAAAACTCAGTGACGCCGTTGACTGTCAATGTCTTCTGTGTAATTTTTGGATTTAGTAAATTCATCCTGTGGCCAGATTGAACCCTTTGGTGGGCTGGTTTTGGCCCATGGGTCATATGTTTGATAACTGACACCCCTGTCTTATGCTATTATAGCCTTCATTCTTTTCGACAGGAGACAAAGTTTCTACTCAGCCATGGCCAAAACTAGATGACAAGAGCCGGGGTGTAATATTCAAATGCTTGACACCCTCTTTAGAATGCGATGCGTTTCTTCTCGTTCTCAGGTGGTTCATTTCCTGTCAGGGCTGTAGCAGCTGTCTGACAGGGGAAAACTAATGTCTGTGGTACTGATAGAGAACTCCAAGAAGCATTTGAGGCAGGGCAACCAGAACTGAAGAGGATGTTCATCCAAACCAAAACCTTTATGTGGAATCTTCCAAGCTTGCCCTATTTAGAAATCTGATCAGCGAAGACTGCAGTTAAACCCACCAGGCCATGTCTGAGCATAGACTTAATTCAAGTACTGTATTCAGGGCCATTATGACATATCTCTGTTAGACCCAGTCTCTCCTGACATGCTTCTTATGGATGAGCCCATATGACAGCTTCACCAGGGCCAGAGTCAAACCTAGTGGATCAGTTCTGAGCATTATTCATTTGTGACTACATTCCCACCTCCACAATCCCAGCATTTGTTCCTGTTAAGATTCTCTAACAACCTATTATAAAACCTGTCAAAAACCTTACACAATATAGCCAACCCGGCAACTAAAAAAAGGCAAAGTTGCAGGGCTATCATTTTTAACCTCCTAGGACCCACTGTCCATGTATTAGGACAAGAAATTCACAGCTTTATACAAAAAAAGAAACAACTGTCCTACAACACAAATGACATTCCATAAAAAATTTTAAGAATGCATCTGAAAAAACTGTTGCATCATGATGTTTCCAATATAAGCAATTATTTAATTAAAAAAAGCCAAAACTCAAAAACCTGTGCGGCTCCTGGGTCTTAGGAGGTTAAGACAGACCCAGAAATGATAAATGTGAGAAACACACAGTCTCCAAAATTTGCCGTAAACATTAACTATGATGCCGAATGTCTTTTGGTCAGATATGAGTTTGGAGCTGAAGGTTTTGGATATGTTTAGCACTAGCAATTTCAAGCTTTTCATTTAATATTTGCAGCTAGGCTCCATATTTCTATTTGTATCATGTAAAAGAGCATCTAGTGGAGCAGATGTGCTATAGCTGTCCTGTGCAGCCTATTCATCCAAGACATATGGATTTAAAACTCAAACACATCTGAGTGTAATCTGAGCCATAAGAAGGTAAATATTGTCACACATTGTGTGTTTGTTCAACTTAAGGGGTCCCCAACAGATTTCCATGTAAATACACACTATTCAAGAGTGTGGAAAGATGCCTCATGCATGCTTAATGCTTAATCCTAAAAGATGCTATCAACCCTCAATTATAGGAGTCACCCCAATCATGACACTGAAAAGACATTTAATGTCTTTGTGTTATCTGGAAATGAAATGATGAGTGGTTAACCCTAAAAGACCTGAACAGGAACTGGTGACCAAAACCATCTACTGATTTAAAATGTTTCATAAGTTTTGGAACCACTAATGCTATCCATACAATGAAATAATTCAGGTAAAATGGACATTCTCATCTTTTGCACTGGCATCAGATATGTGACAAGTGATTGTAGAGGCTTGTTTTTATGTTCAGTTCATGATATATTTTCTTTAAAAAGTCACTTTTGTTCAGTTTTCCTCTGTTCTGATATAATAACCTTTGAATTTACTCTGAGCTTTTATGAACATCTACATGGTCAGTAAAATAAAATATAGGAAAATACCTGATTTTCACAGAAAAATATAGAGGACGAAGTAACAAAATAGTGATAAAAAAAACTTAGAAAAGGTTAAAGTTGAGAAAATGTCATTTGGAAGCCACCACAAAAAAATAAATACTAGTCTTTAAGGGGTTAATCTGAACTAAACTCTAAACAATGACTTTACTTTGACCATGGCCTGATTCAGAGAAGTTTCCACGTTGGCCTGTTTTTTTAAAAAAAGATCCAATATTTGTTATCACCATGGCTTTCTCTGATTGATCCATTTGCTTTCCATCTCCTCAATCCTTATGACTGATTGATCTCAGGGGAGGGATTGGACTGGGCTTCCACTGTCATCACTACTTCATTGTGTGGATATGGCAAACCCATACATTTGACATCACCTCTGCTCCTTTGTAGATATGTGATAAATGTCATTACTGACCAAAAAAAAAATTGTACAGGTACGTTCCAGTCCAGATGGACAGGTCTGATCATTAGACGTCTTGATTCAGGATCGGACACATACCAGACCGATTCCACATTTCATTCCGGTACCCTCCCTGCCACCTGTCACAGCAGATGGACTCCTGTGTTGTTAAGTCCCTCATGCCGTCTCCATGTCAGCCTCTAGTGGACAGAATACCTACGACAACTGCCCTAGATTTTTTCACCTGCTTCATGGGCGAATTCCAGACAGCTGAGCTCAAAGGCGCTATTTAAGGCTGACGGTCAGAGCTGCAGATCTGTCTGGTCTCTAACCTCTTCACCGTGATTCCCTGAGAACATCATTTGCTTTAACCTGTGGTAATGATGTTTTAAATAATAGATGGATCGCAGTTCAATTCACTGAGGAAATATTTGATGTATTGCACCGAAGCTGTAAAAGTCTTGGATCAGAAACTAAACGGCCTCCATACCTCTCAAATCTTAAACAAACACAAACTTTTGAGCATGGGAAATTTCATCAAATACTTAAATCTTTGTTTAGTTTTTATGATTCTACATAACACTGCTCCTCCTTCACATCAGGCCTTCATTACACAAAGCTCCAGCTTTCAACTAACCAGAGGACCCATAAGAGGAGACTGAGTCAAGATGAAATGCTTTTAACCAAGGTGCTTTTTCAATAAAAGCACCCAAAGAATGGAATTTGCTTCTTGCAATATAAAAAAAACATCCAAGCATGAGAACATTGAACATAGCTATATCTACCTCCTGCTGTTTTATTGCTGTAATGTATTTTTCTTCATTTATTTAGTACTAGAGTTCTTACATATTGCATAAGTTGGTGCCTATTACATTGCTTTGCATTTGAATGTATTTTTCCCACTAACATGTAGTCAGGGACGACAGATGGAAATTAGCCCTGTTGGCTAAATCTGGCTCATTTACATTTTTTTCTGTGTCTATTGAATAATGAGCACTATTGCTGTCACTGTCAAATAAAGCTATAAATACAGTTCGTATTAGTAGTCTGGGTTTGTTGGCAAAACAACTACCTTTAAAAATCATGCTTATGGGCAATTTGACAATAATAACCCAACAGATGAATAATAACCACAGTAAATTGTTCTGTGCTCTCTCAGAGGAGAAACAGAGCTCTGTACTAAAAAATACATTTCACAAAAACAGACACATGCACCTGACATGGCTGCTTATTTCATTCATAAAAGAAGACTTTACTGTACCCACAGGTAAAAAATCCGGATGTATTTTTCGCAGATTATTTTATTATCACCATTTTTATTTTGTTATTATTTTATTTATGATTTGACAGTAATTTACAAAAGATAAAACAAATAAAACAAATATAAAATTATGTTTACTAGAAATATACTCACAAAACAATGTGAACAAATGGGCACACTGGACAATAAAGAATATCCACTAGTTATAAGCATAAGTACAGATACTGTATATATGGTTTGATTAAGCTCTTGATTAAATGGTGAATTATTATGAACACATTGCTTTTTATTGACTTTTAATTTCTGTTCTCACTGGATTTTAATCTTGTCAGTCATTTAAGGCTGCATCTTATCTGAGTTCCAAACCAATAATTTCTGTGGCCTTTCCAGTTGATAATGATATTTTCATTTCCTTGCATTGTCACTGTGCACCGTCCCATTTCCAACCTTGGACATTGCGTTGTAATATGTACAATGGTGCATGGTGCAGATGCAGCCTGTTTCTAGATGCCTGCACAGATAAGCTCATATTATACTATTGACAAACATATTTTTTTTTACACTTTTAGAACAGCTGGTGGCTGCTTGAAGCTTCCTCTGCAGGATGTTGACTGCTAATCTATGCTTTCAAATCATCCTTTAGTATATATAAGAATCAGGCAAATCAGCTTAGTCTGTCCTCAGAAAAGGCTTTAGAAATCCAAATACGTGGCATATACTTTCAAGATCAGAGAAGAAAAAATAATTTAGGTTGCATTTATCAAAAGCAAAACTGTCAGCTTACATATGGCTGTCTCAAATGGTGTGTATACACCTAAAAGTGGGTTGCAGACCATGATGGGTGGTTAGAAAAACTGTCTGTGTGACGCTTATCTCTTTAAACAGAACTGGTCAAATTTGGCCAATCCTCTTAACTCAACAAACAACAAAGCAAGAAAGGTGATCAAACCAATGACAGAGAACTGATTGACAGAATTAGTTTAAAAAAACAAAAACAAAAGTAGATTCTAAAAGCATTAACACTACCACGTCTTTGCAAAACTAGACAGGATTATTCAGGTCTATTAGAAGTCATTGTGTGTTTTTTGTCCAGAGTTTTGTCTCTCAGACAGAACTGTGCAGTAACTTAGAAGAGCTGAAAGAGCAGAGAGCGTTGTAATCAGAGTCACTTAACTTTTACATGTTTCTGCAAATGCACACTGCATGACACTGACAGCACTCACTGCCTGAAGGTCAGTGGCCATGAACATCATGAGTAAAGAAAAACCAAGAGGAAAATAATAAATACAGGCAGAGGGTGGGTCTCTATACACCACCATATGTAAGTGCCTGAATGGTTTGGCACAACTTCCTGAAATGGACTATAATATTTATACATTTTGTTTTTCTTTGTGCACAAAGGTGTGAAAATGAGAATTGCTGTGGATTTTGCCACCCATGAGTGGGGTCAAAGGTAACTTCAAGGTGTTTATTTATATAGACAGAATGGGTCAATGTTCACAAAGTCTGCCATGCTGTACCATCATGTTTCTCCAGTAGCCCAGAGAATTACAGCACTTATTCTCCATGGCACCCAGCATTTGGGTAAATTACTGTTATCCACTGTATCTAAATGGAGATCAGACAACAAACACCCAGAGGGAAGAAATAAGCTCTTGCCCTAAAGCAGAAGAACAGTAGAGATTACAATCCGTAATCTGCGACTTCACTGAATAATATAAACTAAGCCTTTCAATACATTTTATGGACACTGAGAAGGCAAAATTGATATATTATTCAAAAGATATAGCCATGAGAATCAGCTGCTGTAATCTCCAGTTTTCTCTTAATTTACTATTAAGATAACATGCTTTAAATCCATAAATGCAGATATACATATTTTATTATTTTGTTTTTACAAAACTCATGCATATTTAATCTATGCTTACTAACCTATTTTGGAAAATAAATATTAGTTTAAATTTTGTAACAGTGAGTTATGACTTCATGATGAGGAGAAAATGTGGATCCCAAAGTGATATGAATTGAGAACCAGTTGCTTTCTAGATTATTTTCAGGACGGAAAAATGCATACCAAATAGCTGGTGTTCCTAATTATTGTGAGTGTGGTGGGTGTATTTGCTCTGCAGAGAGACAATAGATGAGAGAGGACACAGACTGAAACAGCAGCAAAGCCTGCACGAAAAAATTATTAAAAATGTGGTGTATTGTCTCTGTTTTATTTGATGAGGTTTTGGTTTTATCTTAACAATATGCTGAGAGTTCAGCTTATTAGTTTGAGTATAAAATAGGAACTGAATAATGAATGTTTCTACTTATTCAGAATTACTAAAAAATCAAGAAAGAATATTGCATCACGTGTTCATAATTATTAGTTTATCAAAAACACACTGAATGTTCTTTATATCAGTGTAAAAACAGTATTTAATTGGATTTGCTTCAACAAATAAACAAAAATGCGGGGCTTTCTGCATGTCCCAATAACATAGCAATATTAATGATCTGACCCTGAGACAAACCTGTGGAATATGAGCTGAATTATAATGGATGATGTGTCACAAGATCACTGCAGGTCAAGCTCCTAAAGAAAATATGAGAGCTGATCAAGAACTTAAGTGTGTGAAAAAAAAATCCTATCTGCATCTTTACATTCCACTCCACTTTTACTGCCGTGAAACTTTTACACTAGGAGGCCATTATTTTGTGTCTATGATGTAAAAGAGAATGGAAAATGAAAAAACAGACAGCGCTGCTGCCATATTGTGTTGGCGTGAGCGTTTAATCTTCCCTCTTCCTGAAGCAAGACTGTGGATTTGACAGGTTCGTTGGTAAATCTGCGCAACAACTGCAGTTCATATAACACAGTAGCTTTCATTTCTCTGGTCTGTGCACACTGGAATTTCCCAGGTGCAAACTGCAGTTATCAGTAAAGTCAGATAACAGCCATTCAACACGTATTTCATGGCTGGTGGAGTGATAACTCTGTTTGTGTAGATCGTGCTCTCCACTCCTCGTCTTCGCCTATGAATCTGAAAAAGTACACCGTACACTATCTGGGTTTATCGTTACGGCTGCAGCTTTTCCTTTAAAGCCGGGTCGCCTTAGCCTTATATTTTTAACTTTTCAATTTCATACCTCTTTGTCAAGATAATTCAAACTGTGGAAGCATTTCTGCGGACTTGAGATGCTCTCATATGTATGAATACAGCAGGTACAATGACATGATTAAGAAGGAATTTTAATAGCACACCTGTGATTTCATGCTATTTGATAAATCACTCTCAGGAACGTTGACCCACTGAATCAATTTTCCTTCATGACAAATATAGCTATGAGTGGATCAGTTGCACCAACAAGATGTAATACCTCCACAACCCACTCCCTCCCAGCTGTAAAGTGCATCCAGGTGTGGAAGATAATATTGTGCTGTGATTGTGCTATGATATGATAGAAAGTAGAAACAGCTGCGGAGTACTGAGGCACACCCTATTCTTGGTATCCTCTGATGTGCTTGATGCCCTGGTGAGATGATATCTGCATGTACTTTGAAACAGTAATCTTAAGATGGAACAACAATAAAGATAACAGAGCTGTGCTGTCATGCAATTAGGCTATTACAGCACTGAGATAGTGCACTTAAGAACCAAATACTTGAAAGAATCATACAGGGTTCTTACAAAGGCTATCCTTTATGAAGTGTGTTTCTTTTGGCATGGAAATGAGACCATTAGTTTTTCTGCTGGTGAAAGCACATAAAGCTGAATAGAATTCACTCTTGATAATTAACTCAACCTTTTCAGAACAGTCAGGGTTTAACAAAAAATGAATAAATAAATTAAATGAATGTCTGCGCGGAGCGTTTAAATGCAACCTTCAGAACAAGAGGGAAGGAATGTGTATAGTGACAGATGACCTGTGTGATCTGTGTGCACCCCTGTAAATCTACCAGTGGTTAAAATATGTTTAGTATTAAAGGGTTCATCAATACATTAGTCTAAAAGCCCAAATATGTGACACCAACCTAGGTGTTAATCTGCTTCCATCTTATCCAAGTTCAGGCAGGTAAGTCTTTGTTCTCTTTGTTTGTTTCAATGGTCTGTACTGAATTGGGAAAAGACACAAATAAATCTTCTGCTCCCTCTTTTTGGAATCAGTGAAAAACTGACCTGAAACTTAAGAAGCTGGTCCCATTGAACTCTTCTGACGGAGGCAGAAACATCTGGCTGCAGATGTTTTACAGAAATAAAAAATACGTAAAGTCCTTTTTTGTATTTATTATTTTATAGTTGCTTTGTATTTCATATGATGTCTGTTTTTGTGCTGCTTGTAAAAGACACTTTTAATCTCAGTGAGTCTTTCCAGGTTAGATGAAGATTAAATAAATAAATAAAGGGTGCCCTCTCTTTCCTATAGTTGGTACTTTTTCCTCTCTCTTCCCACTCCTTCTTCCAGTTATCTCTGCCTCCAGAGTTGTACTTTACTTCTCTCCTTCAACCTGCCCAGTGTCTGGGCTGTTTGTTACTATTTCTCTGCATTTTTTCCCCCACTCCTCCTTCCTCTCACCCCAGCTGGTGGAGGCAGATGGTCGCCTACCTGGAGCCCATTTCTGTCTGAGGGTTTTTCTGTCCTCCCCACTGTTGCACTAGATTTGCTCTGGGAGATTTTGTTGGGTCTCTTCTCTGTAAAATATTTTTAAGACCTTGGCCTGGTGTTTGTGAAGTGCTGACAGATTGCAATATTTTATGACTGATCCTAAATAAATACTACTGAAATGAACTGAACTGAATAAAGGTATAGTAACCAAGAAGACAAATACATAAAAATACAAGGTTAGCCAAAATATTGGAATTAGAATATTGGCTATGAATTTAGTGGTTAATTCTTAAACAATGTTGCAGTAAAGCTACTTGAAAATGGTAACAGAACACCTGCTATGCATATAGCAGAGTGTGATTAATGTTCGTGGTCCCCATCAAGTGGCCATTTAAGGCTAGATTTCTGAACGAACAAGGGGCACCTGAACGCACCATGAGGTCCCTTGCAGTGCCCACATGCATTGCTGTAGAAGGCGATGTAAAATACCTTGTAAATTCACAGCGAGCTGGTTATATATCAGCTTTAGCTCTGTCAGGTATAAATTTGCATAGTTTTGATCAGTTACATGTAGTATTATGAACTCAAAAATACATCCAGATTGATTGATTGATTGATTGAGCGATTGATTGATTAGTATTATTTATGGACCACAAGGCAAAAATTCCAAAAGATAATCAAAGTGTGAACAAAAGTTTCTAACAGATGTTGAAAAACACACAAAAATGAGACTTTCAACTATGTCCAATGGATCTAGCCAGGCCTAGCAGTTACAAGTGTGTGACACGCAACCAGGAACAGTGATTGCATGCCACCTACTTAGAAAACCTAAAAAATTGGTAAGCATTCCATCCTGTCCAAACAGTTTTCTTCAGGTTTCACTCTTTGTGGCATGATAACTCATATTTTCTTTCTTCCCACATTCATATTTCACTTCACAGTTGAGGAAAAAGTGACGATGTTCCACAGGAGCAAAAAAAAAAAAATCAAAAGAAAATATTACTGGTACGTTTACTCTCAAAGGTACAAAAAAATAAAAAAATTAAAAAAATTCCAAAGAACTCATCTGAAGAGAAAAGAAAATAGGTTTCAGTTATGTACTGTACATGTAAAGCTGTGTCTCTTTTCTCTGACATGTACCAGTGCTTTGAAGCAGAGAAGCAGAGACAGTGATGGATGGATAGATGGATGGATTGTGTTAATGATACTCATTCTTAAAAGTAGGAGACAGAATGTTGATTCTGTTTTTCCGAGTTGTAGACAGGTGTAAGCCTCGCTGAAAGAATCTCACCCCCATTGAGATAATTGTTAGATACAGATAATGTTAGATAATAGATACAGCTTTGCAATGTGTGCATGTTCCTCATGTGTCACTGAACTGAGAACATATTATGTAATTTGTTGTTTTACGGTGTTTATGCTGTGAAATAACATGAAAAAGATGGTAGTAATTAAGCCAGTAAACATAAGCATGTTAAGACACTGTTTCACTCATAGAGAAAACTAGAAATATTGTCATTGATTATCTTTTGAAAAGAAGAGTCAATCAAGAAATATGTGGAAATCCAAACTAAACAAGACAAATTTGGTGTATTATACAATAAGAAAGATGTTATTTATTTAAGAATGATCAAAACGATCAGGAGTAATGATGGAAATAGTGTGATTTTAGGTACAGGTGGGGTAAATTAACTTCTGTTTGTTTTAAGTCTCAGCTTACGTTCAGAAAAACTCCACTTTCAGCTGATATTGAATGAAACACATGATTCACTGCATCTTCACAAACTGAAAGAAAAAAGTAAAATAAATTACAAATTAATCCAATCCCATCCAACAAGAAATGAATGTGAAACTACAGAGAATAAATCCTAAGCAGTCAAGGTGACAACATAGTGGGCATGGCAGACTCAATGATCAGTCATAGACTCATCTTTTGGTGCTGATTGGTTGTGGTTTGTGTGCTACACACTAGATTGGACGGTGATCAGCTGGGTTGGGAGACTGCACCTCAGCGATATGGAATTTCAACTTTGTCCTCTGAAACCTACAGAAGCATTCCTCCGAGACGCCAAAGCTAGAGTGAAATATTAATGATCTGTTGGACTTTACTGTTTCCCTGCAGTTGGTTTCACTGAAATTTCATCAGCTGTTTCTTTAATGTTGGGATTATGACACTGACTACAGACAAGGTAAGACACACTGAGTTTAAGCATATGAGGATAATTCCAAATGAGTGCGTTGAAAGTGAAAATAACTGTTGACTTTCAGTGAGATAAAATTGAATATTGATTAATTTAACAAAGGTTCAATGTTACTCAGCTAGGAAAGTGTGTTTGTTTGTATCCCTCCGATGAAAAAAGAAATGAAAAACAAACAGTCTCACAGAAGTCCTGACAATCAGAGTAACTATAGGCCTACTTATTTCAGGTTCAGGATGGAATGGAGCTTATTGACCTTCTGCTCAGGAACACAGATGAAACCACTGGTTGCCAAAGCAACCAACAATGGACTATCGACATTCATGACGTGAGTATAGTGGCCATTTTGTAGGATTCGCTCCTGAGCAGAATCACTCAGGGGACATCATAATCACAACTAGAACTTCATTGAATCTCAAGAGAGACAAGTGAGATGATCTGTATTCTGAGGATTTTATTTGCTACTGAGCTGCTTTATACACTATAGGAGCTTGCTTACAGTTTCACTGTGCACTATGAGAACAGCTCTACTAGAAACAAGCCAAGTATTCCAAATCATCCAAAATTAGTTTTTTAAAAACACTTTTCTAAAACACTGACTGATCTCTAAAATTGTATCACTTTATACCACAATACTGTGGCAACAAGTACTGTTTTTATATGTGTGTGTATATATATATATGTATGTGTATATATATATATAT
>JAPQRQ010000010.1:11846718-11862977 GCA_037367365.1 Apogon talboti | reverse complement strand
ATGTATCAATAGTAGTAAAATAACGTTACAAAAATATTCTGATAAATAGCAATATATTATCTAATTGTTCTTAAAATACCATAACATTTCTTTTAATAATGAGTCCAACCTTTTTCCCAAAATTTTAAAAGCTGTCATGAAAAGAGGCAACATGAACAGAAATTAAATGACAAATAGTATAATTGTATTTTTTTTATTATTATTACGTGATGCCAATTTAAATTATTACATGCGATTATGATGAAGTTGAGTAATACACACTGAGGCAGATTTCTATTACCTTCACATACAAAGGGGACGTAGAAAAGGCAAATTTACATTGACATTGTTACGCATGTCTACGTAGTTCACGCTATTTACAGGGAGGGGGCACTAGCGTAGGCAAACTCTTAGCACTGACTATCAAGCCTTGCTAAATCACCACTCTCTGCAAGGAAACAAAACAATATAGAATCGGGTTGACGGCGTGCTACCAGAATAGACCCTCTCTCGACACGACAGCGCGTGAGTATCCCGATTTTATTTGCTCACATCGAAAGCAAAAGCACAGAATGGCGAGTGTTTTTAACTCGACTGCCGTGGTGTGAGTATTTCCCCTTTTGTTTAGCGGTTAAGGCCCCTCTGTTTGGAACTTGAAGGGGGGCCATGTTGTTTAGCCACTGAGTGTTTGGTTGATGTTTTAGCTCATAACACCAACTTAGCAATTAGCGTTAGCGGTTGCTAGCTCTTACGGTAATGTTATCGATTTTGATTTATCGTTACTTGCTTTAAAAATATTGTCTGGTTCCTTAAGACAAGGAATTAGCTTTTCTGATAAGGGGACTCGCTCGTCTGTCACAAAACAATGGTCAATCCGTGAATTTAACTTTGATGTCTAGGGTAGCCAATAATAAACACAACAGGCCTGCTGCGAATAGCAATAGCTGGTTAGCTAAAGAGGTTGCTAATGTTCACCCCGGCCAATTGTCATTTGCTAATGCTAAGCGTACCTGTCTGCTAGGTTGAATACACCTATTTATGCACACCTAACAATATAGAACGACAGGGAACAAAGTTATTCACTGTTACCATTGTGCCGTTTAAACTAGTGTTAATGTAAATGCTTGGTCTAAGCCGTGTGCAGCCTTCTTAGCAGCGAACCTGCTGGCTGTGTTAGCTAGCAAGGTTGCTAAAATGCTTGCTCGTCGGTCTGCAAACACTGACGTTAATAACAATGATTTTAATAAATAAAAAATCACAGCGACTTTCATCTTGACATAAGTTCATTAAATGGTTGAATTAGCGTTGAGTTTATGATTATTAATTATTGACAACGTTACAGTTACATTAGCGGTAGCATAACGTTAGCTTTATGGTAACTAGCGATGGCTAACATGAGGCTAACAGTAACGTTAACTAGCACAATTGGTAATGAAAGCCACTAGCATCCTTATCAGTCAACTGTTTTGTTTTTACTTTCGTAAAACCACGAACCAATTTAGCACCAACTGTCTCATAGTTTTGCATAAATGACATGTCACTTGAAAGAAAACACACTAGAATATCAAGGGGAAAAGGAGAAATGTAGACTTGTCGCGGCATGGAAATAGCAGCCAATGCGTTAGTCTTATACTGGCGTAAAAATATAAGTTCCACTAAGAAATGTGTTCCAGTTCAGTTTGTGTCATTCTCTCTGTTTGTAAAGTCTGATTTAATGGGTCCTTTAGTTGGCAATTAAGGCCACACGCCGGTACTATAGATTCTATTAGATTGGAGCCTTCATTATTTAAGAGCCTAACAAATGTGTAAAATGATTGTTTTAATAATTGCTATAATCATGTTACATTAAATCAGAAGTCATTAATTTGATAACACAGTTGCCCCTTTGTCCTAAGCAATGTGTTCTGATGCTGAGTACAACAAATGTCTTGCCCGTGGAAATATAATGTGTCACTGCAAGCTATCATGTCATAATTAATTCATGTTCTGTATGTTTAGGCTTTCCCGTGGAATGAGCGTTCCATGCAGCATCCTAGGTATGAATGACGTGGCCTGGCAGGAGACGAGAGGTGGGATGCTGCATGCAAATGGTGCTCCTGAGACCGGAGGCGTCAGGGTTCATGGTGGAGGGCCCCTAGCCACAGTTGGGGGTGCTGGACAGGCCCCTGGAGGACCACATCTACAGGGTCTTGACAGGAGTGTTAATCCTACCCCGGGTACCCCACAGCCTCCATTGAGCGGGCGATCTCAGGATGATGCAACAGTTGGATACTTCTTTCAGAGGCAGCCTGGAGAGCAGCTTGGAGGTTGCACACCCAGCAAGCATCGCTGGCCGACTGGAGATGCCAATCATGTTGATCAGGTAAACTGTTTGAGTCCAAGAAAAGGCTGTGCAGTCAGTTCAGGGTAGAAAGTCTGCAGTGTTCTGTGTCCAGTTCTTCCTGTACTGCACACCGTTTTCTCCATTATGTAGCAATTCCTTTCTGTTTTCAGAACATGTCCTCTTTTGTTCCACATTTGCAAATATGCAGATTAAGCACACAATTTGTGCAAAACAAAGGCTTTACTGCTTTTAAATGAAGACACAAAACTGCACTTTCAGGCAGATCGTATCAGGCTAACAGGGTAACGAATAATATTCTTCTGCAGCTGGAAACAGTTGTGCAGTATCACTGATTACATCTGTTGATATCTTGTTCACATTTATAGAGAAGTCCCCTGCAAAATAAGTTATTGTTGGTGTTGCCGCATTGTTGTCTTTGAGCTTCATTGTGCAATAAGTTAATGTTGCTGTGCTGGGCTTGGTACTGCCAAGTTGTGTCATTTGTATCATTATACTATGTGACTGGAGAAACACATCCACTTAATAATATATTGGAAGCAAACAGGCTGCATTTTTTTTTACTTTTTTTTTAGCAAGAAAGTTCTCCAGAGCAGTAATCTTGATTTTGTAATTTAGGCATTTTCACAATTTTAGAAACTTAAACTTCAGTTAATCACATTCATTTTATATATATATATATATATATGTATGTGTGTATATATATATATATATATATATATATATATAGTCCTCTTCCTTCTCTTCATCTTCATTTCGCTTTCACTTTTTACATGTTTACAATTGTTTCACAAAAAGGTGCTTAGAGCTTTGTCTAATATGAGACAGTGTACAGTGTGTTGTAGAGCTGAAAACATGCAGCAGAGCCCCAAATGTTTGTAAAAATGCACTTTTGGTGTTTAAGGCATTGTGACATTAGTTAAAAGTTTTGATGCTTTTGTCATTTTCAGTGTGTAAGGAATCAACAAAATAAATGAAAACAAAGTTATCTAAAATGTATTTACTATTCTGAACCTGGTCACTCCTAAAAAAGTGAAAAATTCTTGTTTCTATGATGGGATATTATACTGTACAAACCATTATTTTAACCTATCAATCCAGAGCAGTATTATGTTGTATTAAGACAAATGTAGACATATTTTCAAACTGAAAATAAGATTATCCAGAATATTTTTTGGGAAACAAGGCCTTTTTCTTACTTATTTATTTATTTATTTATTTTTAGGTTCATTCATTAATTATTTTAGGATTTCTTAGGTAAAATTTTTTTGCAGGCTGTTGTCTATGGCTAGGTGTTAAAACTGTGAATGCAAAGACTAACAAAGAAGCTCCATGAGCAGATCAATTATATTTAAGTTTTCACATGTCTGCGTGTGTGGGAATATAATGATTTGATTAAAAATCTGTCACTCCATATGCTTACTGAGGTTATATATATATATATATATATATATATATATATACAAACCCTTCTCCTCAGACCTTGAGCCCAGTGGGACGTGGTGCTGATGACTTCCTGGATACCCTGTTAGGTGGGAGCGATTCATCGTCTGCATCAACATCCCCCCTGTGGTCACCCTGTACCACTGACAGTGGCATTAATGAGGATCAAACAGCAGATCACACAGAGAGTCCTCACTCACCCCCCGGCGGCCCGGTTTCAGACTTTGTCATGCAGTCTCTCTTTCAGCCTCTACCTCTGGAGAACCACCCGCCTCCAAGCAAGATCAAAAATGAAACAACACCTGATGTCTCCATTGATTTAGGTAAGAAGAACAATATATGCTGAACTCCTGAGTCAGCATCAACTGGCAGAACAGACTTCACTGGTCCATAAAACCCAAAATGTAAATCAATGACAGGAGCAGAATGCATGAAAAACAAAAGAAAAACAAAACCACTCCTAAAAAAAAAAAAAAAAAAGAATCTTCAATGTTCAGAAAGTGCAAAAATACAAGTACAAACAAGTTTCAGGAACTCTGATATGAAAATAATGAATAATAATAATAATAATAATACATTTCACGACCAACATGTCTACACAGAGTGTCTGTCGTGCAAAAGATATGGTCAATTTGAAAACCTCAGTCCATTATGGGATGCTAATCATGTTGATCATGTGACAACAATTGTCTGCAAGTGTGCCTGAACAAGTCACACATTGGCATTTGTGTGTAGTTTGTAATGGTGTCCCTATAAGTAATAAAGGAGTTAGTATTTTTGTATCAAATGCCTCAGACTTGTTTCTGGCTGTTGTATTTTTGCATTATGTACTTTTGGAACATTGGTGATTTTTTTTTTTTTTGCAGCAGCAGCAGTCCTTTTTGCCCTTTTGTTTTTCAGTAACATCCGAGTTGGAGAAAGGTTATACTTAAGAACAATGGAGAATAACTCCCACACACTGCTTTGTTTACCACCGAAAATGTATTAATCTATGACCACTTCATAGAATTATACAACTATGTACATCAGTCAGCCATAACATTATGACCACTGGTAGGAGAGGTGGGATTAATTGTGATTATCTCATTACAACGGGACTTGTCAGTGGGTTGGATGCGTTAGGCAGCAACTGAACATTTAGCTCTGGATGTTACTGTGATAGAAGCAGCAAAATGGGAAAGCGTATGAATTTGAGCAACTGTGACAAGACATAAATTGTGATGGTCAAATCACTGGGTCAGAGCATCTCCAGGTCTTGTTCATTCTCGATGTAAAGTGGTTAGAACGTACCAAAAGTATCTAAAGAACAACAACTGGATCTCATCTATGGGAGTAGAACATTATTACCACCTGTCTAATATTGTGTAGGTCCGCCTTCATCCACAAAAACAGCTCTGACCTGAGGCCTAGGCTCCACCAGATCTCTGAAGGTGTGCTGTGGTATCTGGACCAAGACATTAGCAGCCTATTCCCTGAAGTCCTGGAAGTAGAGAGGTGGACCTCCATGATCAATAGACCTGAGATTGGGATGTCCTTCCTTAGTATATTTTTGGTCGGTAGTAACCTCTGCAGACCAGGAACACCCAGGAAGACCTGCAGTTGTGGAGATGCTCTGACCCAGTCACCACAGTTACAATATGGACCTGGTCAAAGATACAGAATTAGAAAAATATACAGAATTGAGTATATTTGCAATTCTCTGTGCTCTCAAATTAGTACAAAGTGAACTGGGGCAGTGGACACACATGGACAATAACAGGAGAACTTAGTCTGAGGCTGCAGATGTATTTTCTGAATCTGAATACTAATGGATACCAGCTGAGTTTCTGATTATCAAGGGCTCATTCAGAATCAATTCTGAGCTTCTGAGATGTAAAAAATTGTGCTATTATCAGCCATTATGTGAATCACGTGACGCATGTAAATTGGATTCTGAGTGAAGGTCTTTTCAGGGTTATTATTCTTCACCCTTAGAAGTAAAAATAGTTTTTTCTCATTTTTTTTGTCAATACCATATTGAAAATTGTCAATTGTCCTCGTTAAATAGATCTGCGGCGACCAAATATTGCATACAGTTTAGTGTGAAATACTGTACATTTTAAGGGACATTTGCGAAGCATGGCAATGGTGTGGAGATAGACAGGCAGCTTTGTGAACATATTTTAAAGGTAATTTTCTAAATCATCTTCCACTGTTCAGCTGATTTTATTGGTTCACTCCACAGGCTGGGACTGTGGCGACCTAGAAGAGCAGCTTGGAATTGCATACTACCTCAGAACAAACCCAAGCTCCCTGCTGTTGTCAAGTCAGAGTCTGACTGTGAAGGACCTGCTGTTAACCAACCTAGGACAAAAAGTGAGGATAAAGAAAGAAAAGTGGAATCCTTTTTTTTTTTTTTTCAGCTTAACACTTGGGAGTAGTGGTAAAAGAGGTCAGTGTCAGACTTCTGAATAAATTTGACACTGCAGACTACAGTGGTGAACTGCATATCTATCAACAAGGGAGCACCTCTGTCAAAAAATAAACAGAATTTGGATTGGGGAAAGTGTCCTGAGAGTTAACTATGAAATTCTGTCCATCTGGTTCACAGGGGCAGCCATTCCCCCAGCATTCCCTTCAGGAGCTGGTACTTAATGAGGATGAGAAGAAGCTTCTGGCTAAAGAAGGGGTGGACCTACCCAGCAAACTGCCTCTATCCAAGGTATACAAAGAACACACACACACTTACATACATATATAGGGCAAACACGTCTGCTCACATTCACTGCTACGTCCTGTGCCTTCTCTAAAATTTCCACACGCATCTAAGCCTAGATCTAGATCCCCAGTTACACAACCTCTACCAGTCTCTCCCCACACCAACCCAGTTTCCTTTCACTTCCCCTTTCTTCTTCATCCCTTCTTGTCCCTATTTCTCCCATGTGTTTCATCTCCCTGTCAAGTCTGAAGAGAGGGTTTTGAAGAAGATCCGGCGGAAAATTCGCAACAAGCGCTCTGCTCAAGAAAGCCGGAAGAAGAAGAGGGAATACGTTGATAGTCTGGAGGGAAGGTATGAGCCGCTTACATTTAGCATCCTCCCTCATATCTCTGCATACAATATCCTTGGCCTAGAAGATTAAACTTTAATCTGCATTAATTTGTTCTGCTCTATATGCACTATACAAACATCCAGTTTTGTTCAACACTTAAGTGAAGATCATCTGTGCAATGAGACTGGATTTATAAAGATGAAATGTTCATTTTAGAGTTTTCTTTCACTCTAGCTAAAGTTTTGTTCATGAGAAAGTTTTTTAAAAATTTACTCGTATGAGATGTGTATCAGACCTTTGTTTGGAAAAACCCATGCAGCTCACAGCACCAGCGGTAGTTTGTTTGGAATAAAAAAACAAAACAAAGCACTACGCACAGTCAGTGGTGTCTTTCATGGCTGGCTAAACTGAGAAAGACAAGACACTGTCACAAACCTTCTGAATATGAACAAATGCTTCATGGAGCTGGACACAGAGTTATTATCTAGAGACTTCAGCCCCGTGCATTACACCACAGAAAGAAAAAAACATTGTTACAAGAGAAATTGCCAAAACCAATGTGGGTCCCAATGAACATTACACGGACTAGGGTTTTCCAAACTTTTTCAGCCTTTCAGACTTATACAAGACATCTGTTGTCTCTGTGGGACCCCAACGTACAAAAACACACCAATAATTTCCATAAAATATTCATTGTATTGACTCTTCCGTTGTCAACATGACATTAAATAAATGCACCGCATATTCACTGTGTTATGCACATTAGGGTCAAAGCTGAAAGTCTGGAACAGAATATAATGTCTGTCACAGGTAGAAAAACAACATCAATCCACAGTTTCTGACAATAACAAGTAATGTTAGTGAGTGACACACAGACCACCAGATACTACTAGTAATATTACTACTACTCCTACGACTACTACTACTACTACTAATAATAATAAGTGAATGTGTCTCCGTAAATGCTTGAATAGTTTAAATACAGCATGTAAATGAACCTATTGTGCTGTTTTTCATTTTGTTTTGTTTTTTTCTCTAAGATGGTCTCGATTGTTGACTTGTACTATTATTTCTGTTTTACTTGTTCACATATATGTAATTTCATTGCACTTTCGGAATAAATCACTAAAATCAAATTCAAATTAAAATACGCCAAAACTATGTCTGACATAGGTTTGCATATTTATAAAGATGATTTAGGCTGAACACATCTACAAACGTCAGGCTGGCCAACTTATTATCTGCAGATCCAGATAGTAGACGGAGTGGAAGGATAGAGTGTACAGACAGCTGCACAACATGATTTGCAGCCTGACTTCAGAACTAAGAGATGACTAAGACCACAAAGTGGAATTTCTGTAACATTTACAAAGTGCTTTGACAGACATAGCACAGGAAGCTCAAAAGACAGCGCAACAACAGAAAATGCACAACCCTAAGGCCAAACAAATCCCAAAGAGACGTTCAAGTTAAAATCAAGAAAAACAAAAAGACCCATGGTGCTAGACAGAAAGAGAGTCAAAATAGCAGTTTAATGAATACAAAAAGAGGATGAAGACATTAAATGCAGATGACAGTTAGATACATCATTTCATTGTTAAATACTTATTTTAGGTCCTGACCCTAATATTGGGAAAAGTAGTAGTCATTATTAATATTTGCATCCATTCTACTGTGGAATGTGCTCTCAATATGGTATTTACTGTAATAGTCATGATCAGGAAGAGAATTAATATGGATTGTGGATCTGTGAGAAGCCCAAACTTAATCTAAATCTAAAGGTGTGCATTATTTATTTTTAGTTGTGTTGCATTTTTCCATAATTCCTCATATGATTAAACATATGCATAAATAATGAGTTTTAACAGAACTGTCCAGTGTGCCGTAAAGCTCTACACCGCACTTTTTAGATGCAAATTTTCTTCTTTACACATTCATTAGGTCTCTCAAAATAAGATGTTATGTTTAGCCTGAAATTGGCCCCTGGTTTTTAGACTTTTGACACTATGTTTCAGGCATGGACAGAGTTACATACATTATAGAATCGCGTATGATAAACTAGTTAGCTAACTAGATAGGTCATGCTGACAGCTGTTATGCATCAACTGTGACTTCAAATGGATTCATATTATTTCACTTTAACATTGCAGCTGCTGTGCATCCAATCTTTTATTATCTCCTTTGGGGTCAGTTTGACAGGAAACCCTGCACAGTGTGACAGCCATTGGCACAAAAGAGCAACTAAACTGCTTTGTACCATAGTTTGGGAGAATGAAACAGAGGCTGACGATAATTTGTCATCTCGGTATCCCACAATAGAGTCGAGTGAGCTTTTGCCAAGCCAGAGCTCATTTTAGTCCTCCTCCTCCTCTTCCAGGCCGTGGAGAATGAGCCCTACAACACTTCCAGCCTGTGTCATCAAATAACCTATGTTAATCTCTTCTGCCTCCCACACATTGGCTCTTCCACCCAAGAACACCTCCGCAAGCAATACAGAGTGGTAGAGCTTAATTCATATTGTAAGACTTGATTTTCAGGAAAATGGACAACTCAGCAATGTTCCCATATTTCTCCAGAGTACATTGATGCACTACTGATGCAGACCTTCATAAAGTCTTCAATGCACTGACTTGCCATCGCTGAATAGAGCTGAATCTCAAATTAGAACAAGCAGAGGCAGAGAACTGAGAAGAGTAGCACTGAGGCCAAACACGGACAAACACTGGCCAATGCTGATTAAATTCTGACTCAAGAAACTATGGTGTATTTCTCCTGGATCCATAAAAACAAGTACACATTGTAAAATCAGAATCACTGAAAAGACGTAAACAAACAATACCTGACACTCTGAAACACTCTGAAACAGCACTGACTCAAGATGGCAAGATATTAGTGTTAGCATTTTCAAACCTCTGTTTAAGTCACCAGGAAATAAATTACAACGTTAATGTGCATCACCTACATGTCTGTCAAAACACTACAGAAACAGAGCTTTTTCACTCTAACTTTCAGTCCAACACGGTGAGTGTGTAGCTTTACCGCTGCAAACAGATGTTGCAATAGAACAAAAAATAAGCTTTCACTTTTAATTAATATAAGCCGTTTGACAGTAGCATAAAGCAGAGACAAAGAGGTTATAGGAAAAAGACTAAGCTGGTGGAAAAATAGCTTAGCAACTGTGTGATTCTGTTGCTATGGAATAAGTCAATAGTGTTCAGTACTTGTCAATAAGTTCGTCAATCTGAATTAACTTTGACACAAAAGTTGTTTTGTAGCCACAGTACAGTATTTCATAATATTTTAGAGTTTTTGTTTTCCTGGAAATTGATGTAAAAAAAAAAAAAAAAAAAGATCATCCGACCCTCAGGGGCAGTCTAATGACAGACATTTTTAGTGACTCAGAAAAGACAGTGGAGAAAGAGACATACAATGACATCAGAACCTTTGACTGTGTGGCCTTTCTATTTACATATTTCCAATGTCTGATACCACTGGGTGACAAAAAAAAAAAAAACTTTTTGTGTTCGATTGGAGGAAAATCATGTGATCTTGATTAAATCAGGCACGCTGATTCTAAATCTTAATTTAGAATTTCTGCAGCATGTTATGACTTATGCAACATGTACAAAATAAAAAAATAAAAAATACATTTCCAATCTTGTAATAATAATAAAGCAAGTTAACCTTTAACCAATGGGAATGGGACTTCACCTCACTTTACTCAATTTTCACCCATTAAAACACTTTCTTGAAATTTAATGTCCTTCCCCAATGATTACAAAGTCTGCCAGTTACGATCAATGAAAAGGACCTAAGTACATGCTAAAAACCTGAAAAATGCTAGTATGGAGAAGTTGTCCTCACAACATTCTTGTTATTACATGAAACGTGTTAACCAATTTGTACTCCACTAGATGTTTCATAGAAACTTTA
This sequence comes from Apogon talboti, assembly GCA_037367365.1. Taxonomy (NCBI): domain Eukaryota; kingdom Metazoa; phylum Chordata; class Actinopteri; order Kurtiformes; family Apogonidae; genus Apogon; species Apogon talboti. The sequence continues at coordinate 11,852,252 of JAPQRQ010000010.1, read as the reverse complement.
AGCAAAAAACAGCAGCCTGGTTTTTTCTAGTTTGTGTTACCTTAGCACATTAATTATCCTTCAGCAAAATTGTCCTTTATGAAAGCCACAGCTTGATGTTGTACAACCAAAACAAATATGTCACATAATATATTTAATGACTTTGGACAGATGCCGCTCTGGATAAATTAACTGTGATACTTTAATATTTCCTTCATAACAGTTATATCAATCAAAATTAAGTCATGTGTAGAAATCATCTAAGTTTCCTCTAATCTCAAACTAGTCTTTTTATAACCATCCATAAATCCATAATTAGAACTTTATCTAGACTAACTGTGTGCCTTCGAGGTCACATTCAGGTTTGAGCTACTTCGCCTCTGGATAACAAAAATTTAATCATGAAGATGTCATTCTCACTGAGCAAAGTCAGCATTTGCGGGTAATTAAGTCAGCTCCATGGAGATTCTATCCACAGGGAATCTTATCAGAAAGTCAGAGGGCCACAATGGAGGGTGATTCACAGTGACCAAAACAAGCAGACAGCAGAAGAAGAAGAAAGGGAAGGCAAGGGTGGAGGCGCTGCATGGCCGAATAGGGCTCCAGATAACACTGTCAACGGATATTAGAAAAAAAGAGAAACAAAAGACACAGTGCACTGTTGTCATATTATTTGACGCTGTTTCCTTTGTTTCATGCGTCCATGCTCCCTCTGTCTGTCCCTTTCTTAAGGATGTCTGCATGTAACGCTCACAACCTTGAACTGCAGAGAAAGATCCACCAGTTGGAGGAAACTAACAAGTGAGTCTAATTGATTGACTTTTTTTTTATTTATTTATTTATTTATTTATTTTCTAAGTTTATGTTTGGGGATTTTGTGCTTTAATTAATAGCAGATAGAAGAGAGCAGAAAACGAACAGAGAGAGAGAAGAGTGACATGCAGAAAATGTCACCCAGACTAACAAGGGAACTAGGGATGCTGTGGTTCATGACAACAGAGCGTCCCTAGATGAAGGCCTTATTTGATATGCTTTAACCCCTGAATGTTTTTGTTGAATAAATAATTGAAATAACTGTCATTCGATTTCCAGATTAATCAAGAAAATATCTCATCCATATCTATAATCCTGGCTTCTGTAAAAACATGGAAATGATCACAAATGTAGAGAGAAATAACACCACAGTGGTTGTCTGTGACGTCCCTGTTGATCTTCGTCTCTTCTTCTAACTTTTGGACTTGTTTTCAAGTCACTATTTTCTCTGTGTGAATCTTGACTCATCCTCCTCCAGTTCTGCATCTGTTGTGTGTCGGATTACGTCTATCAGTTTTATTGATCCACATTGATTTTGTCCCTGGCCCCTCCCTCTCAGATAGCCACCAAACTTTCTACTAGTTGAAAATGAGGTCTGATGCTGCTGCAAAACTACCAAAGTACAAAACCCATCCAATTTCAAAACCTCAGAAGTTCCTCTGACTTTTCTCTCTCTTCATCGTGCTACCTCAGTATGCTCAGCTTTCTCTGTGATGCTGACAGAGCGCTGCAGAGAATTGAAACAAAATGTAGGAAAGTGCTGTGTATGCATACATTTCATTCCGTGTGCCGCACTTCTTTTTGCTGCTTTAGTTGCCACTGATCACAAACTATGAAAAAAATATGCCTGTATAAGATACCAGTGGCCCCTCGTGCAAAGTTCCCCCCATCATCTTGCTGTCTATGCTTGATTGCAGTGTTCTGTTGGAACAGCTAAGGCAACTACAGGCTCTGCTTGCTAATAACTCCAGGAAGACAACACACAGAGGAACCTGCATTCTGGTAGGATGTGTAACATAACATAACATTACATTAATTTAAACCACTGAGAGTTTGCTAAGGCACACGATCTGCACCCACCGATAATAGATGCAGGTATAGATTTAAAACTGACCTTAACAGTGCCCGAGCACATCATTAAAACCCGTAGCCTGTGCTCTCCTGTTGATACTGCTGTGCTTACCTCCAGGATGTAACTCTAATCAAATGTCTGAAAAAATTGGTTTATATATTGTGTCCCCTCTCGTCCCGTACATTTACTTTCTGTCACTGTTTTTGACCGTTGTCTGTTTTTATGCCCAGGTTTTGCTCCTGTCCTTCTCTCTGCTCATTTCCTCAAATCTTCAGCCAGACCCGTACAGCCAGCTCAGCCAGGGAGACTACACAGAGACTAAAGGTTTGCAGACATACACACACACACACACACACACACACCTACACACGCACACACACACACAGACACTCATTTTCTCTAACGCGCACATTCTGTGTCCTCATCTCCATGTCTGTTCCCTTCAGTGCTGTCGCGTACCCTGCAGTCGATGGAAGTACGCGACGTGCCTCCTCCTCGTCCCCTTCCTCTCCTCTCTGCCTCCCGGGGATTGGAGGCACTGTGCAGCGGAATGGAGAAGTTCTGGTCTTGGACAGATCTGCCTACTGCAGATCACAGGCACCGGGATGATCACTGATCTCCTTGTACGCCCCTGGAGGAGAATGAGTGTAGGCTTGCTTGCAAGCTCAGCATCTAAATGAGCAGTTTAATTGCTTTTCAGCACCTGTTTCTCAGGTTGACCCAGGTGTTATTGTCACTGGCTCTGTCATCCAGTCAGTGAATATTCTGATATTCACACATTCAGATGGAGAACGGTGAGAAGGGCACACAGACTTATGCGATTATGGTAACACTTTATAATAAGGTGCATATATTCAGCATGAACTAGGTGATTATTGACATACATGCTACTACTATAGTGGCTTTTTATTAGTCATTATATTCATTCATTAGGGTCATTCTCTAGCAGCTCTTCCTTAATGACATCTTGAATACCGTGTGTCAGTAGTAATTAAGGGAGCCTTCTGGACATGAATTACAGTCTTATTATGCTTTGCTCCATCTTTTAATTGCTATAAAACTATATGCTCAAATAGTCAGAGGTCTTTTCTTATATTATATAACCACAAACATTAAATGTTAATCATATCCAAATAACTCTAAATGAACTCTTTCTAACGCAGAACATTACCTGTTCTAATAGGAGATCTTACCCATAACTAATTCACTTTTAAAAAACTAACTATTGAATTAGTTATAGGAAAGACCTCATTTTGGAACAGAGAACATATTCAGTTATTTAGATACCATTTACATATCATTTGTCGATAGGGTTTGTTTCACAACAGTAGACCGTACTTATTAAGCACTATTATGGAGATGGACTATTCTTGTGTGTCACAAGAATAAGGCCCATATTGAATACTGAGAAAGACTGTAATTCATGTAAAACATCCGAACTTACAAAAGATAAGCAAACAAAGAAAACTGTTAATGGCCTCAATGCTTCAAACAGAGGTGCTTAATCAGGAACTGTAAAAAGTTAATATCCTTCTAATATGTATGATAATAAATATTTAATAATGAATATATGAACCTTACCATATGTTTACATTTAGTTGTGAACAATTGAGTCTAATGCATATGGTGGGTTATGCATTATTAAAGACATATTATTGAATGTGTAACAAACAGTCTGATGCTGTCATTCAACTGTAAAATGATACACTGTAGAATACATGCTGTATCTTATTTTCAGTAAGAACTTTAATGATTTTAGGTTTTTGACAGTATGGTACAGATTGAAGAGCACGCAAGAGAATAAAAGCATTTCTTTATTAATTTTGAAAGCTCCTGTCATGCTTCTTACTGCAGTGCCATGTGTGATTTGCATCTCAAAAATAATGAGGCAATAAGTGAAAATAATTATTTGGCCTCACAACAATGGCTTTGTTTTTAAGCAAACAGTGCCCTAACTTCAATAAAACCTCCTAATAGGCTTTACTTTAATGCCAGTTGTCAACACAGGGATGCGGGCTCTAGTTCTGAAAAATATCAAAGCTGAGCTTTGTAGTTCTACATGAAAGCCACTTGTCTGTCTCATTTAGTTAAATCTCAAGACTCCAACCTCTGCTTTGGAGCTAAAGCCTTGTTATAATATTTATTAAAAAATAAATTATGATGCCACTCCATAAATGCGGTTGTTATAATGAGTCACAAATTGCTGCAAAGCTGACTTTTAAGATGAAGATGCATAATTTAGCAGAGCTGATTTTAAGCCCGCGGAGATTGTCAAAAAATAAGGTTTCCCCACCTTCATATTTTTCTCAACACATTTCACTGATGAAGTGATCTTAACAGCACACATTAGGGGAGGCAAATGTCAGCAGCTTGAAAATCAATTCTACCAAATAATGCACCTCCGCCGTCTTATTTCTCTGTTCTTGATGGAGTGATGTTGCCACCGTATTTTCGGGACTGCACAGCGAGACTTTCCCAGGGGTCTGACTATCTCTACAGCTCTGAATTCTTCTCTGCCAAATAATGTGTGACTGAAACTGCCTTCAGTAACAGAGATAAAACAACTAAACTGTTAGTCTTGTCTCTGGTTCGCTGATGCAGTGTCTCTCTCTGTCCTATATTCCACCCAGAAGAACATCCACTATTTGCATCCTTATTTCTTCTCCTGTCTGTTATATGTCACAGCTCAGACAGCTTATCTACAAAAACATCTCCACAAGACCTCGGCCATAAATCTCCGACAAAACATACATCTTAAAGGACACAGAGACAGTAGGGAAGTAGATTTTTCATGCATATTCATTAGGCATAATAGATATGCAGCGTGTTATATTCTATTAGTGTGATGTCCTGCCTAGTGTAAGGGTCAGAAGTGAAGACATGTTATGTATTTGAAAAATGGAATGTAAGGTTTAACAATTAATTTCATATTACAGGGAAAAGTTAATTCATGTATCTAAGTTGACTTGTTAAAAATATATTGACAGTGTTTACCCAATTAACTATTTACATTTATGTTTGCATAATTACTATTTACACATTAGTACATTTAAATATTTTTATTTGAAGTATACAACCAGCTAAGATAATTTGTTGAATCTGCCTTTCTAAATCAAGTTACTGTTACCCATTAAGCATTGCTAGCTCCTGATTGGCTAGTTGAATCAGGTGAGCTTGTTTCAGAAAGTGCTGTGGCTGTTTTCTGCTGGGTGGAATGTAAATTCACTGTTTCCAACAGAAATGCGTCCCCATCCTACTGACTCATTTTATTAAGAGTGAGCCATCAACCACCAACGAACCCTCACGTTACACTAGTAAAGAATGAGGGCAACATTGAGATCAGTGTTTGCACCTGTTTTGATGGTTCAAACAACCTCTGCTCACTATATTAAAGGGAAGTCAGCTCAGGGCAACTCAAATGTCTTATCTTATATATTGTAAGATAAGAGATAAGTTGATAATTTTAATTACAATTTACAGTAACATAAGGAGTTTACATGCAAAGTTTAGTTGTACTAGTTTGGTCTTAACCCTCTGACACCAGCCGCCAGCGCCCAAAACTATATACCAGGGGTGGGCAATCCTGGTCCTCAAGGGCTGGTGTCCCTGCATGTTTTAGATATTTCCCTCTTCCAGCACACCTGAACGCCATTACGTCGTTATCAGGCTT
>JAPQRQ010000010.1:11835964-11846618 GCA_037367365.1 Apogon talboti | reverse complement strand
ATCCGGTGCGCCTTATGTATGTGTTAAATACAGAAATAGCACCTGTAACTGAGACTGCGCCTTTTAATACGGTGCGCTGTATGGTCGCGAAAATACGGTAGTAACTTTTGAACCACTAATGCTATAAACTCATGCAAATAATTCAGGATAAATGCAGTTTCTCAGCTCTTCCCACAGAATCAGATATGACCCATTTGGACATTCAGAGGCTCATAAGTGAACATGGAAACGCCGTCATGTTCTGCAGCATTGATTTACCATTAAAACCTATACAGTTTGACAAATAAGGCCTTATGTGCTGGTCAGCATGAAGCTAAGTTTGACAAATGGCAGTGTTTGTAGATGCTTGTTTTTCCATTCGGTTAATGATACATTTTGCTGAAATAGTCATTTTTACTCCAGTTTTCTCTGTTTTCATATAAAAACCTTTGACTTTACTCAGAGCTTTATGAACACCTCAGTAAATTAAATATAGGAAAATACATGATTTGAATGCATGAATGTATTATAGTATTATAAGTAAATGGGGATAAATCATAAATGCCACCACAAAAATAGTTAAAAGGTTTTATGATACAACCCCAAATAAAAAATAATTTGGATAATATTGAAAATGCAAATTGAAAAAATGGAGCAATATTAACATTTGACTTCAGTTCATTTGTAAGTGTACATCTATTCCTACCATTTTAGCCTGTAAGACGATCAAGATAAAGCTGTGACATTTAAGCGTTCACCACTTAAATATAGGCTACAGAGAAAGAATTGAAATGACAGGCATCGGTACAAGTTAAGTGCCTCGAGGTGATGTCAATGCAACACATTAGTCAACACTCAAACGTATATAAAATTATGTTGAAAATGTGATGAAATATGGAAATCTGCTGGCTTTATGTGGACGATTATCTCAATTATGTATGACAACTGCAGTTATCTTATAAATGTAATTAGATCATTATGTAGTACTGTCATAAATGTACTTTATATTCATTTGAAGGATGCTACTTTTCCAAACTGAATATAAAACTATGGCGATAGATACAAATTTTATCTTTACAAAAGGTAAAAAACTGAAATATTGATGAAGCTGCTTTATGATTTACAAAGAGTACTGCTGCGGTGCGATCAAAACTCATAGGTGCAGGTAGAAAATTAATTCGAATATCATTCACTTCAGAGTTACCACTTACCAGAAAGAAGTGCTGGACATGAAGAGACCAAAAAATCTTCAGTTTAGATGAGGGGTGTTAAACATACGGGCCAGAATTGACCCACTTAACCATGTGCATTATAACTTGCAGCTCACAGTTAATCTACAAAGTCACAAAACATTTAGTAACTTGCAGAATATTGTTAAAATTGCACTTACTTCTCTTGGGACATTTCAGGTTCTTAATATTTGTTTGGGTTATTGAGATTTTTTGTGAAAGGATAGTTTGCAGATATTTTCATACTATAACTGTACTTTTTTTACACTCTAAAACATAGACAGAAGTTTGGATTTGGCATTATTTATAGGTGATTGTATTATTTTACTGGTCATATTGGGATCATATTGGGCTGTATGTGGCATCTGAACTAAAATGAGTTTGACACCACTGGTTTAGTCTTGGTTTATCCTATCATGACACAGGAAAGTATTTACTTTGCATTCACGAGTCATATTTCGCAGTAAAACTGAAAGGTTACTGATTGTTTTTACGTTAAGGGTTTGACTGACTCTTCATATAAAGGTCTAGCTAGTGTGAATAGATGTGAATATGAAATGAAAATAAAGCATTTCATTTTCCTCCTACCATTGCAAATCACAAGGTTTTTGTTTTATGTATTTGTTCAATGCCCGTTCCCTTAAAGAGCGCAAACACCTTTAGAAGAACTGACTGGGTCTTTCACATTTCTCTATAGCTGTATTTTGTGCGTTGCAGCGATATGGAGTGAACCATTCAGAGGATGAACTGAAATTCCTTTGTATGTGAGACACTGTCAGAGTCAGTCAGCTAAATGTCCTTGATCAGCCAAAGGACAGCATCTGTGAGGCTTGTGGAGCTCACAGCAAAGTCATCCTGAGCAGAGGAGATATGACCACAGTAACTCAATACCACCTATTGTTAAGGACTGTGTAATGCCAGGGAAATCTCAATTGCAGCAATTTAAAATACAGTTATCACTTTCTGAAATAAATCTTCTTTCACAGTTTCCGGAGTGTTCCCCAGACATTGCATGGAAAAGTAAGATGTTTCAACAGGGCACACTTCAACTTCAGATTTACTTTTCAATGCTAATTCCTTCGACTCTATTCTCAAGTAATTACACAGGACAAAGTGGATCTCACTTTCAGAACCCTGTTATGATTTTGTATTTTGAGGGCAACCTGATGAAAATTGAATACGACAACTATAATTGTCACTGAAAGCTTGTGTAGAATACAAATAAGCAACTACTCAGAGAGATTTATAGCTGGACTCTGACCGTATATTAGTGGATGCCTCCATCAGGAGGCACAGATGTTATGTTGGACAGGGTTCAGCCACTGACACTGCCACATAAGGAAGACATCAATTACTGAATCTCAAATGCATGAAATATTAGAAACTCCTGTTGATGCTGACTGTGGATTGAAGTCCAGTCAGACCTATTAGGGATGACTGAAGAAAGTGACTCTAAATTTCTCCCTGAAGATTGCATTTTTAATGAGGCTGCTGTTTTCTTATTTCTCAGATGCACATACAGTCAAAGCCATGCATACAGTCTTGCATGTCACCGTTGATATTCACGCGTTGTGTTCATACCAGCAGTGACCTATAAGAAATGCAAATCAAAAAAATCTCTCTCTCTCACACACACACACACACACGCATACATTGGCTCTCTCTCTCTCTGTCTCCCAAAGACTGAAAACTGTTTGAAATTTAATCTGCCCTTCCTCTGATGTGCATCATCACTTCGGATATGCATTAACCCTTTACAAACCTGTGCATGCATAGGTAACCTTAGTGAAGATTTCCTGCATGGTTTAATGTGACGTTTTATGCAGGCGTGATAAAACTGACATTTAATCTGTCTGCGAGTGAAAATAAGAAAGAAAACACAATGACAGAAAAAAGAAGACCTGAGATGCCTTCTCAGAGCTTTATAACATTCACATCAGGGTAAAACAGCTGAGTTCTTTTAATCTTCTGCTGTGTTTCGCTGCTTATCGCTTATTTTCACACAATAGTTAATAAAAACAGCCTTCCTCTGTTCAGGAGCTGTACAGAAGAGAAATATTTCACTGTTCTGATTTCACTGATGAGAAATTGGCATCATCTGCGTGCTTTCCTCATATATTGTGTCTAATAATCTTAAGAGTACAGAGATCGTGTGTGTGTGTGTGTATATTGATGTGTCCATGTGCGTGTCCAGCAGTGCGCCACGGAGCGGTGGATGAGAATCCACGAGTATAAAAGCCTGCAGCCTCAGGATGCTGAAAGCGTCTGGGAAAGCAGGGGCGAGTGAGTCATGTCAGACTTAAAGCGGGTCGGATTAAAGTAGGAAACCACTGATCAATCCTTATTTTGCACTTCTCTTTACTTGAGGGAAAGATACCATGCGAGCAGAAGCGCGTTTACGCACGGAAATCACCGAGATCAACTGTGCAACGTTGATGTCCCTCTGAGGTTTTTGCAAAAAAAAAAAAAAAAGAAAGAAAAAAGAAAGAGAAAAAAATATTGAAATATTGACTGGTCGTGGATGATGGAGATCTTTACACTTACCTCTGTGCAGCATCTTTTTGGAAGTTAGTCTGGAGGAAACCCTGTTGAACTTCTCCAAGTAACTGGGCTTTTCTGTGAAGAAGCATGCAGAACAGCAGCAGCGCCTCCGGACCTCTGACCGCGCTGAATGTGTGCGGAGGTGAAGAGGATGAAGGCGAAATCACCAAACTGGTCAACCCCACAGGAGCAGCCTCCAACCCGGCAGCTTTTAACCTCTCCCTGAACTGCTGGCTCCACATCCTGTCCAAAGAATCCTCCCTGGACCTGCACGGAGACAGCGCGAACCTGGCTGTAGGTTTACTTTAGGATTTATCTAACGTGTTCTAATTCCAGATGAATAGAATGAAATAAAACTGCTGTGAATGTGTTTGACTATTTCACCTTACATGTGGGACTATATTTTTCTTTCATGAATGTTTTGGTTTGTATATTTGCATTCATTATCTCTTGTGGCAGCTTTCCATAATGACTCCTCACAGTCAGTGTTGTTGTATGTATCCGACAGGTGCGCATCCTCATTGCGCTGGTCTACCTGGTGGTGTGCGTCCTGGGGCTGGTGGGGAACCTCCTGGCCCTCTTCCTACTCCACTCCCGCCGTAGGGGGCACCATCACTCATCCATCGATAGTTTTGTGATGAGCCTGGCTCTGACTGACCTCCAGTTCGTTCTCACCCTGCCCTTCTGGGCTGTGGACACAGTGCTGGACTTCCGTTGGCCCTTTGGTCGGGTCATGTGTAAGATCGTGAGCTCGGTCACCACCCTGAACATGTACGCCAGCGTCTTTTTCCTCACGGCCATGAGCGTGACACGTTACCACTCTCTGGTCACCTCTCTGAAGATGGACAGTCCCAGGATCGGTACCACTCGGGCCAAGTGGGCGAGTTTGGCCATTTGGGTGGTGTCACTGGTGGCTACACTGCCTCATGCTTTCTACTCCACCACAGTCCAGGTTTGTATCATGGAAACGTTAGACTGAACTGTCATGTCCATGTGTGTGTGTGTGTGTGTGTGTGTGTGAGAGAGAGAGAATAACTCACCAAGATATACATCAACATTTATGAAGCTTGATATTAAAGCTGCAGATTATGAAGAAAATCTGTATTGGTTATGACATGAGTTGTTGTAAATAAACCTCTGTTGCCATAAAAAACAAATTAATCTGAACACAGTTAATAGTGAAAATGCATGACCTCCATATTAGAGATGAATCTGCACCAATATATTTCAGAGGCTGTGTGTATCAGCAGAACTTGACTCTGATAGTGACCAAAGACCATCAGGTTTATTATCTGGAAACTAATGAAAACCACAAATAGGTTATAGATTTTTCACTGTTCTTTTTGATGTGATTTGGACTGATTTTTATGTAACATATTCATTTAGGTTTGTACTCCATTGACTTAGTTGTTCTAGTCTTTCAGGGGAGTCGTGAATTAATCCTCCATTGCCTTTTTCCTCTTATTATTTTCCTCTGATAATTGACCAGAAATTGAAAATGCACTGTTAAAAATAATACTCCCTGCAAGTATTTAAAATGAATGGTCCTCTGGGGTTTCAGATTTCTTGAGGCTTTAATGATGAAACACTCAAAAGCACAATGAGTCCTGCTTTTTAATAAGCCTGACTGCTTATTATTCTTGATGTTTTAAGCTTCTCCACACTGAATATTTAAGATATAAATTTTTGGATTTCATGGCCTCTTGAGTCTATTTTAGCTGATGTACAGGTAAATATTAATCTTAAACTCACTAAGGGTGAATATCTGTCAGTTTGGCCTCAACATCACTCTGTACTTAAAGCAACGTATGACTTTCATCACAATTTTTTTTTTTTAAATTTGTAAATCCCCAGTGATATCCTCATTATCACTAATCCATTAGTTTTTTCTGTGCTAATGCACTTGAATCACTTCCCTCACGGTGAACAACTTCGAAGATGACACCATCATAAACACAGTCTGCTTGTTTACATAACAAACCCAAACATCACTCGGGTCTTTTCGGAAATTTTGTCGCGAAGTGCATTGTGGGAAGCGAAAGCGGTTTCTCACGGATTCGGCACGAAAATGAGCCACATCGCTATAGTGGATGGAGGTAAAGGCGACATTTGGGTTCAGCGCTCACGAAGAGACAGCGAAATTGCCGCTGCTGCATGGAATTCCCATTCCCACAATGCACTTCGCGAAAAAATTACCGAAAAGGCCCGAATGACATTTCGGTTTGTGATGTAAATAAGCGGACTGTGTTAATGATGGAGTCATCTTCAAAGTTGTTCACCGTCAAGCAGCGTCACCGGATTCATTTTAGAGGTGGGGGGGGTTGAATTGAATGACTGTCAGGCACACATAATTTTGTCACACTGTAGCCTAATGTCAGTGTGTATTTTTAATCGCAATCATCAGATCAAGTCGCCTTTGATACAAGAGTCTGTCTTTTGAAAATGGAAATAAGAATTTATGTAATGAACTGCAGCACTGCTGAATATGAAGTTGCTCTTTTTCCACACAGAGGGGTGGATAGGCATTTATCTGTTGTTGTTTGTCAGTGGTAAAGTGTGTTATTAGTGAAATAAATAGCTTCTTGTATGTCGCTCTCCCATCGCCGCTGTGGTGATGAAAGAACAGTGGCTGTTCACTCATCAGTGGTGCTCAAAACGCACAGACTGCAGCGGCTACTTTTCGCCTTATCTCTGTCCAATATTCTTCCTGATCTCGCTCATTGGGCTTGTGTGCATCACTGTGTCTCTTTGAGGACAGTGTTGCGATAAGTGAGTGCTGAGTATGGTGAATGAAAACTTTTAAGCCCATGGACATGATCGAAAACCCTCCGCATCAGTGCTTATATAGCTGGTTCAAGAGTCCGGTCACAACACCGTGGACAGCGCTGTTGGTGTGTGTGTGTGTGTGTGTGTGTGTGTGTGTGTGTGTGTGTACAGCTGCTCCGCGATCAATATAATGCTTCAATGGAAATAATTCCACCGTTACAAAGGGAAACGACATGAAGTGAGTAGGGAGAGAGAGATAGTGAGAGCATAGTGGGGTGGGGGGTGCGCAGTTGCAGGCTGCAAGTAACACGGACAGTGACGCACACGGAGGGCACAGCTGCAGAGGGCACAGCACTAGAACCCGTCCTGTTCGGTCTCCACTGAGAGAGATGCCTCTCGGTCACATCCTCTCAGCTCAGTCGGGTCCTGGCCTGGTGATGTGCCACTGGTGGAACCTGGCATGGGGGGCAGGCCCGTAAAGTGGGGAGACCAATGGCCCCCCTGACACCCCCCACCCCGTTGTAGCGCCAGTGCCTTGGGGGAAGTGATTCAGACGCGTAACCACAGAAAGACTAATGGATTAGTGATATTTAGACTATCACTGGGGTTTTAAAAATTAGAAAAAAAAATTGGTGATGAAAGTCATACGCTGCTTTAATGAACAACCCGCTGGACATGCACCATTCCCATGTGGTGTGAGTATCTGATCTCTCATAAATGACAGGTGAACTTAAGTCTGTGTTTTGACAGGGAATTCACTTTAAACAACAGGGAACCTGAGAATGTGCATTAGTGTCCATGAGGCTGTGTGATTGTAAAATTGATCACAGTTGGGACTTCAGCGTCTCTCTCGAATGCATTTTTCATTGTGTACATGAGTCAAAGTTTGTGTTCAGCTTATGGCCCTGCTCTTGTTTTCACAGGTATCTGCTGATGATGAACTATGCTTAGTGCGGTTTTCAGACTCAGATTCAGGACACTGGGATCCTCAAGTCTTACTCGGACTCTATCAAACACAGAAAGTTCTTCTAGGATTTGTTGTGCCCTTGATTATCATCAGTGTCTGCTACCTCCTCCTGCTGAGGTTCATACTGAGCCGCCGCATTGTTGGCAGCGCGGTCAGCGGGGGCGTCATGGAGAGGTCAGAGTACGAGAAGGGTCGCCACCGCCGTCGCTCCAAAGTCACTCGTTCTGTCACCATCGTAGTTCTGTCCTTTTTCCTCTGCTGGCTGCCAAACCAGGCTCTGACATTGTGGGGAGTGCTGATTAAGTTTGACTTGGTGCCGTTCAGTAAAGCCTTCTACAACACCCAGGCCTATGCATTTCCACTGACTGTGTGTCTAGCTCATGCTAACAGCTGCCTCAACCCTGTGCTCTACTGCCTGATCCGCAAAGAGTACAGAGCTGGACTGAAGTTGCTCCTGGTGAGAGTGTCTCACTCTGTCCAGAACGTTCTCACTCGGGCCCTCAGAGGGAGGAGAGTGGAAGAAGCACCACCCAGTCTGGTTATGGTTCACAAAGACATTCATATGTGATTTACTCTGACATACTAAAGGGAAAGAAGATTGTGTTTTCATTGGTGCCGTTTTTCTAACATTTTTCTGACTACTTCACTATCAGTTAAATACATATTAGGTTTTTTTTTGCATTTAAAGCACTTTACATTGATCCAAAGGGGCTCTATGTAGTATTGATATTCCAAACTCTCAACAACAGAGGGACGCCACGTACCAGAACACACTTATGAATACTAAAACCATCAACACTATGAATCCACAGACCGTGTCACTGATTAAATTAAGTATAAAGCTCATTGGTAAACGCTGCACACATCTGTACTATGGTATCGTCTTTGGCTTTCTAAGCCAGCTGGTTATTTTTACAGCCAGTGAAAATAACAGTCTCATAATATTGATGTGGGTTTCTGTGTTAGCCAATGTTTTCCATTATAGCTCTTCTTTTATTTCGGTTTTTAGACAAAACAGACAGTAAAACTACAAATCACCCCCGTTTTCCACACATTTTGTCTTTTTAAAAGCTGCACTAAAGGTTAGTTTGGAATCATCCAAGTCTTAACTGTGGATCAAAAAACTTAGCAAACATAATAACATAACTATTAGTAACTTTACATGTTCATAACCTTTATAATCAAGCTCACCAGTGGAGAAAAAAACCTGTAATTTTAGCATTAAACTCCATTCTATTAACTTAGAGCTGTGTCCAGTGGTGAAAACAACAACAGTACTTCTAGTTTTGCCACCTTTTGCACTTTCTTTGATTCTAAAAGTTGTTTCTTAGTGGTTCTCATCCCATCTGGGTGTTTTCTGACATTTTGGTCAAAGGCCCTATGTCATTAGTTTTCCTCAACTTAAGAGACTCTGTGACTCCCTTTAAGGGTCACATAAATGCAACAGTCCATCAATGTAAATAGATTCAGTTCATACTGTATCTCTACAATCCAGTACACTGGTGTCTTCAGTATAAATTCAGAGCCCTTTATTCAAAACAATCTAATGATAATTTTTGGTCATTTGTTTTCTTGAAAGTATAAATACTACATATAGCCCTTTTAACCCTATCCCTAAATGAAGATAACTCTGAATTCTTGAATTTAATGATGGACATGATGGCTGCTGATTATAGAGAAATGTAAATTGTTTTGTACTGTGTTAGAACGTTATCATGTTGTGTCACCAATCACACTATTTATGGCGATTTTTAGGTGCTTTGCAGTGATACAGGAAACGGAAATTTCTTTGAAGGCAAAACAAAGAAAAAATGGATGACGTTGAATATGATACGTAGGGAATAGTTTGTGTGGAATTTGGAAGATGAAAGTAAAATAAACAAATGTAAACATGATTATTCTAAACCATTTCAGTTGAATTTACACAACAATTACTATATTGTAATATAAACTGTTCTCATCATTCCAAATTACAAACACCATGATAGAAGTTTTGGCTACAGTGCCCAACCCTGATAAATCTATGAGGTGTCAGATTTTTATCCTGATGTTGCCTGCTGTGTCCTCATAACATTTATACACACATGCTAAAACTGAAGCCTTATTAACACTGAAAACTCCTTGGAGGGCAAGCACATTCTTCATCTTGATCAGAGCCTCTAATCAGTGGGATCCCAAATCCCACTGCGGGCTGATTTTCCACACAATCAAGCAAAGAATGTTTCACTAGTTGAAAGTGTTAAGTGAATTTTGTACTTTGAAGCTCATACACCCACACAGTCACCCATGTAGACTGTAAAAAAATAAGTGTCTGTCTGTTGAATATATATTTGTTATTGTGGCCAATGGGACACCTGAGTTTTCCACACTTTAATATGCACTGCAGCAGGATATTTATCATCAAATGAAGCCCGTGTTTGACTTGAGCGTTTCTTTCGCCGTGTGTTTGCTGCTCTGCTGTAAATTGCTTCGTGAACACATGTATGTATTGTGACATTAAATAAAATGAGAGGACAAAGTGGCTCGTTGTGTCTCGGTGCAGTTTATCTTGTCTGCAGTCACTTCCCTCACACATGAACAGCAACGGATTCACGAAGATGAGGTAGAATGAATCAGCCGCACAAAAGCTTTGCCACGTTTTTGCCCTTTTACAACCTTTGTATTCTGAAATATGGATAAGCAAATACCAAACACACATGCACTGTCCTTCTATTGTGTGTCACTCCTGCAGTAATTACCTTTCCAATCACAATCATAGATGTTATTCAAGGTCTCTGAGTGGGAGGACGTGAGGCCTCAAACAGGGAATCTCTGTCTTTCAGCTGTAAATTGAAAATCAAAAGTGTGATTTATGAATGAATGTTTTACCAGAATATGAGCTACATTTAGAGTAATAGCCTTTTCTGTGTGCACAAAGGAGAATATACTGTTGCAAGACATGCTTTATATGTGTCTCTTTGTACAAGGTTTTTATTACTATTATAAGACTAAACTTACAGAAACCAAGCTGCATAAAGAGAAAAACAGCATAATAATAATAATAATAATAATAATAATAATAACCTATATACACTGATCAGACATAATGTTATAATAATAATAACGCATTAGATTTCTATAGCGCTTTTCAAGTCACCCAAAGCGCTTTACATTATTGATGCATTATTCTTTC
>JAPQRQ010000010.1:11788192-11815261 GCA_037367365.1 Apogon talboti | reverse complement strand
ATCCATTGTACGCGCTTTGAGTATGCGTTAATAGAAAAGCGCTATATAAATCTAATCCATTATTATTATTATTATTAAATTGAAGACACAAACAGTCCACAAACAAACAGTAACTGAAGGTGGCTGTAGTAAAGGTCTGATGAAGCACCTCCAGGGAGCATTTAGTGATGTTCATGAGCTCCAGACTTGAGCTGGTTATTGACTGCAGAGAATCTTCTTCCAAGTATTTACAACATATCCTCATATTTATAACGACCTAGGTTGGTGCCATTACTTTTGAGCCTCTTAAAAAGGTTGTAATTCCTAAACAGTTAATGCAATATATTTGTTAAACCCCTTGAATTAAAACTGCTTCAATCAAGTTGTGATTGAAGTTCACCATTCATGGTACTGTTAATAGGCCACAACACTTCAGTCACATCTTGATTGCTTCGTTTCACAATAATTACGGTGGAGTGCAAAAAAAAAAAAAAAAAATCCTAAAATTTGTATCACTATAAAAACACCTGACTATACATTTCACCTTGTCTACACACTGGATTGTCATATGCAAAACATAAACCGTTTTACTATTCTCTTTATTATGGAAATATATAATGAACACTGCACACTGTGCACAAGTAGAGGACAAGCATGTTGATACATGCACATATTTTATTTAATGGAACTAAAGTCTTTTCCAAATTGCGTAGACTGACATTGAGACTGCAAACTCATTAATTATGTATCTACAGTTAAAAGACTTTATGACAGTTCCCTCATTTTTTTCAATGAAGATTACTTTGTTTGAAAAAGCCTTGGTATCAGTAATGACAGACAGCCAGTACACTGGTACTGGTATCATGAATAATTTCACAAATGGGGCATGAATAGTGTTCTCAATTCTATGAGTATCTGATATAGTTAAAGCAACATTTATGTTTCCACACAACTTGGACTACAATAACAAGAAAATTAACGTTGCAGTTCTAGTGTTATGGTTTTTAGAATGAGCTTGAGCTAACATTCAACAACCATGTACCGCCCTCATGTGTTCACATGGTGGTACTACAAGAGGAGGATGTTGAGCCAGCAGGTTAAGCCAGGATATTCTCATTAAGTCTTCCGAAAATAGAAGCATAATAATAATAAGACTGAATAAGGGTTCTGTTAAAAGAATAAAGACACAAAATGTGAGTATATACAGTGTCAATAAGAAGCAAATTCCACCTTTTAATGGAGCTCAAAAATCAGCTTTTTTCCAGTTATATCACTTGTAAACATTTTGATTTCTCTGTAGTGCCATTTTCTACTACATTGTCTTAACACTGGTACGGGAAAAATGAACTGCCAAATAAATAAATAAATAAATAACAACAAAAACATGGTAATAGCATCAGATATGATTTTCACATTCAGTCAGTTCCTTCTTTTTTTCTACTGTGTTTTGTTTCAAATGCATTTAAAAATGCAATGTGACCTTTTAAAGACACCGTGTTTTATGAATATACCTTAAAATGTGCATTTTAAACACATTCAACAAATGTGACAGAGTTACAACTATGCAATATACATATATAAAATATACATTATTACAATTATACAAAAAAAACAACTACTGTATAGCATCATTCTGTATCTTTTCATGCAACAAAGCTGCCACAGAAATACGGCACCATGCAGTTAAGATTTTCCTCTGTATGCACCTATGGAAATAAGTTGATGGCTGAATGATGGCTACAATTTGAGTGTATATGCTCTGGTCAGAAAACACAGCCAATCATCCTTATTTTGTAGAATAATTTGTAACAATAACAAACAGCAACCGTAATCATAATTTACTGACAACAGCATGAGTCTCCTATATATATATATATATATATATCACTTAAATTTGCCTATGATGTGTTAAATAACATATTAAGCTACACTGATGTCAAAATTTTGGGAAATATATTGGAAACTTTTGGACTTATTGACACAGATTTAAAGTAACATGTTTCAAAGGGCATAGTGACACGGTTTGAATTCTTGATCCTATTATGATGTAAGGACCAATGTGTCTAGAAAACAATTCAAATATTTTTAATACAAGCATTTATTATAAATCACAGTAATAAGCTAACGATAAGAGAAACTAAGATTTTTCTCATAGATGTGTGTGTTCCCTTGACCTGACCCTAAAACTATGCCTATATAAATTTATCTAGAAGCTGTATTGAAAAAATATTCATCATAAATGGGGTGTGCTTTTTCTAACAAAGCTAGCAATGCCAACAAACAACTGTGTGACAAGGACATGCTTGTTCAATATCCTGTGCACCCTGGAAGGCACTGAATGTGGGTTGACAAACACAACAGTCGATGTGGTTATCAGCCAAAAACAGGATATCATTCGATGAATGCAAGTTCAGAAGCTCATTAACTCTGTGTACAAGCTGTGGTGAGCAGCAGGGCTGAGATGTGTTGCAACAAAGAACTGCAGAACAAACATATTATTGCTTTTTAAGATGTCCAAGTTTTGAGTATAACTTTAAGCTGAAATTTTAAAAGTATGTGGCGACTAGTCCAGGTTTCACTCCAGCAACTAGTTTCTTGTCTAACAGGAGGTTGAGGAGACATGATTGACATGGAAAAGAGAATGTGAGGGGAGAAAAGCACTACAATGATCTGGTGTGAATCTCACCTGAAGTCAGGGATGCCTGCTGCAGTGCTAATTCCTGCTCCAGTGTGAACAACCAAATACTGAGAGTCTTTTATCAGCTGAGCAAGGGTCTCCACCTTAGTCTTCAACTCCTCAGGACCATCAAAAACCTGCCACAGAACAGAATACAACAGGCACAAAAAAGCTCAGTCAGCAATAATATAAGTAGCACATCATTTTTGTCATGGGATCTAAACATCAAAACCACATGGCATGACTAAGAGCTGAATATGGGTGCTTTCATACAGCACTTCATCAACGACAGTGATGAGTGATATGACCACAGTTTAAAAAAACCATTAGTTACCGAAATATATGTGGTAATATACAGTATATTTGCTTCAACTGCAGACAAGTCAGTAAGGATACAGCCAGCTTTCAATGGTCTTTGCGTCTGTAAAGCTCTAAGACAGAGCAAAATGTTCTAAATGGCTGCAGTATATAATTAATACATATATCAAAACAAAATGACACCATAGGTAACTTTTCAATGTTGCCTAATGTAATACTGAACAAGAAAACTACATAGCACTTATACATACAACTCACAGGCATATCATACAGACCATAGACCTAAATAGATGGGTCAGAGCAAGGAAAGTCACTTAAATAACTAATGTGAATAATTACTACGTGTTCCTCTGATTATATATAATAATAAAACATAATTATAGAAGTCTAAAAAGTTTGAATGCACTTCGTCCACATTTGCATCCTCAGACAAAATCGGCTAAGCTGCTAGCTTGTTAATTGTTTACCTGCTAACCGGCTAGAACACAGTAGAATATTTTACCTCAGGAAGACCGCAGACACCTTTATCCGCATAAGGTGAAAGTCCAGCAGCATAATTCACCGACATGGCGGTGACTGTACTGTATTCTCTATAATTTTAGATTTAAAGACTGTAGTAGTTGAAAGCGGAATGAAGCCCGGAGCCTCGATTTGATTGTTACTGTGATGACGTCATTGCTAGGCGCCAAAGTGTTGCATTCATGAAGTTCGGAAATAGCCTTTCCCGTTAGTTCCATAAAATTATGTCACTTCCTTTGTGACCCTGGCATTTTATTTTCGATAAAAACTTAACTCGTTGTCATGTTAATTAAGGTCGAGTAATGAAACTTGCAAAAAAAGAACTGGGTTAAACGACGAACGTGTTAATTTATTTTCATAGTCCTATCTTTCTCAAGATATTTCTGCAAAAATGTGTTTGCTGAGCAATAAGCTTTGCAATTAACACAGTAAGAAAGTCTTTAAAATGCAGACATTGCATTCTATTGGACGTCGACACACCTCACTTAGAATGGTCTTTTTCGAACTGTAGTATCCAAACATTCTTAGTGGTTTGAACGCAGCATGGGTCCATAGAAAAATGAAAGACATGTTCCAATTCTTTCAAGCACTTATGTTCCACTATGATTTTTTTCCAATAAATCTTTATTTTTCAGTTTTAAATAATGGAAAATAAAAAAAAAAAAAACACAGGTAAATAAAACAGTGAAGTGATCATCCACACAGCTACATGTACATCATCAGCTATGGTTCCTGTTGAAACAGTAAACCAACGGTCAAGACCACCTTCAAGAAGAAAATAGATTTTTGTCTGTCATATGTAATTATTATCCTGAGAAATTCAGTATGAAGTCCAAATTGTGTAAATTAAACAATCTGTACTGCTGATGCAAATCACACACAGAACACGCATACACTCTAAAATTTATATCAAAACTGTCCACTCTCAGCACGCTAATATGAAAGCTAGAAAGGAAAAAGAAATGGTGGGCTTGTTATTTTCCCACATCCAGTGACTTTCAGGCTGAGGATCTTTAATACCCCGACTGATACTGCAACATCTTTTGACAGACACTTTTCCTACAAAGACTAGTTTTGCCAATCAACCTAATATTGTCTTCACATAAATCACTCAGGCAAAGTTTGCAGACATTAAGTCTAATCAAATATAGGGACTAATGTAACAAATGTGTAGAGCGCAAACAGAAAATAAAAACAAAACAACAAATAGATCATAAAACATTCTGTGGCTTTCTTTTACACTGCTCTACAGTAGTTCTTTGGCTCCATCAGGCCTCTCAGAGAGTGAACCTGAGAAGAAATACAATTCTGATCAGGAATTAGTTTTGCCCCCCCACCACTGGAAAAACTTGGTCATCATACACAACTCTTTATCTGAGCTACTTCAAATAACATATTCCCACACTAAAAATGACAGAGAAACACATCCAACAGTAACCAGAAGAAACACGGCAAAGATCAATTTCATGTTACCAAAAATGTTCACAGGAGGACCTCACCCACTGATCCAACTGATCCTCCACAAAGAGTTCTCATGGCTTTCCGTCACAGGTCTTTTTTATCCTTTATCTTTTTTTTTTTGTTTTGTTTTTTTTTAAAAATCACCAAGCTTAGAACAGACCATAATGAAGGTAAACAGTCCACCAGTACAAGAGACAAAAACCTCCCAAGATGTTGCGGCATGCACAAGAGGTTTTCAAACACTGTCCTGTAACAACTCCGCTCACGGATACTTGTCCAAGTGAATGTGCAATTGTTTGCAGTGCACTGTTTAACACACACTGGCTGCGTGAAGTCCTTAATCTTCTGTCAGTCAGCGAGACCATCTAGAGATGAGTGATTTCTGGTTACAATTAAGGAAACGGATATGCAAAATTGAGGCTGAGCATAATTTGGGTTTGCACCAGTGCAAATGTTGCTTTTGTTGAGAGTGGGATTCACCCCACAATACTGTACAATGGGTGAACGTGATGAAGCAGTATTTTAAATGAGTCGCTCAAAGTTTTAGATCATAATGATAACAAATGAAGAAGAAGCTGGAGACTTTTGTGCTGGTGCAAATCTTACCACGTCTGACCCTTCTGCATCGGTGCATTGGTTTCAGTCTCTGACACGAGGCTGAGCAAAAACAACTCTATTCATTGGTTTAAAAGTGGGAGGCTTCAAATCATTCTTGGTTGTAGACCTTGAATATCTGGCAACCCGGGTAGAAATAGTGGGGTAGCATACGTCAGCTAGATTTGAAAAGCATGTCAGGACTCCTCATTGCCCGAGTCGTCTTCATCATAGCAGCAGTCACCGTCCCCGCCCTCCACGTCCTCATCGTCATAGTAATAGTCATAGAAGAGGTCGGAGCCTTCATCGGGAGGCGGGGCACGTGTGCGGACACAGTACTCGGCCAGTGTGGTGGGTACCTTCACGCCGTCACGCTCAGCTTCTGCTTTGGTAGCTAAAACCTGTTTTCTGATGAAATGTTATAAAAATGACATTGTGAACATGTCGAAGCTTTAAAACAATACACATTTAGTTTATTTATTTTTAGATTTCACCAACTCATGATGAGCTTTTCTACCATTGTGACTATTTACCTGATGATCTCTACATATTCCCGGTCTTTGCCCTTGCTGTCCCTCCACTTGCGGTACATGACAGAGGCATCTACATTAGCTGGAGAGAATGTGTTGGGTTCATTTAGCAGCGAGATCACACTGAGCAGAATGGTCCTGAAAGCAAACACAAAGATGAGGAGCATATTACAGAGATTACATTATAGAGATTTATCAGTCTCACCAATTAAACTGCACAGATATGATGTACAAACTATTGGTTCCAGCAGAAGGTGGCCAACAGCTACATGGCTACATGACAGACTATAAGATCGCCTTAAATGGGCCTTTCCTGTGGCAATACCTGAAACTGTTAGCCGTCTCACAAAACGATTACTTTACTATTGTTATATCTTATTAGGTAGAGTCTTTATTCACTAGTGTATGGATGAGTTCTTAAATATCATCATAGAGGTCGCCTGATAGTTATGAACCAAAAATTTCACAACACAGGAGATTAGACCATGACACATTTACACCTAAAGATTGGAATCTTGTGTCTTTAGTCAAAAAATCATTGTATCTGGTTTCTAATTACAGTGAAAGATATTTACTTTCAGACACACATTTTAGGGTCAACATTTTTTGGTGGAAGAGCAGGGATGATATTCTTAGAATAATCAGATATCAGCTTTTCCTGCTCCAAACCGTTATTTATTTGTAATTACACTGGCCTTTAATCAACCACTAAAAATTATTCTCTCAGAAGTACTGACTTTGCCATTAATAATCGTGGATTGCTATTTAGTCAAATGAATTTCATTCATTTTATCAACACTGGATTAATTTCATCCTTTTCAATTTGTGAATTTTCCCATGCAAGGTATTATAGAGATATTAAAATGGACAAAGTACATACAAGTAGAAGGTACACTTCTCAGTGCACACGCTATGCAACAACAACATATCACACACTTTCTGTCAATAGTCTTATATTTGATAATTAGTCTTTTTTCCCAGATGAACATTAATGAACCAGGAATGAATGCAGATCCCTGGAACAAAAACACATCTGATTAACTGGTTTTGCATTGTAGACAATTGTCTGTCTACTCCAGGAAAGCCATTGAGTTGAAAGTGTGGATAAATAGCGGAAATGTGAGGACAAATAATGAAAGTGGGTTAACCTGACGTTCTGGGTAGGATTCCATCTCTCTGAAGGCAGCTCTCCACTTTGCGGGTCATCCACTGGAGGGTGCAATATAGAAATACAGACATCTCCATTCTGAAAACAGAAGAAATTAACTAATTTCACCATAAGATGTACAGCAAAAATGCTTTTAAAAAATTATGTAAGTATAGTATATGTATGTATGTAATATTGACAGTGATACTTGACCTCGTAGATGTTGGGGTGCCACATCTTGGTGAGGAACCGGAAGGCAGGTGGAGAGTAGGGGTAATCTATAGGGAACTTGATCCGAGCCTGTAACACAATAAAGCATTCAGATGTAGCTATATGCTGTGTTTCACATGTCACTGACAGGTTTGAGTTTTATCTCTTATGTATGATGTGCTGACAGTTCTATCTAACAACTTTTTTCCACTTGACATGGTAAATGTGGTCCTTTAACTACATTGGCAGTTCACACCGCTGTCGTTAATTTAGTTTTTTATGAATTGCAAAATGAACAAGACATATTTTGCATGTTTGAGACGTTTTCCACTTTTGTCTTACCTTGAAATATCCCCCTTCATAATGAGTGTTTGGGGGTCCAAAAATGGCCACTTCCCAGTTGTACAAATCAGCCTCATCCACCAATGTTATTTTGAATCCCTCGACAGGCTCCTCCTGAAGGCTCTTCATTTCCAACATGAGTGCCTTCTGTGAACTGGCTACATGAGAAGGGTCGTGTTGCGCCATACTGCACTATTCAGTTTTCAAGATTATCTGGAGTCACCAGCTGACGGTCTTGTTTTCAAGAACAAGGCTATGTTAGCCTACCTAGCCAAAAAAAACCTGTTGACAGAAAAGCAATGTGTGTGTTTTCGATGTCGGAGACAATACAACAGGCCAAAGTAGCCAGGCTGCGCACAAACAAGATAAAGCTTGCACTAATTTGTTATCAAATACGATGACTTATTCACTCATTTTAATGTTCAAATATGGCAAGCTGAACAGACCATTGTAGCTGGCCAGTGTCTCCAGCTTTAGTTGGCTCACCTGGCAGAAGATATAAGCCGTAAATCTACAAGTAGCTGCTGGCTAATATAAGCTAGCTAACAGCCTTATCCACCAGCTGAAGCCGAACTAACCGCCGCGTTAGTTTGTAACTCCAAACCGCTCCAACACAAGAGCCGGACTCACCACATAAAACACACCTCTCGAACCGAAATATTAGTTAACAGCAACTATGACACTATTGGTGAGAAATGTACTTGTTATCGCCCCAACAGAAGATTGGGTGAAGAAGAATGTTGCTGAAAGGGGTCTCCTCTCCTCGCAAATGCCTCCTTAAGATGTATGGGATTTGTAGTCCCATATTTAACTGTATTCATTTATTTCTCAGCTGAAAGCCACAAAAGTTCTTGCTTTACTATATGGAATATTTTATATACAAAGATAAATTTGATAAGGACAACTTGTTAAGTTATGACTGGTATATATTTTAACAGTTCATTTACGAGATGTTAAACAGAACTACATTTGCCAGTTCCTCGACGTCATGAACACATGAATGTTGTTTGTGTTTCTGAAAAGCTGTTGTGACCTATTTTTATTCTTACACTTTTGGAGCATATTATCACATTTATGTGATGTGAATTTGATTTTAAACTGTCAATGGTCTCCAAAAAAGTAGAGTTAAACCAAATTTATTTTTGCATTTAATTCTTTATGTACACTCCTGACGTATTTTACATGCGCAAATCCCGTGTTAAGTCCAATTTTAGACACCCATTTGGCTGCCTGAAGAAGTACATTTTTAACACAGTTTTACGGTTTGTATATAATATTAAACATTTTTTTGTAAAAAAAAACACCCGATTATTTATTTATTTTGTACAAAATTATAGTCAGTATTTATACTCTAACCTCACAAAAAAACTCGTTTTTATTCTTACCTCTTATTTACGCGACAGATTGCACGTAGGACCCAAAAGAAAGTCCGTGATGGGTTCGAAATCTCGACGTCGGTCTAGATCTAGGTCCAAAAGTCGAAGCCGAGACCGACGGAACCGGTCCAGAGTGAGCAGGTCTCAATCTGTGGAAGAAAGGAGAGGGCGCAGTCGGTCTGCGGAGCCCAAACGGCCCGCCCGGGCCCGGGCACGATCCAGCAGCAGGGACTCCAGTGATGGCTCCCTGGACCGACGTCGGCCTCAACACCGGGACCGAGCAGGTTCTAGGAGCGACTCGGAGAGCGATAAGAGGCGAGGACCCCGGCGAAGGAGCAAGTCAGGGGGTCGGTCATCCAGGTAACTGCGATTGCAGTCTGGTGTAAGCCGCTTACTGAGGTGAAGATAGTTTTAGGCCTGTTAAAACTAGGGAATCCCCTAGTTTGGTGTTTATCACCAGTTATTATCATTATTTTCTGCATCTTGCATTTTTTTTAGTGAAAATCATGTATTTTAGAATAATTTAGAAGGTTATTATATCAAAATTGAAGAAAAAGTGACTTTTTCTGTGAAATATATCATTAACTGAACATGAAAACAACAGTCTACAACCACTGTAATTTGTCAAACTGCATGGGCTTTATTGGAGGATCGATGATGCAGAAGGTGACAGTGTTTCTGTGTTCACTACGGAGCCTCTGAACATCCCATTGGGTCATATCCGATGACAATGAAAAGCTGAGAAACTGCATTTTACCTGAATTATTTACATGTCTAGATAGGATTAGTGGTTTCATCTTTTATGTTAGTGGATGGTTTTGGTCACTGGCTTGGTCTTTGAGGTTTAAATGCTAATAATTCAAGGACAAGGTGTTTCTCTGAGGTTTGAGAAAAATCTACTACTATCTAAGATAACAACCAAATGAAAAAAAATGCTCTTGGAGTAGCTTGAAAATGCATCGTCACAAAACTGAAAACATGCCTGTTTTTCCTTGTAGATGTACAACAACACTAGAAACATGATTTTTTTTTAGGATATGATGTATTACTATGGATTAAACCACCTAGAGGTATAGTAGATCAAATGAGATCACCCTTAAACATCTTACCTGGACTTTTCAACAAACTTTTAATACATTTTACTGTCAGTATTCACATGTTATTTAAAAAAGGTTGGAATGCTGAACATCTACTTGTAGTGCAGTATTTTCACTATGCGGTGCTTCACTTAAATAGGGGATGCGTTGCCAGTTTACAGTGTTCTATCTGTGATTAAATCTGTCTAAATAGGTGTTTTCTGTTTCAGTTCTGACTCGGATGATGCCAAAATGAGAAGGAGAAGGAAGGAAATGGAGAAACGGAGAGAAGCATCCAGAGACAGGAGAAGGGGAAGGTCCGGATCAAGCTCTGACTCTCACAATGAAAGCAGTGACAAAGAGAGGCGACGAAGAAGGAGTCCTGACCGAGGGAGTCCAGTCAGAGACAGAGACAGAGACAGACACAGGAGAGAGCAGGAAAGGAGGAGGAGCAACAGCAGAGGCAGGGAGAGAAAAGGAGATGGGGACGAAAGCCGAGAGCGAAGGAAAAGGAGTGAAGAAAGGGAGCGAGGGAGGAGAGAGAGAAGCAGGGAGAAGGCAGACAGAGACAGAGGTAGGCAGCGCTTCAGTACACCTGAGTCATCTGATAGTTCAGGGACCAATCAGGAGAACTACATAGTCAAAGAAAAGGAGGAAAAGAAAAAACAGAAAGACATGATGAAAGCTCTGGAAACACCTGAAGAAAAAAGAGCCAGAAGACTGGCAAAGAAGGAAGCAAAGGAGAAAAAAAGGAGAGAAAAGATGGGATGGAGTGAAGAGTACATGGGATATACAAATGCAGACAATCCCTTTGGCGATAACAACTTATTGGGCACATTCAAGTGGCAGAAGGTGAGTTGGAGCACAGAGGTTAATGCGATTAGCCTTTGCATCACATGTAATCATAAAAGTTAGCTTTGAAATACCACAGTTATCCAAGATTCATGGTTTTTTTTGTGTGTGTTCTCAGGCATTGGATAAGAAAGGCATTGGCCATCTTGGAGAGAAGGAGCTTAAAGAAAGAAACAAATGTATTCAGGAGGAGAACCGCAGAGAGCTGCAAAAGGTATGATCTGAAGGATAGAATAGTATTGTTCTGAGGTTGCAAAGGGCTAAACCAGCTACTGTAAATTTAGTAATGTATGAACATTCAACTGCTTTTGTTTGTAGCTGTATGAATGTAACTGAACTATTTTAAAAAGCTTCATTGATGTTGCATATGAATACATACACGTGAACGTCTGTATTGAACTTTTTTAGGGGTCTCTTAACGGTAGGGATGTGTGCTGAAACCTGATACTAAACAGGTCCCAGGGCTAATAATTAAAAGGCTGCACTATCAATAAGCTCTAGTGTTATCAGTTTTGCTAACAGTACTGGAGAAAGAAAAACAGAAAAATACGTCTCCTATGTATCACAGAAACATAAAGGTTGTCTGCAAATTTCTGTCTCTGACTAAGACATTTGTCTGTGATGCATTTTTGCAATTTTCAAGATGAGAGACCTCGGATCAGGTCTCTGATGGGTGATTCAGCTTTCACACACTGCAGCTTTGACCAACTCAAACACACAGACATCTGAAAGACAGCAGTCGGCGTTCATCAACAACTAAACTCGATAACACAGAGCAACAAGTCTTTTACATATTCTGGTCTAAACATGAGCAATCTGTCACAAAACCTGGCAAAAGTCTTTGAAGTGCAGGCTGAGAGATCCACAGTTTGATGATTAGCTCATATTTCATCTGTCTGCTCTGTTTATGTTATGTACCGCTGTGATAACAGCCCGAAGCATAAATACCAACATGACATAATGATTATAAGTGACTGGTGACCAGCCTGTTTCACCAGGGGTCAGTTATATTTCTTGTCAAATGGTCAGAACATCATCTAATCTGTCATTCAGAGATTTAGAGCAGGGGGAGATGGAGATCTGGAAGCTGCAGGAAAACTACAGCACTGTAAAATATAAGGACAAAAAAGTCCTGCATTCAGCTTTATACTTAAAAATGAGTGAAAGATAACTTTTTGCAGTATATCTCTGATTTTTTTTACATTATTTGCTTTACTTACTAATAAAATCAGACTCTATCAGTGATTTGTTACGCTTTCCAACTAAATAACATTGATCAAATATCAATTACATGGCATATGCTACAGATGAGATAATAAAACAAGTAATTCTGACCACAATTTAAACTGTAACCCTAATCCTGGAAAAAGAACCTGTAAGGATATATTATAGTAGAATATAATATAACATCGGATCAATAAGAGTAGTAGTATTGATAAAATGTTATATCATAATATCCATTTGTATGTAGGGGAAAGGAGTGGGTTTTTTTTTCCACACACTGGTATGTAACTCCATGTTTGGATACAGGTGAAACAACTCCGTCTGGAGAGGGAACGAGAGAAGGCCATGAGAGAAACAGAGCTGGAGATGCTGCAGAGAGAGAAAGAAGCAGAGCATTTCAAAACCTGGGCTGAACAGGAAGACAACTTTCACCTGCAGCAGGCCAAACTAAGGTTAATGTACACCCACAGATATCCCTCTGTTGGCAGCTCCGCCTCATTTGTCACAGATTGTAACTGGTTCTTACTGTTAATCCATTTGTTTACACCATTTCAGTAAAAACAGTCCACTCATAGTGTCTCACAATCTCGTGTGCTCTGTGTTTAGGTCTAAGATTCGAATCCGTGACGGTCGTGCTAAACCCATTGACCTTTTGGCGAAGTACATCAGCGCAGAGGACGACGATCTTGCGGTTGAGATGCATGAGCCTTACACCTTTCTCAACGGGCTTACGGTCACCGATATGGACGACCTGCTGGAGGATATAAAGGTGTGTGGCTCTGAAGCATAGAAACTTAAATGTTATATGAACATTGCAGGCCTCATGTTGTGCACCTTAAATTTTACAGCCTCTTTTAGAATATGTAGTTAATATGAAATTGCATAAATTTACATGAAAATATAATCACTCACCTTTACTGTGTCACCCCGGTTTGGATCAACCCTCATTTACCTCTGATGAGCCACTAGGGGGCGCCAAAGGCTTATTTTTCAGGACAACAACTGAACTTGAAAGTCAAGAAATAAATTTAGATAAGAATAATGTTCAAATGGAAAAACTTTTTCTCTTCTCTCTCCTCTCTAAATTAATTTGATATATTTTGTTTTAAACCAACTGACCCCAAACCTAACAGAAAAACAAGTCGCAATTTGCTACAGCTATTTTTTTTTTTTTTTTTTATGTATAAAAATGAACTGTACGTGTGTTATTGTATATAGTAAATGTTGTTCTTGTAGGTGTACATGGAGTTAGAACAAGGGAAGAATGTGGACTTCTGGAGGGACATGACGACAATCACTGAGGATGAGATCAGCAAACTGAGAAAGCTGGAGGCCACTGGTAAAGGACCAGGTACTGTATCTTTACATGATCTATTCTTCAGCTCCATCCTAACTCATTTAATAAGTTATTTATCTATGATTTCATCATTATCTATGATGATTTATCCTGTTTTTATGTACTCTAGTGCAGCAACAGGATGCTGTGCTCAACAAACTTTTTATCCTTTTTCTAATTAATAATATTCATAATAATTATTTTCTCATTAAAATCTCAGGTGACCGTCGTGAGGGGATCAACACAGCAGTGAGCACCGATGTCCAGACAGTCTTCAAAGGAAAGACCTACAGCCAGTTGCAGGCGCTACACCTGAACATCGAGTCCAAGATTCGTTCTGGAGGATCCAATCTTGATATCGGTTACTGGGAAAGTCTGCTGCAGCAAGTCAGAGTCTACATGGCCAGAGCTAGGTATGAATATTTTTCCATAATAAAGAATCTGATTGAAAGGAGTTGGTGGAGAAATGGATGTGAAATAAATGAACTTTTATGTGTCAGGTTGAGAGAGAGACACCAAGATGTGCTGCGGCAGAAACTGTTCAAGCTGAAGCAGGAACAGGGAGTGGAAAGTGAACCTTTGTTCCCAATCATCAAAGAGGAGAAGAGTGAGGAGGATGAGTAAGTTACCTTGTAACCACATGTTGGCCATTTCCTCTGTTAAAAAAACACTACCTTTTGGTTGTTCTTCGAGTCACATTACAGCGACTTGGAATTCGAGGTCAAACAGTTCACTGTCACTTCTGTTTCTGTAACAGGAGGCAAAGGGAAACCGCAGCGGATGAACCCGGTCCCTCATCATCATCATCATCATCCAAAAATAGGAACATGGGTTCTGATGATGATGACGACGATGAGGAAGAGGGACCGTCCACATCTGCAGCAGGAAACCGAGGCGAAGGTGAAAAGAGTGACAAGGAGGAAGAGGAGAAGGGTGAGGTCGTGGAGGCAGTTTTGACCGAGGAAGACCTTATCCAGCAAAGCCAAGCAGAGTACGACTCTGGCCGATACAGTCCCTCGCTGCTCACGGCCTCTGATCTGCCTCTGGACGCGCATACGATCACCCCAGAGGAGGACATGCACAGGCTGCAGCTGGCACGCAGACAGTTACAGGTCACAGGTAAGAGGCCACGCACAAAGGTTTATCAGTTAACATGAAACAACGTATAGTATAACACATTCAACTATAGTGATGTAGGAAAGTTCTTTTGTTCCATCATCTTTGCATCGACTTATAAGTGAACATTGGACCCCATTTTTAGAGGGTACTAAGATGGATATCATGTATCGCCATTCAGACTAATTCATCTGCAACAGCTTCTTAAGCAGGTCAAGAAATGTCTATCAAATTCAGTGCATGTATGAAGTAAATTGAGTGTAGCAGGAGGAAAGACATACACTAGAAAACCAAACCTTCATGTATAAAATGAGTTAAAAAAATATTTAAAAAATTTTTTCTGTCAGGTGATGCCAGTGAAAGCGCAGAAGACGCCTTCGTACGTCGCGCCAAAGAGGGAATGAACAACGACGAGGCCCAGTTCAGCGTGGAGTTCCCAATCACAGGGAAGATGTACTTATGGGCTGATAAGTACCGTCCCAGGAAACCGCGCTTCTTCAACAGGGTCCACACCGGCTTCGAGTGGAACAAATACAACCAGACACATTACGATTTCGACAACCCACCACCTAAAATAGTCCAGGGTTACAAGTTTAACATCTTCTACCCAGACCTCATTGACAAGCGCTCTACTCCGCAGTACTTCCTCGAGCCCAGTCCTGACAATAAGGACTTTGGGATTTTGAGGTTCCACGCAGGTCCTCCTTATGAGGACATTGCGTTCAAGATCGTAAACAGAGAGTGGGAATATTCACACCGACACGGTTTTCGCTGTCAGTTCGCTAACGGGATCTTCCAGCTGTGGTTCCATTTCAAGAGGTACCGCTACAGGAGATAAGACATCCCAAATCAGGACGGACCAGAACCCAGTTATTAGGGTTTCGTCATATGTTGTATTTTTTGCTTTACACAGTCCATGTGGCATTGTATTGTTTTAGATGCTTTCTCACTCAACTGCAGTTGTCAGAAAACTCATTTGTAATGTAGTATGAAAATTACACATTAAAGATCTTCCCTTTTTACTGATTCTCTAATTATTTTGTGTTTGGAACATCAGTGGAAACTTGTAATTATAGAAACATTTAAAAAGTGTGTAACTTCTTACATACAAAGCCTGTGTGTTCAAACCCAGGACTGTAGACACACCAACACAAAGATCTTTCATAACTGAAGGCGACTACAATATGAGGAACAGATGTAGGAGCTGTTCTGCACATTCTTGGCAGGTCTAGTCTTGCTGAAGAGCATTAAACTCTGTTGGATATATTTTGACACACAAAAACAACATGAGGACCAGTAGAAAAGATTTAATAAAATAACCATCTTTGCAGTTTGTGGCAAAAACTTTGAAAGTAAATGGCTCATTCATTTTAATTACATTCCCCGTAAAAGTAAAACGAGAATTTAAAGTTTAAATCTACAGGATTTGAAGGGGAAAAAATTTTATAGATTGGACAGTTGTGGAGGAAACCGATGTTCAAGTGTAAATACCACTGAAAGAAAACAAGTATTCAAGTGTTCCATCGTTCTTGTATACAGGTTTATAATCTCTTGGTTCAGTCTCAGGTTTTTGAATCCAAAATGTTCCATAAATTCAGGCAAAAGTTTCCTTCGAACAGTTGATTTAACTCATCAAAAAAAAAAAAATCCTTTGTGACATTTCCACACGTCGGTCAGATTTAAAACATCCCATCGTGTGAAACCAAACCAGTCGTGTGTGTTCTCCATTGTCAGATTTCAGACTCGTCATCAATGTACTGCAGAGACGGTTGGTTAACGTTCTCCGCGTCTGCACCGCTGTTTGCTGCTTCCTCATCATTGTGGTTGTTATTGCTGCTGCCGCTGTTTACTACAGACACTAGGGGCTTGTTCTCGGGCCGTGTGTCCTGCTGGATCCCGCTGCTGTTGAGGCCCCCCTGCTCATGGTTCTCCTGGGATTGCCCTCCATTCTTGTTTCTGTTTTTCCAAGGCACAGGAAGGTGTCCTTTGTAACAGTTCCACCCCAGAAGGCCAACAAGACAAATTGTCAGGAGTGCAACTACAACCTGCAGACCGGCCACGGAGGGACCATCCCTCTGCGCCTCGGGGAACAATATGTGACCCCCCTGTCCAGAGCCAGGAGGTGTTACAGTGACATCGTACCTGGCCACAGTACTCCTGTACTTGTCTGCTTTGGAACGCTCAATGGACACGCAGTGATACACACCAGCATCTGCCAGCGAGGCATTTAGGATAAGCAGTCCGTCTTGTAAAAGCTCATGGTGACTTGAAAGGCTCAGAGGGCGGTTGTCCCGTTCCCAGCTGGTCGTTGCCAGGTTGGAGGGTTTAGGGCAATCCAGCTTCAAATTCCCACCCGGCCAAATGAACTCCTCTAAAGTCTTAATGGGGCCTGGAAACAAACACAGGCCCTCAATGTGCATGTTTACTTTTAAAAACCTGCTGTACATGAACCTCAATGAAAGATGTGATTTCTGCTACTAGGGGTCTCTCAATCAAAACATTAATAAAAGACAAGGTAGATGACAATAGGTGTATTTACATAAATGTATTGAATGTGCCTTTTGAAATTTCAAATAAAAGGAATATGTAAACCAAAATTTTTTTTAAAAAAACTACTTCTAATTCTTGTTTATCAACTCACAAATCGGTTTTTGCCTTTTTTGAATAAGTAAATACACATAAGTAGAATCACTTTTTATCTAATACATTTTGATATAGCAAGCATTTAAGTCATAATTTGCTGCATCTTGCCAGATATTCTGTGAAAACATGTCTGGGACAACAGTTGCGTAAGTGGTGACACCAGAATATTTCTCTTTCTCATCCATGAGAACTGACAGCCATTTTGGATGTAAAATAACATCACAACACTGCTTCTTCTATTCCGTTTATTAGTGCTATGTGTAACGTAGCCTACACTGCCATCTACAACACAACACAGCCCAGATTATTTGCTCCAAAGCAGTTGGAAATGTACATGAAATTGCATTATTTTGAGTTTTCAAAAGTTTACTTTAAATTTTCTTGATATTTTATGAAAACACAGCTGTGGTTAAGTAGCGTGGGATGGTGGGATTGCTCTTCACCGTCATTTGCCATTGAAAATATATGTAACGTGACTCAAACAGAAATTATTTACAGAAGTTATGTAGATTGACATTTGACATGATTTCATCCAAATGAACAGGTAATGTTGTAAAATAATGGAGTTAATGACGACTCCATTTTGAGGTTAACAGTAGCTGAGCAGAAAGGCATTAAGAGTCCTTCCCCTACATAGAAACCAGTGTAAAGACATGATGGATGCAGACAACCCAGACAGTGTTAGCTTAGAAAATGTGTTTGGTCACTTCAACAACCGGCTACCAGCACAACACAAACTCTGACACAAACTTCACAGTAGTAGAGAATGCTTAAAAGACTGCAAAGGTAAGAGGATTCATTTTGGTTCAGAATCCCAAAGGTGGATGCATATACTAACTCACCAGCATCTGGGCAGAGGGAGGCATCTCCGTCTTTTACACTTTGGATTAGTTCTCTAAAGGAAGAACAAAGGAATTAAATTGGATTACAGATAGCAGAGGTATCAACTCTATTTGCTTGTTGAACAGAGCTGCTTACTTTTGTGTTCTGGAAAGGTCAG
Source organism: Apogon talboti (assembly GCA_037367365.1). Classification (NCBI taxonomy): domain Eukaryota; kingdom Metazoa; phylum Chordata; class Actinopteri; order Kurtiformes; family Apogonidae; genus Apogon; species Apogon talboti. The sequence goes on along the minus strand of JAPQRQ010000010.1, from coordinate 11,796,861 downwards.
TGCATTTCCCAGCATCCTTGTCCCAGCCACAGTATGGGTCTCTGGCGAGAACACAGTCCATACAGGATGAGGACCTCTGACAAGTGGCCAGAGGGATCTGAACTGCCCCAGAATCTGAGCCTGCATAAAGCCAACCCTGTGCAAATCCATCACACAAACAGCAATGACCTCTATGCAGCTATACAGTGAATACATGGTGATTTAATTGCATTAAGCTACCAATAGTCAGTGTAAGAGTGTGTTACCGTCTTTTGGGAGAATTGAAGAGTCTTGATTGGCTCCGGGGACTTGAAGAGATGAACTTCTTCTATGATGAACATTTCTTTATCATAGTTCACAGCTTTCAATATGGTGCCGTCCTCTTTTTGCATTAAAAAAAACCCCAAAACATTAGAATATAGTATGGTTACACTTGTGACTTTACAAATGATTTGGTAAAGCTGTCAAAAGCAACAACAACAATTTGCCATCGCTAAGAGAAATGTAAACAAAATGTGTCGCTGTACCTGTGCCAACAAACATCACATCATACTTCTCGCCATCTGCAGCCTGCACTTGGTTAACTATGATACGTGTAAACTTTGCGCCCCTGCGCACCAGAAGGGGTTCTTTTCCTTTTGGCTCGATAACTTGGTCCATGAGGGGCTTATCTCTGATAAATTGAAGTGTCCGATCTGGGAGGTCCAGGGTCTGATTTATGCCCTCTTTACGAGCCTCATTGTCTATACACTGGCAAAAGAAATGGGGGAAAGAAAGAGAAAGGGGAGAACAACAGGATCAGAGTACAAAAAGAATCAACTTCCTGCTGGGCTACTGCCTAGTAAAAAAAAAAAAAAAAGTTGCCTTTTGAGCTTTGTTTTGTTTTCAACACATGCTGAATAGTGGGCAGACTCACAGCTCCAGGACGAGGGACCGGGACATCTCCGCTATACATCACCCACTTAACAAAAGATGTTTCTACGTGGACTGGGGCCTTGTACTTCCCCTCTGAAAACACTCTGGCGATGTCCAGCATGTTATACGCACACACTGCAGACAGGTCTGATGTGTCGCTGAAACACACACACACACGAGCAGTGTGAGCCAAGTGGTGTGCCAAAGACCATTAAACAGAGAGAAACCCTCCCCCTCTTTTACACCGACACCATTTGTGAATTCAAACGTACGACTGAGGAGTGAAGACGGCGTAGAACAAACAGTCCTGCCAATGCCGCTGGGGGTCACACCAGCGGTAAGTGTCCTGGATAAGGAACGGCAGCTGGGACTCCAGCACCGGACAGTCCAATCTGGCCTTCAGGAAGGATGTCCACTTCTTCTGCAAGGTCCTCTCACCTCCAAGATCCCCCTGCGAGAATACAAACACATGCCAACACTAAAGTACAATCCAAGCCAGTGGAAACACAGACGGACAGACAGGATGCACAATCAAGCAACAGAAAGGGCGGAATGACGGCAACAGAGGAAAGGCTGTATGTTACGGTCATTGTGATTTATTTTTTAACCTTGCAGACGCGGGCCACTCGGTTCACCACCAGTTTGTTGTAGCAGTCGCACTCCACAGCTGTCTCACTGAAGAACAGGTACACCTTATCATCATCTCCTGTAGGGTTTTCGTCACTCTCCGGCATATGAATCATTGACACAAATGCAGGCTCTGGAATATAAATAAGAGCAAGAAACTGAATTTTCCTAAATGCTTGAGACACATGCAAAATTGTAAAAAATACTGTAATGAACCCCGTTGTCTTCCTGTCACTAGTTACCGTTGAGCCAGGAGGACTTGAACTCGGTGCGTATGGACTCAGGAGGGCTGCGCATTAGCACAGGCTCGGAGCCCAGGAAATTCATGGAAGTGGCTGAGTACAAGCTGTCATCTGACAAAACATGCAGACACGTCCAAATAGAATCTTTCGGTTATATTTTTGCTGCATTAAACTTCCTCATTCAGATGGACAACTGGTCTGGTACTTACCGACCATGATGGAGGCGTGTCTCTGGAAAGGATCAAATGGACATCTCCCCTTTCCATCTTCTGCTTTCTTCTCAAGAGTCAGCTTTCCATCCGTGTACGACTGCTCAGACAAAGACAGAGACTCTGCAACTTACAGACATCTTTGGACTCTACATCAACATGTGGTTATATTATTATATTGATGGGTAATCCACACTGAAACCTTGAATTTTGTCTCACCATGTAATCACACTCGGGATCAAAAGCATTAGTTCCACACACATACATCCTGCCATCCTCCATCTTCTGCAGGACCCTGACATAGTTTTTGCACTCCAGCTGTAAATGGATTAAAAAGAACACCAGTCACTTCACTGTCTCAATAGTGTATCAAAATTAAGTAGGCAAAACCTGCATAAAAAGAGTAAACTGAACCACCTTTGGGTCTTTTCCTTTGTTTTTACACTCGTCTTGCTTCTGTTGTGTCACTTCCCATTTCACCTGAGGTGAAAACAGATTTGGTCAAGCATTTCTTCAGCTTTTCTGGTTTTCATGATAAACATCTTAGACAAAAAACCACATCAGTTTTCTGCATGCACTGTCTTGCGCAATGTATTTGTGTCATTTTTACAGTAACAGGGTTTGTCATAAATGTTTTCATCCATTTCTTACCATTTAGGTTTGTAAAAGCTATTAACTAAGGCGATGTGCAAAATTCAATCTAATCCAAGTGTTAACGTCAGTTTGTTTTGTATGTATGTGTGTAATTGTACCGTCTACTCTGCACATACTGTTCTGCACTTGTTCAATATTTTGCTTGTCCCTTAGGGACAATAAAGTATATTTTATTGATTGATATATCTGATTGATGTTTTAAAAATCTGAATACTGATCTATTTTTTGTGGAGCATTTGAAAAGGGCTAAAGATTTTCATTATTTATTATCATTATTTATGACAAATGTTGGCTTTTCACTACTTTTGTGCAGTGACACAGTAATTATTTCCAAAGCTGTATGGTTAAACTGCAAGAGAAGTTTTGAAGTGTTACATGACATTATATTTATAGGTTGACCTTATCAGTTTGGTGTTTGTGTCTGAATGGTTTCATAAGTGGTACTTATGAGGAACTTAAGATTAAGTATTTTATAAAGGGGTCATTTTTTTGCTGATGGTGTTGATGTCCTGAACTGCATCTTCTACAGTACAGAGTGTTTAAAGTCAGCAAAGCTCAGTTTAGGGAAAACACTGGACTGTACAATGTCTTTGCCCCAGGCAAAGAAATTACTGATAAGAGAAATGCTAACAGTTAGCTGGCTGCACTCCAAAGAGAAATTGCCCTTTCCTATTTTTAACAAAAGGTGTTCTTACTGAAGCCTGTTTTTTTGAGATGTCATTGAGGTCAAGAGCGTACACGGCCTCCCTGGCCCCCAGCATCAGCAGACCCAGGTCCTCTCTCAACAACATGGTGGAGTAGTTGTACACTCCCTCCTCATGAAACAGGTAAGCATTGTCCCCTGGAGGCAGAATACATCTGATTTATTCATCAGTCAACTACAGCCGTGATTAAGACCAATTTCTCAATGAGCCAGTGTGAACAAAGCCCACATGAGCAAACATGAACTGCTACATTATGAGACAACGTTGCACAAGACTGAGGACACCACTCACTGTGATACAACACAGTTCTACGGGGAAAACAGTCCACTGGCGAGTCTTCCTCCAGCGTTAAGGCCAAGGGCAGCAGCCAAAAGACACCAAGAGACAGCAGCAGATGCATGGTTCCTTTGTTTGAGCTAAGAGGAATTTACGCTTTATTGTTTCTGGAGCAGTCAGTCACACAGGGGTAAAGGCAGCGAGTGGCATCTGTGACGTGATGAAGTCTGTACTGACTGAATGGCACTGGCCCCTTTACTGGCCCCGCTCAGCAGGCTGTCCATGGTGAGTCGGATCATGGCATCGACCAAAGAAACAAAGCCGAGAAGACCTGAAAGAGACAAGATGCAGCGATATCACAACCTACTCTCCCCAAGCGTCACCTGACAGGAAATGCACCCAGATATGTAGAGCAACACACCCAACTACAGAGGACATGAGAACATGAAGAAAATCATTTAGAAGAACAACAAAAAAGTGAAAAACGAGTAAGCACAAAAGGAGAGGAATTGCCAGAAAGGGCAGAGTGAGCTAAAGTCAGCGCAGCAGTAATTCTGTCAGTGCCATAGTGATGTTAATGCAGGGCCATGAAAGGCATTCAGCAGGGTGCAGGGATGTCAACTTCAGCTCTCCTGCAGCACCAAACACAAACACACAAAAGGTTTAACAGAGAAGGCCAAGGCCAGGCGTAGATGAGACTGACTCTTGCAACAGGTCTGTTGCAAAGAGGTTACACTTACTGACATTTTAATAAACAGAGGAACAAAGTCTGGGCCTGACTGACTACTACCATCTGTTTTTTGAGTTTCTTGTAGTACTATTACACTTAATACTAGTAGTATGAGTAGTCAAATGACTAAAACATGTCAAGTGGGTGTGTTCTTTTCTGCAGAGAGAGGTGCTGCAGCATGTCAGAGAATGCAGGCAGCCCCGATAAGATGGTTCACATTTTTGTCCCTAGGGCCAAACCCATATTCACTCAACACTTATGGGCACACATACACTGCTCCTTTACTCTCTATTCGCAAAATGTCCAACTGTAATACCAACAAGCCCGCTGGCAAACGCGCAAAGTTATACTCAGGAAGTGAAATGTAGTTTTAAATCAATGTGTACTTACTGTGACTGGAAAAAGGTTTAAAATACAGCATTAAATACATTTCAATACAGATAAAGAGGGGCTGAAATATTTCAAAAGATACGAAAGTGCTTAAATGAAATTCAGTCAACATACATGCTAGCGCAGTGCGTTATCTACAAGCAGGTTAAGCGAAAACAAACGTAAACTTACCTGTTCACTGACACACCCAGGACCGCGGAGGCTTCCATTAAGAAATAGTCCCAACACCTGCTCAAACTTCACATGTGAACCAGGTCTGCTTCATTAACCAGCAGGTTAGTCCGAACCGACTGGTCAATAAACGCACGTGAACTGTGATAAATCCACCGAACCGAGCACTGCCTCTAAACTGATATATTAAACTTTGACCAGCGCGGTCTCGTTATTTCCTTTTTTTTAAATACAGTATATATATTTTTTAAAGAAACGGAGTAATCGCCTCACTAACGGCTGTGCATCCTGTGAAAGCCCCAGTAGTCATCCGTTATTGAAGACAGACTCTGAGCGCTCACACCCCGCGGTGACAAGCGTCTGAATGGCTGCTGCTGTTGCCTTCACGGACCCGGTCGGACCCGCTGATTTTTTTTTTCTTCCTTCTTTCAAACAACCGGCGGAAGACGCTGGTCTGACCTGTCTGATAAAGTTTTTTTTTTCTTATTACACCAACCTACTTTTATTACCCGTAGAAATAACTGATTAAAAATGGGAGCGGTGGGTAGATGTTAAAATGAAATAGGGGGTGTTTACGTTTCCTCTTGAGCAAACATGTTCTAACAAGAGATGGGCCAACCTCACCAAGTGTGTTGGGTAGTTTTCTGTTCTGTGTGGAAGAGGAAGGTCATTTTAATTGTTCTCATGTTGTAAAGTCTGAAAGATCTGCACGCAATTATGCTTCCTAAATATTTACATAGAGCTACATGGTTCCCAACCTGGGGTCCGAGTCCGTTCGGGGGGTCCCTGAAGATCACATGGGGGGAGGCCTATTGTCTGGCCTGAGGCTGTGAGGCTGTCAACATTAGATTTGCACACTATTTGCATAAAATCATAATAGTATGCATTCTGTGCAGTCAAAAGTCTGTTTATAACGGTATTTAACACCACTGCACTGATCTAGAGGCTTATGAAAATTTTGATTATAATTTTTAACCTCACTGTTAAAAAAATAACCAACAGAATATGTAGTCATTGTACATAGCATCCATACACAATCCACATATAATATATAATTCTATGGTACATTATTACTCATATGAGCTTCACATCTCATTAAAGATGTTTCTAATGTAGTTTGTTCTAAATGTGTGACACTTGCTGTGCATATTTTATAGTACCCTTATCTAATCTTTCAGCTCAGACGTTGTGGGTAAAAATGGTATAATTTCCTCATTCTTCTGTTTGCACAGGAAACATTCACTCATTGATTTTCACGTTGTTACTCAAGAAAAGAATATAGTAATTTTGCAGGAATGACTAGTTAATAACAATAGTAATATTGATAATACAATCACTCATGGGCAGCCAGGATAGACTTTAGCACCACTGCAACCGTCATAAGGACTAAGGGGTTCTGAAAATTAATAATAATAATAATAATAATGATGATAATAATAATAATAATAATAAAAATAAATAATAAACAAGCCACATCCATGCAAAACAATTTAATGCCCAATATCTAACAAACACTGTTCTCTGATAGTGATAAAACATACACAACACATATAATGTAGAAACATACGAGAAATTGTTCATTGTAAGAAGACACATATGAGTCAGTTGATCACAGTTTATCACTAGTACTCAAGACACTTCAGATCTGCCCAGATTACCCATCTGACAAATACGATGTAGAAATACATGTTAAAACTCCTTCACATTTGTATATAAAAGGGACCTTTTGTCATGAAAGGCAGAGAGGTAAGGTGTAGGGTGTGGTAACACTGTGCCAAAGGTGTAGTCTGGTTCAGTCTGCAACAGAAATGACTGTGTGCCAAGGCTTTGTTCTCGTGTTCTCTCAGACAGTGTGCTAATCAGAGGTGCTCCTGGTCTTTTGTTTTCCCATACAGCTAATCCACTAGAGGGCACCAGAGTTTGTAAATACAATACATCTAGGAAGGAAACAGAAAATCACCTGAAGTTTGGAAGCAGGTCTGAACACTGGTGAGGCATAGCACCATATGGTGAGAAATACACAGTAGAGCAGAAGGTAACACTTGAAACTAATCACCAACAGTACAGTTAAGATATCAGTTCAGTCATGAAAGAGTCACAGCAGTTATCACTGAATTAACAATATGTTAATAGTCACTTCAGTCACAAATAACACTCAGAGCAGCAGACAGAGATTGTGCAGGTTTCCGTTTCTGGTCAACCGTACTAAATTCAAATCATTTTTAAGTCACAAATGAACAGAATAAATGGGGCTTAAACCTCTGTGTGTGGCCTGGTTTGTTTTACTCTCAGATCAGATAAAGTGTCTCAGGTATCAGGCCATAGTTTGCATTCTGGTGTTGATCTTGGAAATCTGCGGTGTGTTAGTCTTATTTAGTCTCCACTGTTGCAGGAGTAAGGTCAGCAGCTCAGCACACACACACGGGCTCAGACAGGAAAACATGAGGCTCAGTTGGTGGTCCAGTATGTGTCAGTGCTTCTCCAAAAGGGTTTCAGAGGATCGTCCTACAGATGATATGTTCATGTGGACTGAAGGAGAATCAATTGTAGGGGCACTTTTTTCGCTCAGAGGCAGTTTAGAAACAGCTTCATCCAAGAAGACAACATATAGTCATGGACTGTTACCCAACTAAGGCAGGCAGCATTTTTCTGACATTGTGAGCATCAAATCTATTATTTTTCTCAACCAGCCTTTTACCTTTTAATAGCTCATCAGAGTCCATTTACTTATCCAAGTCCAACAACCAAACGGTAAGAACAAAGGGATGAAAACCAGAACATCCTGAAGCTCCATGTGAGAAAGTGGCTGTAATTTGTGGCCTCTTTTCTTCCATCTTGAAGGCACAGGATGAATATGTAGCTGCAGTGGGAAGGACTTTGGCACTGAAGATTGGGTGAGCTGTGACAGGAAGTTGTCCCATTTGAGTAATTCAGTCCTGACTGGCTCGTCTTTTTTCCAGCTTCATTTTAAGCTCCTCGTTAAGTGCTGCTGAGAGGGGACAAAAAAAATCAGAGTGAAATGAGATTTGGTAAGAAATGAAGATGGTTTGCAGCAGGTACGGTCTTTTACTCACTCTGTGCAAGAGGTGAAGGGGAGAGGATGAGTCGTCTCATTGGGTTGGTGGGCGAGGATGGTACTGGTGAGGTCAGGATCCGGCGGTCTGGGGCGGGGGACCTGGACAGGGGACTAGTGCACCAGCGATCTGCTCAAGAACAAACATCGAACATTGTTGGTCCTGTGTGGACTGTCTGCATGTATTGAATGTGTGTGAAAGAGGGAAACCTTGTTTTGGGGGCAGGGCAGGAGCCTTCGGCAGAGGACTGGAGGGAGCGGTGTGAAGGATCCGCTCTCCGTTCTCATCGTTGGCAGAAACATATGCTGATGACACACATTTTTACAGGGTTAATTTCATGATTATCTCTAAAACAAGGGAAATACTTAACGGAGGTGTATGGCTTCCTTACTGATGTTCTCTTCATAAGGCTCTTCGAGTAGAAAAGGCTGTAGCGTCCCTGCCGTCTTCTCCACCAGGGCGTCGATAACCTCATGAAGTGTAGCACATGGAATCTGCAGCAGTAACACGGTCATGTATGACACTCCCTACAGATGCTGATTTGTGTTCATTGATTGAACCGATTGCTTTGGTGTGAAAAAATGACTTGTCATTTTCGTCAAACCCTTAAGATTTTTAACCTCCTAGGACCCACTGTCCACGTATGAGGACAAGAAATTCACAGCTTTATACAAAAAAAACCAAAAAAAGAAACAACT
>JAPQRQ010000010.1:11765127-11785596 GCA_037367365.1 Apogon talboti | reverse complement strand
AACATCTTTACAAACATTGTAATCCACACCACCTACAATATTGAACAAACTGCCCTAAATGCATAACATTTAAGAACCAGAGTCAACTGTTTTTATCATCACTATTTTCTTGGATGCATTGCAAATTAGGCCTTCACTTCTCAACATATTCAGACAGTAAATAAAGGTTAAATGTGTACCCTTGAAAAAGCAAAAATAGAATCTGTGAACATATGCTTAAACAATCCTATTAAGAAATTGGACAGTCTTATAGTTCCACGATGTAATGTGAATTATATCTGCGAGTGATATGTACTTACAGGATTTTCCACGTCAATAACGTATCCACCTTGGTCCCTCTGGGTCACACGGTAATGGCGGAACACTGACCTAAACCACAACAAAAAAAAAAGAAAAAAGAAAGCACATAATATTTGACATGTCTGTAGTGTGGATGACATTTGTATGTGTGATGTCCTCATGTTGAGTTCGCATTACCCGTTAAGGTCCTGTCGAGTGGTGACGGCTAATGAACATCCATCTCTGCCGGGTCGGAGTAACATGTTGCCACAGTCTGGGTGTCTCTCCAGTAGGACTTCTGCTTCTGTTCGAGACACCGGTCGAAAACACCTGCGCGCCACACAAAAGTAAATAAGTTATACTGTATATACACACACATGGTAAACTGAATGTATTTGGCTGTCATAGAAAATAACTCACGGTGGGATCTCTCCTACTAAAGGCACGGACAGAGGTGATGGCGGGGCCCGTGTGGGAGTGCGGGTTCTCCGTCTGGACCGTTCTTTGTCCACCACCTCCCTCAGCATCTGCAGCTGGCCCGGCAGCAGTGTGAGACAGGACGGCACATTCAGCTGAACAAGAGAGGGGAATGTGTTACAAAACAGGGAGGTGTGATGGAACAAGAAGGCAGAATGAAACAAAATAAGATGCAGGTTTATATTTACATCTATAACAGAGTAGAGGAAACCTTTCCACAGCTCCCGTGATTCCAGATTGGGTGCCTGGGAAACACAACATCATGTTTACTCAAAGAGAAGATTGTGTTAACTGTAATGAACAATATATGTGTGACCATTTTATGCAGATTTATCCTTCTAGTTAAATAATAATGCTTTCTATTAACTCGTAATAACATGCAGTAGTAAAGTTAATAATCCAAAAACAACATATATAGCAGTAAAACACAGGCAGGTACCGCTTTACTGCACAGTGAAAAATGGTTACTTTTTCTGATAATATTGAATATAGAACTTTTACTTGTGCTGATGTATTTTCATACCATATTGGTACCTGCTAGGAAGGTGGGAAGTAACAAAAGTACAAATACATAGTTACTGTACTGAATTAGTGTTTTCAGGGGTCTATATTTTAATTGAATATTCCTATTCAATTTCCTACTTTTCAACACTTTTTACATTTTAGTACAAATATCTGTACCAATTAACACTGTTCCATACATTAATTTAAAGCTTTGGAAGTGGACTTTGCCTCGTTGCATTCATTTCCAACATCAAGACTGATTTCAACATACATTTATGGGAAAATAACGACAAAATAGACAATATCTAGAGAGAAGTCACCTAGTACCAGGAGGAGAAGCTCAATAGAAATATAGAAATATAGAAATACTTTTTACATCAACTCTTTTGCATTTCAAGGCTTGAACTTTTGTGCTTTTGTTCTTGAGTGAAGAAGTTGAAACAGTCCTTCAATTTTACTTTTTGTGGACATTTGCCACCTCTGCTTATGTTAAGGATCTGAATAATTCTTCCACCACTGTGTGTGTGATTGTACAAAGTCATTACTGTAAGTTTTGTCTCTCCATCCTTCATTCTCAGAATGAGCCTGGCTGCCTCCAAGTTTCTGTCACGACCACAGTCGTCCTTCAAAGACACAAACCCACCGAGGTCCAGCTTCTCCACATACTGTAAAATCATGCACACAAATATGCTTCAGTGTCAGAAACATGGTACAGATTACAAATGCAATACAACCTGCCTATGATTATAAACTTACATGAATGTCCTTAGCATTATTAAAGAAATACAATGTGTTCCCACACAGACAGGTCCACAAACGCCTGGATGCCTGTCACACAGAAAAACAAACAGTGAGTGAACAAATTGTGATAACTTGCTGTGGCAACAACAGTGCTGGTTTTTTTTCAGATTTGTGTAATGGATAGTGTCTTTTTTTATCACCCCTATATTTCCTGTCCCATGAGATAGACAGCAGCTGCTGTCAATCTGTGGCCATGGATCAGTGCAACCCTCTGCACCTGAGCCTGGCTCAAATGACATGTCTATATTGCATTTAAATGTGTCTAATGAGAGTGGATGGGGGTTGGGAGGAGGGCATTCTCCTCCTAGGTACCTAATATATGGGGAAAATGTGCGAACAAATTCTTTAAATAATACTGTCCTTTTGACATGGCAAAGACAGTTTAATGATCATCGGAACAATAAGGAATTTCTCTGAGTCTGCATAAAACTGCGTTGCTAATGTCACTGTATGTGGTTCGGGTTCCCAGTTGTTTAGATAAATGATACAGTCACACATAAATGTGATGCGCACCAAAACTGACATGCAATGTTCTGTCACTAATCAGAATGCAGCGGCTAACACCCGCCTGATTCCTACTTTAATTGTTGCATGCTTTGCCTGTCATTCTCGTGCAAAATCAGACTGAACAGCACAACAAATATGTTGTCGGTATGTGGAAAAATCCCCTCCACCGCCAGTGTAGGTCTCGCCTCGCCCATCCTAACACAATGAGGAAGTTGACAGCTCTGTGGGAATGGGGATGAGCCGGTGCAGACGCGCACCGACCACCGCTGTCCACAACATGCACCGAAACATGGCACTCCATCCGCACCAGGCCGAGCTCACCTTCTCCTTCGGTCCGCGCTTTTCCAGGTATCCTTCGTAGTAGCAGGGCGGGAGCTGCGCCCGGGGTCCCCCTGGCCCGGAGCGCTGCCTGACGGGTGCAGCCGCCATGAGTGTCGCTGGCTGGGCACCGACCGAGGACAAAGGGGCGCTGAGTAATTCGGGGAGTGACACGCCTTCCCCGATGAGATAGAGCTGTGGCAATAATCCAACAGCTGGAGCCTGCTATGTGTAAGGGCTCACACACACACACACATACACACTCATTGGGTTGTGGAGATTAAACATTTAATGGTTGGGGATAAATGTCCCAAGTATGAAGCAATTTACTGATGAAAAGGGAAATGGCGCAGATAAAACAAAAATGACTTTAGTTATCACATTAAGTTTTCTGAATTGAGGTAATTCTACAGTTCTAGGACATTTTCTGTATATCACTGAAAGTATTTCCATTTAAAACAACCATCTGAGTAAAAACAATCGACACAACAGAAGAGAAATAGTTTCATATTTATTCAAAGAAATGAATGAACAGCATTCACTCCCCTTTATATAATAACAAAAATATACAATGCACTAAAGATTACACTTAGTACAGAGGTAATACACATATCCTACAGATAATCCAGGATAAACCCACTTCTAGTCTCCCCGCAGTGTCACAGTTACAAAAATAAGAAATTGCTTAAGACTGAGGCTGTAATAGACACATGCAAAGCAGTTACATCTTAATACAGATAATTTCTTTAAGATTGTGCATAATAAAAAAAGAGCTTCAAAGTCAGATAATACTTCATTCATTACTATCGTAAAACAGACACTTTTGCCTCTGCCATCACAGAATATAGTGTTGTAATAAATGTCAGCTGCAGCATTCAGACAACTATTTCAGCTGTGACAGCAGCACGCAAAAATTGATCTTACCCCTTTGTTCAACAACGTTATTCATCATCAATATTATACAAGCCACATAATAGCCCAACCTGAGCCCATGACCCTCCCACCCCCTCCAACTCCAGGCTTTTGATTTAGTGTAATGAGGCATGTAAACCTACACCTGAACCACATAGATTATTACTCAACACAGCCAACGCATGGCCCTACACATAACACGAATAACATAAGACACATGCAAACCTAACATTAAGAGGCACATTCTATGATAACAAAGAAGATTATTTCAGGGATGGGCCCTGAGACTTGAGCTCCAGAGGCACTATGGGACAGGGATGGGGTAAATAATATGAAAGGGGGGTTAGGGGTACAGAGGCAGGTGGTGAATAGAGTAGTGGGGGAGGGCATAATCCACTGCTGTGTGCCCTTCTCTGCTGAAAAGACCTGTCTGTTCCACTCCCGGTTTAAATAGCAATGGGTGAGATGACTGGAGCGGGGGCGGGTTAACAAGGGGATCATGACAAGAGGAGAAAGTTAGCATTTTAGTGAATAATACAGACCCTCACACTTCTCAGTCTCCTTGTAAAAGACTTAATTGAAACTGAAACCAGCTATTCCTAGCCATTGTGTAAAGGTCTTTCTCATTATTACAAACTTCTGTACACAACAAACGTGGGGCAGCATTTGCTGTCAGCTCTGGTGCATAGTTTCATCATGAAAACTGAAGCAACTACAGAAACACCCAAAACACATCAGATTAATTTCCATGCTCTAAATTAAAGGTTAAGGCACTAAAGCAAACATACCCAAAATAATGAAGGGGGGAAAACAAAACAGACAGTGACAGTTCAGTAAGAGCATACAAAAGAGTTGAAGGTGACACTGCCAGCAGTATCAACAGAGCCTGAGAAAATAGATGGCTTTGTATGATAATGTTAAATATTTGGGCCAGGAAGGAGTCATGTCCATTGTAAAACAGAAAAAAAAAAAAAGACAAAACCAAACAATATTTTCATGTCATTTATGTCTGATATTTCACCTTATTTGGCATCATAGTGTACAAAGGTCTTGGGGTTAGATGTAATACATTTTCTTATATAACAAATGGCAGCATCTGGATATTTGATGATATGCAAGTTTTCTTTGGCATCACCTCTAAATGATAAGCAGACGGAGTGCAGCGAAAGACATCGAGAGAGATCAAGTCATTTAAATAACTGGAAAGTTACAATATATTAACGATTGTCAGGCCAAAAAAGGTTACATACAGCAGCCAGTCTTATCCTGGTCACTGCTGTTTGGCTCCAGGTATTTTAAAGCTCTTTGTGTTATAGAAAATAGGAGATAACGGCGGACATGTGACACCATGAATGATGTCTAATACCGCCACCAGATGGCAGTAGAGGATAATCATAGAAGTGACACATGGCAGCCAGTTCTCCATGTTGACTTCATTGAGTCACCGAAAACAGTACTAGAGCCTGTAGGCACAGATATGAAAACTAGGAGTGTAAAAGAATACAAGCATACACGCATGTGCAGTACCATTATGAACAATACCTTCAGCTAGTTTATTAGGGTAGGCTTAATTACAGCTAATCAGCTGTGTTCCAATTTGGTTTAAGTAATAAAGAGGTGCTAGTGCAATTTAATACACTATTGAAGTGTTTTGTGTTATACTGACTGGTGGCTATAATGTTTATTCACACTTCATTGATAGGAATCCGTTGAACAAAATTATTAGAACACAAAACAAATATTTTATGGATGAATTTACACTTTTCTTTAGAGCAGCTTCAACATGAAGTGAATATTGTCCTTCATGAGACTAAGGTATAATCAACCAAGGAGAAAACATGCGTTGTTTAAATTATAAACTAGGTTTAGAAAATGAGAATAAAGTAGTTGCACTTCTTAGTGTTTGCCGTTATAATAAATGTCATTCACTCTTAAAATTTTATCAGTCTCTGCGATAAGGCGTAGTGTACAAAGTGCACAGGTGTGTAGAGAATGATTATGAAGCTTCAGGTTATGGCAACTGCACCTAAACATTACACCGTCATTTTTTTTTTGAATAGTCCTCTTTCACAACTGCTTTTAAAATTCCATTTAATCTTTATTTTAAAAAACCTCCACTTTAGTTAAAAAGCTTGACAAAATTTAGGTCCCTGTTTTGAGAGGTTTGCCCTTTAATTACAAGACAAGATTTGTTTGACTATTGAGTATCAATAATCGCCTATCATCCATCTTTCTCATGGTCTTCCCTGTGCTATCCTGTCCTTTCCTTGTTGTTTTCAATATGGCAGAGGCACCACCACTTCAATATAGTTCTTGGGGAAGTAGCCAGATTTCCCATGAAGGGATCCCTCATACCAGTTTTCATCGATTTGACTGATCAGTGTGATGATGTCGCCCTCATGGAAGCCCAGCTCTCCGACGTTCTCCGGTTCGAAGTCATACAGGGCTTTACAGCACGGCTCGGCTGCACAAAGAGACACAGAAAACAGAGAGATGCGAGAAGGGAGGAAGAACAAATGAGGCAATGTGAGAAAAGAGCTGGTAACTTTAGTACATTCTCTACAACAATCTCCCATTTTAGTGAGGTTTCCAGTATGTTTACTGGCAGGACAGCAAGATAGGTCATAAAACTGGAGACATTAAAACAGGAATAACATTTAGGTTAGTCGTTGGTGTGGTAGGGAAGAACTCTTCTGAAGTGCAAGAACAAAACAGTGACGTGTTACAAAACACACATGCTTCATTTTTGTTTCATTTTAAAGCACCAGATTTTTATTTGCCCTGTCTGACAGAGTATATTCAATTAGGGAAAGACAAACTCGTAGTTTGGTTCTTGTGGTTCAGAAGCTTCAGTGAGTCAATGAACAGGCTGTAATTTAGTAAAAAAAACACTATAGATTAAAAAAAAGGAGAAAAAGAAGATCTGTTAAAGTCCCCCTGCACTTAACAGAGCAAAACATCAGTAGTTTGTTATAACAAGGCTTATATGTCATATCAAAGTACAGATCACTTTAAAATGTCACATCGGACTGAGAGTGATTAAAATACCACAATGCATGTGTGGCTGACTGAAGCCTGCTCAGACACTGTATTGCTCAAACTCTGACAAATCCCGTCTTGTTCTGGAGACCTGGCAGAGGATGAGTCGTTGACCCAACACACATTAACAATGTTAGTGAAATTCTGGACTGACACGCAGACATGCATACACCTCTGTGCAGCACAAGCGCACATCAGATTGAGGGGCCATTAGTCAATTTGACCACTTCTGAGTATCACTTTGTCTTCATCTGTCTGACTCACGCGGTCTGTTCTTGATCGAGGGTCTTTGGAAGGACGGACCTGGATATTGTGCTGGAGCTGATTAGTGTCACAAAAGGAAAGACACAAGAATCATAAGAATGAAACTGGCGGGAACACATGGCTTCTTTGCAGTCGGACGGCGCGCGCACACACACACACACACACAGATGTTCAAGCTCATACTTGCTAAATATATAGAACAAGGTTTACCTGGAGAGTAGGCTGGAGGGCTGGATGCAGGTGGGGAGTATCCTCCATTGGTGTTCTCAGCCTCTCCAAAGTCAATGACTGGCCTGGGTTTTGGTGTGTATTCACGCCGTGGCCGAGACTGAGCCTCGTTCACCCTGAATGCAACCATATAATAAAACATCTGTCTGAGCTCAGAAGGTGATTGGTGGATGATCCACGTTCTGGCTGGTTTTAAATTACGTCAGTCTATGATCTTATAGAAAATAAACCAGATTCTACATGTAAATGTTCAAGATGTACAACCAATTTATTTTGAAAAACAATGGTTTCTGAAAATATACTAGTAAAATAATTTCTACATAAAAGAAAATCTAAGTCTATAGACTTTATTATTCGCAAAACTGGTGTCCCTCAGCATCAGGTGCCTCTTAACATTCATTACCTGAAATCAGCTGAGGCAACGAAATTATGCTGAATCACTGTTCGTCATGAGCTAGAGCACACAGCCTCAACATACAAAAGGCATACAGTCTTCCACAAATAGTCATGGTGCTGACCTTTCTCTCAGTTTCTCAGAAAGCTCCTCCAGTACTTGTGAGGCTTGTTTATGGTACTGCAGCAGAGACTCCACAAAAGATGACAGCTGACTCACCTGCTCCACCTACACACACACACACACACACACACACACATAAGTATTTTAACACGGGAACACTGCTCCTTCATTATATTGGCCTTTTGTATTCCTTATGGAGCTCTTATTTACAGCTTCACATTTTTTGTCATTATATCACAACTCTACATTATAAAAGCTAGACTCAACACCTGATTAGATAGATATGGAAACGGAAAACACAAAGCCGACAAAACACGTTCAGCAAGCTCACTGTTGTGCAAGTCACTGTGGAAAGAAATAAGGTGTGTCCCCTGACATTTACTGTCCTTAAAGGCAAAACAAGTCGCTTGCTAGTTGAGACGCTGTGGTAGCAAACAATATCCATTTCCAAAGTGTCACAGAAGCATAACAAGAGAAGGTAACTCATACTCTGGTTAGTTGTTGACTTTTCTACAGTCGTTGACACTGCTATCAAGTTGCTTATGTAGGGTCAGATTTCTCCCTTTATATTCAGATGCAGGTGAAACTAGTTTTTAATAAGACGAAATTTGCTAATCATGCTAATTTAGCTCAATCCACCCACTAAAAAGTTCAGGTTTTGGTGTGGCTTTCTTAAAATACATCAAATGATTTTTCACTTTGTCTAATTGTGTGGAAAAGTGACGTTTGCTGATTTTTCTGGCGTTACTGAGCAAAAGTTCCATAATTACTTTTTACCTTATTGTAATTCAGTTGGTCTGAGAACAAACAACAAATCTACCATCTGTGAGTAATAGAAAACTTACCCCATGATGCAGACTGTGGTAAATGACAGGTGAGTTCAGACAGGTTGCGTGGTTAAATGCATGACTTAATGTAACTACTGTACAAATTGCCTGTAATTACCAATCACTTGTCAGATTGAGTCAGACATGAAGTTTGGAAAAATGTGTTGATGTTTTCCACAGCATTGTGAAATGACAACACATCTGCTATTTATATTTAGTCTTGATTTGGACTGAGAGGAGAAGGAAGGCCTGCATTTTCATATTTTGGTGTGTTTATTTTTTCAGGTTTAAGTTATTAATCCACCAGTATTTGTTCTATTTCTTTTATCTACTTATTAATTAGTTGCTGGTCTGTGTCAGCATCTTTAAGATCAGTCATAGGGTTACCATCTGACTGTCTGCTGAGAAGTATACTGGTACTCTAGGTTTGCATTAAACAAGCATATTTAGGATTCAGGAATGACGTCTACATCTAAAATGCAAAGTAACATTTAGTTTAGTCTACTGGCTACTCACATCTGTTTCAAGCAGGTTGTGCATGGAGCTCTCTGCCATCTCCTTGGACTCATGGAATTTCTCCAGAGACTGCCTGATCTCTTCATCTGGGATTTTTCCCTGACGTTTCTTTTTATAATCATAGTCCAGACGGCGGCCCTCCATCTTTTTCAGGTGGTGCTGAGGGGTTACAAGGTACAGACAAAGAGGATGAGATCTCACAAACTAGATATTTTACCATTTCCTATAAAAAAGTGGTTCGTTTCATAATCTGGAAAACTTTTCTTTGACATTAACCAGTTCTTCAAATGTATACACATGTTGTAATAATTATTTTATACTAATATATGTGACACACAATCAATTGATGCTAAAGAGTTTATACCTGGCAAGTATGTGTAAAGAATTCTACCTCCTCGACTCTACCTGGATGTCTTTGATGTCCTTTTCAGCAACTGCCTGCAGTGGATCTATAAAGTTCTGCTTTACATCAATATCCAGAGAGTCCTTGACCTCTGCCATCCTTTTCATCGACTCTCCTATGTCTACTAGGGCCCCACCTGTAGTATGTACACAAATCCAAAATACAAGCATAAGGGAATGTGGGACACACCATTAATTATCACAGGTTCTGGAAATAAAGGTATAAACATAAAAATATAAGTAACATACACTTGTACAGTTTCAACAGACACATAGTTATGCATCTCCACTGAGCTTGTAATCCATTTTCCATCTTTCATAACATTTCTTACCAAAATTATTGTCCTCGCCCATCTCTTGCCCATATTTGGTCATGCATTCTCCCAGGAGGCCCTCAGGCTGAGGGTAGCCTGGACTTTTCACCTGCCCGCGGATTTTAGACACTGTGTTGAGCATAGACAGCTTTGCTCTAGTTGCAGGGTTGGGTTGAAGGTACTCTGAGGTTTTACTGATGACTTCGACCACTGCTTTGCTGGTTATATCTGCTCTCTGGATAAGGGTTACAGGGAGACACAAAATGAACCTTATTTGAAGAATGTTTAAGTTTAAATACAGTGTTTAACAAAACTAGGTTGGCTCTATGTAACTTACAGTAGAGGAAAAGAAAACGATCTGCGTGTGAAGCATGCAAAAATGTTTGGAATTACCCTTTCGAGTTCCTTGAAGTCTTCATCTAGTTTAGTTCCTTCTGCGCCACCAACCTTCTCACTCATCAGCTTTGAACAAAGCAAAAACAGCAACGAAGCAAATCAAACTCAGAATATTTTATATTATTTCATTATATGTATAAACACAGCTCAGCCAAAAAAAAAATGTCTTTCTTGTCCTCTGCCTAGGGACTACAGATGGAAATTGGCACTGTTGCTACAGTCTGGCATATTTACACCTGCAATTGATGTAGATGTTCATTAATATACACTGTCCCTAAAAATAAATAAATAACATAAATAAAAGACACCACATAGATTTAACTATGCACATAGGTATGAATCTCCCGTTGGATAATTACTGTAGTGATTAATATGTTGCAGTTTGAAACAAGTTCTTTAACCCTAACTGATGCAGTGAATAGCTTCTCATTTCTTAACCATATCCTGTAGTCATGTAAAAGACTCTGCTTCATTAGGGTCACATTATTGACCTGCCTCAAGGAAATAAAATAGAGAGATTAGTGAAACTATTAAAATGGGGATAGCAATTTTTCAATGCATTATTACAATGTGGCAGGATAGAAAGAAATGTGGTCAGAAAAGGTCTTCAATGACTTGTGACTGAAGACTTGTTGAAATCATATTTAAAAAAACAAACAAAAAACTCTCAGCTATGTTTAATAATGAAAGTAAAAAACGTTTCCATATGCACAATGAAGAGAGAGCACCAGAGACTGAGACTAAACAGCTGTGTAGCCTTCAGAAAATCAATTAGGTTAATTGGAAAAAAGGCTTCTATTTGTTAAGGAGCATAAAGATTGGACTGTGTTTCAAAGGAAAAGGTCATGTGGTTTGATGAGTTTAGATTGATCCTGTTCCAGAGTGATGGGTGAGAAGAGGCGGATGAAGTGATTACCCATCATGCCTAGTGCCTACAGTACAAGCCTGTGGGCACTGTGTTATGATTTGGGGTTGCCTTGGTCAGGTCTAGGTTATTTTTCCAGAAAAGTAGGGTCAGCTGACTATCTGAATGTGTTCAGTGACAAGGTTTTTTTTCCTCCATATAATAGATTTTTTTCTCTTCCCTGATTGTATGGGCATATTCCAACATGTCAATGCCAAGATTCATCAGGGTCATGGGCTTGTAACAGAGTGGTTCTGGGAGTGTGAGACATCATTTTCACACATGGAGTCCAGTCCTCAACCCCCCTGAGAATCTTTGAGATATGCTGGAGAAGATTCTACATTGTAGTCTGACTCTCAATATCAATACAAGATCTCGACAAAAAATTAATGCAAGTCTGGACAGAAATGTGGTGATATTGCATAAACTCATCAAAGCAATGCTACAGCAAACATGTGCCATAATTAAAGCTATATATTAGAGCCTGTGACTTTTTTCAGCCAGGCAGTGCATAGTGAACTGTAAAAATCTATGAGGATTTTTTTGCACTTCCACTTTAATGTCAAAAGGAGGACAAACAGATGGGAACATAGTTGAGGTCGATAGAGGAAGATGAACTTGGTCACAAACAGCAACAAAAGTAATATGGGTGTGAACCAGAACTCTTGGTTACTTGTGAATGTAACATAATTCTAATCATTTTTGGGGCTCACAATTAAAATTTGTGCAATTTTTCTATGAGGGGAAAGACCTACTAAAATCTGCATAAGGGACTGAGAGCTATAATCTGGACTCTTCACAGTATGCACAGCCTTGACTCCATAAGGAGTAATACAAAGGGTTCACTGTTTCCATCAGGTCTGCACACATATGCAGTTTCCTATAGGACTGCCACATCCATGGATAGTTTTACTAAACACACATACTAACCTTGCTTTTCTCTCACTTGCTAATTCATATCCTCATTCACATATGTAACCCATAGGTGCATTCTTCATTTCTCACAGTTGGCTGGAAGGCCAAACAGAAAGGCACTGTGTGCGTGTGTAAATGTACTTTCTGCATGGTGCAGCTGTCAGCACCACGCTGCACATGCAAACTCGTATGCCTCCATCAGCCTGTCTGGACTCCAGAATATTCATGTTTGGCAACGTTCCTTTGAAGGGAACTCAGTGTTCATGTTCTGAGACTGCTTTAAAAACTGCCAATTGGTGGCTCCTGGGATATGATTCTGCACACTGACCTAATTATGACTCATGATTATTAATAAATTAATGGAGTGCAGGTTTTGGTCCATTATGACTAGAAAGCCACAACACCTAAATAAACCAACACTATGTCCTGTGTCCCTTGTTTTTGTTTTTACTTCTAGTATATGTTGTAATTGCCCTTACAAAGTGCGTACCGTTTCATGAAGTATGCATTTGAATGGGAAATACTTTGTTAAAGCACTGCATCTTCGACTCTGACCCTCGTACTCATACATGCAGTCCAAAAACTTTGAAGTAAATAAAAGAAGTATGATACTTGGAATGCAGCCTTGAATTCACACTCAGAAGCTCAATCAATGCTACACATATTCTACCGCACAGAGGATTATGGATAAGAAAAGCACGGCTGGCTTGTATATAATACAATCCAACAGGATGCAGCAAGATATCCTGGTATTTTCTGGCATAATGTATTTCACATAATGAATACTACCACCAATTTTACATCATATGTTGATGATTTTTTTTATAATATATCATAATTTTCTGAGGAGATGTAATGTAAGGTAATGAGATCAGTAGCTGTTATCATAATAAAACTGTATGCAGCATTATACAGAGGACTTGATCATTTTAATTGTTCTGAATGTTTCACCTCTACACATTTGAAATGTTATGACCACAAAAAAAAATAAAAATAAAAGCTACAAATAACTGTTTCTTCAACTTTGACTCAGAACCACCAAACAGCCATGAAACTGAGAGGAAATAACAAAATATATATATTTTATATTCATTAGAACCATCTAATATTAACATTTTTCACTTTAGACCATGGTAGGTTTCTTGATACCGTGGTACACTCTAAAATAATCTCCCATTTGAATGTGGTTTCCAGTATGGTATGACATCGGGTATATTAAATCTTTTTGTTGCATACCAAACAAAATGATAGTATAGACAGCTGAACAGTCAAGCTACACTACAGAAATGACCTGATATTTGATATATACCTATGTTAAATTATTTAGATTACATGATGGGAAGATGAAACTGAAATTGACAAAATGTTATACTTAGATTACAAAAATGTTGCCATTGTTACAAAAAAAAGAGCCAGGGTTCTTGGAATAAGACAAGAGTAAGAGCATCTGGGTAAGATCTTGTCCGTCAATAACAAAATGAAAGATAATACTAAAAACAATGTAGACTAAAACAAGTATGAGGTGCATAATAGAATCTGTATGTAGAATGGCTATTTAATAAATCAAGTGCATGTTGTAGCACTGAGATGTGTACCATGTTAGTTATTTAGCTAACAATAAGTCATTCTTTCACCCTGCTTCTGTTTACATTTCCATTGCCAATGACAAACTACCACAGTCATTGGTGATGTCTGTAGTAATAAAGCGTGGGATGTCCTTTGAATGTATGTTTAGGGCTTCTGACGTAGGATTTGCAGTGCCATTGTATTATAGTTTATGTTATGTAATTGAACATTTTATGTTTTGCAAAAGTCGATAAGGAAGAGGAAAATTAACAGAGCAACCAGTTATTATTGATGTGCTGATATTCTGAAGGGTCATCTCTAGGCTAAAGAGTTTATTGAAATAAAATCAATTTAAATAATTTTTACAAGAAACAAAATGTTTCTTGTGTATAGAGAGACATATGTCACAAATAAAAATTACAACCCTATGCGAAATATTAATTAAACAGGACAAAGATTAATTCAGAAACAATCATTACCTTTAGCCACAGAAACTAGCAATTTAATAACCAGGAAAGATTTTAGTACATGAGCTAAGTGAAAGCAAAAGTAATGTTCATTCTATGTATAATGCCATGTCTACAAGGGTGTAAGGGGCATACTCTTTAAGGACTTCCCTCCATTCATATTGATTTCTTTTGGTGGGACACTTACAAAAACTTGAAATGTGCTTCAAGCTTGAGTGACGAATAAAATAATCTCTTCTCTTGTAATGAAATTAAACGTTTAACCAATGCAACTACATCTCTGCCATCTTGTAAACCCATGTACTTTGTGTCAATCAACTGGCACAGTGACAACACAAGTGTCTAAAGGATTACTTCACATTCAGAAGCCTGTTTGGGCAGAGTATGATTCACATAAGTGGAATTCCTTTTCCAATAATGAGGTATACACCCACTGGCAAAGGAGCTCTCACTTACATGTGGCATAACTGACCAAAGGTGGAACCTGTTGCAAGCTCCCTGACATCAAAACACAGGCCACTGGTTTTACAGGCCATGTTTTCTAGAGCTTCATATTTTAAGTAACGTTAATCCTTCAGCTGTTTTGACAACAATAAAGGTGTGACAAAAACACAGATATGGCTCAATTGATGCAACACTTAAAAGTAGCTGAGCTGATGAAGGTCTGGCAAGTCAATAATCTGTCGTGAGGGCATTAAGTCCCTTCCACTGGTTTATACAGTTAGGTTAACTTGGTTCTTGAACCCCTAGTATCTCCCAAGTACTGAGTTATTTATCTTTCTTCACCTGATACTATTAAGTGATATGTCTATGTAGCTAAATAGAGATGCTATCAGATCAGCTCAGTTAAACTGCTATAGTTAGCATTTAGTAAACACGGGAATTATTCACACAGACTAAAACTGTGGTAACACCCACCAGATTAACCACTTTTTATTTTTAAAGCAACTTCGTAACGTTATATAAACGACAGGTACCAAGAAAATAATGAATGTCTGCTAAGGAGACAACTGAAATCACACACATTGTATGAGTTATTAAACTAGGAATTTATCGTTCCATGATCTCAAGTCTTTCACCAACGACAGGTTGATCCAACTTTGTATTTTATCTTTAACATTAACATAAGTATTGGCTAATTTACGAACAGAAATCGATCTTGAAGCTAATGGCAAGTAACTAGTTAGTTTACGTTAAAGTTGAGTGCTCTTGCTATTATCATCTTAATTCACTTCAACATAACCTAGTTAAAGATTAAATTCACTTTGACATGACCTATGAACAGTACATTTGACAAGTTGGTAAAATAGTTCATAATAAAGTATGAAATAAGTCTACAGAAGTTTTTCCACTCCAGTTTATGAGCTAGCTTGGAGTTAGCTTTAGTTAGCTACGTTGCAGGAAAAGTAATGAGAATGGTCGCGAGCTAACTCGGCTAGCGCGGAGCTAATGTTTAAAAAGTCGTGTGTTTACCTGACTTGCTTTGTAAAATTGCTTCTTTAATCCCGCGACTGACATCTTGCACCGTCAGCGTTGCCACCTGGACCTCGATGGGAAAAAAAGTCCTGATAAATAGTGCAGTGCGTCTGTAATTTACAGCGTAAACACCAGTCGACCGACACAACTCTAACTTTCCGCCGTGGATGTGAAACTTGCTAGGCAACCACAATTTCCTGGCTTCGGCTTCATGTGGGAGGCTCCATCCAGCTGGAGAAGTGGGTCATGAAACACATACACACGCTGTATTTCCATGTGTTCAGGGGATATTACGTTTATCTATAATTTCCTGGACACGTATTCAACCCTTAACATTTAATTATTATATTTATTCAATTATTTATCAGGGACAAAGCTGTGAAACATAATAGACAAATACAACAGCTGATGCTCTGCACAAAGAATATATTGCTTTTTAGCTTATTTGCAATTCCTGTCACTGGTAACCACAATATGCCTATTTTACTCCAGTTTTTACTTACGAGTCATTTAGAAGAAGCTGAGTCCTCAAAAGTTGCCATCTTCACAGATGTATTTTCTAATGTGTTAGCACATGCTCACAATACACACCCAAATACTATTCTTTGACACATGCTTGAAAATTCATACCTTCTCTTGCATTTTTATCTGTGAATTAAATCAGATGGACCATTCATTCATTCACCAAACTACTGTCTCAAGTTCCACGTACACATCTGCAGTCATTTTATAGACTTTTCATAACTCACTTTCAGATTAAAGAAAGACAAATGCGTAATAAGACACAATGAAACATTTCAAAAGAAAAAGAAACCATTTATTACATTCTTAAAACCACATATAATGTATCCCATTGGACGACAATATATATCGAGCTGTGTGACTCAGTTACTCTTGGACTAGTAATATACCTCTTGTACATTTCGTCATACAGGGAAAAAGAAGGGAGACAAACTATTCTTTTTTTGTTTGCACTTTTCCTAATCTTTCTTCAATTAAAAAAAATAGATCACTGACTTTACAAGACAGAAGTGGAGACGCATAAAGAAAAAAGTGGATATAAGACTGACAAATAAATGAAAATCACAGCAAAAAGAAACATTAAACCCCAATAATGAACTTCATCTTTAACTCTAACTGATTTTTTTTTTTAACTCCTATTCCTCGTAAATTTAATTTACAATATTAGGACAAACAGGAAGGGCTTTGACACTTTGTGAGTAACATTCACAAAAATAGAGTTTACGTCCACAGTGATTATGGTTATGGGTCTCATCTTAGGTGCAAAGGTGTGAGGATTACAAGTGTAAAGGACGACACTGGTAATAAAGGGACAAGAGATCACAGCTAGCTCCCTGAGTGGCAGGCAGCAGGTCTTCAGACTCTGCTCGACAACTTCACAGCACTCCAGATAAGACAGTATCATCTCAATGCTATTCAGAAAGCCTCCAGAAAGTGTGTAATTATGTACATATTAAATGTAAACAGTTATGGTTGACTGACAGATATAGAACTGAAAAGAAAAAAAAAAAAAAGTCTTACTGGCATTGAAGCCCAACTCAGGGGGCAGCTGGTAGCTCTGTCAGGTTTCGTGTCCATTGACAAAGAGGAAAAGTATAAGTGCTTTGTATTTGGGCATGTGGTGGGTGTGGGGCTAAAGGATAGAGGAACCGCAAATGTACAAAATAATACAGTTGCTCCAACCAGCAAGGAGGGTTTATGATACATGTCCTGTCCTGGCTTTGAACCAACGGAAACATTATGAGTGAAAGACAGGTATACTACATCTACTACACTGAGTGCTGGTTAGAAACAGGTGGGAGACACTGTGCCCCCACTTTTTTTCCCATACAGTTCATGGAGTCATCATTTGTCTTACTTTCTCGTTTCTGTCCTGTGTCCTGTTTGTCCTCTTGTCTCTTTAGGCAGGGGAGCAGCTACAGCACAGAATCTCAGTTTAATGCAAAAATCAATGTACTCTGTGCCTTAGGTTGTGTGCACTGCCCCCCTCCCCTCCATGCTGTGTTGCACGTGCAACGAGTGTCCACCCCAGCGCTTGCATGCGCCTAACCCAGTTGAATCATCGTCGAGACAAGGGGGTATGTTGCCATTAATAACCTGAGAGTACTGTCGAGAGGAAAATAGTCCATAAAAAGTTTTGAGTCCATGAATCAGCTTTCCTGATGTATCCATCTTGTTTTCTCTGCATCTTGCTATCCACTTTTCTCGCTCTTCCGCCGTGATCTGCAATCACTAACTCTCTCCGTATACTTATATAGTCATTTATTTACATTCTTATTTAAAATATTTGTTTATAAATGTGTATATAAATTAAAGTTAATTTCATCTTATCCTGTCTCTAAGTGGCATTTACAAGGGGAAGGGGTGTGTGGGACTGAGGTTTCTCATTGCATTACAATAGCCTACAAAAGGCAGCACCGAACACTGTCTAAATGTGTGAGACTGGTTTAAGCTGATTAGGGAGGTCAGCCTGAGCTGTGAGTCACATCATACCTGTATGTTTCTTTTTACATCAGAGACAGTGACTCAATCTTGGTCCCTAAGTGATGGTCAGAAGAAGAATATTGTCCGTATGAGCTCAGATGCCATACTAAGATGCATTAAGAGAGAAAACTATTGACTGAACTGTGCTAATATTGAGAAATGCTGATTAACAAAACTTATTTTTAATACTAAAGATTTACTTGAGACTCTGTTGCAGAGTGGCAGGGTTTGTACATTCACTGTTTATGTGTTCTGGCTTGTGCACTGGTGCTTCTGGATGAGGTACATTCAATTGTTTGGGTGATCCGAAGCGGATCAGATGTTAACACAAGTGTTAGAGCTTAGAGCTGTATCATGCTAAGAGGCCTGTTGTGTTATTATTTGGATGCCCGTCAGCTTGTTGTTATTAATGCTACAATATGCAAAGGACCATGAGTATGTGTGGTCTGTAGTGTAAGGTGCTTTGCCTGCTGGGAAAGTGAAGGTCTACTTTGGGATCATGGGAGAAGGAGTATCTAAAGTCCTGGATTGTCTCTGAACTGCTGGTTGTTAAGCTTCCATATCTCTTTCCTTCTCTGTCTCACCTTTCTCTTTCCTACCTTTTAACACACTCTTTCCAAACTCTCGGCCTGTCTTGCTTTTTGTCTAACTGTCGGTAGAGTCCGGCAAAGACATCTCGCTGCCAAACACTTCCCGGTAAAGAGGTGGGAAACTGTAGGCAGTCTCTGGGTGGACCAGACGGAAAAACTCCAGTTTATCAATGTGGAGGTTACAGATAGACTTCATTATAGGCAGCTTGGACACCATCTGTGGGAACGGAGGAAAAACAAAGGTATGTTTACGAGTGTATACATACTGTATTTGTACTTCCTGAGGAAGAGTTTCGATTGCCTGTTCTTACCTTGTCCAGTTTCTCATCAGAAGCACCGCTCTTATTTAGACTGTGCTGAAGAGCAAGGTAGACTTTCTCTTGGAGTTTCTGAACCTTCTGGCCTTCTGTCAGCCAGGGTCGATCTACACGAGACACAGATGAATAAATAATGAATAAAAGAAAGATTGACAATTTCATACAGACTGCAAATGAAAAAGGCTGTAGTTTAACAAAATCTGCACAACAAATTAAATACTGTGAGTGGTGTTTGCAACCAGTATTTTCTGTCTGATTTGCATGTTTAAAAACCAAAACTGCAGTGGACAGACTGATATATCAACACTTCCTTATCAACATGTTTGTGCTTTGTAAATGCTTCTACGTGAAAACAGGAACAGAAATAATCACCAGGAGATAAAAGGACGGCCGCACTGAACAGAGCCATCTCTTCATCAGACAGCTGGAGACGGCAGAGTCCTTTACCCAGGTCAAACACTGCACTCACAAGATCATCACAACCTGCACACACATAGGATATAGTTTACATCAAAAATATTAGATTGACACTAATATATGAGATAATGTGACTGATAAGATGAATACTGATAAGGGTCTGTTTTCTAGTGTGGAAGTGCACGAGATCTCTGATTTAATAGCCATATTTTCAAATATGTTCTAATAAACAGCTAACGGGGAAATATTGCAGTATTGACTGGCTTAATGTATACTTTAACATCAAACAAGTGAGTTTATTGTGTATCTGCTGTGTTATGTTTAGATTTTCCATTTCTTGTGCTACTTAAGCCATTAAACAAACACTGTTATCATCAGTCATGGCATGTTGAGTTATAAAAACATCTTAAAAACCACTGCATGTCATTTAAAATGCTGAAATATGCTGATCAGTGCAGAGGTATCTGAATGAGCAGTGATAAGGGTCTGTTTTCTAGTGTGAAAGTGCATGAGATCTCTGATTTAATAGCCATATTTTCAAATATGTTCTAACAAACAGTTAACAGGGAAATATTGCAGTATTGACTTAATACATGTAACTTTAACATCAAACAAGTGAGTTTATTGTGTATCTGCTGTGTTGCTTTTAGATTTTCTATTTCTTGTGCCACTTATGCCATTAAACAAACACTGTTATCATGAGTTATGTCATGTTGAGTTATAAAAACATCTTAAAAACCAGTGCATGTCATTTAAAATGCTGAATTATGCTGATCAGTGCAGAGGTATCTGAATGAGGTGTCAATAACTGATTTAACAGTGGGCACCTCTACATTTTCTAAGGCTTTAACAGTAATTATTGGAAAGTTTGTGTGGAAAAAGGTGCCGCTAGCATAAGATGTTTTATGTATGTCAATGATCTGAACACTTAAGTCAGGGGTGTCGAACTCAGGTCCTCGAGGGCCGGTGTCCTGCATGTTTTAGATGTTACCCTCTTCCAGCACACCTGGT
>JAPQRQ010000010.1:11751809-11765027 GCA_037367365.1 Apogon talboti | reverse complement strand
CCAGGTGTGCTGGAGGAGGGAAATATCTAAAACGTGCAGGACACCGGCCCTCGAGGACCGGAGTTCGACACCTGTGACTTAAGTGCATTCTCCTCTGATCCTTACCGAGTGCTTTGAAGAATTGCGCTGAGGCAAACTTCCCATTGAAGAAAATAGTGCTGTTGTTGACATTAAAAGCTCGACACATACGTATCAGCAGCACCTCCAGACATCCTGAAAGGGGAGTCACAGATAGAAGAAAAGACATGGAGAGATGGAGAAATGGGAATGGGGAAGGGGGAACAGAAAAGGCCAAAGATACTCCAACATGCACAGACACACAACAAAATGTGAATAATTTTGACCAGATTGATGCATGGCATACATGACATGACATTTGTTTAACCGTTTCAACCATTTCATTTTTTAAAATTATTTCAACACATTTATAAAATGCATTGAGATATTCACGTGTTGAAAAGATAAATAAATGTGAATTTTGTTTCCAGAATCATTTTTTTCTCCCCAGTTTTGAACCAGGTGTATGTGGTTTAAAAAATAAAAGATGGTGTTAAAAAAAAAAAAAGGTAAAGGTACAAGGTTGGGAGACAAAAAAGACAGGAGGGACCTAGAGTTAGCAAGTTTCAGACTTTGCAAAAATAAGCTGTGTACATCAAACGATTTGAGATTGTGTACTGACCTGCTTTCAGCAAAATGATCTGGTCATTCTGACACAGGTCCATAAAGCCAGCGATGCGTTTGGCAAATTCCACCACGTACTGGATGGCGTTGGTGATGTGGTGTGCACACTGCTGCCACATCCACTCAGCTGACTGATGGACATAAAAGAGACAGTTGTTGAATTAAATGACGCTCTCCAGCATCAGCATCTTCTTCAAACTGCTCAATATCACATTTACTCATTTGCGCTGCCCTAATAGAATCAAATCATATATTTTTAAGGAACAGAACATACACCTGCTCACTTATTGCTGCAAGCATACTCCAAAACTGACAACTTTAGGCTGATACTGAACTGTCATTGATTTTCCATGGTTGTAAAATGTAAAGACTTCTTGCTTTCCCACTGCCATCACACTCCTAAACAGCTAACGGGAGTTTCCAACCAAGACTACCTTTACATTTTCAGTTGCACAGGCAGACCTTCACCATTTACATTTTCACTGTGTATTTTTTGCAGTATTTTATTATTTTGTCCTATCTTTTAATCTATTTATACTTCTTTTTATGTATTTGGCAATCTATGTACAGCAAAGCAAGAATCTCATTAGACAGGAACCATGTTTCCTTATTGTGTATTCGACAATAAATGCTTTGTATCTTGAATCTTGAATATGTATGACAACTCAAGACGTGCGGGGGCTGTGTATTATATACCTTGTTCTGAAAAGCACGCGTTTCCTCAGATGTGTATTGTACCCAGGTGAATCTCTTCATGTCCTCAGCGCTGTACTGACACGTCTCCAAATGAGACTTGACAATACTCTGAGTGATACGCTCTGAAAAATAAGCACAAACATACATCAAGTCACACGCAGGGTTATTTGTAGTGGCTGCAGATATGGGCTTTGAAGAAACACAAGTGAGGGAGAATTTAACACAGATATTGTTGAAAGCTCCACAGATCACACTGTTATTTGATAGTATTACCACTGATGCCCCTGATAGGCCTGATGGGTAATGGTTCTACTTGTGGACCATGGAACAGGTGCTTGGTTCATATGAAAGTCAGAATTCTTTCTCTGTATGTCCCAAAAATGCGATGAATTATTTATTATCTGTTATTATGTGTTATTACATTAGATATAGTCGAGTGTTGGGTGTGGTCGTTTATCGAGGGTCGTGCACACAAAGCATCAATCTCATTAAAAAAGAAAAAAAAAAAAGCATCCATTTGCAGTCCCTGGGTAGACACACACAAATACACAACAACTGCATAACCTAAACGCCAACTGCAAAGGAAAAATGTGAATTGAATTTTCACACACCAACGCTGCTCGGCTCATACAGATAAAGTTAAACGGCCACTTCATTCTTTTGTGGGTCGAACCAATTTGAAATGGGTCCCATGGTCCATAGCTCTACACATCTTACTCTCCCAGCTGCTGGATCTGTTCCATCTCTTAAACTTATTGTATCCATACGTCAAAGTATTGACTCCCTGCCTCCTTTAAAAGTCTCCAGAGCCCATTTCAAAGCCTCCTTTGCAGTGTGTTGTTGCCAGTAGGTATAAAGATGTAAGAGTAAACTTAGATTCCCCTCAAGGTCTCACTATCTCTATAACTCTAAATACCATAACACCAGTATTTGGCTGTTTTTTGTTGTGCTGATGCAGTGCTTTATGCCTTGTGCCCATTTGACATTGCTATTTTCCCCATTAACTACTGGACTACAGTATATTTTGCAGAAACAGGTACTGCCTTTTGCTAGGATTCATTTGACACTGCCATTTTTTTTTTATTTTTTTTTTTTACAATTTATTCCATTTTGTTATATTTCAGTCTTTTTTGCCCATTGGTTATTTTCCATGCTGGCGACAGTAACAGCATAATGCAAACTTATCCAAAGTAAAAGCAGATAAGAGTAAATAATAGCCTCGTTGAAGTAAACATTGCCACTAAAATTACTGTTGTATTAAGCCGCTTAAACCTATAATTACAGTATCCTGTTGCTGTCATTTACTCATGTTACACAGTCACTCTTCTTTCTTGTCTTAATTTGACTGATGTCACCTATTTGTGGTGAAACTTAACTCCACTTGCAAATGTTTCACAATAAAAGTGTTTGGAGGAGCTTTTTTTTTTTTTTTTTTAAATCAACAGTATACAACAGTTACATAGCCCAAAGGGGAACCATAAAGGCCATGGTCCCCTCTTAAAGTGAGGTAGATTAAGGGCTTGAAGTTTGAAGGTATTCTCAAATATCCTGTTTGTTTTCAGTCATAGATTAAAAACACTGTCCCACTCACCAAGGTCTGTTATTGAGCAGTCATCAGGCAGATGGTCCAGCAGTGAAGTGTGTCCCAGCAGTGTGTGCGAGTGCGTATGCAGGAGCTGGATCCCACTGCCGTCTGCTCCATCCAGTATAGTCTGTTGCGGGGAATTCTGATTAGACAAGGATGATGAGGAAGAAGAAGAAGAGGATGACGAGTTGGAGGTGTTGCCCGTGCTGGCTCCTCCACCTCCGCCCAGCAGCTCCAGGCTGCAGTACTCGCTGGCCTCCTCAGGAGTCAGCGGCAGGTCAAACAGGTCAGGCAGCGCCGCGATATCATCCAGGTCGCTGAGGGTGGAGCTGGAGCCCCCGGTGCTGTAGGACCGGCTCAGACCTTCCTCGCCGTCCTCCCCGCCGCTGCCACAGATGCCATCCTCCCTGGGTAAGGACAGAGCAGTAGCGCCTCCACCTCCAGAGCCCACACACTCCTGAGACTTCTGGTGCTTTTGCACTTCAGCGTAGAGGCTATCACGCTGCTTCTTTGACATGCGGCCAAACTTCACAGCTGCAGAAAAAAAAAAACAAATAACAATTCACAGATGGTGATGAAACCCGCTTATAATGGTCACATCTGTCACCTTCAAACTGATCACTATAAGCAAATCATCACTTTTACATTTACATTCAATAAGTGTAAACAGCCTCTGTTGAGTTAGTGTTCAATAATTAAATGGAAAGGATCACTTTTCACCCAATTTTGTTGACTGTTTCACTCGATAAGGTCAGTTTCTGGCTCATTTCCTGAAGTGCATTTGTTTTCTGTCTCCACCTGCAGCAGCCACAAAACAGCCTGAGGAATACCAAGTCTAGCTGCTACATGTTGTTGGCTTGTTTGTGATGAATTTCAAGGAGGCTGAAACAAAATAATTCTCTTTCTGCATGATTTTAATGTGCACACAGCACCACCTTTGGGCTGCCAAGGCTGAGGCAAATGTTTAACCAAGATACAAAATATCATTGGTGTACGGATAAAACAAATAGATTTACTGTAGTTTCAGTTTGTATCTTCATGTTGTGATGTATGAAAACAGTCAACATGGTCACTGAATTGGGATTACCTACTATGAACAAAGTGTTTCAACAGCATTTACACAAGAATGATGCTCTGATCATTGTAACCGTGATCTCTGTAAGTTTCTGCCATATTGTGATGTTATCTCATTTATCTTGAAACCAATTTATTAAATGTTTCATGTATCCATTTATTATTAGAAATGTTACAGTGGTGTTTGACGAACACTGAATTGGTTGTATAAAGTTATTACTTTAAATATCTTTTACTTAATACTTTAGATATCTTTTGCCACCTCATCTACTATTACGTACTGTACATTCTAGTCCCTGTAGCTCTCTCGCTCTCTCTCTATCTCTCTCTCTCTCTCTCTCTCTCTCTCTCTCTCTCTCTCTCTCTCTCCCTCCCTCTCTCCCTCTCTCTCCCTCCCTCCCTCTATATATATTTGTTTTCACTTTGCATCGTACAGACGTGATGAGCAACAGCTGATGTGAAACATTAGCAGTGAAGGCTTCAGATTCTCCTGGGATCAGCTTTAGGTTAAAGGAACATATGCAGTGAGCTGCACTGGAGAAGTGCATCCACTAAACTTTATCTGCCAAGCAAGTTTTAGATTAAAAAAAACTTAGGTCCCCCCCCTTTTTTTTTCCTTTCTTCCTTTTCTTTCTTTCCCTTTCTCTCTCTTTCTTATGTGTGTTTGTGATCGGCTGTCTCAGACCCAGTTGTTGTGGGTCGGTGAGGTCATTATGTCTTGCAAGTATGTAACTGTATTATTGTCTTGTGAAAAATCCAAAATAAAATATAAAAAAAAAAAAAAAAAAAAACTTAGGCTACTTTTCCTGTGACACTAAATCTAATGGACAGAGGAAGTGTGTAAATAAAGAGCAACATGTTCTCTTTGTGTGTTTACCATCTCGGCTCATGCCCAAAGCCAGACATTTCTGTAGACGGCAGTGCTGGCACCGGTTGCGGTTAGTTCGGTCGATCAGGCAGTTCCTCTGGCGGGAACAAGAGTACATGGCATTGTTCTGCTGGCTGCGACGGAAGAAACCCTACACAGAAGCACAGACACACACATGTAAACAGTGCAAATACAGTAACAAGATTATTCAAGTCAAACGGGTAAGTTAAAGTTTAGTTTACTACCTTGCAGCCTTCGCAGGTGATGACTCCATAGTGGATTCCTGAGGACTTGTCCCCACAGATCTTACAGGGGATGACCTCAATCTGAGCTGCAAGGTTGAAAAAAAAAAAAAACAAGAAAGCTGCTGAGTCAATTGAGATGTACCTTTTATTCTCATAAACATGGACTTTAGACCAAAGAGACTGGACAGTCAACATCAGATAGTTGAAGTGCAAATGTTACATTGGCCATGCCAGGTACAGAACGTGGACTATTTAGTCATACTTTGGATAAGTGCCCACGGTAGTTAATATCTAAACAGAACACCAAGTATCACTCATTCAACAATAACACAAACAAAACTCGTGTTTGATTCACTGCCAACAACGGACAACTGGGAAACCAAAGCTGATGTAACAGATTGTATGGCATATATTACCATTTAATGGTGTGTGGCTCATGAATATAAAATTAATTTCTAGCTTCAGTTATAATGACAGATAATTTGAATACTTTATTTACAGTGCTTTAGGCTTTTTATCTTTCCCAAGTTTTAAGTCCTTTGTATCTTCTGTAGACCTTGAAAAGGTCACCACACTTATCTGGTCGCAGTCAGACTTCAGTAACTCTGTGTTCTCTCTGTTATTCGAAGGCCATCTCCTGTCTCCAGCTGATACAAGGCTTTTCACAGAATCTGTTTCACTGGGATGATATTATGATTTTACACCTCCCTTCATTGTGAGACCTTGAGTTTTTGTAGTTTCAGACACCTTGTTACATTTAAAAAGCCTCTTTTAAGCCTGTGTGAAGTCTAAGATCCATCCGAGATCGTCTCAGTTGTTGCTAAAACATGCCAGTACAAGGGGGACCAGTCCATGTCTCTGGACTCTGAAGTTTCCTACCGCCTACAAATGTGAGCAGATCTGTTTCTAATTTAATGAGACCTCTTAACTAAACCTTTGAGTCTTATCTTTAGTTTTTTTTTTCATAACCTAAAATGTAACAGACATAACATTCCAAAGTTTTACTCTGAATATTATAAAATAATCCACACTTAAAAATATACGCTGTTCTTTCTGCAGAGTTGTAATCCTTCCAGTTCTGTCGGATGTTTCTTCCATTAAGAGGGACTTTTTCCAGCGCACTGTTGCCAAGTCCTTGCTCAAAGGGGATTCATCGGGTTTGTCTGTAATACTGTAAGGTCCTGAACTTAATGATTTGGCACAATATGACTAAAAATGAACCAAACTAGGAATAGACAAAAGAAAACATCTTGTCATGAGTGTGTCATGGTGTAACAACAACAGCTGGCATACAAGCACCATGTCATACAGTATGTCCCATAATTTTCTATTAATGGAAACAACACTGCAGACAAACTGCCTCACAACATGAACATATATTGCAAGAGAAACTCTCTTGCCATGCCAACTGTGTTTGTCTGAACCCTGCATGTGGCCCCCATGAGAGTGTACACAGAGTACACAAACAGATAGGGAATCACAAGACGCCTGCACATATGACACACATACAAAGACTCCTTCTTTCTCAACTGAGGAAATAACAAGTATATCATAAGATTATTGCTGTTCTGTCTCACTGTCTGTACAGCTCTCCTTTATGGTCATTATTTTTACTGTTATGTGGGGAAAATCACTAAAGTTTGGGATTGAGACAGCATTGTTTTACACTTAGGTA
The DNA here is from genome assembly GCA_037367365.1 of Apogon talboti. Classification (NCBI taxonomy): domain Eukaryota; kingdom Metazoa; phylum Chordata; class Actinopteri; order Kurtiformes; family Apogonidae; genus Apogon; species Apogon talboti. Next base: position 11,758,203 of record JAPQRQ010000010.1, on the reverse strand, counting down.
TTGGAAACACTATTTTCCACTTCTTTCCAGTTTCATGAAACAGTCGACTCTCTAAAACTGTTGATGAAAATCCTTTAACTGATCAGGGCAGCTGCAGGCATGCAATGGAAAAATATCTCCCTCCCTCCCTTCCTGTCTTTCTCTCAGGTTCCCCTCCACCCCTCCCTTCTCTCACGATTATATAACTCTCGTCTGTAAGCATTCCTCACAACACTCATTCAGCAGGCTCACTCTAGCAACACTGAGACCCCACCCCCTTCAGACTCACCCTTTCCCACTGGCTGAGCAGCGTTCGGAGGTGTCTTGGTATTGGCTGACTCATTTGTCACTCCGCCGCTGTAGCCTGTCAGCCCATGTGGACATTCTGTCCTACTGACACACTTTCCCACTGCAGGGGGAGTGGGAGGAGGGAGTCAGGCGCGATCCCGGCTCATCGCAAACCAGTTTTAAGGTGGAGCTGAACAATGCACAGATCTCCGATAAAACATTTCCCTGAGGGCTCATAGCTTACATCAGGAAATTGACTGTGTTACATAACAAGAAAATTTACAAGTTACACACTTATTACAGACCTTGAAAAACTGCTTTTACAAGTTCGATGTCCAGCCAACATAGAAGTCTACTAATTAACTTTATGTCTACATATGAGTGTGCTTGCTCCAGTGTAATACTACAACTGACACTGTGCTTTGTTATTGAAGTGCAACTGTTTTGACTGTATCTGCTCTCACTGTACCTGGCTATATTCCACTCAGATCAGACAAACTATGAACTTGAATGTCAGCTATCTCATGCCTGCCCTCCAACACAGTCTCTGACACTGAGCCTCTGCATCAACCCATACTATTCTTGTCCTGTGCTGAGAGCCAGAATTACACAGATACCCAGCCGCCCACCCCTGTTGCTACAACATGATTTCTCACTCTTCTTCTTCTTCTTCTTCTTTGCCTCTCGGCAGATATCCAGGCACTAACCAGTACAAGATGTAGCTCTTAAATCAGTCCTTGTATTAATGGCATTGTGTTGTCCAAAAGTAGGGAAAATATTTCAGCTGCAGTATAACAAAACAAAAAAACTGCACAGTAAGATCCAGTAACAATAACAGGAGACTTGAAACAGATCTGTTTAAAGACGTATCAAACTAAAAACACACTTTTCTCATGTGGCTGACAGACACACAGGGGCAAGGGTCACACTAATGCTGAAAAAACATTTACCTTGACCTTGACCAAAACATCAATCTTAGCTTTCTGACCTTTGGCTCCCTGGTTTGCATTCTAAGAGTTACAATCCTAGAAACCCTGTTTTGGCTCAAATTCTGCACACGCATTCAAGGCCTTGCATTTCTCTTCAAGTCGCAAAATGTTGCGGTGAGATAAAATTACACCAACAGCAAACAGATATGATGTTAAGGCAGTAAGAGAATGGGTGCACGGCCTGTTTGTGTGCCACACCCAAACCTTTTCACTAAATGAACAGGGAAAAAGACAGTTTATGGTTCAACTGCAAACACGGTGGCCCCAGTGTGTTTATCAGCCAGTTAAATGTGTAACCTTGTTATCTCTACATAAGGCTAATTCAGAAGGGGTGCGGAGGCAAGGGGCAGGAAAATCACTGACTTTGTGCTTTAACTCTTGGTGTCAAATGAGGAACAAGCAGGTAATAATTCTCATCCATAACCATCTGTGTAAACGTGTCAATCATGTCAGTATGTCAGTGTGTCAGTAAAGGGAGAAGGTGAATTTTGACCTTCCACATGTTCACCATCACACATGCATGTAGTATGACAAATGGTACGTGCAAACTTACATACACCTTTGCCACTACTATGTCTCATAATCCTGCAGAATGATTTATGACACATGCAAATTGGTCAAATTTGTTTATTATGCTAGTCACGCTAGTTTAAAAACTGGTACAGTACGCGCCCTCGAGCAACAGGTTGATACTCGTAGTGAAAGCTGGTGTTCATTACCTAATCAAAGGACTGACTGACTGACTGACAGCATGAGTGGACTCCTTCAATAGGAGGTTGGGGTCTTTGTTCTTCAGCTCTCTATTAGCAATGGTGAAGCACTTGTTGTGTCATGCCTGCACAGTTGGGTGTAGGCTTACAGAGAAACACAGGCTTGAATCACAACAATCCGCTGTGGTTATATTTATTCCCACTTTTTAAGTCATGACACTCACACACAACACAGATTTTTTTCTAGGCTGTTTTGATTAAGACAGTGAGAGTTTACCGGGCTTCAAGGACACAGAGAAAAACCACTGGGACACAAGTACATTCTAAGATACAACAAAAAGCAGCCTCCCTTATTTTCAGGTCTAATTAGACTGATGAACTTGGCTGTCTCACTGTCTTACAGCTGATGTCTCTCACAAAAATAGCTTTCGCTCCCTCTGAGACCGCTTGATACAAAACAATGCTTTTGGGACAGCACAGACTACATGCATACAGTCCATCTATGCGGCTGCCCCTGCATTCAAATCAAAGAGCTTTACTTTAAAAGATGCAAATACCAGCGGAGGCCAAGTTGAGGCCCACAGAAGGGGGGATTCGAACGGAGGCAAGAATTCCATAGGGCTCTTTCACTGGGTGTCTGTATGTGAAATAAGTCTTATGACTCCACCTATATACCATAAGTGCTTCTACAGAATCCAGAAATGCATGGTAGCATTTATCAAACCTAGGGAAACGTCAGATGTCCAGACTTCACCGTCCTATTCCGCCAGTCAGCATGCCAAATGTGTTGGAATGACTCACCAACTAAGATGAGAATTGTGACTGCAAATATGTGTTCTGCACACACATGTTCAAACTGGGATGGAAACTGGCATGCCTTCATTATCAGAAAAGGACAGGTTGAGTTACTCTCCTACATTTTCAGAGCAGTGAGCTAAGACCAGGCCTCAGTTTGTTTACATTTGGATATCCTGCCAGAAAGGGAGCCTCCCTCCACAAGGGGCCTCCTCCATTTCTTTCTCCTTTCCCTTTGGTGCAAAAAATAATCTCTTTCCTCCTTTGCTAAAAATAAATAAATAAATAAAGATATATAAATAGTACAAAAAAAAGATAAAAAGTCTTTGCAGCCAGACTTCAGCTCCACACAACTGAAGACTACCACATAAACCATTATCTGAATAATAATACCTGAAAACGAGATGCCACCGCTCATAATATATTACAACGTGACCTACACATGATTTATTAAATATGTCGATTTTTTTTTCACGTTGCGGGTAGATCATGCCTGGCCTCTATTAATAACACTTTTAAAGTCTCACTGCCAACGTTCAACTTCAACGTCTATAAAGCAGCGACACGTTGGAGGCCTACTGTCACTGTGCGTCGTAGCCGCACATGGAGCTGCACGACCGGCGGCGCGGCGCTTCCCAGAGCCGCTCCCCCTCCCTCCGCTGTGAACGCTGTATAATGTTTGGTGACATAACTAGGTCAGTGGAACAGCCAGGGCTCTCTCCCTCTGTACACTCACACAGTCAGCCATGCTGGCACAGCCATCACATCACAACTGCATCATCACTGCTGAGATTCACCCAATAAAGTCACAAAATGAACGAAAAGTATGAAAACGTCGCGAGGATATTATTGTTAAAGGATGCGAAAGAAAAATATTCACCAGTAAAGGTCATATAAATATAGACTAATGATTAAAAATTCTAATTATTTAATTTTCAGACATATGGATGAAAACGTCCACGGGTTAAGTTTTAATTATAATCTGACCAAAATCCGTATAAAGTGTTATTATTTCTCGATTACATAATTCCAGTTTTGGTTAACAACAACCTCCTCATATCATGCCCCTCCCTTTCCTTATTGCATAACTCAAACATGGATCCCCTAGCAAAATTTACTGAAGCACTCCCAGGTGATATGACTCACATTTCTTTAAAAACATACAGATCTGCGTCTGCCACGAGACACAAACCAAAATTACGCACGTCTGCGTTCGGACGCTTCTTGAGTCTTGCAGTGGTTAAGATTAAAACTGAATTTATCTGATGGAATTCTCGTGATTGAACACAAGCACAGATCACGCCTAACTTGAGCGTGAAACCATGCAAGCTCCGGCTCTGTGCAGCATTAATCCAGTCATGAAGGATTAATGCGCACTAGGAGGAAAACAGGCGCACTCAAGTCCCTGAGCGCACACATGTGGTCATTCCACCTCGTGAAAAAAAAAAACAAAAAAAAAACACTGGTGTTTACCAAGTTCAACCAACGCACGCATGGTTTTATTCCAACGTAAAGTCAACTTACCTCGCATTTTGATTTGTTTTCCTTTGCAGACGATGAAAACTCGGCTACATGTGGTTAATGTAGATGACAAGATGAGGAGAACTGAAGCGCCGGAGCCAGAGTCAACTAGCTCTGGGATATGAACTTCGTCCCGGCTGCAGACCGCGCTTGTAAAAACACGACCAAAAAAGGGGGAAAAAAAAGAACTACCTCTAAACTCTTCTCCTTTATCGCTCGGTCAACTCCAAGCGAAATAAAAGAATCAAGAAAGACGCCTTGAATCGCATGGTAACCGAGTCGGTACACTGGTGAACGGATTGGGCTGAACTTTTTGACAGAATAGTCCCACGGTAAGTCTAGCGGTGCTCAGACCCCCCTCAGTGCTGTGACTCTCCGCCTGTTCTCCTCTCAGTCTACCCTGCTAACCTACTTTCTCCAAGCGTGGACTCTCACATGATCTCACTGCCGACAGCTCCTCTCGCAGCAGAGACCATGAGCGCGCACTCGGGAGCGAGTTTAAGGTGGCTCTGCTTTACGACTGCCGGCTGCTGACAAAGTAAAGGCAGATCAATCTAAGATCTAAACACATGTAGGAGATTTTTCCATATAAATGCAAATATCCCATCAGTCCCCGCTTCTCTTGTCTTCCTATAAAGTTATTTACACCAGTTTTGTAACAAAGGAGAAACCTGTGCCTGGGCCTATAAACCTGTCATTGAGATTAATATCCTTTTAATAAGGTGTTGGCTTGATGAAGGAAAACAACTAGGTTGACCGATGTAACAAGATCATTGTTCACTGCACTCACTGTTGATGTTTTATTCTCTAACTCCTAATTTCTGAAAATGGTATTGACCCTGGTGAGTATGTGACTATTTTCCCATATATGGAAAATAAAAATAAGGTGACTTCATTACATTTTTCACAGTTGTAAGTTATAATTAAGAAGTGAAAGAATCAGTTGGTTATGATTAAATCTTTCTGTGTTCAAACTATTCTAAAATTCACCTGGTACTACTTGTAAGATTAAATTTTTTCTTTTCTTTTCTGTGGTCTTTTTGTAATTTTGTTGTAAATATTTAGAAATATATGTTATATAAAGTATATATTTTTTATGACATATTAACATATTGTATTAAGCGAAGTATAAAAACATAAGATAAGATAAGATACAGCAAAGTGCAGAAGACAGAAAGAGCATTCAAGGATACAGGAAAATATAAAAGTGTATCTGCTATGTACATGTTTCCATTGTACAGATATGGACATTCTGAGGTAAATGTGGCACAACCTTGAAACAACACCGCAGGGCAGGTGTAAATAGCTTCTTTCTGCTCCTTTTCAAGCAACATATATGGAGAAGTCTGTTGATATAAAATTACATACACTGTAGGTAATATGATTGATCAAAAAAATTGTTCATTCATTCATTCACTCCCTCAGTTAAGACTATATATTTGTCTTTTATATATCAATCCTTGTGATATGTATCTAACATAAACATTTTTGTCCCAAAGGCATGAGAAAAGAAGTGATTTTACTTTGATTACAACATAATATATATACTATAATACAAAGTTGCTGACTAAAGAACTAATTTTGGGGATCTGTGTCTGTTGTGGTGAAATTAGTTTTGGTTCCTTTTAGCGGCCTTTTATAACAAGGAAGTGAAGTCGGGAAAATAGACCTGGCCACACTCCCAATAATTACTCACCATCTTTCCAGTTGTTCTCTGCAGAGTAGCTTAAGTTCACTTTACACCCAGTGACCCCCTCAAATTTGAGTCTAATTCCTGTTTCTTATTCACATTATTATATTCATCCTTATCTCAGGAATATACATCACAAATAATTAAATGACACAAGAATACTGCAAAAATTGTGTATCTGAATTGTTACATAAATATTAGTGCTTAAGCATAAGCTCACTGCACTAACTGTTCATGCACTTATGTCTTAAATCATCTCTGTTTTCTGATCTTTTGTGCTTTCGTGCATATGTACACCTCCTCTCGCCTGGCTTATTCCATGAATAAAGGGATTTCTAAAGCAAATGTGCTCCTGGAACAAAGTGTGATTATGGGTGCAGATGAGAAGGTGGGTGGGTGCTGAGGGTGTGTGCAAGTATGGA
>JAPQRQ010000010.1:11696631-11739415 GCA_037367365.1 Apogon talboti | reverse complement strand
TTTTGGAGATAAATCACATCGGAATAGATAACAAAATAATTTGGAAGTGACCATAAAAAAGTCTTTAAGTGTAAAATGACATGGAATTCTGAGTATATTAGAACTATTATCTATTATTTTCACTCTTCTTACTAAATGCTTTGCCTTTTCTGTTCTTATATTGAATATGCACCATGTACTAATGTCACTGGATGCACTTCTGATTTCTGCCTGTGACGACTTGATTACATAAGGAAATAGTTATCATTTATTACACACTCCACAAGGTTCTGCTAAGGAAACATACAAGTAAAGTATGTAGTAATACATACACTTTACTCTGACACTTGTCACAGATAAGGATGTGTACCAACAACACCACCACCACTGGCGATATTGTCCACGGTGTGACGTACATTCCTGTGTTCCTCTTCGGGTTCCTCATCCATGCTGCTACTCTGCGTGCCTTCGTGGTCAAACGGGACTCCTGGACAGACACCCACATCTACATGCTCAACCTGGCTATAGCTGACTCTACCTTCGTCCTCTTCCTTCCCCTTAGGATCTATGATGCCTTCTTTTGCCTGCCTAAAACTCACTTTTGCACTTTCCTAGTCAGCGCACACTACATCAACATGTATGCAAGCATCCTGACCACCACAGCCATTAGTGTCCATCGCTACCTGGCTGTGAGATTCCCTATGCAGGCCAGATCCTGGAGGAAGAAGAAAGAGACAGCAGTGGGTGTATGCTTATTCATCTGGGGACTTCTGATAGCGATATGTGTTGTGTTCAGGGAGGAGAACAGCCCGGAAAGACTCTGGACTTGCTATGAAAGATGTAAAAATGAACCACTTGATGAAACCTTTATAGTACTTATGGTAGTTGCAGGCTTCCTCATTCCACTCATTATTGTTGTGTTCTGTTCCAGTCAGATCCTCTCTGATTTATCAAAAGTAGATAACACATCAGCAAACAAGAAAGGTGTTACTGGCATAGTTAGAGCAAACATGATTGTATTTATTGTATGTTACACACCAATCCACATTTGCTTTTTGGTGAACTACTTTACTGTTCCACCTCCAAACTGGCAGAACACAGTCATGCCTGCTCATATGTATCTACTGGTGTCTGAGTGGATTGCCTCTACAAATTGCTGTTTCGATTCAATTAGTTATTACTTTTTATTAAAAAGCTCTTTTTCATGAAATTTCATCATTTATACAGCTTATATATTGTTATTTTAGGTCATTATACTGTAAATGTTATAAATTATTTTAAAAAACAATACAGGTTATAGTCAGTGACTGAATAATTCCAAGTGATTTCCATTCTTTATTTTTCTGAAAGGTTCTGTTTGCAAACTGAACTGGAACTGTTATTGTAAAATTGTTAAATATTTATGTGTAAAGGATTTCAGTTTGATGCATTTGAATATTTATATTCAGAGATCACAATGGGGCCTCATCACTTACCTCTGCCTGTGGACGTTCAGACCTTGTACAGGCCTGTGCTCATGCATTTGTTTGCAGGGTACGAGTGATTAAATACCTGCCAACTGACTCGTCTAACCTTTTGCAGCTCACTACAAGGTTAGCACAAACAAGAATACATCTGTCACCTCCAGACTGAGAGTGAGAATCAAGTCATTTGGTCAGTTTTTGGGATGCATCTCCTATCATTAGGTCTCACATGGGTTTGGATTCAGTCTTCTTTATCTTGTCTCTTTTTGCAACGCTCATCTCCTGACTGACACATTCAAACTGTGCTGCACAATAAAAGCCATTTCATCTCACCGGACACTTTGACAATGTGAATGTGTAGAAAATAAAGCAGAAAATAAATACCTGTTATGCAATCAGCCAACCTTTTGCTGGCCTTACTATATACTCTGTGTGATGTTTAAAGGATTAAATCAAAGCAGATAGCAAAAGAAATTCTTATTTTTGCACCACAACTCTTATTAAACATGAGTCTGTGTCTAGCACAGAACAGCACAGACAGACGAAGTCCAGTCAATGCAAAGACCCCCATGGGAGGCCATACCGTCCACTCCCTCACAGAGGCCAAAGACATCACAGCCAGTGTGCAACTCCCTCTTGTGGTGAGAAAAGTAAGTGTTAGTAAGGACTGACACTGCCTCTCTGCTGCAGAACTGCCTGTTAAGCCACTTGAAACTGCCAATCTAATGATAAATACAGCTCATTTAAAGAAAATAAACTTCCATAATGATATACACATTACTTTAGACTGCTGTGAAGCGTTTCCCTCTCTCTTTAAGCGTTAATGTGTTTATTTGTGTGTATGTGCGGTAGAGTGTGTATGAATGAATATGCATTTTTCTCAGAAAATACATTTAACACCACACACAACAACATTAGCAGTCAATTATATAATGCCATTTAATAGCAGTACTCCAAAGATTGATGGTTATTATAACAGCAGTGTCTTAGCAACTGCAAAAACTCAGCAGGCATCAGTCAAATGAGAAGGCTCAGTTCTGTCTGAGATCAGGCCCGCAACTCTACGCTAATAACAGGAAACAGCTGAACTCAGCAGTCAGCCAGAGTCACGTAAATACTGTACATACATCTTATTCACAGCATCGTCACTGAAAAAGAAAGTCACACTTCAAACACAGTCCTGTCTCAGAGGAGCATGAATGATCCCCCGAAAACCAAACTGAGACACTATACCTTCAGGGTGATTATTTACACTATTCACAAATGGTACAGAACAGCTCCTTTTCAAATGCAAATAAAAAAAGGAAAGTTTTTGTGCTTTGTCTTATTACTGCACAGAATAATGACTATAAACAAAAACAATGATTACATTCATTCACAAAGGATGCTGACGAGTGTTTTCAAGATCCCCCAGTATGGCAGTTGTAGGCAATGAAAGGGATACAATCACTAGACCATATAGAAAAAGACAAAAAAAGGAGACACAATATGAGATACACAGTGTTCCCTCACAGCATTTCAGTCTATTTTGAAGGTTTGCTTATGAACTTCTAGTAAATCATTATTATTAACATATCAGTTATTCTGAAATAAACACAGTTCATGTCATGTTATCAGTAAATACATTACAGAATAATCAGAATGGGCATTTACAGAATATGGCATGAAGTAGTTAATAAACAGACCTTCAAACACTGCTGGTAGCATTCAGTGTCAGTAGCATTTGGACAAATGGAGCTGAAAAAATACAGTTTCAGCAATACAAGCTGACATCGAAAGGATAAATTAAAATCTTTCAGCATGTAAGGTAAAAGGCATACATATCACAAATATACTGCGATAGGTGATATTGAGCTCTTAAGACGGCACAGTGCATGAGACAGGTGCACCGCTGACTGAAATGGTCTTCATGGCACTTCAAGAGTTTCTCTCAGTTTTTCTTTGCTTCATTAATCAGGCATCAGCAAATAACTGATAGCGTGATTTTGGCACACAGGGAATGAATAGGAAAAAGAGAAATGCAGTCAGTCATTTAATCTTGGAGCAGATCGATACAAAACAGAAGAGGTTTTCATACATTAATATAATGACATGATAAATGTTTCAATTTTTGTTTGCAAGCTAATGCCTGATAGGAACCAAGAAGTGCCTATCTTTTTTGTTACTATATGTCTTACATTATCATTTTACCTAAATTAAAGTTTACTATATACAGAAAACCATATATTGCTGCTCACTACAAGGTTAGCACGAACCAGAATTCATGTGTCGACTCCAGACTGAGAGTGAAAATCAAGACGTCTGGGCAGTTTTTGTGGTACACCTCCTTCCATCAGGACTCACATAGCTTTTGCTTTATTCTTCTTTTATCTTGTCTCTTTTTACGACTTTCATCTCCGCACTAACACACTCAAACTGTGTTGTGTGGATCTAAATACGGACCATTTCATGGCACCGGACACTTTGATGGGGTGAATATATAGTCCCATTTGTCTGTTCGGAGCATTTCCATTACCTTTATTGGCTTTGAGTTGAACCAGTGGTTTCAATCATCACCAGTGTAACTGTCACTTTGTTCTGCAACATGTCTGTAGGAACTTGACCCACTATGGGCTTATCAGGAAATTTTGCCCAATAAAACCAGATTGGGGTCTATAATGCAGCATTAGTGAAGGATGGTGTTTGTATAGATGTGGAAAACCCCTTAGGTAAAAGCAAAGGCCAAGGAGTTCATATATTGCAGTTCATTTACTTTCTCTTTTTTTTCCTTTTTGCCCTGCTCTGTATTTGCCGTCAGTCCAGTGTCCTGGTGCAATATCTCCAGAAGCTCCAGACGTCCTTGTGGAATTATTGGTCATTAAAGAGTACATGGACTGGAAGGGAAGCAGCGATAGAGGCACACAAAAAGAGTGATGGACGGTTCAGATGCCGGCAACGTCATTACAGAGAGCATGCAGTTGGCAGAAATAGTGCTGACATTTCAGTCCTGCACTCTGCTCCCCAAAGACGTGAGTTACGGCCTCATATCCCTATGAGACAAGTTCTAGGCATTTGGCACGTCTTGCTTCTGATATACATGAATACTAATTGCCCACCATTACCTGTACAAGTACATATATGCATTTTCTTTGTGCATATGAGGAGCAAGAAGATGAAAAAGAGAGACAAAAGAGGACTTTCTGTCGGCGTTATATGCACACACACCTTATCATCCATTTGATTTCTGCTCACGGTCACAGAGTTCACAGAATCACTCCATTTCCTGTATAATGAGTCACCAAGAGCTTTAGATATTTAGGTAGATTTTCATTTTATGGTGTTAAGAATTTGCAATTTCACTTTAAGTACCTACTTGGCAATCACACCAACAGGTAATATAGTGAAGAACAGATGGGTGGCAGTCTTGTTAATGTTATCCAAGAGGGAGAAGGCATCCCACTCCTGCAGCACTGTGTGACTGCTTCTACAGCCACAGTTAATCTACACAGAGAAGGAAGGCTCTAAAGGCTGTGTCCATCTACGTCTGTCCTCTTTCTTTCTTTTTCTTTCTTTCTTTTTTTCTTTCTTTCTGTCTTTCTATCTTTCTTTCTTTCTGTCTTTTTTTCTTTTCCTTTCTACATCCCCTCTCCTCCCTCTTCCTGCTGCTGCTGGGTAACTGGAGAGAGAGAGCGAGGCAACTCTGCAATGCAGACACAGCAACAACCTCAGTCCATCTGACCAATTAGTGTGAGCCAGGATATGAGTGGCAGACCGAGAAGCCAGTCATATAGAGAGGCTCATCATCATGGGGTGAAAAGGGGGGAGTTTGCCTGAGAGACTGACAGAGGAGATCAGAGGGGCTGAATGACAATGACATAAAGATGTAATAAAAAGAGAAGGGATAGAAGAGGGGACTGGCTGGATGAGGAAGAAAGAGAAGGAGGGAGATCTCTGTAAATAAAACAGAGCTCTGGACAAGGAAGGACTCCTGCCCCTTTTGTTTCCATAACAGTCACTGGCCAGTCTGAGTCCTATCACTGCAGTTCTTCTTACTCATCAGCTGGCTGAGATCCACCAGCTCGCCTAGCTCCCCTCGCTCAAGCGCCCCTCGCAGCAGAGCCCTGCTCAGGCCGGGCGTGTGCTGTTGGGACACATAGGCCTGGCTGCTGGGGGTGGGCATGGACGGTGGGGGCAGGGGGACAGGGACCATGCCATGACTGCTAAGGATGTAGCCTTCCGGTGCTGGCCAGCGCAAAGGCAGAGGCTCGCCATACTCCATTGGGGCGCTGGGTGCAGAGACCACCCTGCGACGCTCGGGCGAGTCCTGGGGGGTCATGGGGTATACATATTCTCCTGCAGACTTTCTGAGGGGGGCCTTTGGCGTCCCCTTCCCACATTTTTCTTGCTTGCTCAGGCAGACATAGTGCTGCCGTGGCGTATCGTTCCCCCGGCCCTCACTACTGTGTCTCCCTACTCCACCCTGTTGGAAGAGTCTAGTGGTCAGGTAGACGGAGGGGGGCATGCGACAGGGTGAACCCAGACCAACAGAGCCTCCCCCCAGGTATGTCTGGCTAGTGTCCCAACCCCCGGAGTTGGAGTCTGACAGTCGTAAGCCACGGCGTTTCTGTTGGGGCGTGTGCTCAGGCGTGGGTAGGAAACCGGGGTCGAGCTCTCCTGACTTCACCCAGCCGTTGGGCATGACGAATAGGGTCTCCCCACTTTGAGTGCAGGGGCGCTCCCCTCCCCCTTGCCTCGTCACACTGAGCACAGACCCTCCCATCCCGCCGTTGTTACTCAGCAGACCCCTTTCACGCCGCTGGATAGAAGACTGAGCGCCGTTACCATGGCGACGGTTAGCTGGCTTGTGAGCCATGATCCAGCAGACAGCAAGGCCTGACAGCGCCGCCCCAATGGTGAACGCTGAGACTGCAGATGCCACCAGCAGGTTGAGGGAGACCAAGCTCTCTGGTTCAATCAGCAGACTCTGCTGCAAAATTCCTGAAGATTAAAACACACAATTATAGAGATGACATTTAGTAGAACAGTGCAAAGGACATCCTCCCTCAATGTCTGTCCACAGGGTGCAGTAAAACTATTACTATTACATATAGTGCTATTACACAGCATCTGCTTAGTGCTTCCCCCTCACAGGATAAAATGTATCATAATGAATCAATAACTACAATAACACTCATAATTGGTGATCATAATATTCTGCATTAGAAGACTATTTTCTGCTATGATTGTATTTAAAGGAGCTTCTCTCCAGCTTTGCCTTGAGGCTCCACAGGCTCCAGGTTCAGAGAGGCCTGCACTTGTCATCAGCACAGCTCAGACCACAGCAGCTGACTCTCCTTTTTTCTTCTCACTCTTTCCATTCTGCCGCCTGGTCAGAGAGTCTCTCTATACACAGCATACCATTACCTCAGTGTTTCCACCCAGCTTTAATCACTCCCATCTGCAGACACAGCAGCGCACGGCTGTCTCTGGCTCGGCCTCTCCTGTGCTCCCTCACTGCTCGGATTAGTCTGTCAGGTCCGTCGCCTAGCATCACTGACTTCTGGTGCTATATCACTTTCTAAAAGTAGGATAAAAGCTAGATGCCCATATGTCACTTTAAAGGAAATGAGTGTGATGAGGGCTTGGGATGTGTGGCAGACTGTTTTACTGTTGACTTTGAAACTGACCTAACACAGGCGGGAAGAATCTGTTGGAGAAGGGAGGAGTTTTTTATTTTTTTTTTTTATTTACCCATGAGTTTCAGCGCAAAGGTTCAAAGAGCCCTCTTGGGTGTTGCAGCAGTGACATCTAATCCTCTCTGCAGAAGCAACATCAGTATTTCATGCTATTTCCAGCTTCCTTATTGGCCACCCTCAGTCAATCTCCTCTCAGACGTTCAGCTTTGAGAGAACAAAGACCGAGATGAGGGAGGATGTTGTATTTCCCTTCCTGCAGTGTTTCATTGTCTACCAGTGGTTCCACCTCTTTCACATCCTCCCTAATTAAACTGTCTCATACTGGGTGTACTTCGACTTGTAGAAAGTGAGGTTGAGACTGAAATCTTAACTCCACTCCCAGCTGATTTAGCCTTTGTCAAAGACACCAAAACACCTACGGGGTAATATCAAGGTTGAGTGGATCTTGCTGAGCTGGACAGGAAATTACATTACACCCTGGATAATTAAAATACGCTAGAGTACAGGAATGGTCAAAAATATCTTCTCAGTTGGTAGTATGAGACATTTTTTAGAACAAAATGTTCAGTGAGAAGTAGATTGGTGTAATGATCTATGGAGCCACTAGGTGGAGACTGCCATCAGTCCACTGCATGCAGCCAGAAGCATCCATGTCATAGTGCTGCAACATACCATCACAGTCTCCTAGATGGGAGGTGGTGTTTCCATACTCCACATCTTGTTGGAAAGGGAGCCTGCAGTCACACAGAGATCAAATGTCAGAAAATCACAAACCTAAATTAAAATCAACCTTTTTTAAAATCCGCTTATCTGAATAATGCAAAAAACAAGCTGTAAGTGACATCAATGTATCACATTTACAGTCTAAGGTTAAGAAAATGTTTCCTGATTGAAAAATAAATGAACAAAGAAAAAAATCAATGCTCACTTTTCACATGAGCAGAGGCGTCTGTTAATAGGAGTCAATTTGAGTGATATGGCACATATTGATGTGGTATGTAGTGAAATGGGATACACAATTGATTCCATCATTGATTTCTCTTTTTGCTCTGAGAAGTCAGAGGTCAGAGGTTAGGGTCAGACAAACAGGTGATACAAGAAGCTGGCATTGTCATATACCTGATACTAGCAACTGACTTTAGTGTGGTATTATATGAAACAAATACTGACACTAGTACATGTTATTCTTTTTGTAGCACAAACATGAACTAACATGTCAAGATTAGAAATAGACCAATTAAGGGGTGCTGATGTTTATGTATCTGCAGAGTGGCACCAATAATAGCCAATAGCTATTATTATTAGGAAAAAACTGACTTAGTAGTGAAATTGCACAAACTTGTTTTTTTTTGTTAATTCATGATAACTTCTACATTTATTAATTAATTACTATGAGTTCGATGTTCATTGATTCAGATGTATTTATTTAGATGTTTATTACAATTGTTCTAACCTAGATGTTTGGTTCCTAAAGTGAAAAAAAAATTCATTCCAAACATGCATAATCTGTTTTCAGGGCCAAATTTCTCAAGGGAGGTGAAAGGATGATATTGGTTGACTAATTGGTTAATGACTTTTCACTGATTAGAACTATCATTATTATATTAGTTTCATCTTAGTATTGATTTAAATATATATCTGAGAAATCTATTTAACCTATATTTAGTGTATTGTTCAGTAGACACTAAAGCATCAAGTAAGATTCATATATAAGAATAAATCATCAGCTTTGTCATAGTCATATATAACACATAGGAATGCTGCAACTACACCAGTAAAAGTCTGTATATAAATTGCACATTGCAGATGGCAGATCTGCAGAGGTAGCCCTGCCCAGGAAACTGTTCATAGGCGGGTGTTTATGTTAATTCTCCTCACCGTGTGCCCGGTCTCAGGAAGGAGCAGGTGCTGCCTCTGGTCCAGCCACAGTATGGATCCCTGGAGGCTAGGCAGCTCCTAGATACACACACCAATGAAAATAAAAAGTTCAGAAATGCTGAGTATTGACCTCATTCTTACAGCAGGTATGTTAGTTAGCCTGGCAGGAAATCCTCCTTGGGAAACTCACAGAAAGTTTACCTTTTGAGCCTGGAAACAACAGATATGCGGTAAAAACGGTTCCAGAAGAGGAACGCTATTGCTTTACTATCTGGAGCTTTGGCTTTGCTTACTAACAAGGTTTCTTTTTAGGACTGTGTGTCCCTGTTGACCTGTGATATTTGTTTGTAATGTTTTGTAATATGTGGGCAGCATGTGAAATTATGAATGCTCATTCTGCATTTTATTTTTACACAAAACTCACACCTAATACACTGTAAGTAAGTTGTTACTGCTCATTTTCCTATAAATATTTGCATATAAAGCTGCTGTGAAAATCAGAGTTTTCCATATGTGCAGTAATAAACAAAGACCTTATTATTCCTGAGTCATGTCTTAAGTGTAAAAACTCAAATTAAGATGATTTTTGAGCATTTTGAATCAAGTTAAATGCTATTTCCTAGAGAATCTAATTTGCTGTTTGAAGCAAAAACAGGATTGAGTGTTTCTGGGGAACTGACAAAAGTTGGCCACTAAATAGAACATTAGCTGTAGAAAAGCAGCACTACCTTCAAACTGAACCTAGTGCCTATCCAAAAAACACTGAAAAAAACTGACTGTGAGCCACTCACTTCATGCAGCGTGAGTGAAGATGGCAGCGAGATGTGGGCACTCGAACTAGACATGAAGGGAATGCCAGCAGCAGAGTGTGGCTGGTCCGGTCCAGCGATAGTGACAAGAGCTGACGAGCCTGAGGAGAGTCCTCACCACATCTGGGGAGGATATGAAGATATGACAGCATAAAGAGCTAGCAGAAGGACGGCACCCCCTTCTTTCACTGTGGAAGATGGGGTTGTTTTGTGTTCAACTTTTGAGTAATTTAATAAGCTACACATTTTCTTCATCAGTTATTCAATTTTATAATCTTAAGAACATTTGGTGATTGTAAGAAGAATATTCTGTTGACCTATGACCTATTAACTGCAAAATGTCCTCAAGACAAAGCTGGAGGAAGTGCTCATATCAACCATGGTGAAATTTATCCACCTCTCTTGGTAAATCCCAAACATAAAGCTAATGTTACTTAAGCAAACAAATGTTATATCTAAGTTTGTGCAGTGCAAGGAAGTTGGAACAATTTCTGCTGTTAGAGATGATATGACCCAAAAATGTTTCAAAGGATGGTAAAAGTGTTTGGCCAAGTCATCGAATTAGTGGTGGAGGAACTGCAATGTCACCCATTGGTTTTCTGTTGTTTTGAAGCCAGTAGTTTACAGTTGCTATGTTGGCTTTTTGGGACCAGAAGTAACCATATTTGGACAAAAGGGGTGTAGCTATAGGAGCCTGACTGGTCAGAGTTAAGCTAATGCTAAGCAAAGTAGCATCAGGCACTCCATAAGAAAGTTAGTCTTTTCAGTGTTACCTATTCACCACAGCTACAGCCAAGTTGTCTGTCAGGAAAAAGTGCATTTTATTAAGTAAACAGAAACTCTGAAAGTATGACTTGGCAGTTGAGCAAGCTGTCATACAGACCTGTCACTCAAAACCCAATGCAGCAGAAATCAGAGTCTTCTATATGACTTGTGATCTTGTTAATGGAGGAAAAAATTTAAAAACGGACCACCAGATCTCAAGTGGTCTGGTGTTAGTTAGAAATCCAGTGTTAGTCTATTGGAGCCAGGGCTTTTTGAAGACACTTCTGCTTTGGCTGATTTTTGGAGGTCCTTGCCCCTTGGTATCAACAGCACAGTGTCATAACAGCACAGTCTATAAATTACATATAAATCTTACAGGTGTATATACAATTTGTCTGATCAAAACAGAAATATTGTGGATAAATTGATCAAAACAAAAGCGTTATTATCAGGAATTTTAAAGATCATGAGAAATACTGGAAGATAAGTCAAACATTTAAAATAATTGAGACCAAAGGCAGTTTTTCACGCACAAGAACTACAGGTAAGATGCCATCTGTGTAGTTGAAAGATTATGGCAAAAGTTATGATTTACTGGAGCTATAGAGAGACAAATATCTGTTAACTCCCACTCACTTCTCTGGGTTGAATCCCTCCACTTCCTCCAGGAACACACTGCTGTGGGAGACAGAATCTCCATTGGGGATCATTAAAAACTTGAGGATGGTCCCTCGGGTTGATCCCAGAAACAAGACTGTGCGGTTCTTGTGGGGACCGGCTTCGGTGTCTACAACCATGGTTGTCAGCTGGTAACTAGAAAGAGAGATATGAAAAAAGGAGAGCTTTACAATTGCATATAGACTAGTGGAGTACATTTCCACTACAGACAATGATACATGTTCTGAACTTCATGACTTCAAAGGTCTGCATGATCCCATAAAATAAATGTGTGTGTGTACCGTCCCATAGTCTTGACCACCCAGGGCCTGTGTCCTAGCAGTGGAACAGTCTCATCCATCAGAGGATGTGTCTTCACAAAATTCAGCACCTCATCTGGCAGTGTTGTAGAGGAGCTAAATCTGGATCCTTGGACTGCACATCCCCCAGGTCTGAAGGAAAAGACAGCCAAAGGAAAGAAGCGGAGGGAAAAGTGAGAGGAAGTCCACAGAGAGTAAGAAGAAAAGATCCAGTGGAGTTATTTTATAGCTGCTGCGGGCTGTATTACAATATTTGCTGAATAGTAGTGAAGTTGCTGTATGATTGACAGCTGGAGCTTATAGCAGGGGAGTAACAAGACTCCATGTGAGACAGATGCTCCGGACAACAGCACTGCAGTATTCTGCCAAAGTTGCCCTTACACACTTTGCATGATAATACCTTGGTTTAGGCACTGCTTCGTCCGGCACCGGAGTCCAAATAGACTCGGGGGATTTCTGCTCTTTAAATCGTCCCTCAAAGACGTGGGCAAGCTGCTGCATGTCGAACACACACACCGCCGAGCCAGGGATGCTACCAGACAAAAAGGAAATAAGGCAATGAGAAATATTATTCTATGTTAGTATGCATCACGGTACTTGTCAGTGGTGGGAGAAGAATTCACATCCTTAAGTAAGAGTGTGAAAAAAACTCCACTACAAGTAAAAGTTCTGCAGTAAAAACCTCACATATGTACAAGTAGGAAAGTATTACCAGCGCCGTGTAGCATCTGGTACAGAACAATAAGAAGACTGATATGATTTTGTATATTTCAAAGTAGATCAACAAAATGCTTTGCCATGTGACATATTTTCAATTTGTACTTTCGTGACACCCCCCCATTGTGTTCAACCAGTGGGTCGTGACCTTCAAGTGAGGATTCTAGGTGCTTAGCTATCTGAGGTCTGACTTTTTTAACAGATGAACAATAAGGACGTACAGCAGGTGATCATTACTGCATTTGTCTGAAAATTGACGACTACGATTAAATGGTGTTTGTAAAATGAGGCTGAAGTGTAAATATGATCCTGAGTATATATGTACAGTGATGAAAGGGATTAAAACCCCAAGAGGTTTTGCCAGACTGCATAAAACCCTCAAATCTGAACCATCATTTAGAACCGAATCAGCCTCCCGCAGTATGTATCGTAAACTTTATTTATTTTGTATGGAAATACATTTTTGAGTGTGTCATTAGAATGCAAAGGTGAAAATACAGTATCTATATTTAGCTACAAAAAACAAAATAAATGCTAACCTGCCATTTTTTGAAAAATAACTTGTTTTGACTTTTATTAAGTCGGTCATGACCTAGTGACAATGACAAATATGAGCCCCAAGGTGAGACGAGTTCAGAACCTGTGATATAAGCAGCACAGGCCTGAGCAGTTAAATATAAAATGTGGTGATAATATGACAAGTAAAAGTATTCACTGTACATTTACACAGTGGCTGTCAGTGTTTAACTACTACATAGGATGTTCTTGGATATAACATTACTGCTATATTAACATGTATTGTGCATTTTATGGGGCGGTGCAGTGTAGTGGCCTGTGTCTGATCCCGGCATCGGCCGACATGGGCCTTTCTTTGTGGAGTTTGCATGTTCTCCCCATGTCTGCATGAGTTCTCTCATTGTACTCTAGCTCCCTCCCACTATCAAAGGAAATGCATCTTATTTGGTCAATCTAAATAGGTGTGAAGGTGACTAATCATTCATCCATATATGTCTGCCCTGCATTAAACTGCTGACGTAACCGTGGTGATGCATGAATGATTCATTTCACAGTTGTAGATGCAACATTGACTTACTTGCATTACTTTATATACTGTTAGGGAGTTTAATGTACAGCAGTAATATTCTATAACATAATAATACGTTTTCAGGGTCACTATCCTATGAGAGCCATGCATCTCTAAAGAGTTAACTTCACATGAGCAAAGAGGAACAGTTGTATTTTCAGATTTTTAGTGAGTTTAGTTAAGAGGTTGGAGAGAAAAAAGTCAAAATATTTGGTCACACAAAGTTTTTACTGGATAAGAAAGAGATGAAAAAGAACAAAAGTTGTGAGATAAATGTAGTGGAGTAAAAAGTTCAATATTTGCCTCTTGGATGGAATGCATTCAAAGCATTTAGTTGAATTCAATGTAGACCCTTGAGTATACTGTAAGTACCTCTAATGTGTAACTCAATGCAGTACTTCCACCACTGTACTGTACCTGTTTGGTGGAGTTGAAAAAAGACCCAGGATGACATCCCGCCCCTGCATGTGAATGATGTTGCTTGTAGCGTGCAAGAGGTTGAAGTAGAAGTGTGAGTCTCCAGGGACGGAGCAGTTAAGTCGTGCCTTCAGAAATGTTGTCCATTGTTTCTCCAGCACACGCTGAGAACCCCCCAGGTCTGACTTACACACACGAGCCACACGGGACACCATCACCTACAATAAAACCAGCACGGTGTAGTAGAATGAAAAGAGAACAGAATAAAAAAAAAAAAAAAAAAAGAACACAGGGAGGAAAATAGGAAATGTAGAGAGCACCTTTTCTAGATGATGAAACTCCATGGCCATTTCTCTGAAGAAGAAATAAATATGAGGCCCCCACTCCATGGCACTCACAAAGTAGGGCTCTGGAAAACAATATTAGAAAAATACTGTTGTACAAACACATTCGTACACACTCAGGCTGCAGAAAAGTGGTGACGGAGTGCCTAGGGCGACTAGTGATCCTCCGCGGTCTCATCTGACATGGCGCTGTAATAACATTCACATCAACATGGTCCAGTGCCGTCCACAGGGTCACTCATTAAATATTCATAACCTGTTTAATTTATTATCATGGACAAGAGGATACACATTATTTATCATTTATTCATCCGGCGCTCTTCTAACTTTGACCTGCCTGGGCTTGTTTTTCCTCCATGGAAAACAAGCTTAGACTGAATGCTGTTAATTCAAAGGCTTGTTTTAACCCTGAATCTGTAGAGTCCAACTAACCTCAATACATCAATCTGTCTGAGTGTGTTCCACTTATAAAAAATGCATTAAATGTAGGTCTAATTATATCTAGTTTCCCAAGATGTAACTTATTATTAAGTCCCCCAAAATCATCTTGAGCCATTCGCAGAATGACAACAATAGCAGTTCAATTTTCTTTCTGCAAACTGTTGACGATAATGGTGATGGGTTTTGTTATTTGCTTCCTGATTGTCTATTGAAGGTGTCTGCATGTGGACGATCATTTTTAATGTGTCTGCAGCTAAAAGTACCTCGAAACCATTTGGAGTCGTGTTTGACTGTGCGGAGGGCGGGGCTGTCGCCGAGGCTTCGATAGATCACCGCATCGATGGCCAGGAAGTCTGTCACTGTACCAGTAAAAAGACTTCCATCTGAGAGAGTGAGAAAGAGAGACACACACAGAGTAGAGAGGAGAAGATTAAGAAG
Organism: Apogon talboti; assembly: GCA_037367365.1. Taxonomy (NCBI): domain Eukaryota; kingdom Metazoa; phylum Chordata; class Actinopteri; order Kurtiformes; family Apogonidae; genus Apogon; species Apogon talboti. Next base: position 11,724,428 of record JAPQRQ010000010.1, on the reverse strand, counting down.
AAGCGATAGATACAGATGGAGAGATAGCACAAGGTCAGGAAGATTAAAACCAAACAAGAAATGCAGCGAGAGGTCGGACTATAAATCATTTGTAAAGGTAAACACAAGGGCAGAGATGTTTCAGTGTCTGGAGCTGAAAACAGTATCTGCTAAAAAAAAAAAAAAAAACAACTCAGTGTTCTTAAGCTATAGTTTACAAATAAGACGCTACCTGCAAATAGAGCCACGTTGGCATGTCGTGGATCATAAGGGCATCGTGCCATCCCACTGACAGTCTCTCCCACCATTTCTAGGGTATCTCTCTGCAACAGGAAAACACACATACGATAAGCAACCTGTGGGATACACAGAGAATAGTGACCCGACAGACAGATGGGTACTGACAGTGTAGTTGGCACACAGAGGGTTGAAGGCGTTTGTTCCACATACAAACAGGCCACCGTGCTGGCTGAGCAAAACTTTGATGAAATTACGACACTCTCCCTGCAGAAAAAAAAGCAAAAAAACAAAAAGTAAAAGATTAAAGAGGAGAAGAAAATCATCAGGAAGAGGGCAACTTGAAAATGTCTAAGCTAAGCTCAAAAATACCAATCAGAGCGGGAAGACTGTCAGGGTGAAGTATGAAGAACGCAGCTTTAAACAATCCTAGAGGAAATAACACTCTCAGACACACTCCATCTGGAGGAACAATAGGATGGCGACTTTATAGCTGCTTTCAAAGTGAAGGCTGCTGATTGTGGTGAACTTTAAAGCTGTAACCAGTGAATCTGAAACTCCACGATACTGGTTACCCCCACAATCCCTTTGTGGCTGTATTTTACAATGCTGTCTGAGCACAAAGCCACTGCGATTCAAGGCACAAGATTATGCGCAACATGGAGTCCCTGTAGGGGTAAGAAAGCATATCTTATCTCATAAGTGAAGTAAACCTGTGTGTGCATATTTTTTTTTCACCACAGCTCAAGATTTTAACTAGATTTTGGTTGATGTTCGGGTCAGTCAGGACATCAGCCGAATATTTTAAATGTTAGCTACAGCGTGTGTGAGAATGCAATTTAATGGAGAATATTTTTTAAAAAATACTGGGACTGAAACAGCTAAGTAGTTTGCATAATTTTGATTTGCAGATCATTTGATTGTTTGGCAAATGGCAACAAAACTGTGCTCTTTTGTGCCATTGAATAATACATGCTAATCAGCTGATAATATTCCAGTGTGTGTTCAAAGCATCCAGCCTAATCAGGCATTAGCATTAAAGTTCGTTTAATTTACAATGAGCAAGAAAAACATTTTTCTAGCAAATGTGGAACTTTGCTCTCGATAATATGCAAAGAATAATTATGATAATCTTTGTATACTCTCTATAGCAGACTTTTGGACTTGTTGTGGAAGAAAAATTACCTTACTGGTGATTACATTTGTGTTTCATGGCTTTCCAGCATATCTACACTGAACAAAAACGACTGGAGCCACCTGTTCTTTCCTTTTCCTACTACTATAGTTTAAAACCTGAAATGAAAATGGTATATTATTTGACTGCTGTGACTAATGATTAATGCCTAACATCTACAGGTCTTCAAAGATCGTAAAGAATCAGACTTTTTCTGCTCAGTGTAAACCTGAATCCTGGATGCTCAGTCGTCTGTCTTTTCTTTCTCTATCTCAATTTTCCATTTCTCTACGTTACACCAAAGCTCCCTCAGTCTTTATCCCTTTTTTATTAAAACTTTTCCCCCTCCTCAGTCATTCCATCTCTAATCTGCTCTCATATCTTCTTCTTCAGTCGTTGTCCATGTTTTTCCTCCCTATTTTCCCCTCCACCTACACGCATCCCAACCCTACCTTAACTTCCCCTCCTCAAGTGATTTCAATTACTGTTTTCTCCCTGGGGCTGTGTCACTCTTCTCTGCTCAGTTTGCTCTATAATGTTTCTCGTTGCTTCTTTTTCTTTTCCCAGTTTCGCCAAGATTGGATTTTGCCTGTGGCACTGCTAGATTTATGCAATAAAGCTTATATTTTAGGTTACAGCCTGTCAACCACAGTAAAATCCCATTGAATATTTTTTTCTTTTGTAGATTTTATCACATTCTCTTCATATCTCACAACACTGTCAACTGTTACTTTGTACACGCACATAATTGTTCCACTCTCTTGTCTTCCCCACAGGGCATAAAACAAGATATACTGGGGGAAATTTGGTACGTTGCGTAAGTGCAAAGAAATGGCTTTAAAGCTTCATGGATAGGGCTTTTTGCCTGGGAATCATTTGACTGAGTCCGTGTGATTAAGTGATGTGTTGATTTCGTATCAGCAAGATCAAATTTTTGTGTAAATACCGTATACAGGTGCACCCACAGGAAATAAGGTCTCTCTAACAGCTGCTGTGTCTGTCCATGCGTGTGATAGTATAGATACTGTCGATGCACAAGAGTGGATTTCAAAGTCAGTGTGTTTGGTGAGCACTGTACCTCATGTTTGCCCTTCATCCGGCACACTCGAATGTCATTTTTATTGGATTCCCATGTCCGTTTCTGCCACAAAAAAAAACAAAAAACAGTCAGAACATGCCGCATGGGTATTGTGTGTGTATGTTTCAGTTATTATTATGATTTTATTGTCCGTGTCTGAGAAAATGAGCCCTACCTTGCTGTAAAACATTTCATCACCTGCCATGTTATCCAGCTCCACTCTGTACAAATCATCTCTATAAAACACAGAAACACATAAGTAATGAATATAAATGCAACACTAATATGTTAATAGAATGGGATATACAGTAGGAATAGCAGTATATTAAATCCTTAAAAAAATGTTCATTAAGGTCTAATGTCAAAGAGTGCTGTGAACAAACAGGTTTCACTTGACATTTAGCAACAGGATTTAATATCCTCATGCAGGCAAACTGAAATTGTCCTTTACAGAGTGACAGCAGATGGGAGCTGTGGCATCAAATGAAAGCAAAATGGATATTTATGCGAACACGTCAGTAACACACAGTTGGAAGTGGTTGCCGTTGGTTACCTGGCTCCTATGTAGAGCGTGCGGTTGACTTGCAGGACCGTCTGGATGTGCAGCTCCTGCCTCTGAGCCGAACGATGAGCTCTGCCCAAGAACACTGGATACCTCCTCACCACTGACAAACACAGTAAATGCACAATGAAACTATTTGTAATCAAGTGCAATGCTCAAGGACACTATGTCAGCTGAGGACGGAGAGAGTCAGTACAGTCAGGACAACTTCTTCCATCTATATTTGCCCAAAGAACCATGGCAGGCCATAAAAAAGCTCCTTTAACCTTCATTTTAATAGTGTCTTCACTCATTCTTGATGCTTTTGTTTTAGGAAAACAAAGATAATGGACCAAAATGAATGGTGCAGTATACTGCAGTTTTATTGTCTCTATGTTTAGGTTTTTTTTTGCCTTTCTTGATGAATGCTGCTGTGCAGTAAGAGAAACTGTTATTGCTATTTTATTGTAAAAAAAGATTTCTCTCACGGCATCTCTGAAAAATGAACAAGCTCACATGCAGCTTAGAGAAAAAGTGGCAGTTTTTGACTGTGAAAAAGTTTGGAAGAGGAGGACAACAGTCTCCACAGGGAGCCCTCATCATCAGGAGACAGATTGGGAAAGCGTCTCGTTGTCCTTGACTGCAGGGGAGAGAGAGAGGACACAGTTATCCATCTCCACCTGTCTCCTCCCCTTCTCTTCTCTACCTTCAGCCTTCTCTTTCATCATCTGTATCACAGTACCCAGTCCAATGGTCTCACATTTTTTATTTTCCTACATTTTAAAACATTTTTTCCTCCTTTCAGTCTTTTTAAAAAAAAATGTTTTTAAGTATTGTCTATCTAGCACGCTCTATTACACATAAAAACACAGGAAGCGTCGGTATTTATTTTTGTCTACCTGGCCAGCTTTAAAGCAGCTCCACACCAAGGCTCTGACCTTTGACCCCTGATTTCCACATCCACCAGGGAGCCATTCATCAAAGTTGCACATACACTCCCACACAGACACACATGCACACACAGTGGGAAGGACACATACCCTCTATGGGGACGTAGCTGAGTGGACTGGGTTCCTCTGGGAATGAGCCATCAGCCAGTTGAAGGAGCAGAAGAAGAAATGTGAGGGGAGGAGCCATGGTCGCCATGGTAGCAGAACACATGAACTGTTAACAAGAGACACAGAAGCGAAAAATTTCATTGTTGCGCACAATGGGTGTCTGTGTGTGCGTGACGGAGAATGTGTGTGTACATGTATTGACATTTTGACAGATTTCTCAATGCAGAGGAATCAACCAACAGGTACTGTATGTGCATCTATGTGTGTGTGTGTGTGTGTGTGTGTATGTGCATGGAGGAAAGGGTCATAAGTGCAGCAGGGTGACTGGTGCAACCGACCTGGCTTCAGCAGAGAGCTAATGTGTTTCTATTGTCTACTTAGTTGTGTAATGGGGATCTATTGTCGAAAATGTCACTCCGTTGTCAAATGGTTTAAAATGAAGAGGATTCTCACCACCATAAAACACACAGAGGGACAAAACATTCACAGGATTACAAAGCCACTTTGGGTGGTAATGTCCCTACTGGTAATTGTGTTTCAACTCAGCCATATGGAGGCTATATTACTGACAATTAGCCTGAAAAAGGAAGAGCTGTTCTTTATAGATTTGACAGAAAAGAGCCAATGAAGTGAGAAGCTTGGGAGATGGACAATATCTCTGGGAAAAGCTGTGAATGCCCTAAATTATGTGGAAGAAAAAAAGGTGCGAAACAGATTTTGTTGCCTTTAAAAAGTTAAAACGCGCACAAATGGAATGCCTAAGATGTCCAACACCAGAAAAATCACATAAAAAGGTCAATAAGTCAAAGACGAGCCTTTGCGCTATATATCAATTCCTCATTCACCTATAAAATCAAGACAGTGGAATAACACTGCTCCACAAAAAATACAACCAGACATAAATTATGGCAGCCACACCATCAAACACATGTGAAAGCTCTCCATGTATTTACTCAAAATGCCTGTGAGTGCGTCGCACAGCTCGCATTGCTAGAACGAGCTGTGTTTGATGTGAGAATAAGGGAAGGGTAAAGAAAAGACAAGCGAGATGGGGGGGGGGGCAAAAATGGTGGAGCATATTTTATTTCAGGTGCCACAAGTAATATTAAAATCCTGGAAAATGTGGAGTTTGATGAGGAATAAATGAAAAGAAGGGTTAGGAATTGAAGAATAGATGTGAACAATGTGAATGCTGTTCCTATCATCCAGAGTGCCATGTCCTATGTTTCCCCCAACCCCCGCTTATTTCCTTTCATCCACCTTCCTCCATTACCCACCTCCTCCATTCATTTCTCTTTCTATCTCAGCTTGTCTGTTCTCAGATAAAAAAGAAAAAAAAAACAAAAACACCATGACTGTTTTCAGAGATAGGTAGTAAGGTAGATGTGGTAGTTGCTAAGGGGATGATAACTGCTATTTGAAGCCCATCCACAGATGCACCAGATGTAACACACATATCCATAGGTGTTTTCATCTGTGTATCCGACACTTAAGACTATGTATGAGCTTGAGTGACAAGCTGTTTGAAGACATCAGAGAGCGAATACCGGCTGCAGACTATACTCTCGGGGCTACTTCAAATGAAATTCAAGCCTGGAGATTGCAGGTTTGACATCTCTAAGCCTTTTTCTCATCAGATGCATTGGGGGAGCCCAAAAGGGGAGTGGAACGTGAAGGGTTTGCTTCATCTGACTCTCCATTGGGATTCCTTGGGCTAGAGATGATTGTGTCAGGTTTGGGGTCAGTGTCATTTCATTATGGACATTTCATGAAGCGGTTCCAAATTTCATGCTTAAATCTAAAATGAAATTCTGCTGTCTTCAAATGGACTGAAAGGATGGATGGAGGGAATTAAGATGGAATTAAATGAAGCGTGTGTTCCAGTGAGATTAGGCATCATATGGTTATGGACTAGCTTTGTCACATTAGAGCTTGGGCGTCCCTTTTTAAGTCTTTCTTGTCTTTCTCTCTCTCTTTCACACACACACAATTCTCTTTTTTTCCATAATTTGAAAAAAAAATATTTGAAAATAAAAAGAACTTACATTCATTTTTCTAGAAGCAGCAGGATAAATGTACTCAGAACACAAACTCAGAAACTGTATTTAGTTACATTCTTTACTTAATGTGACTGCATTATTCACTGTTAACTCTAAAGGGCATCACTAATTTCCCATAACTGCCTCTTGTCAGTCCATTTTATGTTGAGCGAAAGCAGAGATAGATAAGATAAACAGTTAAAGGCAGCAATGTGCACTTCAGACACTAAGTTAGCTATTGACTGTAAATTGAAATTATAATTAATTCATGTTAATAATATTCATATTTGTACACTGATTTTCAGTTTAAATGAATACTGTGGAAAATAAAGGTGAGGAAAGAACTGCGTCGTTATTTGAAAAACATCACACTGCTGTTGTATTTACATGTAAATGTAATGCACATTACATCTCCACAGCAAATGTTAATATACACTCAGACTGACTCCTGGGTTCAGTCCACTTTAGGGAGCAGTGTTGTGTGAATGTGACATTTATATCTAGACTGTGATAATGATGTAAGACAGTGAAGTATTTAAAAAAAAAAAGATCTTCATACACTCATGTATTCTGTAATGTGGAGTGAAATAACTCTCCCGACACTGTTTCATAGAACCTTACTCTAAACCTGACTCAAATCTATAACCCTAAATTTAATGGTTTGCATTATAGGATTCGGTAAATTGGTCCCTGCAAAGTTATTTGGACCCACAGTGTCCCAGGTTTGGTACCCCACAAATTAGGGTGACCAGATCCTAACTCACTAGACGAGGGACAGTCTTCATATATTTTATTTAAATGCAAGTTTGCTCACATAAGAAAACACAGTGGCAGGAAGCATTCATGGTGACTATTAATAACAATGTGGGACAGCATTTCAATTCACGGGACGTGTAAAAAAAATAATAAAAATGCGGGACTGTCCCACACAAAGAGGGACATCTGGTCACCCTACCACAAATGTCTAAACACACACTCATACACACTTTCTAACAGCCTCCACATGCAACATACCAAAACCCTGCGGCCAATCGTTCCTGAGGCCTCCTCATTAGAGTGTGTATTGATTAAGGTTATTGATCCATAAGATAAACCATCAGATCTGGGCCAAGGCCAAGATATTAGAGCTCTGCTGCTGGCCAGTACCATGACAAAGGCAGTATTTTTAAAGCTTGAGGCTATAAAAAGAGGTTCAGGGCTTTCAGTGTGTTGATGTTAAGGGTATCAAGGGTTGTGAGTTTTCCCAAAAGACAGAAGACAGAGGCAGAGAGAGAGAGAGATGAAGGAGAAAAGACAGAGCTGGTCTGAGTAAAAGACAAAAGAGAAGAGGATATATGCTGTTATACTCCAAACAGACAGGATACAGACTTCCAGCTCATCACGCAATGAAAAATAGGCTGTTGGTGACAGAACAAGGATCAGAAAATCAAGGGAAGAGAAACGAGTGAGTGGAAAAAAGAGAGGGTGTTTTGCTATTTGTGTCAGATCATGTTGGTGTGATAGGATTAAATGGTGTGACACTGACATGGTTATCATGGGATGCATGTAATGACGGCGACAGCCGCACAGTGCAATCTAGCCTCATCAAGCAACCTATTAGCAAATCACCTGCTAACACTCACATCATTAACCAATCAGCAGGTCATCGAAGAAGCATAATCACTTGCTTTCACCTCTTATCAGTTTGTCCATATGTTGTGTCCCCATCGTCTGGATCTGAGTCTTTCTCCTCAGTGTGCACTAGATCACCTGATCTAACAAGGATGACAAGGGTAAGCAGCGGCATGCTGGGAATTTCTATATGAGTCTCACATCTAATACAGTAAGTCAACAAGCTATGTGAAGGATATCCATTAATGATTATCTATTCATATTTACCCCTGTTCCCGTCTTCAAATGCCTCAGTGGCCTTTAGTGTATATCGGAGATGCTCATATTTGGAGAAGCCATCTCAACTATTATAGCTCCTGTGCAAGATCAATACTCTGTGATACTGCTAAACAGAGACTAAGAGAATAAAGAGTGCCACCACTATCCACACTAAAGAGCATTTACTGACCATAACGAAATACTGAGATATAAACAAAAAAGCCCTCACTAGTCCTTGACAAAGCAAGGACACACAGCTGACCAAACCCAACACCACTGAAACTACATGAGCTGTTTCTTCTGCCATAAACTGAGCCGCATTCAACTACCAAACAGGCATTAATTAACGTGCGTGCGTGTGTGTGACACAAACTGAAGGATTACTATCAGATACATCTTATGGTGTTGACATTTCACTCGTCAAAGTAACAGAACAGTGTTTTCTGATGCGTTGCACAGAATATGTCGTTGTGATTAGGTCTACAGGCAAAACCTCCTCTCTCTCTCTTTCTGTCTTTCCCCTCTGTCTCTCGCTCTCTGTTTAGCTGCTGCAGCCACCCCACTCAGTGCCTTTGTTACCGTAGCAACCAATAGCAAAGCTAGGCAAAGATGTTCTATTGCAGTAGATGTAAAAGCAAGGAGGGCGGGCTGCCCTCTAAACACATGCACATGTACATGTGAGCAAAGATGCATGCAGCACACACATGCATTAACCCAAATACATACAGTCATTTATTTGAATGCATGGACGTACACATAGACATACACATAGATATAAGGAGGTGTGGGTCCCCCTTCTCAGTAAGGAGGGGGATGGGGGAAATAGAAGCATTTTGTCACCACATTATCCACACACTGGCAAAAGGGCATGGCTCATTTGAACAGAGATGAAATGTACAGAGCGACTTAAAGACGACACCATGTTAAAACTTTGATAACTGAATTGGATCCTGTCAAACTCGAAGTAACCATTGCTAGTGTTTGTACAGAACTATTCAGAAACATTTCAAAGACTGGATGGCTGTTGAGTCACATGTGGAATAGTGACAAACAGCAATAGTCATAGACCCAACCGCACGCCAAAATTCAACTCCACACACTGAGCTCTGAACTACAGGTCCCAAAAAAGTACAAGTAGACACAAATTCCTGCTATTTTTTGGTATTTTCTCGACAAAACCTGAAGGATTACTGTGACAGTTTGATTTACAAGAACACACACAGACGGATTACGAGAGTGGATTGAAAAGGTGTTCTCTATACAGACATATAGAAGTAACATTCTGTTGAAACCAAAGCCTTTATATCCTCCTCTAATTTGTAAGCTCCTTGAAGACAGTAGTCTATGCAGGTTGAAGCCTGGAATAAAGCAAGATGTCCTAGGGGCAGAAATACAGACATGGGCTAAACTGGGAGAAGTGGGTCACCTTCACACTTCATTGCTCCACCCTACAAGTACTGTAACTTCATTAATGGACTTAAATCAGATTTTCACTGATAAAAAGAACCTGAGTACAGAAAAATGTAACTGTGAAAGAATTTGTGATGTTCATAGATGCTTCACCATGGTACTAAAGCCTCAGATAAGCATCGCAGGACTCCAAAAATGTATTTCTACTATTTCATATTTCTACCAAGCAGTTAAGTGTCGCTCATCATTGATCAGACCTGAGGAAAACAGTGTCATATTATACAACTGAATAAAAACTGCACACTAAAAATTTAGAAAATTCTATTTCTAGTCATCTATTCATGCCTTAAATTAGTTTTTACCTGTGAAGATATGAAATGTAATGGAGGCAAGTAGATGTAGAAATGCTGGTGGCCACAAAAACACCGCAAAACTTCCAAGACTCGATCCTGATAGCAAAAATAAAAAAGAAAGGGTGTTATAGTGGTTGAAAAATACCTGGTAATTTTAGATTACAGCATAATTCTAGGGATTTTAAAGCAGAAAATATCAGTAATACAGCAACCTCTTGGAAAGTGATGGAAATACCAACAAAGCCACACTGTTTCACACCAAACAGAATGGATCAATAAAGAATTAATATTTATTTAGATTTGTAAAACTGTTCATGTATATATAGGCCTATATACACACACATACACCCACTTTTCTCAGCAGTGGAATCACTGAGTCAAGTCTTTATCTTATCGAGGTAGAGGCGATATTCCCTCAAGTGGCTGCCTGTCTCCTCAGAACAGGTCTAATCAGAGTTAAGGGAATCTGTCTTTTGCTGTTAAATATCCTAAAATGCTATTCAATCTACAGGGTCATTTATATGCTAATGCAGAGGTTACCTCTGCACAGACCCTTAATGCAGCTGTGTGCTATCGCGTTATGTGCATGTATAAAAGACAAGAAAGAAGGAAAGTAAGAAAAAAGAGATGAGAACAGAGAGCTGGAATAAAAAGGTGGAAGTAAAAAGAGAGATGAAGGAAAAGAGGTGAGAAGACACAGACACAGAGAGGAAGAGATATTCCCCTGGGTGAATGCCATAGGTAATTAAAATAGGATGGACAGAGCTGGAGTCTCGCCAGCAGAGCTCCATCTCCCCTCAGACTTCTTCTCCAATCAGGCCTCCTGCCTAAAGCCAAATTGCTGCTGGTGACAGACTCACAGTAGTCTATGGATGCAGTGTGTTATCAGCATATGGATAACAGACATACATACACAATTTGAAAAACGCACAGTTGAGAAATGGACGGTTGAAAGCATTGAAAGCACAAATAGCAAAATTTGGGTCACAAAACAGGTAATGTATGTACTCTTGTTGGGAAAATGAGGCAACAATACACAGAAACACACATGAAAATGACACATACACTCTCAGACACACACACATATTTATGATGCTGTACAAAGCTGCAGCAAGGGCAAACGTTACTAACCAGAGTTTGACTGCAGTAAGCACATATACATTCACTGCACAACTCTGAGCTAGAGGCGAGCACATGAGTATGCAGTGCACACACTCAGACACACACTATGAGCACAGAGTCTAACACATGCACACCTCAGCCACATACGTACACCAGCAGAGATGCGGTCTCATTTCCAGTCGTCAACAAGGGTTTCATCGATAAATCGGACTTGTTTTATACTGTTATAGTGACACTATTCTGTTTTGTCACATAGTGGTAATGGTGCACTTTGTGTTACGAGATACTCCATGACATCTTTTGCCCAGGGAGCATATCTTTTTTTCCCCTTAATCATGTCTCAAGCTAACCTTTGTGATTTTCTTGTACGCAAACCAAGAGGGGATGATTATCCTCCTTTTAAAAAAGTGATACCAACTGAGTTTTTATTTTTTTTCAGTATGTCTGATGTGTTCTACTGACCACAGCTTGACATCTACCTTTATAAAAACAAAGACTATGCTAAATAGGCTGTGTTAATGTCTCTACGTGGCAACCATTACCATATATAACCACCCTATAAATGATTGTCTTATGATGGTAGAAAAAGGCACAGACTGAGAGGAAGCTCATATCCTCGACATGTTATTCTTTGTGTGCTGTGATCACCAGTTGTGGTAAATATAGCTCTTTTGGCAGATGCCCGCTAAGAGGATCACAGCTCGCAATAGGTGGTCTATACACAACAGATATCAAAATGCCAAAGAACCTTGTCGATTGATGTGCACAAACATGCACATGCACACCGAGATGTGCATGGATGCATGCCCGCACAGACACACACCTAACAGCGTACACACCCATACGCAGAGACGACACCTCCCCCGAGAGCTTTCTCTCCTCCTTGCAGGTATAATTGTGTTTCTGCTATGCTTTGCTCCGTTTCTCTCAGTTGTGACTGGGCCCCAGATGAAAAGCCATAATTAAAAGAGAAAAGTTGTGTTTGTGTGACGAAGGGAGGGGTGTGGGAGAGGACAGGAAGAAGGAAAGAGAAAGATTAGCCACAACAAAGCTTCATCAGGCTACAAAACCATCTCAAGTAGCTGGGAGACAAAGGACTCCGATGCGCCTTTATCTCCCAATAAAAAACTCTTCCAAATCCCTCTGGCTAAGCCGCCATAACTAAAGCCTGCCTTTGGCTTAGGTGCTTGTGAATTTGTTGGACAACAAAAGCAGAAAAGTATGAGAAGATAGACAAATCTTCCAAGAAATGATGTATACAAAGATATATATCTCCATTCACTCTAAGCAAATAGAAAAGTGCCTCAGCAGTGACATTTGGTAAAAGGTCACTTACGTTATTTACTTATTTTGTCTTTGGGTTCTTCAGTGAAATTCATGAAGTGGATGGTCATTTTCTGGCAATACATTTTTTTTGTGATGCAAAACAGATCTCAGCAGGTAAGAGATTAAACTGTCTCTAACCTTGAAATTTTTAACAGCTGTGATATCATTCACAAACAAATTAGCAGACAGTTAAAAGGGTGGGTCAACTGCATACAAAGAAGTCACACAAGAGACGAACTAACAAATGTTTCTTATGACCCTCTATGACACATACATATGCATCCTAAACATTCTCGACTTCACAGGTCATGCGTGCGATATTAATCTGCCTGCATCTTGAATGAGGGCTTTAAAATGATACAGTGGAGAAAACCAAGAATGTGCAAAGACCACACGGTGTGCACGGGGATGCAATGAGAAATAAGCTGCACCTCGGGGAAGAATCAGTGAAAACAAAAAGTCATTAAAACTGAAGATGCATGGCCACTCATACACTGTGAAGTATATGGGGAACTTTTACATTGAAAACAACTGCAAGGCATAATAACATGATACAAGTTGCTGATACTGTAACCAAATCCAGATGGCCCACTCACCTTGGCCACCAGAGACACATTTATCATGTGTTGCACATTTCAACAGACTATGGATTTTGAAGCAGACTTTCCATACATAAAACTGCTCAGCTTGTGTGGCAACTATTATCTTACTCTTTTCTTTTGAAACATCTGGAAAGACTTGTCAGCAAAGCACAGTTAGGCTCCTGAAAGCCTTTCACTTCAACGCAGAGAGTGTTTTGCATGAGAGAGATTTTAAATACCTGTCTGAGGATAAGAGCTAGTCCCTGACAAGTAAAGAAAGAAACCCAATGCGATTCCTGACCCTGTGGCCTCCTAATCCTGCACAATGGCTCGCTCGAGACCACAGTCAGAAGACCCTTGCTGGAATAGGTCACCCAGCAGATGCCTGTCCAGCCAAGTCCCTCTGATCCTACTGCCCTGAGGTCCCCAGACTTCAACACTGTTTTAAGTGCTGATTTTGTTTAAAGGATAAACACAACACACTGTGTGAAACTGGAACCTCAACCTAGAAACTGATACTGAACCTGATAACTTTTTGAGACAATAAACATTGGGTCAGATCTCTTGTGTTACTTTGAAGTTCGCTGGCCTCATATCTGTGTATATAATCTAGTTCAAGTTGTAAAAGTTCTAGTTCTAGTTGTAAAATCAATGGGAGACATCTACATTTAGGACAAGAAGTTGATACCGTAACTTTATGCATGTTACTTTACATTTATCACGTCATTGGGGGAATGCATATTAATTCATATTTCTTTATAAATAAACAGAGTAAAGTTGGGAGTAACTACATGTTCAAATGAATGACACATTCAGTCACTGAAAATTACAGTGTCTGTAAAGTTAATCGTGTGATATGAAGGACAAAAAAATGCGTTTAAATAACAGGTTTAGTAGCAGATTACAGCCCAGAAGTGTTAGAAACTTGGAGTGTCTGACTAAGTCAATGTTCCTCTCTGTGTACCAAAGGTAAAGTGAGGCAATTTGTCGCCGATTGCTTGACGTAGTCTCTTGGCGATAGGAAAAGAAAAGCTGTTAAGTAACATCTCTCTCTTTCCAACATATTCTGTCTGTTTCATCTCACTCCATTTAACCCACACAAAAAACACAACATATCAGACTGTCAATCTAAACATTTCTAGAAATGTGCTCCCTAGCAACCCTATCACACTAATCTGATGATGATTTAGTCTCTTTGTCGGTAGCCGTATCACACTGGAAGCCAATCTCATCTTTTCCCGTGCTTAAGATGCCCTGTTTGTGGCTTAGCATGTGTGATTGAATAAGGTCCTATGTGATCAATAGAGCTCATTAAATGTCCCTGTGGGCAGCGAACTCACCCTAAGGCTCTCTTAGATTGCTTTTACCTACAACCTACTCTGTCTTATTGCCTCAAGTGCATCTAACTTTGTGCGAGGCATAATACATTTTATAATTGAATCACTGAATTACTCAAACCTGATCTTGGCATGCTATTTTCATGGGCGTATTCATATAGTTTGTGTACTACCTAGTGTTTGCCCATTATGTGCGCTGGATGTTTTTGTATTAGGAGGTTTGGGTTTTTGCTGTATGTTTGGGACGGGTGGGTGAAGAAAACAGTGGCTGCACCTGTTGTTGCTGTGTGGTGGGGTTAGCACCTGCTCACACGGCTGCTGTGTGGCTGTCTGTGTGGGCAGCAGGGATAACAGGGAGACCATTCACACCCGCTCAGACTGCTGTCTGCAGTCCCTCTCCCTCAACGCTCGTTCAGTCTGTGCTTTCGGCTTTACATTTCTTTTTCTGTCTTTTACATGCTCTGCTTTTTCCCCTGTAGCCTATTTGCCAGATTGCTATCTGCCACACTTTATCCTTTCTATCTCCAATCTGCCTTCTATGTTTCAGTCTCTCCCTCTCCTCTCCTCTCCTCTCCCTCCTCCTCTTTTTTTGTCTCCAGCCTCCTCTTTTTTGCCCTGCAACTCACACAGAAACACAAACATAAACAGCAGCAGCTGGAAGCTGTTACAGTCCTTCTGTGGAACACTGTAGCTTTTTGTATGAGGGATGAAGTTGTAAACAATAAACTGCATATAACTACTAAAGCACTTCATTCAGAGCTGGGACACAAATGAGGAACATTTAACTTGGGCCATGGATGTTGTGAGACTTTACTGTCGGTATGGACACTTGGTAGTTCATGACTTATCTTGGACTCACTTGAGTATTCACATTTTTTTAGCACTCTGTTCTGGATCTATACTGACGGCATGTAAGCATAGTGAAAATGTCACAGCCCTGACACTGGGCATCTATTAACTACTCATATTTTTCTTAATTTCAGTGATCTCAGATTGTACATGCTTTATGAATTTATAATGCCAGTCCTGTCACTCAGCTGAGACTGAGTAATGACAAAATCAATTGCCTTTATGGCTTTCAAATCATCACACCTGACCTTTACTCTTGTCAACAAGAAATCTGAAGAAAACATTTAATGAAACATTATTCGTTTACACAGGAGGCAATTAAACACAACATGAAAACAGTGTGCCTCATTTAGATCAGGACCTCTGATCCAGGTTGCGATTTAAATAAGAATTTCAATCAGGCTTTGTGCTCGTCATTGCAATGCAGTGCTATAATATAGAAGTATTGTGAGCCCTTTTTGCTGAGACATCAGTTAAAATCTAACTGAAATAACAAGCACTGTAAGGTCCAGTGCAACATGTGAAAGTACAATTACATGCAGCAAAGATATGCACATAATATGCAAATAATTAATTAAACTTGCAGCAGACACAAAGAGCAGTTCATATCCACAAAGGTCCAGACGATGCCAAATAGACATCTACTGGCTAACCCGGAGGCTTGCTAATAATGCAGCATATACCGTTTGGTGGTAGTAATAAAATGCGCACATGCTGTCCATACCTGTCCATCCTATCCACCCCCCGTCTTCCTCACACATATCCATCTCTCAACCCCTCCATTTGGCACACTCACCGCACCAGATGGCCAGGTAGGGAGGCTGAGGCAGGTGCCCGTCGCCTGGTCGCCCTCTCCGGTCGCTCTTCTTCTTCTCTGTGGGGTAAAGGGTGATGGATACCACGGCTTTCGGTATCCAAAGCGTCTCTTAAATAACAGCAGCTCCTCAGCCGCACCTCACCTGTCTCTTCCCTCTACGGATCCTGCGCGTCTCCGTAGCATCACCGTTTAACGAGCGCGTCCAAAACGCCCAGTCAACCAGAAAACGGGTTTTACCGGACAGAAAGAGTTCGCAGGGTGGATGTGTAAAATGCACTTTGTTACAGATTAAGATCCAGAATGCGCTTTCTTTCCTTGTTCAGTTCAGAGCCTTGCAAAAAAAAATTTAAATAAATCCTGCAATTGCGGACTGTGTTAAGTCTTCTGTCAGGGGGACCAGCCAGTTGTCGGCACCTGGTCAAGCTACGCTATGAAATCAGTAGTCAGCAAAACGTAATCCTCTTTTTAAATTTACAGTGGCGAGGTGAAATGTCCAACGCAGAGCAGGCACAGTGACAGCAGGGGCCCATAATTCACACCCCCTGAAACACAGTCCTGCAGTGGATCAATGATGAATGGAGGACCTCTCTCTCTCTCTCTCTCCCCTCTCTCTCTCTCTCTCTCTCTCCTTCTCTCTCTCTCGTACACACACATAAACACACCACACTCACAACGTTTTGCATCGAGCCATTATTGAGATATGCCTGTGATGATGTTGAGGGAAGTTGTGGGTCTGCGGCCCTGAGGTATAAAGATTCTGTACATATTTTGTCCACTACCAAATGTCTCTGATCATAGCTTATCTGCATCATCAATACAGAATGTGAAGAATATTTATCTTAATACTAAAGCAAAATGTGTTTAAAAGATTTTGACTGGAATGGCTTGAAAAAAATGCGCCAAAAGTATCTTCTAAACTGTGTGAAAAATATAACCTTAAAGATCTAATATTTCTCTATGATAGTTTTAATATAAATTCACTATGGAGGGTAAAATTATTCTAAGTTTAAAATTGTTTTGCAGTGTAATGTAACCTAGTCTATTTGTCCCTTTCTTATATACTTTAATCTGATGGACGCTGTAGTCTACTTTCCCTCCATTATTTTAACCTGAGAGCCTAATTGGCCCCTGTACTAATAAGATTCATCATTTTGTAGCCATGCATGCCAGAAATCAAGGGTAATTATGATATTGTTTGCCCTTTTGCATAGAAGACAGTTAAAGCAAGAAATACTAGCCTACATTCGATTTGAAATATAAGGGGGTTAAATTAAGACATATATATTATACATATAATATGAATACCAAAATGCAATAGTAAAATGAGGGTTAAAATGTAGTGCATACGTTTTTATCATACATCAAAAATAAATCCTCTTATTTCCCTTCGGTGGTAATTTAATGTTTTTTTTTTAAATGTATACGTCCTTACGTCACTTCCGGATATAGTCGGACAGTAGTAAAAAAAATCTGGTAGCCATGAATTTGAGCTAGCTAGCCACCGATAGCTGTCAATACACTTGAGTAAAAACATCCATGTCAAGACACACGAAGGACTTTCGAAATCCAGTGCTGCTTCTGTGTACATATAGGGGCACACCAGCGTGCCTGCCAGTCTACAATAAATCGGTAAGTTCTTGGCTTTGTGGCTAGCGTGCTAGCAAGCTAACCGCCGCTAGCCGGACGCCTTGCTAATGATAAGTGATGATTATTTTGTCTGTTAGCTGGTATTAACCTGTGTTATGGGAAATGTCCAGTACTAACAGTGATTTCTCGCTTATATTTTTTGCAGTTTTAGTTATGATATTTATAAATACTTCTAATATTAAATGTCCAACATCACTGGCTAACGTTAGAGGTTAATATCGTATTTAACCATGTAGCCACCATTAGCATATCAGTGTCCCTGTCGCTCTCTGTCTATATTGAGGGGGTGTAGTAATTAGTCACCCATGTCCCTGATCACATCTTTGCATCTGAAACATCTTGATGATGCATCCTTAGTGCACAGACAAAACCCAAGGTTTCGTTGACATTAATTAGTGACATGACCAAATCTATATCAATAACAAACGCTTGAACTCTTTACTACACCCTGTCCGTGTTGTTTTGTGTCTTTGAGTTACTCTTCTATATTCCCAGATCCTCGATGCCAGACTCCTTATTGTATTTTCATAGTCTTTGTAAATTTTGGTACCTAATGTCATAGTCTTTTGAACAGAACTGTAGCGTGGCTTTTTTCACTATTTATCATCTGTCAGTTTATGTCAGCCACATGGAAGCTATCTAAAAGCCACATTAAAAGATTAAATAAAATAAGTTGTCATGCTTTGTGTGCATTTGCTTTCATCTATAGTAAGTTTTTTTCTGGTGTGAGCCATTTTAATATGTGTAATCACATTTCTTTTTAAAAGATCCAGCTGGCTCAGTGACTGGACCAGAAAACCTTGGCACCATTGTGTGCCAGTTCATTTTCAAGATCCGGGGATTTTAGATTCCAGGTACAGTCATAACAGTGTCTGTGATGGGTTTTCCCTAGAAAATGGGTTAGTGGAGTTGATAAGCAGCACAGTTTGTCTCTATGTTTCCTAGATTTTACACTTTAAGGTCTGTCTTCCTGACACTGTGACCTTCTGTTGACTTACACTGCAAAAATTGTCAACATAGTGTTGACCAATTCTGGCACATTCCATCTTGTCATTACTGAGGTGGCAAGATGATGGTTTAAACACTTTACTCACTGAAATGCTTCCATTTTCTGTGTAATGTGTGTTATGGCTTAAGTGTCATAAAATTCTATTTTGAAAAGTGATAGATTCTCTGGATAACAGTGAGAGGGAACTTTTAAATTTCATCTCCACTCTATAATGCTGTGGGGAAGCTATGAATTTCAGCTGAAAGCCTTTGATCCTTGCTTACTTTTCTTATTTTGTTGTACATTTGCCTAATTTCTCCATTTCTCCTTTTTTTTTCTACCCCATTAGAAGATGAACGGTCTGTCTATACGAGAGCTATGCTGCCTCTTTTGCTGCCCTCCGTGCCCCAGTCGCATTGCAGCCAAACTGGCTTTCCTCCCCCCAGAGCCCACCTACGCCCTTCTCCCTGACCCAGATCCAGGTTCTGGAGCTATAACTGCATCTGGGTCCAGCTCAGGGGCTGCTTTACCATCTCTTGGAGCCCCAGGACTGCGTTCCCGCCTGGGAGCTAGTAGTGGAGGTGACAGAGGAGGTGGAGGTGGAGGTGGAGGAGGAAGCAGTGGAGGTGGGGGCAGTGGTGGGGGAGAGGGCAGGTGGAAGCTGCACCTCACAGAGAGAGCAGAGTTCCAGTACTCACAAAGAGAGCTGGATGTGACTGATGTATTCCTGACCAGGTCTAGTCGGGGAAACCGGGTTGGATGCATGTACATACGCTGCGCCCCAAATGCCAGGTGAGACTCACTTTACTTCAAATGAGTTAACTCACCTTGCTTTTGCATCGTAACTGAGGCTGAAAGATATGCTGAAAATCATATTGCAGTTATTTTGACAGATATTGCCATATGAGTGGGAATGGTAAATTTAGCATTTCATTTCGAATGACATTTTATAAAAGTAATGAAATGATTATTGCTGGGGTTTGCACCCAACAAGCTTATTACCATATGCCTGGAATACACTGTTTACTTCATCTGTGAGTTGTGGCTGCGTTACATGTTGATTGTCATTTTGATGCCCTTGTAAACAGACAAGGTTGGCTACATATGCTGTGTGTGAGGTGCATGTCAAACCTTGCTGTAGCAGCATGTAATCCATGAAATGGGAGAGATGCAAATTGTTTCAGAATGTGAAGAGAGCAGGTTGCAGCAAGAAAGATAGAGACAAGGTCTATTGATAGTAAAATTTACACCCTGTCAACAATATTTACTTAAGTGACACCTTGCATTATAATTTCAATGTCTGGACTATATTTGAATGTGTCACAGACTTGAAGGATATAATCTTGTGCACTCTCTCTCTAAAGCGTGAACAAACAATATGTGACTGCTTGAACACATGAACTTTCTTAAAAACTAAATCTATGTCAAAACAGATCCATATTGATGTTATTATCAATGGGGACACTACATGAAATAGGCCTTGCAGTAGCAGTCCTAATGTCAGTAACACACTCATCATAAAGGACACACACGCATACGCATAAGCAATGTGCAACAGTGCAGTGAGGCTGCCGCCACACACAGGTGAGATAGGCAGTGTCCGAGGTGTTCTATCAGAGAACCTGATTTGTAGTCCAGGCATATTCGTAGCACCACAATGCTTCTTCACAATTGTATGTTGGGGCACATACTACCTTTCAAGAAATCACAACTCCTACAATTTGCATATTATACTTTCCATTTTGAGATTTCGATGACATCTCAGTTAATTGTTCAGCTCCAGCCTCATTTATATTTAAAGTAATTACTTGAATATTTCTCTCTGGATGATGTTTTCACATCTACATGGCTCCCAGTCATGCAGTATTCTCTCCTAGTCTGATCCTGGTGCTTTATTTCCTTATTCTTTCTTCCCTTTTCATCTTTTGTTGTTCAGGTTCACAGTGTTGTTTTCACATGGAAATGCAGTAGACCTGGGCCAAATGAGCAGCTTCTACATTGGCTTAGGCACACGCATCAACTGCAACATCTTCTCCTATGATTACTCGGGCTACGGTGTTAGCACTGGCAAGCCGTCCGAGAAGAACCTTTATGCTGACATCGATGCTGCCTGGCATGCCCTGCGCTCACGGTAAGTAGGCAAAAATTATTCCCATTCCTCGTAGGGTTCAAAGTTACCAGCCAGAAAGCTTTGGTAGATGAAACGGTAATGGGCACTTGCATCACTGGCCAGTAACTTGTTGTAGAAAAAATATTTGATTGACTCAGTTCTTTATAAACTTTTTTCCTCTGGTGACCACAGTTGTCTCTGACCATTAGCCAGGCAAATCAAAGCTAAATAATGGCTTTGTATCAAACAAGCTGTTGATTGGATGTCACAAACTGTGCTGCACATGAAATGGCACATCAGATATTCTGAAACCTTTTCAACTAGTTTTGCTGCTTCCAACAATATTTAATGAGCTAAATACAAGGAAAAACACAACAAAGTTTCAGGCAACCAAAATTGAAGATGAATGATAACAGACAATGTTTGTTGGAGCTTCTAAGCAAAGTTTCTCAATTTATTCAGCATAGCGTTGCTTATTGTCCAATATTATCTTAGTACTGATATACAGGACAGGAAGGGTTATTTTTTGTATTTATCAAAAATGTTAATTTTGTGGATCATATTGATGGAAACTCCTGGTAATTTCTTGACTTAACAGGACCGTATTAAGTGAGCCAGAAAAAAAAAAAACAACTATCATGGCCTCCTTGATTATTTTCTTTGTCAAATGTTGCACTTTGGTGTTGTGCAAAACAATAATAATGTGTCTCTGCATTTTGAACCTGTGTTTCAGGTATGGCATTAGCCCTGAGAATATCATCCTGTATGGGCAGAGTATCGGTACAGTTCCTACCGTAGACTTGGCATCACGGTTTGAGTGTGCTGCGGTGGTCCTCCACTCTCCTCTTACCTCTGGAATGAGAGTGGCCTTTCCCGACACCAAGAAAACATACTGCTTCGATGCCTTCCCTAAGTAAGTGATCTTCTTCAGACAGCGAGAAATCTTCTCTCAGTGCCATGGTTTGCATTGTCAGTGTATTTTAATCTGACATTCTACCCTAAATGTTTTTTAAATCAATCAGTACATTTTAATTCTAGACGGGTTTCCGCTAAACAAGTAAATATGAACCTGTGGCTCCTTGAATTTAGATATTTACTGTAGGGCTGGATGATATGGCCAAAAAATTAAATCTTGAATTTTTTTTTCCTGCATAGAGCTTTTCATTGGAGGTGCAGACACTTAACTGTGTTGAGCCTGATTTTACACAATTTGCTGAAGTAACTGCGTGTTATTAATGAGTGTAAAAGTAATTTAGTGTCTGAGTCTGGTTCAAGAGATCCAGTTTCTGTATCAGCAAGTTACAGACATTAGCTGAAGTGTTAACACGTGGTGGTGTTAATCTGTCTCTGTTTTCTCATACCTGCTTTGGGTCTGTTGGGGTTTATCTCACTGTAATTACCGGTTAGTTGTACACAATCACTTCCTACTTTAGCTGTAACACCATGAATAGTCCGCATATCCAGACCTGTGTGAGTGTTGTGTCACTGGCCTGAAAACTGTCACGCCTCACCACCTCTTTCTGTTCATTAGACTTGACATATGCCACGGTATTCTCAGCTGTTCTGTCTTAGGGTAGCAACTGACCACTGTAGAGTACACAAACACTGCGACACACACAAGAGCGTCTGGCAATTAACAGTTGAACCTTTGCAGCTGCCACAGTGTGTGAAGAACTGAACAGTGAACTGCTGGTGCTGATGTTTGAGTGACAGCCGAGGAGTATTAATCAAAATTTGGCGACTTAATCAAATTAATTCAAGTCATTCTTCAGCTCTAATTTACTGTAAAAGTGAATGGTGTGTTTTTTTTGGCTGACTACATTTATGAACACAAAATATTCAGGAAGAGAAAACATTCCCACTCAGCCACAGGCACGGCTAATGAAAATTAACATTCTACTAGTATTTGTACATGTGGATACTCCTCTCATTAACATAAAACTTCCCTATGATGGATATCCTAAGGCTTTGCCCTTTTATATATCATTCATATTTAATTCTTCCGATCACCATCTTGAAAAGGTCAGTGTAGTGACAACTGAGCATATCCAAATACATTCATATTGTAGGTATAGGTGCTTTTCCTTCCAACCAGTAATGCAGGCTTTTTCTATGGGCATGCATCTCAACCACAGTCTTGTAAAATGCTGGCAAGTTGTTGTGTGTTCAATTCACAGAGCTGACTTTAAACAAGGGGTCATGTGTTGTAAAATGCAGTAAAAACCCTAATTGAAGCTCGTATTTTAAACAAGCTTTAACTGTTGTAGGTTCGGGTAGTATTGCTTCTAAAACCTGAATAACATCAGCATATCCCACATGTCTTAGTTGGAAAATGCTATTTTGAGAAGATGCACCAACTCAGAATATCCAAACCGATTATCTTGTTAACATCACCTTCATCAAATTCATGGTGTTGTCACATCCAAAATAATCATGGAGTATTAGTGCGCATGTGCACATGGTTGCTATGGAAGACGCATGAAAAGACTGAAAGTTCTCAGACCACTACTGTAGCATAACCCCATCCCCACTGTCCTGTTAATATCTACTTCTTTAAT
Organism: Apogon talboti; assembly: GCA_037367365.1. Classification (NCBI taxonomy): domain Eukaryota; kingdom Metazoa; phylum Chordata; class Actinopteri; order Kurtiformes; family Apogonidae; genus Apogon; species Apogon talboti. The sequence goes on along the minus strand of JAPQRQ010000010.1, from coordinate 11,701,355 downwards.
ATCTTAGTTTAATTAGACCACTGAGGACACTGATGCAGGATCAGCAGGAGTGCTGTATGGATATGTACTGCTGTAAATTGGATTTATAGAACTTTAGCTGCAGTGGGATTTTACCCTAAAACACCCTTCTTATTTGCTTATTTAATCTATAAATGGCTTCTCAGCTGACTTTCTGAAATACTGACAACAGGATGCCTACCTTAGTTCTAATGTTGTGAATATATCTATGTTTATAGAATCATTTTAAATGATATATGAAGCATTTGGATAGACGGTCATGAAAACTATTAAAGTCAGCTTTATCCTTTGTCAATAATGATAAAGCTAATAATGTTAATTTATGGGCAAAATATGCCACATTTGGTGGCACAGCTCTTTTCCATTTGGAAAACAAATGGAAGTGAGCGGTTGGATCATTAAACTAAATGAGGAGAGCCAGTGGTGTAACTGAGGAAAAAAAAATCTCAGAGAAACTAGAACTAGGAAAATAACATGATATTTTCTGATTTCCTCACGGCAGTTAATGTTCTCAATCACAACTAAATACACCCACACCTTCATCCAACCTGAAGCGAATGTTCTAAATGATTAAAGCCAAAGCACAGACTCCCTCCTGTCTGCTGTGACTGTCATGTCTGTTTGTTAAATGCGTGTGTCAGACAGGCTGAGCAGTTTTATGAAACTCCATGAATATTTTGCCTAGAGTTGCATCTCTCAGCACACAAGGACACTGGGCAGAGAAATGATAAAGCTGTAACCAGAGTCTCCATTTTTAGTCCAACGGCCCGAAGGTCCGATGGAATATTGGTATCAGCTGTCGTCCGTCCGTAAACAATTTTTCAAGAAACTCCTCCTCGTTCAAAGAATTGCTAAATATTGAGTTTTTAATTTTTTATGAATGTTTGAAATTTTTAAAATCCCCATTGGTTTATTTATATGCAATAACATCAACGTTGGCAATAGATAGGAAGTCACATATGGGCTTTCATTTGGAGCCATGACCTTTGACCTTGAAAGGTTAAACAAATGACCATTAATGTCTTTAAATATGCCGTTGGACTACAGGATCCTTGGTCCTATTTTTATATTGTTCCATCCTCACACACTGTGCGGTGCTGTTATTGGCTACACTTCCAAACTCACTGACCAAAGGTACACCCGTGGAAATGTCCCGGACACATTAAAACGAGGAAAATGGGAAAATACTGGCAGAGTTCAGTGTCTCTATAGGGACATACACCACTGCATACTTAGAGTGGGACAGAAGTTTCACACATTGCTGGTTAAACATTTGGAAACACCTGATCTTTTGTTGTTTTTGAGAGACACAGTCATATTCCTGTTGTTCATATGCAAACAAACTAGGGAATTTAATGGTAGATTTATTTTGACCAAACCAATATATAAATGTACAGATTGTGGTACAAAAAACTTTTTCATCAAAATGTCCCCTCAGGAAATACTGGGAGCTATGTTATGTTTCACTGAACAAGCTTCTGTTCACAGTGCATACATACATACTGTATGTAGGTTGAATATCCTATAGACCATGATTGTGCATGAGCTTATTAATGTATGACACACAGTTTGATTACTCATTATTGATACAGGTCAGTGTGTAAGGCATTTACATATTATGTCTAGTGTTTATAGTTTCTAAAATGGCAAGGAATAAACAAATCTTTTGTCTCTAAAATTCCAAGAAATATTATAAAAACATTGGTTGTTATTTGTCTTTAGCCTTATTGATGATTTTGTTAATCAAAAATGCCTCAATTGTGTAATATGATATACTTTATTTGCATGTATTTTTTTTTGCAGCATAGAGAAGGTGTCTAAAATTCCTTCTCCGGTGCTGATCATCCACGGTACAGAGGACGAGGTGATCGACTTCTCTCACGGCCTTGCCCTGTTTGAGCGCTGTCCTAAAGCCGTGGAGCCCCTGTGGGTGGAGGGAGCTGGTCACAACGATATTGAGCTTTACAGTCAGTACCTGGAGAGGCTACGGCGCTTCATTAACCAGGACCTGGCTGCACAGCATGCCTGAGAAACAGACAACAGCCTCTCTGCATCGGTGTAAATGAAACTGTGTGCATGTGCGTGCGACTGCGTGAGGAAGTGGACGCCAGCATGTTTGGAAAGTATGCGTGTGACCTAGATCTAAAGGGAATTGTGGGTTTTTGTCCCATCTGTGTGTCTTTGAAACAGCACACTTTTATGTTACTTTTCAACACGACCACGTCAAAGGTTTCCTCTTTTAAATCTGAGGGCGGTTTTTAATGCATCATCAGCTATGCGGTGGATTGTGGTAAAACACTAAAAACAAAATCTGAGATGAACAGCTTCACTCATGAGGTGCTTTGTCATCTCTCAAGGAATTCTAAAATAGGAAAAGATAGGAATAACAGCTTTAAGAGTAATTTAAAAGTAACAATGAGCTTTGTCCAAAAGGCACACAGATGACATTTGAAGTGTGATATGTTAGGGAATGTATGCTGCTATGTATGGAAGTGTGGAGTGAAGTGTATATTCATATCTCCATGGACCGGTGACACCTGAGTAATCTGTGTACATGTTGTGTCTGTGAGAGTGTGTGATCATGGCAAGCGCTGAGAGAAATGAAGGACATCCTGATGACTTGGATAACTACAAGTGGAGGAGGCATAATGGAGACTTATCATTGTTGGTGTTTTTTTTTTTGTTGTTTTTTTTTTTAAATTGTTTGTTTTTTTGTGTGTGTTAGTATGAAGAATACCTCCACAGCTTGACCAGTTACTCTCCAATGGACAAACTTTGGTCAAGCATGTGTCCTCCCCTCCACTACTTCTTGTTTACCTGATAATGGACATCCATCTGACTGCCAGGGCGTCTCCCAAGTTGTTGTCCAGCTAACACTAACCTAACTCTGTGTGGTTTGGGGGTCCATCTCCTCTCCTTTGGTGTCAGTTAAGGTGGACATACAAAGACTTGTCTGGAATACTGTCTTAACTCTTCTGGCTGTTGGGTGTCTCCTACCTGTACTTCATTTCCCCTCATTTTTGACTCTGGGGGGAAAAGATCGCAAAATGGCCAGCTTCCACTTCATTTCCCGGCTGTGTTGTAATTCTAACCTTTTACTATCCACTGAATTGCAGCAGTGACTTAGAAGGAATGATTCTGAATTTCCTGTCAACATCTTCCCTCCGAGTGCCCCCCCCCCCACACACACACACACACACACGGTCCGACATTTTTGTGAATCACAGAGATTATACTAATGTTAGTGCGGCTGAAATGGAATCAGGTTTTTAGGGCCACGCTGCGGGTCTGGTCAGCCGGTGTAATAAAACAGCTCTAGTAGAGCCGGTTCACAGACGGCCGCAGCCCATCAATGTTTACTAATGTATGATGCTGGCGCGTTGGACAGACTGCACTGTCTCCAGAACAGCAGGAATATGTAAGAACAAGTCACATTGAAGTCTGAAGTGCAGCTGTTGAGGACGTCTGTGAATAATTTGTACTCTCTTCTAGTGATAACACATGTCAGGCTTGGGGCTGGAATCTGGAGGCTCTAAAGTGATACACTAATGAGAATTATGCTCATTTTGTGCAGACTAATCATAATCTCCTGTAATGAAAAGGTTAACTAGTCTTACTGCACACTTTGTTTTCCAGTTGCACTCATCACCTGTTCATATTCACCCGCAGCGTATCTTTTTTTTTTTTTTTTCTTCTTAATGTAATTGATCATGATGTGTTTGTTGTAGTGTAGGGCCATAGGTTGATTGTTCTGAACCTTGTGTGTCGACGTGATGACTTAATGTGATTTAGATGGGGCGCCAGGACGGTGACATCATGCCTACTAGTTCCGTTTAACCTCTGTGGCCCTAACGTACAGACGCTCTCATATGGGTGGCAGCGCGCTTCACGTCTGACCCAAGCCATATTTGAGCCTCTCACTGTTGGTGTGGTGCAGGTTACACCACACGCACCTTTGCACATCATCACACACATTCAATCACAGCATATACATGCATACACGCATTATCCATATACTGTATTGTACAGTATATTTACATGTTTATATATATCGGATCAAGCATGACAAAAGCAGGTCTTAAGTTCAGCACTATTGTACAAAGCATCCAAAGTGTAATAAGGGTATAAAATGTAAATTTGTGTGTTTTCTTCATTAATATTGACTGTATTACAGGCCAGCGGAAAGGATACTTGCATCCATTTGCATCCCTGTGTGTAAACCTCAAAGTACAAGCAGGTTTCCATGTGATCTTGTCCACTCATCAGTTTCAGTGATAGAAGCTGTGTTTTGTTGAAGGGAACACGAACTAGCCCCGATCCGATTACTCCATTTTTGGAGTACAAGTGGGTCTTACCAAGCGGCAGAAAGGTCACCAAACCCCACTTGCTTCGTGTCATCAGTTTGAACAGGGAATCTTTCCATTCTCATCCTGCACTTTGTGTCTCAAATGTTTAAATAGTGGAAATCTGTTACCATCTTTAACCAGGGATCTGATCTGTCACAAGCAGTGAAGGAGAATTTATTGCCTCTCTCTGGAAGTAGAAGTAGGCCTCAGTTTTTCCTGGACAGGTCATGTTATCAGGGAAACCACTGGATCCACCTTTTACGGGGTCTGGGTTAAGGAAGGGGGTGGAATTTTACAGTTTTATTGATGCACCACTATGGTTCACATATATTGTATCCTCTGGCCCTGAATGTTTATCGA
>JAPQRQ010000010.1:11651983-11671803 GCA_037367365.1 Apogon talboti | reverse complement strand
CTGGTAGCCCTTCGTATTACTCAGTACCCTTGAAGTAGCCCCCAGTTTCAAAAAGGTTGGTGACCCCTGGTCTATAGTCATCTGATGGACTGTACTTTGTGATGTTGGACATGTGTTGTAACTGTGATGGTGATTGACACCCTTTGGCTCCGCCCCTGAAATTTCGTACCTGCAGTGAGCGATGATGGGTCCGGCATCAGGGGGGTTACAGGCTTTGACTCTACGGAGGAAGTTGAGGAAGGGGGTGGGGTATTCTGGCACACCGTGGTCCGGCCAGGCTGTGAACTGGAACTGACGCACCTCTCGCCGTTCGCTGCTGCCACTCTGATGTAAGACACAAGCATGAAAATATTATAACCACTGAAGTCACAGCTGTCCGTAGATGCACAACCCTGCTTATGAATGCCTCACTGCAACAAGACTACATAAAAAAAGAGACATTCTATCAACCAATAAGGGTACTAAGGGAAGCAGAGCAGAATATTTCATTTGCATTATTTTCTACTTGACTTTTCAAAACATATCAACAAATATTTAGAGTCGTGGCGCTTCAGTTGGAAGCTACACTTGGCCTAGTTTCTGTGTTTGTAAGTAGGCCACAGAGACACGCGAGTCTGACGGCCCTAGATTAGCCCTGTGCTATGAGAAAGTGCTCTGCTTCCAACAGTGATCAAATCTCAGTGCCTGACACAGGGAGGCTGGCCTGGTTTGAACACTCCACGAAGCCCAGACTAATCTATTCTGCACCACGTGTCCACTCGCACAGTCATTCACTGGCAGCTGTGATTCATGGTTACTCCACTTGCTCCTGGTTCCTGACTGTAAACGCAAGAGATCAAAGCATTTTGCGCAGGATGGGTCACTAAGAATAATTTAAGAAATGTCTGTGAGTAAACGGCATCAACGGCAGGGGAGAGAGAGAGTGACAGAATTTACCTTGTGCAAGGAAAAGGTGCGAATGCAGAACGTGGCCAGCTCCATTGTATCCAACAGTGTGACCTGGATCATCCCGTAAGTCTCTGTGCCTCGACTTGGCCAGTACTGGTCGCACTTTATCTGCACGGATGAACAAAACACATCATTATTATTTCTGCTCCTGTTTCCAGACCAGACCTGCGGGACTGGACTTTGTATGAAAAGCACATTTCTCTAAGTTTATGCATATGCAACACCATTCTAGTACCAGATATATGGGGCAGTGGGTGAAAGCCTGTTTTTTTTTGTTTTTTTGTTTTTTTACCCGTGACTTTTCCTCCAGACGCGTCATCATAACAACAGAGGCAGCCCGCTGTTCCCACACCATCCTCCAGAAATCCCCAAACGTCTCCGCCAGTGGACCCTGGGTAGCAATGTAGGCATTCTGCTTTCTGTAGCCATCAATGTAGTTGGCATTGATGTAGTCGCTCCCCAGGATACCTGCAAATGAGACACTTGTAAGGATCTTGCTAAACTCCAATCAGCACAAGCGACATAATAAATTAACCTCCATGTATGACATCAAACAGCCTAACGAACTGTTTGTTTCTGGCAGCCGCAGCTTTCAACAGACGGCTGTTGGGTGACTCGTGGACGACAACAAACAAACAAGACTGTCGGTGTAAATTCATGAGCTCCAGATCAAATCCATTCTCCCCTCTTGTTCTGTAGGAGTGCTGGCTGCACTTGAATGCACTCACGCTGTTTGTCAGTCTCATGCCACTGCACACAGCCGGTCTTGAGCACTGTTTGCAATTTCAGATTTCATCCATCACGCAGCTCTCCCTCTCTTCCCCCCATTGTGTTTACCCTCTGAACACAAATCTGCTCAGACTTCCATTAGAATATCTAAACATCTTCTTTAAGTTGCTTTACATGTCTGCTGTTCCGAGTATTGCTCACCTTCTATGGGGGCCAGGACGACTCTGGTGTGATCATATGCTATGACGTTGGCGTAGCGATTTTTGGGTTTGTTAACTTCCAGGTTGGAATGCTCCCAGGTGAACTGCTGACTAGGGTCGATGGACTAGAAAGAGCAGCAAATACATATGCATTAAAAGTGTGCAGTAGCATATTTAGTGGTGCATTTGTGGCTAATGGATAGTCTGCTCTTACTGTGTAATGTAGTTACAAGCAATAAATTGCAGTGCTGTATTAATCATGAACATATAGTCGCCACACTGATAAACAAATGTTAAATCACATTTGCTTTATGACGCACATGCCTAGCATCTATAAAAAATAGGATACAATCTATTTACTCATATGGAATGATAATGTTTTCCCACCTCGTACTCCTGGGAGAGTCTCAGGTTGTCATTAGCTTTCAGCAGCTCTATGTGCTCTGCTAACTCGCTGATGGGGATCGGCGGATGGCTGATCATTCCTGCATGACAACAAGGAACAGAGAGTGGGGGGTAAGGGCCAAAGGTGAAGCAGACTTCAGCGGAATATCCTAAATTACTTCAGGTTGACATCATTCATATGCAAAGATGTGGAGATAATTATACAATCAAGCAACATCACATATCATTAAGGAACACGTTGAGGCAGAAAATCAATTTTGATCCATGTGCTTGGACAAAGTGAGGCAAGCCTTGTTTGTTTGTAAATTGTTTTTCTTTGATAAATTGCTTTCTCTGTGATCAGAGGAGCAACGACTCAGAGAAAACAAACACAGACAGAACACTAATTAGGAGGCTTGTGCATACACATAGAGGCACATACACAAAGGAAGCAACCTATGCCTCTTACAGTAATTTCTTTTCACAGCTGGAAGGAGAGATGAGATGCTATAGAGCTCCATTCAGCTTTGAAAAGCCAAATATGTATGACAATAAATCACAGTAACACTCCGACATAACCCTCTGTATACAATAAACACAATCCGCTAAATGGTAAAGTCAGAATGCATTCTCAATGTTCCTGAAATTGTTATGCATGTCGAGCCACCATGAAAAGGATTTAAGGCATGAAACTGCAATAAAATCTCTATGCGCAGCTATCAAATACAGGCTTATATGGACGGTTATTTTCTTCTACAGCCTCGCACCATAGCACCCACAGGTAATCACGACAAAATGCTCCTGTCACGACTGAAATGACCTCAGATAGCATCAACCGCTTTTGTTGGAAACAAATTTCATCTTTCCCAAGCATCTCAAAAGCACAAATCTCAAGAGAGAAAAAGCGGTGGAAGCGAGAGCTTCAAGGTTGCTGCCACATGAGAGGAAAAAAAAATATGTATGATAGAAGAGAAGAGCCGAGGCGCGCTTTTTTTTTTCGTGTGGGTTTTTATTCGCTTCCCAGGAACATGTAAAAAAGACTTTAAACTTTAATCTATGGACTAAAAAAAGGCATCACTTGGCTTTATACCATGCTTCGCGGCAGGTAGAGATGACGCATCCTGTCATCTTTTCAACAGGAACCTTTTGATGATTCTATAAATTGCAACCACAAAGATAGAGTGAGAACACTCATTAATTAGTCAAAGTTGTATTATTTTGGATGCTGCTAATTGAATGGAAAAATTAAAGGGAAGCACCATCGGCTTGGTGCCGTGACCAAAGCAGCTGTGTTGTTAGATCTCACTCAGCAGGAGATACGGCATGGCAAAATCCATGTAGTTACTTCACAGTGGGGTGTTAGATGGCTATGCTGGCAGGAACAGGGTAAAAGCCTTTAGACACGATTGCAGTTAACCCAAAAATCACCTTTTGATGTATGATTTTGACCATTAAACTCGGGTCCGACACATTGAGGCCTGATGAGACAAATTTCTGTAATTTTTGTGTGTTTGTGTGTGTGTGCTGTCTGTTCTGATGAGCTATCTGGAGCCTGGCATGTGGAATGTGGGCGAGCGGAGATGATCAGATTTTGTCACACCATTATGACTCAACCGTGACTAAGCACTGACTGTACTACCTGGGCAGTGACCATTTTGATCTCAAAAATGACGAGAAGCTGCCAGGTACATGTTGGTTGGAGGCTGTGATGCGGAGGAGTACTTCCACAATCTTGTTGGTATAATCTTAGCAAGGACAAAATTAGTCCCATGAATATTTCATTATCAGATGATGAGCAATCGGAAGAACACTTTATTATGCAAATAAAAAGTGTGTGTTTTGAGTGAATGCTCCATACCAGGAGTCTGGAAGTTGATGCGTCTCATCTCCACAGGATCTGTTGGGTGATGGGCCATCATTTCTGCATTACTCAACAGGCTCTTGGTTCCGGGCTCAGAGTCCTTGCGCTTGCTGCTTAGACATCAGTGAGTCAAAAGAGCAATTAACACATGCAAACAGCAAAGTGAGACAAAACCACACTATGCACTGTCACATCATTAGCATGGCTACTTGATTGCAATAAACAGGGCATTAAAAACTATGGTGTTTAACAAGTTCTCTGTAGAGCATCTGGTATCATGTAATTGCTGCGGGTTAAAATGAACAAAGAGCTTGACACTGGTTTAATCTTACCTGTCAGGCTTGCTGCTTCCAGTCAAACAAAAGCAAGGAAGCGAGGAACGCATAATTGGAGGAAGAAAAGGAAGGAAACAGATAGATTGTTAGAAAGGAAAATCAATATATTGCATTAGTATTCAAAAGCTTGATGGCTTGCAGCATATATCCCCTGCCTAAAGCGGGGTCAGACTGTTGGATAGCTGTCTGAAGGGAGAACAAACTTCTAAAGTGGAACAAATTTGAGGAATAGCAGCTTGAATGAATTGGTGTGACAGTAGTTTTAAGATTTAAACATTAGTTGGAGCTGCTGCAGAGCCCAAACACTGTAGGAAAGTGACAATGAACTGAAATTTACTGACAAAAATTGGGGCCAGACCAATCCTTTAAAACTACAGGGGAGGAAATTGGAGAAAAATCCCAGAACATACATTAACACTGGACTGAATCTTCTTGATTCTTAACAACAATTGGTAATTACAGTTGTAAATCACACATTTAATCCCTGTACCTTTCCTCAAAGCATCTGTGACAGTCCATAAAAGTGGATAGATTTTCCTGATGTTTCCTCTTTGTAATTATGTAATTATGCTATTTCTGCCCAGTGTTGTCAGACACTGTAGTTAAACTTTTACCTCACAGTATTGCTTACATTATGGTAATTTAATGGTGAAACTGTCCCACTCACTTTTTGTAGAGAAGGATGGCAATGACGATACAAATGATGAAGACCACCGCTAGGACAGGACCCACCACCCAGATTAGACCGTCTCCTGCATCGAGCGGCTGGGGGTCTGAATCTGGGGCAATCACTGGGTCAGTGTAGGGGCTGGCCACATACATCTTCTGCAATCAGACATAAGGGCACAAAATCAGGAAAAAGTAGACAGTTTGTTTCTGTGTGTATGCTACGAAACACTGTTAGCAGTCAAATAGCAATCAGAGAGAATGAATACCAGACACATACATACACTACACATACACATATTATGTACTGTATATTCAGCATTTTATCAAAATTCCTCCAACTAAAGCTACAAATTCACACCTGTCTAATACAGTCCCAAGAGAAATGCACCTTCTACACACAAAGGTAGTAATCACTGCAGGACTATTGCACTGGGTTGCATTAGACTGACCGTGATCATGACTATGCAGTACATGTGTAGACTGTAGAAAATGAGCTTATGCCTGTTTGTGTTAGAATGAAGGGCTAACATGCCCTAATGAAAAAAAATCTACTAAAATAGATAAAATCTATCCTAATTTCAGTTGTATAGTCCATTTCAATTCCACTGCCTATACAGTATATACAAATAACATATGAGGCGATATCTCCTCTACTGCCACAGTAGGTACACGTTTTATTAGCATGGGTGGTGAAAGTATGTGAAGGTTATTGCCTTTTGCTTACAACATTTTGACTGACGTGAGTTTTATTGTTTTAGCAGTGGGCCATATTGATTACAATGTACAGTGACAACCTGCAGGACAGAAACACTGGCAGCAGGGAATGAGGGAGGGGTTATGAACACAGAAGAAAAGAGACGTGACACTGTGGTTTTTGTACCCCTGTCGTGGAATTGAGCTCAGCCAGGATGAAGAAGATGTACTCCTGTCCCGGCTCAAGCGCTCGGTTCTCAAAGCCTCCGTAGTCAAGCTGGTCCCCCAGGGTGAAAAACGCTGGTAAGGTGGCAGGTGTGAAACGGGCTGTGATGTAAGCCCGACGTAGGTCCACCTGCTTCTGCTGCCGAGAATCCTTCTGCCTTTGACTGATATCTTTTAACAGCTGCGGGATAGAGAGCGAGGGAAAATAAAGAAAGTGACAGGAAAGACACAGACACAAAAAAATGAGACGTTCCAATTTCTGTGACTAATGTTTAAACACTGATATTGAATTAAAAAGGGTAACCATCGCCAGGAGTTCTTAGCAGTGAGATTATGTTTGTGTTTATAGGTCCTTCGCTCCTTCCAGGCACAGACATCAGTGGGTGCTGGTGCCTTTGTTGTTTTTCTCACCTCCTCTAGGTCCATTTCATCTGGGCTCTTGAGGTGTCTGATGACACCTCGGGCTCTCCTCAGCGGAACCACAACAACATAAACATTCCTGCGAGGGCACAAGAGGACAAACAAGATTAGGCTGTAGAGAACATGTCTTGACCTATTTCTAAACGGTCTCTGTCAACTTTCTTCACCAAAAACTATCTCAGAAATCTTGCCAGTCGAGTGCTGTTATCATCAGGCCTTTGAGATTCCAATCATCTAAAGTAAGAACGCCACGTTCTTCCACGGCAACGTCGATAAAACCACGACAACCCAAACACATAGACTGTCTTCCTCCTTTCTTACTTGACAGGAGTGCGAGTCTCCAGTGATGGCAGGATTATGGTGATGGTTGTCTCCGTGTCACGGGTGTGGTCAATCTCAGGGCGGCGGATGGTGATCGGTGGTGAGGTCTTTGCTGTGATGCGGTGGCGAAGGCCTCCCATGTTGCCCTCGGGAGCAGTGATCATGAAGTCATAGCTGGTGTCGGGTTGAAGGTTTGGTATGACCGCCTTTCTCAGACGAGCATCCACCTCCATCTTCTGCATGTTATATTCCACCTGGAGGAAAGGTTGGTGGTTAGTCCAGTATTAGTATAAGTATTAGTATTAGTATGGTCATGATTTAGTAAAAGGCCAATGTGCTCATTTATAGACAGTAAAGTGACCTAACCCCTCTAACACCTCTCTCCAGTATGTTCTACCAAGTAAATTAACACAATCATCATTCATCATCAGTGGTTGCGACGCATAAGTTTGAGCTGTAGAACTGGATAATTTTAATAACACACTCTGTCTGGAAATAGAGCGCTGCCATCTGACAATATATCATTATGTGATGAATGAAAAAAATAGTTGATTATTATCGCTTATTTTGTTGTGTTGTAAATCTCAGTCTCTACAGCAATGCTGTATTTTCATGATATGAACTCTACTTTGTGTTCTTCTGGCACATTCATGTTACATTGTTATATTTTAGATTTTCTTATTATGAGCCATATTTTGCTAAAAATATTTAATTTTAGGCCTGTTTATGTTTGCTACTACAATTCAAGAGTTGTATGGTTAAATAGTACCATATTATACTCTATTATAATGAATTTACATATTGTATTTGTACTGTTTTTAATATTTTTTTAAACCATGTTCACACATTAATCCTATATTTACTTTCTTTTAATCTATGGTTGAAAAGTGCTTTGATATTTACTTTTTAGGTTTCTGTGGTTAATTGAAAATATTCACCTTAATATTTGGTATATTTGCACATATCTCTATGTGGAAATAAAGTACACATCCAAGAAATTACAAGTAAAGAGCATCTGATAAAACTACAGTAGGGAAGTACATGTATGATTCAAGTTAATGTGTTTATTTAAAAAAAAAAAAAAGACTTCTGGTCATATTAGATAAATGTCATCTGTGAAATGTTACAGGACCATCTTTTGTATAATATCATATGTCAGCTAACGGGTACATGCGCTAGACGATACACAGACATACAGTAAAGCGATAGGAGTTGCTGCTCTCCGGAAACTCCCAGGTCAGAAGAACGCTTGTCTTTGTGGCCAAATTGACAGAAAAATTCCTCGGCACATCTGAAAGGGGCAAACACAGAAAGAAAGCAAAATCACTTCAGATGAAGCATTTTATTTGAACGGGCAGGTCCGTCTGATTTTCAACTGCAGCCCTGGAGAAACAGAGGACATGTCAGTCAGATCGGCAACTGGGAGAAGAAAACATGATGGTTAGGACGATGGGCAGGTGATGAGGAAAGTGGATGGCAAGAGTCATCAGTACAAATAACAGACAGACCAGCTGCATGAATGTGACATGCCACATTCTCAGAGTGTAAGGTTGTGTTTGTTAAGACTCAGAATTCAGCATGTCAGCAAAGGCTTTGGAAAAGGTGGCTGTGGAGGTCTATCAGATAAAAAATGCTTACCTGCAGATACAGCACCAGATGCGATTTTTACTTTAAGTCAGACTCAACACTTACCTTCTGCATTAGATACTGTATGTCCAAGCCCTGTATTGACTTTTACCTGAGGGTTTGTGATAAGCTGTGCTCTTGAAGCAAACATCCATTAACATTCTGCCTGCTTCCATTGGTGGTGAAGGGAAGGTGATGAAGGTAAGTGAGTGGAGGAGATTGAGGGGGAGTAGTTGTGTTCCCTTGGACTTTGCAGTTCTCAGCCTCAATGAGGTGCACAGGCTGACCTGAAAGAACTGGCCCAGACTGCAGTTAGTGGTTTGCAGTGAAATCCACAGAAGGGTAACGGAGATGTGAACTTGAACCAGTGCTTAGAAGGTAAAGGGTGTTCCAGAGACCTAAAGCCAGCCCTACCTGTTTCAAAGGCCAGGGTTCTGCACACCAGAGGTGGGCTGAAGGGACCTGGCCCTGCCTTGTTGTGGGCTCTGAGCTGCATTTCGTAGGCTGTGCTGTAATTCAGACCCAAGATGATGTAGCTGGACTCACTTGATGGGAGTGTGATCAGACGTGGGGGAGCTGGCATGGAAGAGGGGCCAGGGACAGCGGAGGGTTTGGGGCCCACAGCCTCCCTATAAGCAATAGTGTATCCTGTGATGACACCATTGCTGTCCTCTGGGGCAGGGGGCAGCCAGGAGAGGTGGAGGGAACAGCAAGTGGCATTAACAAAGTCAGATATTTTAGGATGTCCCGAGGGTGGAAGCATTGGAACCGTTATTTCCTGCTGCACAACTGCTCCGTAGCCTGCTCGGCTCTTTGCAGAAAGGACAAAGACATAAGATGAGCCTGGGGAGAGGTTTCTGACAGTGAAGTTTTTCTCCCGATGTGTGAAATCTACTGTGGTGTTTAAAGAGGTATTCTTCAGGCCAAACTGCAGGCGGTAGCCCAGGATTTCCACTGGGACCCCCTGGCTATCAGAGCCTGACTCAGAGCACTCCAGCGGAGGAGCCCACCGCACAACCACTGATGGACCGGATCCTGTACGCACCCAAAGGGAGGGGGGACCAGGCACTGTAAACGACAGCACAGGCAGCAGGAAATCAATCTTAATATAAATATATAACAACACATATCATGTAAATCTTGTGGAAGAATTAGAATCGATTTGATTCCATATTTACTGCTGGCTCCTGGTGCATCTTACTGTGTGATCAATTCCTGAGTATGTTTGTTACTAAATCCAGTGCACTGTACTAGATAGTTGGCATATGCTCACCGATCCCAGAGGTCTGCACCAGCTTGGCTTTGCTGTGTGCTCCATCCCCTTTGGTGGTGTATGCTGCCACTGAGACAGAGTATACGGTCTCTGCTTTAAGCCCCCCCAAAATCATTTCCTGTAGGGGAATAAAATGCAAAAAATATGATCAAATGCCAGATACGTAATTTCTTTCCAGTTTAAACTGCTTGAGTGCTTCTGCTTACTGTTGTATGTTACTAATAACACAAACACATTTTAAAATACTGTCGAACACTGGCTTATTAAATCTGTGGTAAAACTTAACACAGGTTTCGTAAGCGTCTTCATGTGTTCCAAGTGTATTAATAGCTCCAAGATAATAATAGTGAGTTAATTTATAAAAGCAGACAATGGGTAGTCTGCACTTACATAGTGAGTGGAGTCATCCTCCTCCATCTTATCCCGCAGACAGGACACACCCCGCAGGCAGCAGAGACAGATGAGAGAAAGAGTGAGTCAAAGCACCAAAGGAGAAAAGAACAATGGCTGATGATTAAATAAACATTAAACATTATTTAAGTATTCAGTTTGGATGTCACCTGAGACTCATCCAATAAAAGGTCTTTAATTCGGGGAAGGTTTCGTGATTCACCGTCGGCACGACTGAAATGAACTTGGTAGCCACGGATCTGGCCCTGTTGCAACCGTGGCAACACAGACCGCCAGGTGATGTGGAGCGCTGAGGAGTTAAGAGGCTGGACATCAACCTGACGAGGGGCTGCACCAGGAACTAAGCACATGCACACAAACACACATGCACTAATTTAGGAGTAATTAAGTGACCAACTGTCTAGCCAGTAAATAATCAACTAAACAATCAATACTGTTTAGGTCTGATCTATGGCTCTCACTCTCACTCTTACCATCCTCATCAGTTCTGCAAAGCACAGCTGGGCTGTTGGGTCCAGTTCCCTCTGCAGTGGAGGCTGCCATGGTGATGTTGTACCAGCTCCATTTCTCCAGCCCCTCTACCACTGTCTCCCCCTGCTGGGGCAGGATAGTAAGCCCCTTCACCTCCTGGCCCTGACCTCCGCCTTGTGCCCCAGATACTCTCTGGTAGCTCAGTTCATAACCTGCCAATTTTCCATTCTGGCCCTCCATTGGAGGCGGCTTCCAACTTACTCTCAGCGAGGTGGAGCTGGCGCTCTCACAGGAGACACCCTCGGGTGCAGCTGAGGGCTCTGATTGGACAAGGGGCAAGGGAGGCAATTGGCAAAGAGTTTAGGAGTGACCCAAGAGAATGGGGCAGAAAAAGCAAGAGAGGGGGAAGGATAGGAGTGAGGATAAAAAAGGAAACAATAAGAAACTAATGTAAACTGAAATGAAAGAAATAGCACCAGGACAAAAAGAAAAAACGGGACCAACCACATAATGTTAATGCGTAATGTAGGCATGGAGTCTGTTGACATAAACCAGACAGCAGTATTGACCTAGAAAGTGGAAAACTCAATTATATCCTGGACACTTGTGCATTTGATAAAAAAAATCTGATTTTAGCTAGTGATAATACCATACAGATTCAGATTTCTGAATGAGAACAGATAGAGTTGTTCTTAGTAGAGTAGGGATGCACAGCTCACTGCACAGGAACACCAACAAATATATACATTTCACAACGCTACCCTGCACAGCAGCATAATCCTTGAGTTTTCAGGATAATAGAGTGGTCGGAGACGCTCCACTCCTGACTAGGGGAAGGTCTTGGGCTTCAAGGAGGAAAGAAAACAAACTAAAACAGATCTCACACAATGCCGAAAGGATTTTAGATGCAGTTAAAAAAGCCCCGAGAGAGAAAGGCACTCAGATGGATATTGAAAGTCAGGCTACAATGATGAATTGTAGACAAGAATTGAATCAGGAGTAGTTCTAGTCAGGCTGCCATATTTATTGGAGCAAACATAGATACAGAAAACACACAGACTGAAAATCACACACCTTCATTGCCACAGATTTCTGACTCCATGTTATCACTCAACGCCCGTATAATTTACCTTGAGTAACGCACCCATCATGGTAAGCATGGATTCGACGTCTAAGCTGTGTGTGTGAACCCAGGAGTGTATAGCATGTGTGGATGTGTGGGAGTGTAATAGTCATAGCTGACAGGTTCAAGTATCTATCCACTCAGCCGTACCGCCACTGTTCTGTTGGCCTCGGGGGACAATCTAGATGTGCACCAAAGCCTGGCGATAACAAAGCGCACATAACCTCCCTGGGAAATGAATTCTGCTGCATGAAATAGTCTGCTTATCTAGCACCTTCCCTTCCCGTCCCTTCTGTAAACTACTCTGGTGTACCACCTTGGTCTCAATTTCATTTTGGAGGTAAAGAAGACCTCCGAAGAGCACATTCTGTACTCAGTTCTACCCATAATCTGACTGTAAATTCACAGGATGAAACCACGTATCTAAGGTGCGATTGGAAATGCTTACCTCTGAAGTGATTCTCCACCATGAACTGGACAACTGGGGGCTCTTTTTTTAACTTGACTACTTTGTGAATCCTTTTCCTTGCACCTTTTTCCTCTGTTATCACTGCATCTCTAAGCGGGCACAAATTATCTTGATATTTCATACCAAAATAGAAATTATTTCACACTTTTGGCTCTCAGTGATTGTGCAGGAAATGAGAGAAAATGATACAAGGTGGAGAATTCGGCTTACTCATGGATAAAGTACAGACTGGCCAGTACTCACCTGTCAACACAGCGGACCAACCACAATCCTTTAGAGCTCCTCATGGCTGGCTGCTAGCCAATAAATGGCAAACCCTTTCAAAGACATTAGACACTGATGAAGTGGAAAAAGTGAAAAGAGGGCGAAGAAAAAGGAAGAGTGAAACATTAATCGGTGCTCCATCTCCATCTGTCATGATGTTTTGGCTGTGTAAAAAAAGTGAAAGGCTGAATAGAGCAAGAAAGGCACAGTCAAACATAGATGGATGGATGGGAGGGGGTTTGGACAGATGGGTTGATAAATAAGATAGATGGAGAGATGTGACGATGATTCCCAGGTTTTACCAGGTCAGGAGCTGAGGATAATGTACAAAGAGGAGTTTGAGTCTGTGTGTGTTTAGAGAACAAAATGTTTGCATAAGATCTACATAGAGACCGACACGTAGCACAGCTGAAATCTGATGAAAGTGTGTGTGTGTGTGTGTAGGTGTGTGTGTCTGCAGGGGCGAAAAGTAAACCCGGTCAAACTGAGACGTACTGGCTTGCGACGTTCTCTGCACAAGTTCGTTAGTGAATGCACCGAGGCCTTTGTTTGAGGTGGCAGCCAGGGAGAAGGAGTACTCGGTATCGGCCTGTAGACCCACCACTGTGTAAGAATTCCTTGGCCCGAAGGTCAGCTTCTCCTGTGAGAGCAGTAGAGAAGAGCAGAGGACAGAACGAGAGGTGGGGTGAGGACAGAGAAACAGAAGGCTTAAAGGAGAGTTGAAGAGCACAAAGAGATAAGACAGTCACCACACGAGACAGCGGTGCTGGATGCTGGCATTAATCTTTTAAACTTCTTCTTTTATCTGTCCTCTTATTCCTTTGCCTTGTTAAGAAATGTCTCCAGACAGAGATATAAAAAGTAAAGTTACAAGTCTTACCACGCTACCAAATTTGACAGGTTTGTAGAGGAGCTCATAGTTGACGATGCTCTCCTTGGTGTATGCGGGTTCCCAGATCAGCTCGATGCTGGTGTCTGTCACCTTACCGACCCTAAACTTGCCTGGTTGGCCTGGAACTGAAAGGAAAACACAAACAATTTTCTCCAAATGAGAAAAATACATATGAATGCCAAGGCCTTTATTTTATACTGTTTTATTTAACAGGCCATTTGCAGTTTGTTGTTTTATTGCATTTTTATTCAATAGTAAAAACATCACTTCATGTATATAGTGACTTTTTTTTTAGATATATATATATATATATATATATATATAAAGCTATTAAATTATCATTAAAGCTGTGAATTTAATGGTTAATTATTAAACACACAGTATGCACTTTCTAAAGTATTAATGTTTAGTTCACATTACATTCAGTGCAGCCACAAGTAATGTTAAACATTAACATTAGCAAAGAGCATATGATGCTATTGACAGGCGACCAAATGAAATGGACTGTTACATGGAATAAAATGAAAGATTTCTTCAGATTTTGACATTTCTCAAAACATTTGGTGCGACAGAAATGCACATGTAAACACAAAAACATGGGTCTTGTCATTTTCAGATGTGGAAATGTATGTCTTTCTAATCCCTGCTCTCACTGCTTTAAAATATGTACATTTCTGTGAGAAAAAAAGGCCTGTCAGGTAATTCCTTAGACCCAGAGCATCTCAAACACGAGGTCGGCTCCTGTATGATGTCCTTATGCTTCCAGGAGACACAGTTTGTCACTTTCGATTAAATTTGATCAAACAACCACCATATTTTACATATGAAGCGCTGTAATATTTCTTATATTTTTATGTTCTATTCTTTATAAAATTGCACCTTATGCTGAAAGTTGTCAGGCTTGCGCTAAATGTTAATTTAAGCACAAATCCTATCACTGACTTGTGACTAATCATCTATAGCCACTTTCCGTCATATAAAACCTTCAACTGCTGTCACGATGACAAGTAGCAGAGAGGAACGACAGACACTTTTAGCAGTTAAACCCTTTTGCCTCTTCATATGTCTGCACAATTCAGTCCAAACAGGTAGAATTTATTCATTTTAAGGGATTCATATTGTTACTGACAGGTCCAGCTTATAAGCATTTCACAGTGGATTGCTGCATAAACTTCCCATAAGTCACTCAAATGAGATACTTAGCTGTTTGTGTACAAGCACACATAAGCGATTGCTCATTTGTGCTCTGCTGCACATGCACATCTGCATAAAACAAACCACCACTCACTTAGATATGAATCCACCCACTTCCATATGACTAAACAAAGACCACTATTTGGCAGAGATCTACAGTGTTGGGGAGGAACAGAATATACATTTAGAATAGAAACTGTAAGTAAGTATTTAAGAGTCTTAAAATCAATATATTACTTAGACGGTTTACTTTTTAGAGTCATAATTTGTTCTGAAATTACACATACATAATCCGCACCATTTTAAGCTATTCCCATAATACCCATCATTGAACAGTAAATTTTGAATAGCATTATTTAAATTTCTAACTTTTTCAACCATTTCATGCTATGTAAAAACTACCTGTTCTCTACGTGAAAACAAGATGTTTTCTTGTGGAACTTTAAATTCACAGTTTTATTCTCACTGTTTGTCGGTGGTTTACATTCTGACTAGCTGTGGAAAATAAAAGGTCAAAGAAAAGGTCTTCATCCTTTTCGTCAGACTTCTGCGTTTCCTTATCCTTCTCTACAGTAATGTATATTCAGAGTGACTCCTGGGTTCAACACACTTTATGTAGCAGTACTGTGGGAATGCCTCCTTCATTACTGCTGTTACGCACAATACTGAAGACAATGTTGAAATGGTAAACAGCAGAATAGGTTACAAATTACATTTAAGTGCGTGTATTCTGTGATCTGTAGTGAAAAGCATTTTAAAACCCTCTGCAGCAAGCATAATGAATGCACACACTTCATTTATTACAGCTTAAACGCACTAAAACATACACACATCAGTCATATTTGCACCCGTGGACCTCTGGTGATTCGGAAATTAACCCCCCTTATCTGTATTTCATATGATGCATTCACATGGGATAAGCGAAGTCTGTTTTTCTCAAATTTACTGACATTATTCCTCGGTTCTGACGTCAAGGGCAGGTTAAACACTCACAGATAACTGTTGAGAGACAGAAAAATGTTCCTCGGCTGTCATGCTGTCATCATCTCATCCTCTTTTCAGATGCTCGTCTGAAGTATTTAAGTTCACTCTTTCTCAGTGAATATCCATGCTTTATCGCAACATGAGCCTCTTGGATTTCTACCTAAAATGCATTCAAAACCCTCATTTTTCATCACCAGTGCAGCCTCCATTATCCTTGACCAGGAAATAATTGTAATAATTAGAACAAGGAAACGTATCCAAACGTATTTGCAAATTACAAAGAAGTCTATGGACCCCTGTGTTTGCTGGACTAAGGTGTGTAATTTGCAGCGGACTTTCTACTTCACAAATTACAGACATGGTCGATTTGCATGGGTTTAAGATCACAGACAACATACGCAATTATTACAAATTCCCAGAGGTGCACAGATAATACTAGTCCCATGCAAACGGGGCTATAGCGACATGCACAACACTGACCTCCTGGCATGACTTTAACGTGCACGGGGTCCGAGGCGGGTCCATCCCCTACAGAGGTGAACGCTAAGACCTGAATAGTGTAGGTTTCTGTCGCCACCAGGTTTTGGATGGTGGTGATCACGCTGTCCTGGACGTTGTGGATCTGCCACTCATTCATAGGCCGGGACGGGTCCATGGTATAGTACACACGATAACCTTTGACCTGCGACAGGGACGTAGAGACAACAGAATATCATTAGAGAGAGAGAGAGAGAGAGAGAGAGAGAGAGAGATGGATTGGACGTGGATTTTAGGGTCATCAGTGAGTGGGGTGTATTAAGTGGTTGTTCACCTAATCCCAGTGCCCCACATGCACAGTAATCCATAATACCTTTTTCAAAGCATAACCAGTGACAATTTATCACAGTCAAAGTCATCGTCTATTGCTTTACTTAAGTACTGGTCCTGCGGATTTGTTGGTTTGGTGTTTTTTGGACCTTACTCGTACAAGATGATGTCCTCACATGACAGGTTGTTGTGCATTTGACCCCGATAAACAAACCCCACCCTCACGTCATAGGCCGTAAAACTAGTTCCATATAAGCCCTGGATGTTCTCAGACTGTAGTACTTAAGATATAATCACAATACCACCTCCGCTGGGATTTCTATGTGGGTAGGTCAGAAAATATGTAATCCCACCATCTCTGCCGCCTCTCCTGATATTAATCTTTAATATCTATAATCCCCGTATGCTCTTAATTCGGCCTTGCACTTTTATGAACATACCAAACAGTCAGGTTGGCTAGAAAAGGAAACAGGTCTCAACAGGGAGCGCTCCTAACTTAGAGTGGACAGTCCAATTACCTTTTCTTTCTGTCAAGAGTGAGAAAGTAGCAAGGGAGTTACAGGAGGGAATTCTCTGACAAGACACAAACGCTGCAAAGGACATGAAATTGCACAGTGGAATAATGTTCCCACTGGTGACTTTTATAAAGGCTTTAAAGTTCTAACCTCTAGTGGTTCTTGATCAGGATAAATCGCCCAATGCAATTCTGGCATATCATCAGTCTTAAACCAGTGAGGGGAAAGGGAATTTCAGATGAGATGAATATACTCTGTACTGCAGTGTTGAGAGAAACTAGTCACTGTACATGTAAGAGCATTATGCAGTTAAATTAAAGAAAAAATAAATGCAATTGTAATCAGTTACACTAGGAAGACTAAGTTAGAACTATGCACAAAATATACGGACAAAAATACTGGGAAACATCATCCTTGCAGGTTGTGACATTTCCAATCAATATGTTTTTGAGGTTAAAGGCTGATTTTTCTTCCAAACCAACCAAGTACATCTGGTTCAAAATGATTATTTATGGTCAGAATGTGATAAATATTTCAGAAACCTGGTTGAGTTGAGTAAAAATGTGGAAAATCTAAAGTAAAACAAGGAACAACAAAGCATTTTGTAAGTCTAGATGATATTTATTACGCCATTTGTCATTATTGTTTTGTAGCGCAGCCCCCTGTTAACAATGAAACACATAAATTGAATGTGTCCCAATACTTTAACGTATTATTTTTGAGGAAAACAATATACAGACTATAACTGAGGGTATAACACATGAGACATATATACTGAACTGTTGTACTGTAAGTCACTTGACTTACAATATATACTGTTGCCCATAAAGTTGGAATAAAATATATTAAACTATTCTCATGAAATGGTTGTGACAATGTGATTTATTCTTGATAGATAAAGTGTAACTGGGACTCAGTATGTAATCATTGTACCTGGTCAAAGCTGATTACTGATGTGTATAAGCAGGAATAAAAAGAGTCTGAAAACAAAATAATTCCAACTTTATGGGCAACACTGTATATTTCTACTTATGACTGTGACTAATCTCTAACTACTTTGCTAATCACTTGTTTTAATTTAATTGCTATTTATTTTATTTGAGCTGTAGGGAAAAACTAAAGCCGTTAGGGATTAAATACATACAATTAATCTAATCTGATCTCACGTCCTTTTATCGTCTCAGCAGTCGACAACACCAAGATGGTCAGATAGTCTCGATTTCCTACAAATTCAACAACATCTTCCCTATTGAATCACTAAAATCACATAAGGTTTGGTTTAAATGTAGGCTTTTAGCACTTTTTAGCTTGATTATTTCAGTAATCCAAGTGATCAAAAAGTGATAATATGACTGAGTAAATGAACCTTTTTTACATTCCAAAAGGAGCCTTCCCAACACCTGCTCCTAATACTGTATGATTATAAAATGATTTCATAGTTTATTTTCAGATTAGTGTTATTTTAGTACCAACAGTTTTTCCCCACCTGCCCATTGGGTTCCTCGGGTTCCTCCCAGCGGACCATCACAGTGTTCTGAGATATGATATGAGCCTGGACGTTTCGCGGAGGGCTGGCTGGGGCCTGTTCTCCAGTGCGAGCGTTCACTTGTGCAGAGGGAGGGCCCTGACCGATACTGTTGAAGGCCGACACTCGGATTTCGTACTCGGTGTTGGGGTAGAGCCCGCCGATGCTGTAGCGGGTTGTGGTGATGCTGTCCACTGTTTCGTACTTGTTGTCCGGCCCTTTGGCTCGATACTGAATGATGTAGTAGGAGACGGGGTCAGGGTTGCCGGAGTCCCAGGTGATGGTCACGCTAGTGGCTGTGGTTTCCGTGACAACCGGAGTGCCAGGTGCATTGGGTAAAGCTTAGGAGGAGAGAGAGAGAGCGAGGAAAAACGCAGAATTTAGATGTGGAGGATACATTATTTAGAAAAGCTTTTTGCAGTAAGTTATATATTAAACATTACGGTGATGTGCATTAATGCTAAATTCATGAATGAATGAATGAATGACTGCTTGAATTTGGAAAAGTCTAAAACAAACAGCATATAAAAATTCAAACGTTGCAAAATTCATTAACATGCAGTGGTGGAATTTAATAATCAAATTTGAGGGCACTGCATTTACATTTTATGCAACTTTTTACTTTTCTGACAGCTTTAGTTACTTTTCAGGTTACACTACCTCCTTCTTAAGCTACAGAAACTCTTATTAACCCTCTTCAATTAGGTAGAAAGTGAAAGCTAAAAATCAGACTTAGCTCATGAGAAGGGATTTTTTTTGTACAGATATAAGGTTTTTGCCACAAACATATGATGATCTTATAGAATATGATTCATTGCAGTAGATTAATACACCGAACAGTATATAAAGTAGTTAAAATGAGCTAAGAATTACACATATGCAGGAGTAAAATGCAGTAGAACATCATATATAACTGTAAAACATTGACACTGATTATTTTTATGTACGACTATGTTCACTTCATATTTTAAGTGCATTTTGCAGAGAATACTTGCATACTTTTCACCATTAAGGTTCTGAATGCATGAATTTGTAAAGTAAAATTAAGTAAAGAATCTGAATACTTCTTCCACCACAGCTGACATGTTGTAGAAAAAAACTGACTGTCTGAAGGACTTGTCTCTCTTTTTTTCTCTGTGTGGGAGATTTTCTCTTTTCTCTCTATAGGAGACTAAAATAAAAGACTTCAGATTCCAAGCTTCTCTTACACTTGACTAAGACCTGAGCGGTGGCTTCAATGATACCCAGGCTGCTCATGGCCACACAGGTGTAGTTAGCAGACTCCCGGACACCGTTGAGCTCCAGCACATTTCGTCCGATGGGCATTTCATCTTCCGGGGTCAGGTCCTCGCTACCCAGCATCCACTTGACATAGGGCATGGGCGAACCCACGGCCACGCAGGTGATGTTGACGCTCCCTCGCGGCATTATCTCATGGTTGGAGGGGAGGATGGAGAAACGAGGGGGTACACGACGCACTG
>JAPQRQ010000010.1:11565445-11581197 GCA_037367365.1 Apogon talboti | reverse complement strand
ATAGATAGATAGATAGATAGATAGATAGATAGATAGATAGATAGATAGATAGATAGATAGATAGATAGATAGATCTTCATTTGCGTCCTTATGGTTCCATACGCACAGTGATTTCTCCAGATTTTGAAATGATATTATGTACTACAGATGATGAGATACTAAACGTATTTGAAATTTTGAGGAATATTATTCTGAAATAGTTCTGTAACTCATAGATGCAGTTTTTTACAGATTGGTGACATACAAAAAGACTCAATAACAAAAATTATAAAATTACAAAAGCTGTTTTAAACACATCAATGTTAAAATACACAGTTATGACTCAGTTTATAAATAACAATAATAAAATACTTGCTACAGTAATTAAAGTATAAGCCTTGCTGCCCCTCTTAACCTCTAAGAAACTCAACGATGGTCTTCTTATATCCAGTCATGTTACTGACCTGTTGCCAGTTAACCAAATTAGTTGCAAAAGTTTCCATTTTTACCATTTTTTCAGCCTTTTTTTTTTTTTTTTACCTCTGTCCCATTTACAGATTTAGAGACAAGCTGCTGCCATCTACTTTAAAATTGCCTAATTTTTTTCTTAAAATTAGGCACTATTAGTATATCTTCTCATGGTTCCTATGTTCAGTCATGAATAACATGTGCATATAGGACATTTGTAAATCACTACATCCTAGTTTTATATTTACATTTTACACAGGATCTCAGCTTTTTGAAATTAGGGCTATGCATATATATAGCACTTTGCAACTATGACAGTGAATAACAGATTAATGCAAGCATCAGTAGTTTTATTTGTGTTGTAGTTGAGGCACGTTATAATAATCCTTATGTTTTGTAACATTGTCATGGGTAAAAAACATCCTAATGATTAAATCTGCTCTTCAGCTCAACCTAGGATTGTCAATTTCTATCGCTATCAGTCTGTCACATCTAGATGCCAAAATATTTTTTAACACCAATCTAATCGAATGAAACTCTTGCATGCATTTTCACACATCAAAATTAGAGCAAAACCAATCAATTTCAATCATTTAAAGTTTTGGTTTTTGAAAACCATTATATCCTCCAACTTCTGAGGAACGGACATTTGCATATTTCCATCTAAATTAAAGCTCTAGAAAAAGTTTTTATCATAATATTTCTCTTGAATACCAAATATGTGACAGAGTTCAAATGAGTTTAGTGCAACCACGCTGACAAGAACTTGAATTGTACGTCAAACTGAAATAAAGACGAGACAAGTGAAGACACATTGAAATGTTGAAATGAACAAATGCCGTCTGAAATATTTTATTTGACAGGCTGCGTTAAACCATAGAGTGATCGGCTTGTTGCCCAATATGTGATGTAACTGTGAGAAATGCACCTGTCTTATTACGAGATGGGTTGAAGAGTCATTCAGTGAATATAAAGTAAAAAAAAAAATTAAAAACAGTCTGTCTTTGATTGTTTGATAGTATATCTAAGCTTCTGGCTTGTTATGCACTGATGCACCTTACATTTGTTCTTATTCACACATTAATCACAACCGCAGAATCATCATTTGTGACAACCTACACACTTGGTAAACATGACAAGCTCTGATACTCACAGTCTTTGATATTTAAGTTACATTCATTTAATTATTATACTATGATAGTACTATGCCACTTATATAGCAACTTAGTAGTTCATTGTGTCCTAAATGGAGGAGGATCTGAGACAAAAACAGGCCACAATACAGAGCCTGTGTTTATTTATACTGTTAACACTCCCACAATCTACTGTTGGAAACTTCTTATCCTCCAGTTTGTGGGATACAGGTGACAACAAACTTGGATGTCATCACAAAACCATTTTTACAGAGTCTATGTGTACTATGGATTATATTCATTAATGCACAGAAAATTCAAGCTATCTCTCACATATTCTACGCATTTCAATATGCAAAAGAATTGGGTTCATTACACAATTAATCATGAAAAGTGTGATTCATGGAACCTGTTGCTGTTATTCTTGCTGTTATGCAAATTCAAAATGTTATGAGCCAATAAAGCATAGTCTTAATTGGTGATAACCACCCACATGAGTCCCTTACAATGAATCACAAAAAGATAGTTAATCAAATGTACTCAAGTATACATTTTATTGCATTGTTTTCCACACATGCTGTACCTTCATACACACACACAGTGTAAATGTGGTGACTTAAGATGAAATATAGAAATATGTATCCCGGGGAGAAAGGAGGGGAACACTTTCTTCTCAGTTGCTAAAGCAACAGAGAAATGGCATGCCATATGCAGCTTAGTGATCCAGAACCAAGGGGGGGAAACAGAGAAAGATCAACGTTTCCTTGCACCTCCGTACTGTATCTGTTCAATTCTGACATCTCGGGTTGTCAGAGAGGTCTGTCTGTGCGTACTGACATTTATGTAACGTCAACTGTGGCCAATTAAAAAAAAAAAAAGGAGGCAAAGTGAAAATTATTTGATTTTGACATCCTTTTCCCCCCAATGAGGGAGCATTTATATAATTTACGACAGGTTAATGACTAATAAAGGTGTATCAGAAATGTTTAAATCTTTCACCATTTTGTTGATGAATCTAAAATAATTGCAGACATGATGACTTGTGTGAAACCTTTTATAAATGAATTCAATAAAAAGCTCACACTTGATACGTCATCACCATGCCTATATTTATAGATCATCATAATGAGTCACCATTTAAATCACATTTTTGACACTCTACAGGGGACCGCAGATATATTAACCTATTAAGACCCAGGAGCCCCACAGGATTTTGAGTTTTGGCTTTTTTTAATTAAATAACTGCTTATATTGGAAACATCATGATGCACCAGTTTTTTCAGATGCATTCTTAAAAATTTTTATGGAATGTCATTTGTGGTGGACAGTTGTTTCTTTTTTTGTTTTTTTTGTATAAAGCTGTGAATTTCTTGTCCTCATAAGTGGACAGTGGGTCCTAGGAGGTTAAATAAATTCAAACAAATTATATCTGTTCTATATGAGATCATTAAAAAAAATGCTCAGACTTTACTTCTGTGTGTCCTGTTGCCATGGTTTTGTGGTTGTAAGTGAATTAAGGATGTCGTTCTAGAGAATTGCATGCAGTGCACTGGTTGGCCTACTTTACAATGTGTAGTTGCCTTTGTTGATCTTGCTGAAATTTGCTGCCAAACAATCATTCCTTCCATTAAGTTTTATTTATAGCATGACAAACATAAGCCTGTTCTATTGGTTATGCTTTATAGCCACAGGTGTGTGTGTAAATACTCAGCAGTAGTCCTCCTTTTAGGCCAAATGGGCCTTGTGACATTATCACAGAACAGAAATGTAATTTTGTTCACCGAACTGTGATTGTGCGTGTATTATCACAGGGCCTATCGTATAACACATAAAAGATTTAAACAGATTTTTATTTTGAGCTACAAAATCTGTGTAACCATTCTAGTTTAACAGTAGTAAACCTGAGGACCAACCTGATAAAAATCAAAGGTTATGTGCTGACAGCATCCCTTAAGACTTCTGATATTTACCAAGTTATTTCTGATATCTAGAAAGGGCTTAGAAGATTGTAGAGAGATGGGATTTATTGACATTATGTTCCCAGTGAGTTGGTATCTTTTCATCTGTGTTAATGTGGAAAAACCAGGAGGACATTTAGAGATCTGCAGGAAGAATTACTATCATCAGTTGTCTTTGCAGTATATTAGTTTGTTGTAATGTTTATGTAAGAGTGAAAAAAGGTCTTGCATACGTTTCTAAGCAATACATATTGCAGTGGGATATAATAATACATGAGGGGATGTTTTGTTTGGGGAAGGACACAGTGGGTAGATCTGGGATTTGGGTCTTGAACACTTCATTCTCCTGCCTCTCAGATTATGGTAGTAATGTGTTTGTTTATGTAAAGCAGTGATCCCCAATATACAAAATATACATTTGACATCCTCCTGAGATCCAAACACATACAAACACATATAAATTAAAGAAAAACATATTTATGCTTAGGGAGTACTGGTTAAAACATAGCAAACAACATGTTACATCACATTTCACTTATAATTAAGTTAGAATCAACAATAAGGATCTGTGTCATCCAAAAAATCATCACTCATTGGGTTCTGAACTGCCATTTTGAGGCCAGTAGTTTACAATGTGACCATATTTAGACAATAGAGGCAGAACTACAGGAGTCAGAGGTCAGTTAATGCTAGTTTACTTTATAAACAGGAAACTTTATCACACATTGTGTGTCACAGGAACTTAATAACCGCAACTACAATCGAGACATCTGTTTGGAAAAAATGCTTTTATAAAATAAACTGAAACTATTAAAGTCCGACTCAGTAGATGAACAAACGGTAACACACATTTGTCAAGACCAGAGATCTTATAAATGAAGGAAAAATGTAAAGATGGACCACCACATCGGGTCCGAATGAAACAAATAAGATCAGAAAGAATTATTTTTGTTCATGGGTATAGTATGAAGTAACTGAGGATTTTTTTTTTTTCGTTTTTTTTCATTTTTTTGTAAAGATAAAAATGGTGACTGTATCAGGGCATGGTTAGAGGACCATACACAGAGCCTAATTGCACTGTTTCATACAAGTCTTGTACTAGAAGTGAGAATCAATAAAAGAGAAATCTATAACGCACTAATTTGATTGATGTAAGACAGAAAGCACAGCAGGGTGTCTACTTTGATGAGAAAACAATGGAAGAGAAAGGGAGAAAAAATGGTAGACAGAGAGAACTGACTAAAAAAGACAAGGGGGAGTAATAACAGGGGAAAACAGAAGAAGAAATAAATGGACAGACATGAAAGTGAAAGGCCATTTTAAAAGACAGATGCGGAGGTCAGTCTTGCCGTGAGGCAGCAGGTGAACACAGCGCTCTTACTCTCCCCTTTGCAATATTGCTGTTACACTCATCCCCTTTTCACATCTCGAGTAGAGGTGTAGAGCTGCGATAGCCACCACTGCATCATATGTCTTTATATTCTTAAGTGACATGTATCATAACAAGTGCATTTCCAACTGTGACAGTCCCTCCGTTGTTGATCATAAGCCGTGTTCTCGTTTTGCTTTTATACCAGTGATGCTACTTTACTACGCCACAAAATGTATGCTGAACAGCCATATTCATCAGTTAATTGAATTACAGGAAATAGATTCAGCCTCTGGTGAAGTCAATTTTCTGTAACAACCTGTTATAGAGCTTTCCTACTGAAGCCCTCTCAGCCACATTGGTCTCGTTTTTGTAAATGTGATGCCAATCAGGGGTGATCCAGGATCAGTGTTAAGCCTGTCTGCACCATTACCACAGGTAGTAATGAAAATCAAACCTCATTCTGTTTGGGCCATATCTGCAACAATACTGTCGACTCTAAGCCTTTTCAAAGCCTCCCAAGTAGCAGAAGGATAGTCTACCCTTGCTGCATAATAAGGAAAACACGGTGGTAAAATGCAAAATGCTTATAGCTGTCATTACTATCTTGGAAAATGGTTCAGTTTGAAGAGCCATACAACGAATGTTACATCTCTGTGGAGCTTTTTGAAAGTTATTTTATTGTCATGATGAGATTACATAGAGCAGACTATACCAGGCATCCAGCGCTCCAACTGCATTATCACTCACTAAATGGAACTCTGAAACACATTAATGTTCTCAGTGATAGAGCACATTGATGATGCAGGTTTTATGAGATGTCCCAATTTGCTAGCAATCAACATGAATGAAAATGTAACGCGCCGTAAAAATGAATTCAGGAATCCCAGACACTGCGTTTTGTAAAATGATAACTTGTGCATTAGGAGAGAAAATTTGGAATAAAATCATCTGAGCTGAGGCAAAACTTTGTCACAGTGAAATGTTTGGAGGGGGCGGCCCATAGAATAGGTAACTCCATTTAATTTTTTATCTTCCATTGAAGTGTCCCAGTCCCCGCTGCTCAACACCAACTCCTTCACAGCATGATACCCCCACTTCATTGCTTCACAGTGGGGATTATGTTAAATGGTAAATGGGCTGTGTCTGCCTTCTCCCAGACATAGCGCTTTAAAACCCAGGAGAAGAGTTCGATTCTTGTTTCATCTTTTGTCTGGTTCTATATATTTTAAGTTTGAGTTTTGTGTACAGTGTATGTTTCCTATGCTGTTGCTGCGGCACAGATGATAGATGCCATTCATTCTTCCACTGTATGTATAGAGTGACAATAAAGCCTCATCATCTCGACCTTTTCTGAAAAACATCTGCTACCAGATGCTTGAAATGAACACCAGTCGCATCAGCATCTGTTGCATCTGTCATTTCTTCTGTGATAAAAACACTATGGCTCAGACATGGTTTAAAACTAGTCTGAGAGAGAAATAGCCCTGGACTAGTTCATGTGAGTGAAAGTGATTGTTTTTGGTATACAGTAAACCTAAGTTTCTATTTAAATCAAAAATGTATGGAAAATCAAATTACAAAAGCCAAAATGAAGTTTCAAACCCATTGAAGAGGTCAAATAAAGACTTTGGCGACATAATGGTTTGCAGTCATGCCTCACAACAAGAAGTCTCCAGGTTCGTCTCTTGGATACCGACCAGTGCTGAGGTCACCTGCCTTTGCGTCCTGTGGTTTCCCCCGTCATTACAAATGGGTACATACAGGTTAATATTCCTGTCAATGCGTTTTGCTATGTGTTCTACTAATGCTAATGCTAGGTGGGTAAAATGCAGACTCTGAATTTCCCTATGGGGCAACTATTTAAGAAAGCCTATAAGTGCTGATACTTTTTTTTTTTTTTTAAATCTGTCCTTGTTTTTTCTGTAGCACTCTGAGATTCTCTGAATGAAAAGTGTATTACAAATAAAATCTATTATTATTATTAATAATAAGGCAAGTTATCCTTTAAATAACTGAACTCAGGCCAAAATAAAAGTAACTAAGAAAACTAACTGATCTAACACAGAGACATGACAGAAATCAGGTGACCTAATACACATAGAGGGCTCGGACAGGAAGGTGGTGCATTTGTTAGAACTATTATCCCACAGCAAGAAGGTCCTGGATTCAATTCCAATGCTTCTCTGCGTGTAGTTTGCATGTGATTTCTCTCTGGAAACTTAGCTTCCTCCCACCGTCCAAAGGCATACACTTACCAGTTCAATCTAGAATGGTTGTTTGTCTGTATATGTCAGCCACCTTCACATCCATGGTGTTCCTTGAACTTCAGAACCCCCACAGCCCTCATGAGGACTAGATGGTTCAGAAAATGGATGCATGGACAGAGAAAGCTGAATATACTTGGTGATCAGACACATAAGAGATAATAGAAATACTTAATACTGAATAACTACCAATAACTGTATACACAATATTGTCAATATATATCTTACATTAATATTAGCTTGACTATACTGTTATGTAACTTCATATACACATGCTTACAAGTAGAATTAATGTGTTTTCAACCAACAAAATAAAATATTTTGTATGAAAATCTCACAACTGTTTGAGTTTGTGCAATATCAGTATAAAGTGACAAATTATTTTTAGAAAAATTAAGAAAACAAAAATGTTATAGTGTTCGAGGGTAAGAAATGAAAATATAACTAAATATATTGAAAAAGCATATTGGTAAATTGGCAATGCAACAGTGTTAAAGCATTTCTTTTGGATGAGGATCTTGCAGCCACCGGATTTTCAGTCCGCTGAGGAACACACAGTAGCTTTCCAAATAAATAGTAATGTGTCAAAGGCAGATTAGGGGTTGTAATCTAACTAAGCTCCCAGACAAAATGTGATTGACTCAAGGCTGAAGTGACTGGGCAATGGCACCCGATCTGCAGTACACGATGTAGAAAATGGATTTTGTGGATGAATCTGAAATACATAAATACATGAGTGTGTGATATAACTGGGGGGGGGGGGGTCCATCGGCTCATCACTAAAGGTGTGACCACATGACACGCTTTTCTGATCTTACTTGTGTTTTCTCAGGGTAGATGTAGGGGATAAGGAGGCTGATCTAGACCATTGAAATGCAGTCATGGGGAGCAGACTGCAGAATCTGTTGCCTTGCCAACCAAGCCCCTCAGAGTGAGGGTTAAATGTAAAAGATGCCAATGCAAATATAGGTTGCCATCTGTTTTCTTTACACTCCTTTGTTAAAACATGCAACGATGTGGTGTAGTAGTGTTGGTGTTCAGATCAGGAGTTGCTTTCCGCATATTCCTAATTAAAAATTTGATGTGAGAATTACACCATATGCATACCTGGGTGGTAATTACAAGGCCACAAATACGGCTCTCAAGGCATTGAGGGTATGATCACAACCATATGTGAGCTCTTCATGAACACATGTTTTATCAGCATAGGTATGAGGTCAATGTACTATAATTAGCAGAAAGTAAAGTCTGTGACATTACACAGTAAATGAAAAAAATACACCCCAAAATACTTGTTGCACCCTCAGTCAAGTCAGGTGAAGGAACGTTTAACTTTGCTTTCAAATATGAACAAACTCATGACAAACTGGCAAAGTTTTGAGATAAACTTAATTTCTGTCTTTGTCTATTAATCTCCAGTGGAGCCAGCGGAGATATGGCGAATGCAAGAAAACAGTGAATGTGTTGCCTAGGAACAGTGAGAAATAACCCTAACTTTTCTTGAAGCATCTGATCTTATCTCCCATGGTGCGCATAGCTGTTAGTGTGCAAGTCCTTGTGTGTGTGGGCATGTGCGTGTGTGTGCATGTGTGTTTGCGAGTTGTGGGGGGTGGGGTGGCAGGGGAAGTCAGGTTTAGCAGAGGTTGTTTCTAGGCAACTGTTTTTTTTATGAGACTTATTTGTTTTTCCTTGTTTTTCCATATTATTCATTATTTTTATTTTCACAAATGGAATCTCTGATCATTTGCACAGGGTTAACTGACTCCAATGTACAATCGAGTAAAACTCTTTGAGGAGGAAAATGATATTCACTGATTAAACTGCTTGTAGCTGTAACTTGCTTATTTTAAACCATCACAAAGGGAAAATATGTTTCTTTTTACTTTTTTGTTGTGAACATATTCTAAAACAAAGTACTATCACAGTCGCTGTAACATCCAGTGTTTCCAAGAAAGAAAGGAGCAGTTCATTTAATTACAGCAGATATTCAGTATTAAAGTAAAGAAAACTACACCTCACTTCAGGTCTTTTTTTCATGTGCCACCACATCGTCTGTGTGGTTGTGAAGAAGACATGTCCATGTCATGCAGCAGGCAGAAATGTCATCTTGTGACCTTATTATTCTCATCTTTTTAATTAAAGCTGCATGTGGGAATCTGCGCATACATGTAATATTTCACACCCCAACCATTTTTCAGTCTAATAATTTAAATATTAATAAATCATCAGTGCGAAGTTTGTGTGTTCTGACTATACAGCTGTTCATGTCAGAACATCGGAGTGGAAAAACAAAAAAGCCGCAACAGCAAAACCCTACTGTATTATTTCATACTTTACTTTGACAGTAGAGGAAAAAGCAGCTAATTATACAGCATCATCCCATACTCCTCCGCACACACACACACGGTTTTGGCTGTGCTGATGTCTCTTACAGTAGAACTCTTTTGATTTGAGTTAATTGGCGATGTGTGCGGTGTTTAATTAGAGGCTTTGAACTGTATGTTTCAGGTGAAAACCTGTGGCAGATTCTGCATTTTGTGACGCGCTAATTAAAAGCATCTCCCTCAAAAGACATGACCTCCACATCACCCAAGCACACCTGTTGTGCATGCCTGTATGTATCTGTGCATGTTAGGGAGCAAACAACCTGCTGATTCTACTAACAAGAAGGTCTGCACACAGCATCCCTTTAATTATCTGCAGCAGTCATTAACCCTCGTAGGAGACGGTGCAGATCAGTGCATCATGTCAAATAAACCGAAGTCATGATGGAATCTCACAATGTGTAAACTGCACTGAATATGCATGTGTAATGAAAACACTTGACTTGACCTGTCTCTGATAACAACTAATCTCATTTCATTTTGCAGAAACTGAATAACTATCAACAACTTATAGTTTCTTGAGTCACCAGCAACTAATGAAGCATGGCATTATGAAGTCGTTTCATAGAAAGGAGCTGACTTAACTCCTTTTCATTGAGAGTCTACTGGGTTGGAAGTATCCATTGCTGTAGTTTGTGTGAACCTGACATTAAAGTTCTTATGTATGCCTGTGCTCAGTTACAACTGTACATTTATACAGAGAGTACAACTAAAAGTTTAACCGTTAGCTTTCCCTCTGACAGAAAATCTCACAGTTTGCATCTTCAAAGGCTCTCTGTGTTTTTCACATCCCCGATATTCACTTTCAGCAGGGAATACACCCAATTAAAGAACCAAGGTGGTGTTTCACAGGGACTTTAATTGTGGCAGCAGTCTGACGTCAGACCCCTGAAATCTATTTCAAAGCAATGCCCCAGATCAAGCACAATAAAATGAGCCCTTGGCCTATTTGAAATTCACTTAACAGAATAAATGTTCCATGGTGTTTAATGATTAAACCGGTTTAAAGGAACTGGAAGTGTTTCAAAATTCACATAGTACACAAACCAAAAGAACTACAGACCTGTAAAGCTTAATAACCTTCTCTACTCAGAGGTAAATGCTTCCTGTAATGAAGAACTTTGTAATTAAATGTCATAAAATGCATCCAGCAAATCCATTACAACAATTATATGTATGCATTAAATCTATTCATTAAATCACAACTTGTGTAATATAACTTTATCAGATATTATCAACCTGTCTTAATACTTCACATAGTTTCTTTTTTATCTTCCTTAAATCGCATCCTCAACCTTCTACCTCAAATAACCGTTGTGTCCAAGGACATGAATGTTGTTGGAGCGTTTGAGGCAGTAGTTTCAGTGTTGAGACAGTGCCCTCTATTGGACAGATAACAAACTGCAGGTTTTATAACTAAGCTCAAACTGATGTAACAGACTACTTCCATGACTTTCATTATGTCAGGGGGGAAATTTCACGTCTTGAGTCGAGTTAAACCACATAACACAATACACCCCAGTTACGTTAAGTAATGTACATACCGTGTTCAGCTGTCAAACAGATGTGAAGTTCATAAATGCAAATGTTAAAGTGCTTTTTAACTCTCCATTGTTTCCATCACCATGATTCTTTTGAGCTTCAGCCTTAAAAATTAAAACTAGTATTATAATCAGTTATTATTGTTAAGCTATAATGATCAAATGTTGGCTTAAATGTCTGTAATGTAGTGCTGTTTGGGTTTACACTCCTGAAATGGTGTATGGTACAAATACTGACTGATAGGAAAGTGTGTTGTTTTTGTTCTGCTTATAAGTTTACTCATCTCAGCTGCTGCTGTATTAAAAGAGACATAGTTGCAGACAGTGTACAGTCTATATATTGCTACTGTAAATATCATAGAGAGAATAAAATGTTATAGCTCACAGTGTTTCATCTAAGACTGTCTGACTACATATTTAATCCAGCTCTACTCTCACTCTTTTTAGTTCTTCATATCAACATATTTGCTGTGTTAAACACACAATACATACTTTCACACATTCCTTAAAACTTCTGTTATCACCTATACCTGTCTTATCTAAGCCGAGCCACTGCGCTAACCTGTCAGTGAAAACTGTGCAAATGTTTATGAATATTTCTGTTATGCAGTTACAGTAAGTGTGCATCCATCGTGTTTGTACAGACATGCTCTCTGTTGCTATCCAGTGTTTCCAAGGAAGTTGTGTCTTAACTGCTCCAACATGTTTAGACAAGAAGTCAAATGTCATATTCCCAAAGTAATCATGTCCCCAGTGAGGACAGATGGCACTGTCTTCTTCCTGTTATGGTAAGGGAAAACATATACCATGGCTCCGCTCATTGTTGTTAGAGTGGTAACACTTTGAGATATTTTATTGCACTATCAATATACAGATAAACTTACCAACACACCATCAGGATCATCATTCATTTCATACACCTTTATCCTGACTTAATTTCTTAGTCATTCATATATGTTTTATTTCAGTCTGAAGAGCAAACATAATCCACAGATCCATCCAGTCCATAGATTCAACAAATTCACTCCATGGAGACGAAAATTTATAATACAAACTTCACTGATTACATAATTAATTTGTACAGTCAAACTTAAAAGGAGTAGGCTGAAACTTTATGCTTATTTTGCCTACCCTTTATACATTATCCTACAGCACTTCTTCAACATATTCACACACCAACAATGAAAACAATATACACTATCAGAAAGCTAAAATAAATATGAACTGCTACATACAAACTTAAAACTTGGAGTACATATATCTATTAAAAGTCATATTTATTTATTTATTTTTTAAGGTGAGAGAGAGTGGTACATAGTTTCAGCTCATCTGTGCAGCTATTGCAGAGATCTACTCCTTATCAGGACCAGGATGGATCTAAGTCACTGATGTTCCTAATACTGTCTTCTGCTGCTGGACATACAGTAAACAGAAGAGGGACTTCTTTACTAAATCTTTATGGTGATTTACCTTAACCCTAATGAGAAAAAACATTAGCTTGGCCTGTAGGTAAATCTGAAGATATCACAAGCATCACACCTGTACAATATTCTCACAGAGTTGCTGCAGTGCAAAGGAAGAAATTAAATGAAATGGAATGACGTTAACTTGTCATCGTGATGGGTGAAAAGGCTGAACCCAAATGCAGCACTCTGACACAAATTGGACAGGTTGACAAGAGGCTTTTCTTCTTTTTTGAGAGCTCAAATGTAGGAAATGCACAGGTAGAGATGGAGACAGATAAGGCAGGCGCTCTTGAATACATGAACAGTCTCTACAAAGACAGGTGTGGCAGAATTTTACTGGATACTTAAGGAGCTGAAGCTCTTGCAGTGACTGGATCAGAAATGGAGAAAAAGATGCAAAACACTGGAAAGTCCTGTATGAACACACAAAGATGACCTTGGACTGAATGTGTGTGTAGAGTTCAGGATTATACAGAATGAGGATAGTGAAGACAGTTTTAGGAATCAAAGATCCGTTTGGCGTCAACCCTTGTCCTTAATGCAATGAAATACATTCAGATTCTCCTAGAACCTTAATTCTGTTCAGCATCAGAGGACGATTATGCAAATCCCATGCTTTCTTTCTTTGAAGAACATTGTTTATTGATAGTCAGGTTAGCTTTGTCTCTAAAGGACAAAACAGTTCAGCATTTCAAATCACAGTTATTTTACTCCTTCAACTCATTTTTAACCCTAAATTGCCTCTGGTTCAACATTTCTTTAATGTGTTGCAGCCTGATTGTGAGGAATGGATGTAAATTTACAAATGAAATTAAGTTGACCAGACAATGCATGATATATTTTAGGTTCATGCTCTCTCATAAGACAATGGAT
The DNA here is from genome assembly GCA_037367365.1 of Apogon talboti. NCBI lineage: Eukaryota > Metazoa > Chordata > Actinopteri > Kurtiformes > Apogonidae > Apogon > Apogon talboti. The sequence goes on along the minus strand of JAPQRQ010000010.1, from coordinate 11,567,759 downwards.
GGATTTTAATCTTACAACTACATTCTTTTTTAAGTCGCATTTTCAGTACTTTCCCAACTTTTACTTATTTGTGTTTGTAGTGAAACATGACAATTTTCCTGCACAATAATTACTCTGACTTTCCACAATTAAACTATATTTGGCCAACAGTACTTACATACTTGTAATAACAAATATTTGTCAAGATGCCACTTAAATCAAAACAAGTTTCTGCTTCCAAATCATTTAGGATCACTTTCAATGTGTTTAATGAGACAAATTCTTTATGTTTCAGGTAATTTTGCAGAGGGAGCATCATATGTGAATGCCTTTATTCCCAATTTAATGAATTATTACCATAGATAATACAAATAAAACCTGGGATTGAAGACTGAAACTACTTTTCTGACGGGTGCAGTTTTAAAGATGTGATAGAAGCAGACCAAAAATAGTGTTATAGAAAAGAAAAACCCTGTGTTTTAGTGTATAGATCGCCAAGGCAGAACATCCAACATGGGTGTACAACATGCAGTGATGAGTGAAGGCTTTAAGATTTGTGGCTCTGTGTGGTGAGAGTAGTCAGAATGTTCCACTCCTCACACACTTTCATTACCGGTCAGACCAATACTTTTGACTGACAGCATCATCAATATGCAGTGTATCCAGGATAATCCAGGGTTATTGTCCTGCTGGAATGAGTAAGTGTCTGGAGATACACAGAGTCACAAATATGCACTGTATTCATGCATCAAAAGTCAGGTAGTAATCCACATGTCACTCTCTTATGTGTCACATGAATCAAGTGAACATGCCTCCAAGGGGTGATGAGTAACACAGGTAGTGAATCAGAGGACAAGTGGATGAGGAGGAGGAGTGTTGAGCGCTGTCATTTCTCACTCTACTTCTCTTCTTCTGCTCTAGCACCCAGGTCACATTGTTCATTAAAAGTCCAAGCCTTCAGTCCCCAGGATACATAAAGACCATGCATCATGTAATACTGATACTGACTGTACCTGAAAATAATCACATTCATGCATAGACCCTCCTGCTGACCTTCAGTGACAGGACATTATCATATAGGCCTAAAGCAGCACGGCAAACAGAACAAATATGAAATATTTTTATGCCAAACCAATGATAGATTATCAGTTCAAATGATCACCTATACACATTAGTTTTAAATTTAGCTGTGTTCATTTGAGTTAAATGATTTTATATTAATTGTATGAAAAGACAATATTACCAGTCTACAAATTATTTAAAGCCGATTACTGGCTGACTTCAAAAGCCCACCTGCTCTGTGTGTACTACCTTCTCATCTTGTCGTCAGTCTCTATTATGGTGTTATGGCTAGAAAAATAACCTGCAGGAAGCCTCTGGGGCAACTAATGAACTGCTGGACCACTCTAATCTTTATTATGTTTACTTACTACTTTAATTTTTTTTTTTAATATATATAGAATGTCATGAAAATTTGTATGTCTTGATTACTGTGGTGCTTTCCAAGCACAAGAGTTTGTCTTTGTGAAGTTTGAGTCTTTGCACCTGAGGAGAAATAAAGCAGTTCAAATGGTCAAAAAGTTAGAATAGTGATTCATACAGTAGTCCATCATCCGTCATCATTATCTGTTGGTGGGTAGAGAAACTTACTCGCCTCCGCAGTTTACATAAATTGTTAGGGTCAGCGAGGAAGATGAAATAACAAGGTGTAACTGGACAAAGTGATAAGAAAATTCCTTGCAGCCAATGTCCTTAGTACCAGTTGCTTCCACAAGAACAGACCTACAAGTCCACTCAGACAGTACAGACTTCCACGAAGCCCAATAGTCTACTCTGTTCAACATTCCACCACATGTTTAAAAAAACAAACAAACTATGGATTATGATCTCATGGCTCAGTGTTTATGTTCTCTTTCTCCAGTCTGTTCTGTATGGCTGAAGATGTCTCTGCAGCTTCAACATGACCATACATGTAGTAGTTTTTGCCCATTTTAATATTTTTCCCCGTCACTCTTGAAGATCAGGGTGAAATGTGCCAACTTCACAGTGATTTTGGTGTTGGTGATGTGTCAACTGTGACCACATATCCACTAGATGACTAGGTGCTACTTTTGTATCTTCATCTTTTATAAAGAACTTTTTACAAACAGAAGTGCAAAGAGCCAATCCCTGATAAAAGTACTGAGAATAAAATAAAAATAAGAATCAGAATAATTATAGTACAATCAACATACAGTATGTTAACATAAAAATAGGTGATAAAATATCTATCTATCTATCTATCTATCTATCTATCTATCTATCTATCTATCTATCTATCTATCTATCTATCTAT
>JAPQRQ010000010.1:11537673-11564511 GCA_037367365.1 Apogon talboti | reverse complement strand
TCTATCTATCTATCTATCTATCTATCTATCTATCTATCTATCTATCTATCTATCTATCTATCTATCTATCTAATTGTATTGGCCTTATGGACAGCAAGATGTAACCAATTGAGTTGTTTATCACAAAACTACATAGCACTTTATTATCCTAACCACAACCCACATTTTTTTCACTCGTAAAATTATCCTTTAAATTGACAAATATCATATGTGAAAATGGGGACACTACGGAAACGGGATGAAAACATTATTTTACCACCACTTGCATTTTTCCCAAGTTAGGTGCCAACACCGGAAAAGGCGGAGCTTCTGCAAAACTGAAGAACTCAACCCTGTAATTACACTTTTACGTTATTTCTAATATTTAAAAATATTAAAAAATGTATATGTCTCATTTTATGAAAAGCTCTATACAGATAATAATAATCTATACGGATAAAGTGAGATTTCAGGCAAGGTTTTTCGGTTGTAAATGCTGAAAAGGGCAGGATCTATGGGTCATGTGACACCTGCCGTCACTGTGGTCGCCATGTGGGTTTGGAGATCCACTGTGTTATTGGGTCTAGTTGGGAGTAGAGGCGTAGTGAGAAGCATGGTGAGTACACATAGTTGACTGTATGTGCCTACCTGTTTGTGTGTTTTTGTGGTGCATTTTAATCCTCTGATATGTTTGTTGTTCGCCGCCTGTTGTTGTAGGTCACATCCAGGAGTCTATTTTTAAACGAGGTGTAACGGACAAATAAGTCCGATGTCGATGTGCAAACCCAGATAACACTAGCTTCATATAAACGCCTGAAGCTAAATGCCAGCGTTTGAGCATTAATATATAAAATAGAAGGACATAATTTAAGGAACACCTTGCCTTTTAATTTAGGCTTATCTGCCCAGTCAAGGAAATGTACCTGAAATCCCCGTTTCCTGTTATGATAGCATGATTAGCTAGCTTGTTGTGCCAGTAACGTTAGCTGTAATGAGAGGGATAAAGACACCGTCGTGGTGGTTTTAATCTGATGCTACAAACGCGAATGAATGTAAAATTAAGACACCGTCTGTATTTATGTTACCTCTATTTTTATAATGAATCTCTGTAGCAAAATCACCAGTAATTTATCAGTGCTGTCAAATGTTTATAGTAAACACAGTATTTTGCTTCTAATATTGACCTGGTACGACGTTTTCTAAACAGGTTCAGTTTGACGCCATAATTGTTGGGACATGTACGGGATTATGACAGAGATAATACTATTATGGCACAGGAAATGGGGCAGAGTTCACTGACTATTAAGCAACTTCTAACTTCCTTGCATGTCGTCTTCTGGAGTAATGCATATTCTTACCCCTTGGTCTGCTTTCATAGACTTTACCCCTGACAGACTATTTCCCTCCATGGTGCAGGATCCACTATAAACCAATCCACTATAGGTTTAACTGGAGCTGTCAGATCTTGTTCAGAAATAATACTTTGCTTGGGTAAACCTGTTAGGATAAAAAGCTCAGTGGTGGGGACTTGAATGGAATAATGACTCAAATGAGTCAAAGTGCACTGCGCTTTAAAGCGGTGATTAACCTTCTTGCTTTTCCTGTCATGTTTCTTGAGTCATTTTTTTTTTTTATCTTGGGTTATGCCCTTTGGTTTGCTTTCACAGACTTCAGCTCTTACAAACCTCTACCTCCAACTGCCTCTTTCAATATCACACTTAGTGTTTTCATGTTTCATGTTTTTTGCAGTGTGCCCAGGCAGCAGACTGGCAAAGTGCCAAATCAATCTATGAGTTTTCTGCCAACGATATCGATGGCAATGAAGTATCTCTTGAAAAGTACAGGTAAAATAGAAGGGCTTCTCAGTTAAAGAGATTTTTGTATGTCATTGTTCTGTGCTTTTGTTGAATTACAGCTTTCTCTTCAATTTACATCTTGTCTGTTCTTATTGCAGAGGGTTTGTGTGTATCATCACAAATGTAGCCTCTAAATGAGGAAAGACCAAGGTAAACTACACTCAGCTACAGGGTTTGCACGCATCCTATGCTGACAAAGGTTTACGCATCCTGGGCTTCCCCTGCAACCAGTTTGGAGGCCAGGTAAACGATGATGTCCTGATGTCAGCACAATATGCAATAATGTTTTTCATATGCTGACATTACTGCAGTCTTTGACATTTAATTTGACAGTTCAAACAAGCATCTGTATTCTTGCCCATCTGATACATCCCCTGATCATTTTCATACTTCATGCCAACCTATATTCTTTATGTATTGGTATAATGCAGGAACCAGGGACTGAAGCAGAGATTAAAGAGTTTGCCAAAGGTTACAATGCTGAGTTTGATCTCTTCAGTAAGATTGAGGTGAATGGAGACAACGCTCACCCACTGTGGAAGTGGATGAAGGCACAGCCGAAAGGCAAAGGAACTCTGGGAAAGTGAGTTGACTCTGTTTTACTTTCATTTTCTGGCTCAAAGGACATTTAAGTTATTTCAGTACTTACATCTTAACTATATTAGTACACTCTGTTCTATGCTAGATGAGTGAATAACCTGTTAAAAAGCCAGAGCAACATCTATGTTCTTATTATCAACCACTTGCTTAATGCTGCTTTCAAAGGTTGCTTTTCCCAGTTCGTATCATAGGTTTCTTCAAAAATGTCACTAGAAAAAAAAATTATGTTAAATTTCTGTAAAGTTCAGTGGACCTTTTTATAAGTTCTAAAGTGTTTTTTCAAATACTTTCTTTTTTTCTTAGCAAATTTGAAGCTTGACCTGAGCTAAATTTTCTCATTAATGTGTCTCTAATGCCTAGACACACTGCCTGCATCGCAAAGGCATGAATTTTATTCAGCTTTGAAGGAGCTGGAAATCACATTTTTGATTAATTCTGACATTGTCTAGACTTTGAAACACTTACTTCATGCATAAAAAAACTAATGTCTGTCGTATATTATAACCAATGTGGCTTCTCCAAATATTTTTTCCTTAAATTGTTTCCACAAGTTCTCACTGTGTTGCAACCAAGTATTGATTTTGTGTAAAATTAATTTTGTTCTGCCACTCAAGTTATTTGGTCCTGCATTAAAAAAATTACTAAACCTAAATTGAGATCTGCATATGAAAAACTCCCATTTTAACTGTATATTTTCCTCAGGAGGTTTATTTGAATGTCAGTGAGAAATTTTAGTTGAAATGTTAATATTCATTGCAGACATGTAAAAATTTGGAGATGTTACTTTGTTTTATCAAGCATCAAGTCAAATTGGACAGAAATTGTATTGAAGCTTTGAACACAATTATCAAGTTTACAACATAACATGAAAAGTTGGCTTTATTCATCTCAAGTCATGTGTAGAATCCATTATCTCACTGTCACATTAAAGAAGGAGCTAAATCCTGATTGCACTTGGTTGAATTTGTTTTTACAGCTGTTGTTGCAATTACTGCAGACCAACTTCTTTGTTTTGTAACTCAACATATTGATGCTGTCTGAAATCCCCATGATTTAAAAAAAAAAATGTCTGCACTCTTTCGTCATCATCTTTGAATCAGCACAAATTCAATTCTACAAATTTATGAAATAACATTTAATAGCTTAAAGGCAGAACATTGGCCACTGCCTTCGATGACATGTCCTCTTTTGTTTGCTGGTAGCCGATCAGTCAACAAGGCTGATATCATTGTCTGAAACTAACACCTTAATTATCCTTAAAAATGATGATTAATCCTTAGATCTGGCACTCAAAGGTCTTAAAAAATTCCCAGACATGGTCAATGGTTTTGCTATTTTTGCTTTAGAAATCTGTTGTAAATAATTAATGGCTCATCCTAACAGAGATAGGATGAAACAATCCTTCATGGGTGGAGGGATTCATGAATGAGCTTTAGCAGCTTGAATGTCAGTAGCAGAGACATTAGTCAGGAAGAAATGGAATTATAACATCAGCTGGTTTGAAACATGATAAAGGCAATAACTATGAGACCTGTAGTATTGTTACTGCTGTCAATGGAAAGTCTTAAATTTGATCAAAGAAGCCTTGAAAGTGTCTTTAATAGACATGCATTTAGCTTTATCAAACCTGCACATACCCTGGAATATATCTGTATCACTAGTGTATTGAGCTCGTTAATTATATTTTTGTCCAGATGCAATAGGCAAGTTAATATTGCACATCTTTAAATGTGTTATGTGCAATGAGTTGGCAGATTTAACTATTTCATGTATATTTCAGGGCTAAATAAATGTGTGCGTTTCAGCTCTGAGGCTTTTTTATTAAGATTTGCAGCAGTCATTTTTTAATGCACGACCACATAACTTATATGGTTGTACTATATAAGTGCAACCATATAAGTTGCAAAAGTCTGTTTTGTAAGAGGCAAAGTGTTTTGTAAGAGTGAAAACTAGTGATTAAACATCCTTCATTTTGGCACCAAATTAGTTATGTATGTTTACAGGTTTAATTTCAGCTATTGATGTATTTACATGTTTCAAATTATCCTTAGAAGTTTTTTTTTTTCCTTCTCTTTTCTCAATACCAATCGAGTGGAAAAATAATAATTGTTGAGTTTCAGAGCACACATACTAATGATGAAATTTGGCTCTGAGGGTTAGACTTCAAAAGGATTTGCCGTGGAGCTTAAGGATTTTTTTTTTATTTCTGTTAATAAATCCCATAACAGAAACTCCAATGGTCATAACCTTTCGAGGCTCTGTTGTGACAGTTTGTTTGTTTTTTCTCCACAGTAACATCAAGTGGAACTTCACTAAGGTAATTTTTCTCATTATAGTTGGCCTTTGTATTTTTTATTTATTTATTTATTTTAAGAAGCCTTTTTAGTCGACACTTTTCCTGCTTTGCTTGCATGAACATTTATGACTTAATATTTTAATTTATTTCCTCAACAGTTTCTAATAAATAGAGAAGGACAAGTGGTGAAGAGATATGGTCCTCAAGAAGATCCATCTGTAAGTGACATTCGCTATACGCTTAAAATGATGCATATTTCATAATAATATCATGTGTCTATTTACTATTCTTGATTTGTAGAGATTTATCCAGGACTTTTTATTTGACATTTATAGAGGTGAACTGTATTTACACATACCAAGTCTAAGTTGTGTATATTTTTCTTTCTAGGCGGTGGAGAAGGACCTGCCCATGTACTTGTAAAACGCCTGTCTGATGTCTCTCTTTGATTCCTGACCTCTCTTATGGACTTCTGGTGTTGGTGCGTGTACATCTGACCTGTGACGGCCTGTCTGTAAACCCAACAGCGGGGAAGGCAGGCCTGATGACCCAAGCGTGCAAACTTACCCAGATGGTACCCACGCCAAGGCCTCCGAGACCATAAGAGAAGACAACCGCTAGTTAATCAAGTAGAAACCTTTAGCGTCTCACGTGAAACTGAAAACAGCCATTCCTCGTGTCCAGTACAAATGCCATCCAGTCCTTTTTTTTTTCAATGTTAAGGGAATGTATTTTCTGAACATACAATGCAATAAAATTCTGATTGCCAGCGCTCACCATTAATGAGTACACACACCTTTCAAAAGTAAGGTCTTAATCAGTGTTCTAAATTTGGACATGAGTGGGTTTTCCAGAACATCCGCCCCCGTCATAACATGAAAGTCAGGTTAATAATGTAACTTAAATGTTCTGTTTTATTAGGTGATGCAAAAATGAGTACCCCCCCCCCAAACAAAGACTACTACATCTAGTATTTTGTATGAACTCCATTCTTTTTTCTTTTTTTTTCTTTTTTATTATTTTATTTTGGATTTTTCACAAAACAATACAATTACATAAATACCAGATAAAGCGACCTCACCGGCCCACCGCAAGCGGGCCAGAGACAGCCGATCCAAAACACACATAAGGGAGAGAGAAGGAAAGAAAGAAAAAAGAAGAAACAAGGGAAGAGAGCCATATGTTACCCTCACACCTCCTAGGTCCCACAAGCCCTGCTCAAATGCTTCAAGCTTGATCGATCTGATGTGCTGGTAGATTTTCCATATAGTTACTCCATTATTTTTAAGGATGTTCTGGAATGAAGAGCATTTTAGAGATGGAGAGTGACCCTCCCCTTGTCTCTTCAGAATTCACCCACAAGCGTTCGATTGGGTTCAGATCAGGAAACGCAGAATTACTTTCACCCAGCTCTTCTTCAGAAATGCAACAGCGGGCTTAGATGTGCGTTTCGCTTTATTGTCACATTAGAAAAGTGCACGACTACCGAGGACACAGAGAGACGGTAGCATCTCCTTTTTCAATACAGAGAAGCACAACTGAGAATTCCTGATGCCGTCAGTGAAATGCAGCTGCCCCGTCATAAGGACACTGACCCTGAAGGCACCATGTGTTCAACTTTACGCTCCTCACCTCTGCGATGCCATACGGTTTTGAAGCCGTCCGTTCCAAAACATTCAGGTTTTCTGACAAATCTGTTAGGGCGTACTCATTTCTGTTGAGCATTGTATCTGTAGCTGTTGATATTATTCACACTTAACCTTTTGGAGGGAACATTACTGCATGTTAAGATTGTGATTTTGCTCATGTGACTGACACTGGAAAATAAATGCTCTGCTTAACATTATGTTTGTTTGATTTCTGTGCACTTGAATGACTCATCTGTATTCATGTTTTGCAGTAGTTTGGTGTGAGGGTGATCATAGTTTGTGTTTTTTGTCTCCAAAACACATCTCTTAGGTTTGTCAGTCCAGTTTATATCTAAAACAAGATCTCTCAAGAAAAGGTGGACAGAAAATCTGACACATTCACTTGGACTCAAGGATGATTTTGGTCAGTGTTATGACCACATAAAGCACATTTTGACTGTCTGTACTTGAGAGAACTTGAACACATCGTGATGCAAGAATAGTGGCCGGATCTATCCAGACACACATCAAGTTTACTAACCTGTACATCTGTAGAAATGTTCCGTCAGTCGCGCAGTGCCAACAAGTTGTCTTTTTTTGTGCGGGATGTTTGCGTAGAGATTATTACCATCAAATCTAACAAATTGTATCTGTGTGCAGGGAGTGAAATGTTCCAGTCTGGAATTAAAAATTAATGAAGTTGACCCAAAACCTTTATAAAATATTTATTCTGAAAATGCAGTGCAATTGACAGCAGCATTAACTTATCTGATCGATGTGATAGAATTATAATGTATAACTGCCTTAATACTAAACACACTGTCATGTTTGTGTCTCAGTCTCATGCCTCTAATAACAGACATCAATGTTGTCAAAAAGTTGGTTCTATGATTAAATAGTGCTCTCTGCTGGAAGGACGGTGGAACTGCAGATTTGATCAAGGTGAATCTGTGTATGTACCAAAATGATGAAAATAAAATGGAAACATTAATTAACATCATACCTGAAATCTTAAACTTACAAAATTATGCTCAGCATTATAAGCAGTAAATGTGCTTTTCTGTAAATAATGACCCATTTGTTGTGGAGGTTGATCTTGTTCTGAGGTATTTTGGACAATGTCACCTTCATATATGAGTACACCTTAAAGGTAATGTAGTACCATAAAAGAGAAATTGGAGCATAAGTCAAGTCAAGTCTGACCATCAACAATATCAACTCAATGTCGAATAAGTTATTAGACAGCATGTAGGAAAACCAAGGCATCTCCTTTGTTGTCATAATACAGTAAAAGAAACTAAAAGTAACAGTTCAGTTATTTCAATGCCTACATGATAGTATGACAGCACAATTTACATTTTTCTAATAGGTAAATAATTAGTCTGTCAAGTAGAAAAAAAATTAAACATCATGCATTTGTGATGGTAAAAAGTTTTTGGACACCCCATACATATATTTGTGATAGATTGTATTCAGAATCACTCTTAAGTCATTCAACTCTGCCAGTATTGTTCTATTCTCCAAACCCACATGTTCCCTTCTGCACATGCTCTCTTCCATCAAGGTCAAAACTGGATGATTCAGTTCAATAATGAAACACATCCAGGGCATGACATGTTGAAACTCAAGAATTTACTCTTGCTATTTTGTCCTTGTTAACATTAAACAACAAAAATCATTTGCATTTTGTTTGTGTGTGTATGATATAGCCACACCTTTTGAAACACAAAAAAGACGTTTCTGCAAATATTTCTTGACAATATTCGAGATTGTGTAAAATTTAACGGGTGTCCTGAAAACTTTTTGCTAGGACTGTACTTTTACTTTTGTAGAATTGAGATAAATTAGATGATGGGTTTAAGGAAATTAGGATTAGGATTTATCACTATTTGGTTTTTCACAATAAAAGCATTATCCTCCTGAGACCCAGCCATGCATTTTTGTCCTCTGTAGGAGAAAAGACTTCCACAGCTTTAGCCTACTTAAAAAAAAAGAACTTCAAAAGTCAAGGACATCCTGTAAAAAAAAGAGTATCTTAAAAAACGGTTGCATCATTTAATGTAAAAACAAATTATTTGGAAACTACTTGACAGTTACTCACATGTAGTCAGAATTAATGTTATTATAGGTGCAGGTGAATGAATGAGGAACGGATGCAGCCTGTTGTGCATCATTTATACTTGAAACTATAACAAAACTGTCAGAAACTGCCGCGCATATGTTGACAGTAATGCAGACTGCTCCTTGGTGAGTGACGCTGGAGCGGCGGCCGTACGCTCAGCCGCCCTTGCGTGTGGATGATGACGCACAGCAGCGGCAGAGATGATCGGCACCGCCGCCTCTGGATGAGACTCGCAGCGTTTGGCAACATAAACCGATAAATATGCAGCCGCGGGGATACGCAGTAATTCTACCGGTTAATGCTGAGCTTGGGGACATTATAGAACATCTTCATTGCAGTCGCGTGCGCACCGCCTCATCATCTGGGTCTCAGTGAGAAGGACACGGCCGCGCGTCGTCGGCAGGAACCGTCCTGGAGATGGACGGAAGGACTGCGGAAACCGGGGATGATGGGAGTCAGAGCGAAGCAACGGCATCCGGCCTCTGTCTACAGCTTGACCTGGGGGACACCGGTGCGTATATTTAGTTAACATCAGCATATTTCATTCTGCTGTCAACGATTTGGTGCGAATAAATGCAACGCCAGTGACCAGTAACAGCAGCAGGGGGGTGGATGTAGAAAGTTGGAAATAAGTGGGCACTGAACATGTGCATCTATTAATCTGTTAGGGTTTTGAAGGCAGATTTATTAAAAAAAAAACAAAAAAAAAAAACAACCCAAAAACACTAAGACATAAAAAGGTGCTGCCACAAAAGCAGATCTAGAAAACTGTAATTAGAGGAACCTAAGCTGTGGAAATTAATAATAAATTGATGGTTAGATAACAGTGTCAAGATTCAAGTCACTGCTGCCCTGGTGTAAATGGCCCATAGGTTCAGTGACTGAGCCGCAAGGTGCACCTAGGGATAAACACTGCCAATAACGGCCTCACATGGTGAAGTGTGCAGGTATTTTCAGAAACGAAGCACCCATAAACCCTCCTCTGAAGGCAGAACCACAGTGTGGACACCTGCAGCCATAACAGCTGATGTCACTTTGCAGCATGCTTTAATTCTATATATGTTTTCATAATTCATAATACTGTTTCCATTTTCCTCTTAGCTAAATCTGAAGAGTGCCTTGCATAATCTGATGTGGAATTATAACATAAACCATGCACTAATCCCCTGTGGGTATCAATTCCAAGAATCACTGTGGATGTCATGACTACAAATACGAAGAGACACATATGACAGGTTTACTGTATTTATGTTACAAAATGAAGCTGTTGTCACCAATAGCCTTGTAACTTCAATAAGTTGTATTGTGTGCGTGCTTTATGTTGAGTATTTATGAGTAGATGATTATTATTATTATTATTATTATTACCAAATCCAACAGATTATATGTGTGCAGGGAGTGAAATGTTCTTAGCCTCCGGGCATCAAAATCTACTCCTGTGTTTAGCATCTCACTAATATCAAAACAACCGGCCGCCATTTACTCAACTGAGATCTAATCCTCTTTAGTCTGGCATACACGGCCTTCCCGCCATACCTCTTGTAAGTCGACACGATTGTTCCATTATCAGTAATATACATCCAATCAAAAAGCAAACGCACATACTGTGAAAGGTCTCGCAGGTAGCCCTGTTTAGCACAAAGTAATCAGGCACAATACAATGCATTTTTCATGTTTGTTGCTTGCAGCTCAGTGGCACATTATGCTGGCCTGACCCTAATCCCTTGGATACTCTTTGTGTACGCGCCTGTCCCAGGATACTCCTTCCTATTGTTCTGCCTGACAGGCTTTAATCTGCAGGTTGCAGGTGTGGACAGCCATGCTTGTTCTGTGACTGAATGACATAACAGATACACAAACCAGTCAAATGAATAGGGTGTGTTTGTGTTTGTTGGTGCCAGTTAAGTATATTTTGCTCATTTCCGGAAGTAGGACCACAAATATACACCAAGACCTAAACTATATAAACACTAAAGTAATATTAACCCATAAAGACCCAAACAACCTCTGGCGACCAAAATCATCTACCACTATAAAAGGTATAATAACTTCTGATCCATTAAACCTATCAATACATGTAAATAATTGGTGTAAAATACAGTTTGTCATCTTTTCATAGTTATCAGATATGACCCATCTGGACGGTCAGAGGCTTCGTAGTGAACGTGGAAACACCGCCATCTTCAACAACACTGATTCACCAGTAAAACCCATGGAGTTGGATCAATGACAGTGGATGGACACACTGGGTTTATGTTTAGTTAATGATACATTTTGTTGAAAAAGTCACGGTTTAATTGTTGTTCTCTGTTTCTAATATGACAATTTAATCTGAGCTTTTATGAACTTCTACATGATCAATAAATTAAATATGGGAAAATATCAGATTTTATTGAAGAAACACAAAAGACAGAGGATAATATTATAATAAATGGTGATAAATCACTTAAGAAAGGTTAAATAGAGAGAAACATTCATTTGGGATCTGTTGCAAAAGTAGCACTGGGTCTTTATGGGTTAATGATATTTTTTGTCCAATTTTTGCAACTTCTTAGGCATTTTCACTAGGGATGGGGATTGTTATTGTATTCTGTTAGTGGTGGAACATCTGCTGCAGTGTGCTGGACTTTAACATGGCTTAAAGGTTCTTTATCCCTGCTCTGTCAGCAGCCATTCCTTAATCTTTCCTCTCACACGACCGGAAATTTAGTATGATGACGATGATGTAAACATAGTAGTCTGTCAAAGCACCATGAATGGTGCTGCGGACATCTCTGCCACTCGTCTTACCACCTTGTCACTATTTCATCTTCTTTTCTGTACAGACGCACACAAATTCTGTAAGGTTACATCCTTCTTGTCGCTTTCTAATCCTCATTTGTGATTGGCTCACACCCTTATCTGGAGACATCGGCCAATGGCAACACTCAGATTAGAGAGGATGTCAATCCAATAGACTTTTTACCTTCTCAGGACAAATCTCAGTGTGACAGGAATAGAAAACACAGACTGTACATTACAGTGGTCTGACAGAATTTGTGGATGCATATCTTTTTTTTTTCCTTTGCGGATTATATTTGATAATCTGTAAACACCGAACCCTTCTCTTGGTGAGTTTACCTTTAATTTATCGGTGTGGACATTGTTAAATTAGCATTATTTTAGTCCTAATAGTATACCTTTAATTTTAAAAAAAGCCAGTGTTGAGGACAATGGTGTTAAATCCTACAAAGTTTGCAGAGAAAATCAAACAGTTTGACTTTTGTAGACTAGAATACATTCTGTAAACACACTTAATTCTTCCTTTTGAGTGAATCATGGCCAAACACAGTGTGAAGTTGGCATTCCCTGTTAAATATTTACTTGTTAAACCACACTGAATAATGCACCGATGTAGAGGCTTCTTAACCTGTTTCTCCTTCCCTTCTCTTTATATCTCTATACACAGATCCAACCAGGAAGGGTCAGATAACAGAGGTGAGAGGTGACTTCACACTATACACCTGTTTGTTTTTCTTCTTCTCACTTCTTTTTCTCGTTATTCCAGCCTTCTTTGCGTGTACTTCGTATGTGTGTGTGTGTGTGTGATGATTCATTGTTTCCATGTTACTGGTGATAGGGCATTATACGTTACATATGCATTTTCTTTCCCTTTGCGTTGTTTGCGACAGATGCCGTCCCCATTCGGAGCAGGCCAAGCTCACGAGAAGAAGATTGGCCACAGGAGGGTCGATGCTTCTGGAGAGACAACATATAAGAAGGCAGGCTTTTACCTTTTCAGCTGTCTCTGTTTGGTCTCCCTTTTGTCTGTTTATTATTGTGTGACATTCTCTCTGCTTGAAGCCAGTGTGCATCTGTTTATGTTAAGTACGTTCCTGGTCTCGCATTTTCATCAGCCGCCTCCCGCCCACGCCTCACTCTTTTGTTCTTTTCTTTTCCACCTACAGACCACCTCCTCAGCCTTGAAAGGGGCCATCCAGCTGGGTATCGGCTATACAGTAGGCAACCTCAGCTCTAAACCTGAGAGGGATGTGTTGATGCAGGACTTCTATGTAGTCGAAAGCATCTTCTTCCCCAGGTGTGTATGTATATGTAAAAGTATATTTATGTGCTTCTGTGGGTGGATACCCTCCTAGATATTTCACTACTTTCTTTTTCTCCATACAGTGAGGGCAGTAACCTCACTCCAGCCCACCACTTCCCAGACTTCAGGTTTAAAACCTACGCCCCTGTGGCCTTCCGCTACTTCCGTGAGCTATTTGGGATCCGACCAGATGACTACTTGGTGAGACTTTCTGGTTATTTATGTTAATATTATTATCACTTGAAAGCATCGTCTCCATGTTCTACTGCAGCTGAAACATTTGGGTTTACTGGAGCACAAGAAGTCAAAGGACTTTCATCCTCTCTTTGTTTAAGAAGCCTAAAGAAACTGTTCTTTAAGTACCCTGTGGTTTTACCAGTTCAACCATCTTGGACTATAATAAACACAAAATGTAACCAAGCATCCATAGTAATTTTAACTACAAACAACATTGCTCATATACATTTGTGTCAAAAATCATTTGTGGCATTTCATCTGATACAGATGACACTCTATCACATCACAGAACATGGACTTATTATAGCTTTGTGTGAAGTTCGTCTGATGATTTCTTTTTATCAAAGAAAGATGCACTCACTGGTGCTGCGAAAACAAAGATTAAACACACATCCTCAGAAAAAGACAACTGTAAATCATGATACAATAAATTCTGTAATAAATCACCTTGAAGCTGCAGGAGTCAAAATCAAAGGGGAAAAAACCCACCAGAATCTGAAAATACACACCTCCCATCTGCAGCTCTCTCAGTCCAAGTTGAAAAGCTAAATATAAATATACATGACCTGATGTTGTTTCATGCTGAGACAGAAAAGTGAAGACACTTGTCTAAGCTTCCCTAGTGAAACATAGAGTAGAACCGTAGCATTACCTCCAGTCTGTATCTGACAGAATCTGACCAGTAATTACAGCTGTCATTTATGTTATTTAACCCCTTCCTACCTGTATGAAAACACCACAGTCTGCATCACAGGGTAGATTTTCTACAGTCTGAAAACATAGGCAAAGGCTAAATGCAGACGTCTCCTGTCCTCTGACACCACAGGAACCACAATACTGTATGCCGAAAAGTAATCATATTGTTTTTGCATATTTTGCATGTGACAATAAACACATGGTCATGCATGCTGGTGTCCAGTGCGCGGAGAAGCACGTTTAAGCTCACATTCGCCCCTGTGCCAGGAGATTAACGGACTAAAGCTTTCTTTTTTAAACTTCTTGCAGCGGCGGCAGGCAGTCAAGCGACAGAGTTGTGTTGTTTGAGGGTGGGGTTGTAAATTTCTAAGTATCACCACTGCAGTGTTTAGACAAACCCATCAAAATTAACAGATTCCAATCTACATATATTAAGCCTAAGAACTTTACAGTTTTTAAGTCTTTATAATAAACGATTAGGGAAACATCAGCAGCTTTTAACTTAACTAAAACTGATTTCATGATGTGAAATAAGTGAATTTCCCCTAGGGGATCAATAAAGTTCATCTGTGTCTGTATCTTTATGAATAGGAGTATTTTTAAGGGTTTATTAATAATAGATGGAAGTCCCCAGATAATGCGCCCACATGTAAACCCCCATGTGCACTAATATAGTTGGTATCAGTTTAATATGAGTCAAGCCTATGTGTTCACCAGTAATCATCCCCAGTATACAGGGGGTGAAAGTTCCACAGCGAAAATAGAAACTACACTGGAGTTATTAACAGTACAGTGAAAACATTAGATGTGTAATTTTTCACACCCACACCCACATCGCAAATTTTTATTCTCTGTACCGGAAAGACTTTCTCTTTTCACAAAGTTCCCCTTTTTGCTTGGCGAGTGGGCCTGCGCTCTCAACCAGATCAAGCATCACCAGAGCTTTGGAACTCTGCAGTACAAGGTTGTGAGAAAGAAACGTTAAAGTGGATTTTTAATGGCGTCGACAGAAGGATCAAGTATTTGTTTAAACTCTGTGGGAAGCCTAAAAATCTATTCTGTTTTCGGTATTTGCAGAAATTTATTGAAAGTTTTTTTTTCTAATTGGTCACGCAGCAGTTTCGGTTTTAACCTGTGTTCGTCTTTCTGTTTTGTTTTGTTTGTTGTTTTTTTTTCTGTCTAGTATTCCCTTTGTAATGAGCCACTGATTGAGCTGACAAATCCAGGAGCCAGTGGTTCCATATTCTATGTGACACGTGATGATGAATTTATCATCAAAACTGTTCAACATAAGGAGGCGGAGTTCTTGCAGAAGCTGCTTCCAGGATACTACATGGTAAGTCAATGCAAGCTGCTGCTCACTGTTGTTACATTATGCACCATGTACATAATAAATAATTTATCACATGACTAGATTTAGACCTCCACCAGTGCCCATAGTCTGCTCTTCTTTTCATTCCACATTATTATTAAGCCGCAAGAAATCAGCAAATTATTACCAGACGATCAGTTTGTCATGAGGTGCCAGTTGGTGGTGAAACAAATTTTTTTTTAAGTTATTCTGGGCTCTAAGCAGTTCCAACCTTGTTTCTTTTTATGAATCTGCTCCATATCCCTCCCTGCCATCAAGTTTCATGGAAGTCCATGCTTTTGTCCTGTTTGTCCATGATGTGTCATGCTGATAAAACAGATAAATGACAATGACCACATGTCTACTCTGATTCTCACACAAAGTCAAACCAAAATAATTCACTCAGATCTTTTCTGGTAGGTTAATGTTTTATAATTACTATTCTATTACGATCCCAAAAAGAACAACATCTTGAGCCGTAGGTTTTGTGAAAGAGCGTCTTAGTGCATTAAAGTAATATAGCAGTTGAAACTTCTGCTCAGGTTGATCCTCTTTATCCTACCCCTGTTGACCCTTGGTCAGGAGTGACGCCAGCTGGTGGCTTTGTAATAAGTAAGAGCAGAGACATGGTGCCTCGCCAAGAGCTGTTCTAAGTAGTACTTAACAGGACACACATGCAGCAGTAGACACACACACAAGCATAGGCTAACTCCTGTGGATGGGTCACGCTGTCATGCAGGTGCAGGTTAATGTAGCAAAAAAAGCACAGAATACATGCTGTTTTACTACATAACCTACAGTATTTTCACCTCATTTTGCTCCCTTTGCTCTTCTTTTTCCAATATTATGTGTACACCTCTGCAGAATTTGAACCAGAACCCAAGGACTTTATTGCCAAAGTTTTTCGGCCTCTACTGTGTCCAATGCGGGGGCAAAAACATCAGGGTTGTTGTGATGAACAATATTTTGCCACGCTCTGTACGAATGCACCTCAAGTTTGACCTGAAAGGCTCAACGTATAAAAGGCGAGCGTCAAAGAAGGAAAGAGAAAAATCCAAACCTACTTTTAAAGACCTGGACTTCCTGAGCGACGTTCCCGAAGGCCTCACACTGGACCAGGACACGTACAATGCCATGGTCAAAACTCTGCAGAGGGATTGTCTGGTGAGAAGATTAAAATTCCATTTTTCATTTTAAGAAAGCAACGCAGCGAGCCTCACGGAAGTTATCTATGTGCTCCGTAGATGAGTTGAAGAGAAAATGAAACGT
The DNA here is from genome assembly GCA_037367365.1 of Apogon talboti. Lineage (NCBI taxonomy): Eukaryota > Metazoa > Chordata > Actinopteri > Kurtiformes > Apogonidae > Apogon > Apogon talboti. The sequence continues at coordinate 11,548,393 of JAPQRQ010000010.1, read as the reverse complement.
GAAGTACAGATCAATTAAAAGATAGAATTAAGAAAAAAAAAAGGAACAAGTGCAATAGAAAAAAGGCTTTGAGGTGTCTTATTTTTAATGAACATTTTCATTTCTTCCATGTTATATCTGTGAAGCTGAGGACATTCTTGTAACTATGTGTTTCATGTCAGGTTCTGGAAAGCTTTAAGATTATGGATTATAGTTTGCTACTTGGGGTCCACAACAAAACCCAGTCAGAAAAAGAGCGTCAGGCGCAGGGCTCACCTGCAGGAGCTGGGGATGAAAAGAGGCCAGCAGCCCAGAGGTCCTTGTACACCACTGCCCTGGAGTCCATACAGGGAGACTCCATGTGCAGGGACACACTGGACCACGATGACACGTAAGACACGGTTTCATAACGTTGACACTGATTATCAGGGAAAATCCATATGTGATGCGAATGCTTCCTCTCTGTCTGCAGTATGGGTGGGATTCCAGCTGTGAGTGGTAAAGGGGAAAACCTGCTGCTGTTCATTGGAATCATTGACATTCTGCAGTCGTACAGGTGTGTACTGCTCAGTGCTTTAAAGTCATTTATTAGTGTCACTACTCATTCATATATAACTGTAAAAATGGTAGGTAGATTCTTAACCCTAGCAATAAGGATTTACATCAGACTGGGTTTAATTCAAAAGACAAAGATAAGTCACTAGTGTTTGTTGTACTTTAAGTCTATTAATGGTACAATATACAACATATGTGAAATTTAGGTGTGAATTCTATTTTTTGTCAAACAGTTTGTGTGAATTGGTTGTAATGTACTTTAAAACTCCCTACACCTCATGATAACAGATGTACAATCATTTCTATGGAGGAATTGGGCCAAATTTTCTTTTATACTTCCTCTTTAGTGCCTCAAGTATCTCTTCTGCTTCTCTGCAACAGCGACAATGTGCAATATTAGGTTCCGGTAACTTAGAAATGTATTCTGTAAACATCTGGCAATGCAAACTTCATATAAGGACACAGACATGCACAAATGTCACGTACTGTACCTTTAAAAAGTGAGTAAATTACTTCAGCTAACAGTAATCTATGCGAGATGTGCAAAACATGAGTAGATATAATGGTGACAAACTAATCCCAGAGATGGTATTTCCTGGGCTATGAGCCTAAAATTTATGCTGAGTCACTGAAAACAACATTTTGCTAGTGTATATCCACATTGTAAGTGAGACTGTATCTGATGATTCAGCCCCAAGTTGCCAGGTAACCACAGTGTCTGCGAATGAGATGAACTAAATAATTTAATTGTCTTGTCTGACAGACTAATTAAGAAATTGGAGCACTCTTGGAAGTCTCTCATCCACGATGGGGTGAGTAGTTTTGACACAACTGTTATGTAACTCTGTATCCATGTGAAAACCTTACGACACCATGTCAATGAGTGTAATCACCTGATCTCTTAACCATCTAAAACTAAACATGTCAGTGAATTACAATCTGGATATGAATAAAATTACCTTGATTGTCTCTGTTTATTTCATCTCCACTCTCACAGGACACGGTGTCAGTTCACAGACCTGGTTTCTATGCTGAAAGATTCTACAAGTTCTGCAGCAGCATTGTCTTCAAGAAGAGCTGCTGTGAGTTGACAGATTTGGGTCCGTTTAACCCATGAAGACCCAAACATCCACTGCCGATCAAAAGCATCCACTGATGTAAACAGTTAAATACCTGTTGGTCCACTAATCCTATCAATACATGTAAATAATTGGTGTAAAATATAGTTTGTCATCTTTTCATGGTCATCAGATATGACCCATTTGGACGTTCAGAGGCTTTGTAGTTACCGTGGAAACACCGACATCTTCTACAAAATTGATTCACCAGTAAAACCCATGGAGTTGGATCAATGACAGTGGATGGAGACGCTTGGTTTTATGTTCAGTTAACGATATATTTTACTGAAAAAGTCACTTTTCTTCCATTTTCTCTGTTTTTGATATAATAACCCTCATCTTTAATTTTAGCTTTTATAGACATCTATATGATCTATGAACTAAATATAAGAAAATACCTGATTTTCACTTAAGAATGCAAAATACTGAGCATAAATGGTAATAAATGATTTAAGAAAAGCTAAAAATAGAGAAAAATCATCTGGGAATGGCCACAAAAATAGCACTGGGTCTTTATGGGTTAATCATATATTTCGTGTCAACAATGATGACAGTTTTCTTCTATATTATCAACGATTTGAGTTAGAACTCGAGTAACCCTTCTCTGATGTCACAGCTTTGCGACCATCTCCATCCAAGAGGGGACGAGGGGCTCTGTCCATGTCCAAGTCCAGTGCCACCGGAGCTGGATCAGCAGGACAACGTCCCTCAGTGAGTGACGAGAGGCGGGAAAACCAGGACAACCTGGAGAACCTACGAGGAGCCCGTAGCTTCCCCATGCTAGAGGATAACGGTAAGACTTATTTTAAACTCCATGATAGTTAACAGCAGATGAAATGGGAAAATGTGTGGGGTTTTTTCAGGTTATTTCATTCCAAGTAAAAATAGGAAGCTTTATTTCAAGCACTGGTTTGTTTCAACATTTTTATATTAACTAAGTGTTGTAGAGGCAAGAAAATCAGGTAAATACAGTTAAATTGTCCCTGTCAGTGTTTTGCTATTATATGTGATGTTTTTAATCATTCATTTTACTGCTTTATTAAAATGTATGTTGCATTTTATACTTCTAGGTATTTAAAACTGAGCTCATTTTAACTACTTTATTACTGTTAGGTCATTTAATCAACAGCATAAGATCACCACGTGTGTTAATCACTATTCTACGAGAACCATGTATATGTAAAGGGTCACCTGTGGTATTTTCCAGTTAAAGGGGTTATACTGTACGTAGTATTGATATTCTAAACTTTCAGCAGCAGGGAGATGATGTGTAACACAAATCACCCACAGCTACCACAGCCTCCAGTGAATTAATTCTACGTCTCCACAGACTGCATCACTCACTGAATGTGGTGTGAAGCTCATTGATTACACACATCTACAGTATACTGTGGTATCATCAATTTTTCAGCAGTGACTCGCTACTCCCTCTGGTGGCCACATATAGTTACAGTGACACACCAGCTTGTGCCTGTGAATAAATTCAGTGCATATTTTTGCATATTGAATTCTTTAGCATAACATCAGAGCTCTTCATTCCAAACACTATAAGGAGACTTTTAGGTCATTTTTGAATATTTTACTGTAGAAATACTACATATAGTTCTTTTCATGCAAGACTTCTTTAAGACAGAGCTACACATTTAGATGCAGGGAAAGGATAAAAAATGAGACCTGAAGAGTAATAAAGGCTGTCGGACAAATTAGGATGGAAAAAAATATAATATTTGCCACTGGGATGCGGCGGAGCAGAAGAACAAAGATGCATAAAGTAGAAGCTCCAAGTTGCACATTTTTACGCAGGCGCACCTATTGAGTAAAAGTACTTACTTAGATGCATTCTGCCTCAGTTCATTGTGCTTGTCTGAATCTTGGCACACTATCAGCTTCAATTGTATGCAGTTGAGTGCTCCATTTTCTCTGTAATTGAAATGAAGTGAACCTTTATTGATCCCAGTTGCACAGCAAGAATAGTAAAAACTTTTACGAGTCTAGATATGTCTGGATAAAACCTGAAAAAAAGCATAATTTGAGTTAAACACAGTGGAAAAAATATAGTAGTGTAATAATTAAATTCATATATGTATTTTACACTAGATTAACATGGCAAAAAAAGTATATTTTTTTTAAATATTCCTCTTGTAGCATATTTTTTTCATTAACACTTTATGTGGTTTTTTTTATTCTTCACACCTCATAATGTCTTTTATATCTTTTGTATATGCAAATTAGGAAGAGAGCCACCATGCACACCACCTTCATTTGAAGACGCTACCACAGCATCGATTGCAACCACCCTCTCCTCTAACAACTCCTTACCCACCACCCCCTTCGACACACCAGAGCACCCACGCTACAGGAGACAAATGCTCTCCCCAAGTGTGGCCAGGTGAGAATAATATGTGAATGTGCAATATTCTGTCATCCCAGTGTACAGAAAGACAAGTATAATTTCTCTCATCAAACATTGTTGTCTGCTTCTTTTTCTTCTTTAGTGGAATACTGGGATACATGTATATAGAATGCCAAAATTATGCTTTAGTTATAGTTACAATTTAAATAATCAGAGTACGGTTACATTGTTTTACTTGTAAAGTTTCTCTGCACACTGTGATAAGAGACAGGAGCAGTGGAGAAACTGGAAAACTATAAACAAGAACAGTGCTGATGCTTCTTTTATTGCTCATACACTATTTCTGGTCTTTTCATCAGTTACATTCTTAAAATCAATAATTATTTTAATTACATTTATTAAAGTTTATTTGCTGTGGAATTTCCCATAATCATCTGCATTATAGTAAACGATGCACACAGTGTAGATTCTGTCCGCAAACTATAGGATGGAGTTACAATGGGCATCAAGTTGCTTAATCAAAAGAGCACTGAATGTATGTTATTGTTATTTATACAGTATGTTGTATGTTTTCTTACTCATTTCTTGCTTATTTGGACCAATGTGTTACACTTTTGTCTGTGCCTGTACTCTTTACAGCAAGTGATAATATATATTCAGAGGGGTACCTCAGTGTTGTATGAATCCCAGATTAATTGACATACCGGTACAATAATGTTAGAAATCATTGAAGTTTTGTTGGTAAATGTAGTCATTTTGCCTCTGTACATGATCACAGTGGAGTGGAAATGAAGCAGTCAAGATGTGATTGAAGTCTGGACTTTCAGCTTATATTCAAGGGGTTTAACATAAATATTGCATTAACTAGTTAGGAATTACAACCACTTTAAACAAAGTCCCTTTATTGTCAGAAGCTGAAAACTGATAGGATAACTGACTCACAAGCAGCTTCGTGCCCAGATATGGTCTGTTCTCCTGGTTAACATATGATAAATAAACCAGATAAAAGGGCTGGAGTTAATTCCAGGTATTAAGTTTCATAGCTGTTCATTGGAATTCTCAATGTGGCATTCAAAGAGGTGTCAACACAAGAGAAGCAGCCCATCATTTGGCTGAAAAAACTAAATAAATCTATCAGAGAGTATAAAGCAGCAAACTAACATTTGTGTCACTGTCCAAGTATATACATGGACCTTACTGTATGTTCCATTTAAGGACATGTAATCTGTTATCTGTAGTAAAAAAAAAAAAAAAATGAAGCCTACCAAAGCTGTTCTGTATACTCTGTCCGTGCTGACTGATGTTTTTTTGTGCCTTTCAAGGTCACAAAGAGAGATCGTTGAGGTTCATGGGGAAAAGCAGGACACCATAACAGTGGAGGTTGAGCTCAGGTACACACAGACACAAAATAAATACCACACCAGGACTACATCTGTCTTCATAGCAGTATTTTGACAGTGTCTTTTGTCTCTTTTTATTCAGTAAAATCCCAAACAGCACGGAGCTCACGAAGATGATAGAAATGACATCCTCCACCCATTTGTCACCTGATGATCAGCCCAGAGTCGTTCACTCATCCAGCCCGCCCTCTGTTAGTCCATCTTCAGCACATTCCTCCTCCACCCTTCCTCCCTCCTTCGTCGCCTCCGCCTCTCCCTCGTCTGCTCAGTCATCCGCCACGCTTGCTTCATCCATCCGTCCGTCCACCAAACCCCTCACCTCTCCCACGGCGGCCCAGTCTCACACTCTGTCCACCCCGGTCATCCGTTCAGCTCCACAACCCTCTTATTTAACCCCCTCGGCTCCAAACTCCTCCACCCTCCCTCCTGCTTCGGCATTTACTCCCATCTGCCCCGCGTCCCCTCACTCCTCCTCTCACCAGCTGCCCTCAACGCCTCCCTCCTCCCTCCCTCCGAGCCCCCAGGTGCCCCGCCAGGCATCTCATACGTCGTCCAATCAGCTGTCTGTGTCCAGCAGCCACAACTCATTGGATGGGGAGGTGCAGGTTTCCGACATCTACTTTGTAAGTGCCTATTGTCGTGATTTTTTTTTTTTCCCTAATATCAGAAAAGTGGATAATAAGACAGGCTGGAAACATATAAACAAAATGAGGAACAGTTGTATCAGTACCTATCTAAGCCAAATTTATAAACACGCTGTCGCCCATAAAGTTGGAATAAAATATTTTTATCTCTTCTATTTTGACAATGTGATTTATTCTTGACAAAGTGTAACAATGTGGGATGTGTATAAATATAAATAAAAAGAAGAATGCATCTGAAAACAATTATACCAACTTTATGAGCAACAGTGTATATTAGTACAGCACAGGACAAGTATTCAGAGCATTTACATGAAAAAAAAAGGTGAAAAAATTAAACCATATATGAAAAATCCTTCTTGGGTATATATTATTAGTAGTACTTATTAATATTATTATTTATCCAGTTTCATAACAGGGACAGCATATAAATCTGAGTGTTCATCACATGACTAATGGAAGAAGAAAAAGGAAAAGGTTTTTTAGTTAAGTTTTAAGTAGTTGTAGTTTGATTTGTGTAGTTTTTAGCCATTTTAAGTATTCGGACTTCCACATCTTTGCATCTTAGTGAGATATTGAAAGCTCTGATTACTTACAGTATTTCCTAAGCTCCAAACAGACATCTTAAATTTGGCACTTCTTCATACTGCTGTTTGTAAAACTTTAGAAACCAGAGATGTTCGAAACCATGGGATTTATTTTGAGCCATGTGTTATTTGTTATATTATTTATTGTGTCAGTCTTCATCTCCAAAGGATTGAAAGTTGTCAGACAAATATAGTCAAGTAAAATGTGAAATATTTCTTTCTGAAATATAGAAAAGTGGAAGTTTAAAATACCATCATTTGAATAGTATTAACAGTGAAGTGTCTCAGTTGTGTATTTAAGTGCAGTACCTGAGCGAACGTACGTCTCACCTCTGCTCCAGGACGTTATTTTTAGTGCTGTCAGTCCTCTTCCAGACAGTGAAGACTTTATTCTCCCTGTGTTTTTCTTGAATCCACTGGGTCTCTTGCAGTGGCCCAGTCAGGACAGCGTGATAGAGTTATGATGGTGAGGGGGGGGGGGGGGGAGGGTGTTTGCTGCCGTGTGCACGTGTCATGGGGGTTGCTCTTGCTGTCCGGAATGCTTCTTTCCAAAGCATGAGGCTGCTCCCAGACAGAGGTCATGCTTTTGAATGTATCAGCAAAAGCACCGCGGGCGTCTCTCCTGCACAGCATGACGTGTTTATATCTGTCAATCTGCATTCCTGCTCAGTGCGTTTACATGCACACTGGTGTTCTGCTTTTACTAATATCTATGGATGATGCTAGTGCACGTGTAAACACACTCAGCGTCACCCGTGGCTCTCCTCATTTGTGTGATTTTATGCCATATAATGGAGAAGTCGCTATTTTCACAATCTTTCCTTCCTCATTTCTGTCACGAACTGCTTCTATCGTCTCATCTTTTTCCCCTTTTTTGTTATAAAGCTCCTTCACAGCTTTACTTTGCACCCTATGCATTTGTGTCCTCCTCATCTGTGTGTGTGTGTGTGTGTGTGTGTATTCATCCATCAGTATGCAGATGGCAGATATTGGGTGTACTCTCCGATTCTTGGCCGTCGTAAGCTAAACTCTAGCTCAAGTTACAATGTAAGTCACCACTCAGTTAGCTTGTCATTCATCCTGCTAGCAGGTGCTCCAGAGTAAAACCACTTTGCTGGTAACTCTTCCATTATCACAAGCACAGCAGCTTATGGATGCTCGGAAATCATTTGGCAAAAAGCTACGGGGCTTTTCATATGACTTATTTAGTCCTCAAATTTGCATAAAGCGTTTTAAATATGAATACTGACATTTCTTTTATGCATTTTAAAAGACGCTGCCTCTAAATGTAGAAAGTTACCAGTAAAGAATAACTTAAAATATTTGTTCTTGCATCTCCAGTTAGACTAGTGTAGCTTGTATTCACTTTGTCCGCATAGTTGTGACTGTCTTAGGTATCTGGTCTGTAGCTGATGACCTGGTGAGTCTTGTCGGTGCTTGGCTGGAATGAAAACATCCTGACTGATATGTTTATTAAAGCTGCACTTACTGCATATAAAGTAGCAGTAAATCTAGGGTTAAGTCATGTGATCCAAAAGTTGAATCGCATTTTATTCAGTGTCCCGTTTGATTAGTTTTTTGTATCATAATGAAGTCAAGACAAAACATAATTGAGAGGTAGTTTTCGTTACTGAAATTATATATAACTGGAAAAATAGAAATTTTTTTCATTTAATGTCGTCAACTTCCTAAAATAACTGCCTGTGTAATTTTTTGCCTAAATTATCTCATCATGATGCTGGCTACCTCTGGTAAAATCACCTACATTGCTACTCAGTTGAACAGATTCTACCACAGGCCTATGTTGAGAGGGTGTCTTAGGCCTGGTTAAGTTTTTTGTGTTTCCTGAAAAATCTGAAAAAAACAACACTGGCAGTTATTTTAGAAGGTGACAACATCAAATGTATAACAACAAACAAACAGACTGAAGCACGTCCAGAGGGATAATGTTAATATTGTGATTTAAGAATTTTTCACAATTTTCAGTAGGAAAAAAACATAAATAGTCAGATTAATTTGTTAGATTCCCTGTCCACATTAAAATAGAAGAATAAATATCATGAATGTAGACTCCTAGACCCTGTAGAATTCCCTTTAACCTCTCACATTAAGACATATTTCTGCAGCATAAAGTGCAGTTTTAAACTATACAGTGTCTGCCGTGTCTCATCGCGACTGAACACGTCACTCCTCAGCTAATCTGTCATCTTTCCTCTTCTGCTGCTCTGTGCCTGTTGAAATCTCCAACAGCAGACTCAGGAGGATCGGAGCTGGGTGTACTCTCCCCTGCACTATGGCTCAGAGTCCAGAAGAGGCTCAGACGGGGAGAGCGAGACAGTGAGTGTTCATTCCATCCATGATTTATCTTCAAACGCCAAGTATTTTGTCTCTCTTCATCTTTGTTTCTCTCTGTTTGCTCCTTCAGTAACTCATGGAGGAGACAGCGGTGATGGGTGGAGCCAGAGGCTGTCTCCATATGCAGAAGCTGTGAGGTTTTATAAAGCCACTAGAACCTATGAAGATTTAATGAATACTGTTTAATGCGGGTTGCCCAGGCTGCATGTAGAAGCTTGCTTTGCCAGCTGTGACAGAGATGAAAGGAATTAACTTAAATGCATTGCTAGCGTACAAAAAAAACACATATGCACACACAATCGTACATGCAAACCGATGTCTAGACAGACAATGATAAAAAATATTATGCAAAAAAAAATAATCATTATGCATAAAAAATCTGACTGATATTATGCAGAGAAATAAACACAGATGATGCTGTGAATTATGTGGTCCTTGAGTCAGGTATTGTGTAGAGGTTTCTAAATGCTCATGGGTCGCGCTGCACTGTGCCAGCTTTGGCTATGCAATATGAGATATGTTTTATTGATTCCTCTGACTCATGCTCAAAAACTACTTCAGAGTTCATTCAAGCATTTATGTTTTTTGTCATAGGGGCATGTTGAAGCTGTGAATAATTGATTTTTAGCACTTTAAGTGGCTGAGGGTCTTTTTTCTGGAATTGTATACATTTTGTTATTTTGTCATAAGTTGTTGTTTGAGAACACACAGTTACAGAAAGTTAATGTTTTGTGTGCTGTATACGCACAGTGTTCCCCTTTTTCAGTGGTGTGTGTCGGTCCAATGTACAAAAAAAAAAAAAAAAGAAAAAAAAATCTGACATTGAATGGTCGTGTTCAATATGCCTTATTGACTGTGACTTATTTTGGTCACATGTAATCATTTAAAATATATTTTCAGAATTAAAACAATATAGCAGCCAATCAGCTATCAGGTCACTTTTGGGGGGAATTTAGAACAAAGAAGAAAAAATAATCCAAATGATGTTTATAATTGTAAATGTGTGCATGCATGTAACTTTATATGTGCTCATTTGTCTCTGTGTGCATGTTTTTGCATGCATATGATGTGACTGGGAAACATGTAATTGTTTTTGTACTGCTTTTATGTCTGATTGTCAGAAGGTGTAAGTTCCATCAGTTGTTACTGTCTGTAAGCTGTAAGCATGTCAGCTGTTAAACATGGATAATGCAGACATCTTAACTGACAGATCATAAATTAACTGATTTTTTTTACTATACGTATAAATGAGCTAATCTGAAATAACAGGACAGAGACTTTGGAAACAAGCAGTAACTTCCTTCTTCCGTATGTGGTGATGCAATACCACTGACTTCCTGACTGTTGATAGGCGCTGCTGTTAACATTACTATGTATTATTTAAGTCTGCGGATGTTACCCCAACTGTTTGCAGGCGACAGTGTTTGTAGCTGATCACTGTGTTAAAGAAAATAAATTATATTGTCTAAAAAATAATTGTGTGGTTTTAGTATTTTTTAATTATCATGGTCAGATAGGAATGAACCGTTCTTTTTATGAACCGGTTCCCAGAAGCTGGATTCCTTGGAATCGTTTGCCTGCCTGCTTAAAGATTCTTGCAGTTTGGCCTTTGGTGGTTGCTGTGGCGATGGAATGACAACAAGGAGGGTTGCCGCGGAGACGGGTCACAACAGAGAAGGCTTGGTCAGGACAGGAGTGGTGGTCGTCGGGTCTCTTCTGACGGACTGGTCTT
>JAPQRQ010000010.1:11524385-11537573 GCA_037367365.1 Apogon talboti | reverse complement strand
CCCTAACCCCAGCCCTAACCCTAACTCCAGCCCTAACCCTAACTCCAGCCCTAACCCTAACCCTAGCCCCAACCCTAACCCTACCCCTAACCCAAACCCAAACCCTAACCCTACACTTAACCCTAACACTACCTCAAACCCTAACCCTAGTCCTAACCCTAGCCCTAACCCCTACCCCTAACCCAAACCCTAACCTACCCCAAACCCTAACCCAAACCCAAACCCTAACCCTAACCCTAACCCTTAACCCTACTAACCCTAACCCCAACCCCTAACCCTACACCTAACTCCTAACTCTGCCCCTAACCCAAACCCAAACCCTAACCGTACCCCAAACCCTAACCCTAACCCTACTAACCCTAACCCCTGCGACCTCATATATGACTATCTGGAACTGGGACATTTGTTATTATTATTTGTGCATACTGTACATGTTCTAATTTCTGTGCAGAGATGAAAATATAAAAGACAGTTAATGAAAACAAATCCAGTTGTACTCTTTTATTCCCTCACCCAATGAGAATCGATCAGAGAATCGATAAGGAATATGATCGATAAGCAAAATCGATAATGGAATCGGAATCGTTAAATTCTTATCAATTCCCATCCCTATTGTCAGAGCATAACAGTAAAGAAGAGAATATCAGTTAACTGTATGTTTACATAAATAGGCCACTAGATGGAACCAGAGGGTCTCTGAAATTGTATCTCAATGCTGACACATCTTGATGGGAATCCCAACCAGTATTTTGGTCAATATAAAATTCCTCTCTTATTAGTTTTACTGTAAAACAGACAGCCATTATATGAGCTGACTATAGGTCATAAATCATGTTATAGTGGCTGCAGATGGACCATAAAAGGAAAGCTCGTATTAAAAGCCTTCATAACTCACGCCACATCACACACACAAACATAATGGTATGGAATCTTGATTGCATTGCTGTGGATAGTTTTGTTCTTTCTTTACAGGCTATTCTGCTAAAAATGAACACAAATAAACCAGACAAGGATCAATATGGCCTCAACCAGAACACTCCTCTGGGGATTTTACTTGGCTTTAACACAGACTCTCTCACTCTCACTCTGTCATCCACACAGAAAAGAACAAAAATTAGTACAATTAAGTACAATCAAGATTAAATGTGTGACAGCTGAGTGGGAACAGCATTTCCTCACATTCCTTCTAGAATGTGTATGTGTGTGTGCATGTGTGTATACGTAGGTACATGTGCACAAGATGCGAAAGCCACTCAGGGTGACAAGTCAGCCATGTCATTCCGTGATGGAATGTGTGATGGACAAGGATCAGCGACCACCTCCCAAATTGTCCCTCTTGTTTCTTTCTTCTCCAACGCAGACACACACACATGCACATACTTGCTTCTTTTCTTCTCCACATGTTCAGATTTTCTTATATTTAACTTTTCCAGTCCATGTGGTGTACACAGTGGTATGTCTGTGTAGCATAAGCTTCATATAAGGTTCCGTATTTATTTTTGCCAAAGGGCACTGATGCTAAAAGCACATCACTTACAGCTATAGCGCTGCTGTGGATATTCAGTTTCCTTCAGTACATACAGTAATAAAGCACATAGTGTGCATTAGTCTGACTCTTAAAATAGTTCCAATAAATTCACTATATTCATTGCAAATAATTGATTCCTGTTAAGGTTATGTTTGGTAAAAACATTGCCCCACTGTTTTTGGAAACTGTTCAGTGTTTTTCAAACCTATTTATACTGAATATTTCTCATCCAATTAGGTTTGTGGCTGTGAGCCAGAGTCGACTGGGGAAATAAATACAAGTAAGTTGAGAGACACATTAGCACATTGTTGTTTTTTATGGGGACCATTAAAAAATATAATATATTGCCTGCTTTGTTTGGACACTGAGGGAAAATTAGAGCATCATGGTGGCACAAACAATGGAAGGTTCTGGAGGTAAAAGCATCATCCACTTGGGGCTTTTTTGTTTCCTCCATAAACCTTCCAACAGACTTTTAAGATGCATGGATCTCCGTCTGTTTGTTGTTCTTCATTTTCTTCTGCTTCCCTCTCAGATCATGCTGGGATAGGAATCATCTGCGACAAAATCTCATTGTTTTTTATCAGTGAAAATACTTTAATAGTGTAATATTTAGTAAAAGAAGTAAATACAACTGACAGTGACAGAGTTAGAAACATTTGTTTTCATTTTTACTTCAGAATATAAAGTTAAAGAAAAATTATGGAGCTGCGGCATCTCTACCTGGGGTGAAATGGGCCGTCACAAAGCTGAGCTTTCATCTGCAGGAAACATAAACAAATGTCTTTGTTCTTTCAAAGAAGAGAGGGCCGAAAGCCACAACAAACAGGGCCACTGTGCAGCGTGTGTGCATGTGTGTGTGTGCACGTGAAAAGAAAAGAGCGTGGAGAGGAGAGAGAGCAGAGAGAGAGATCAAAGCAGGGGTATGTTTTTGAGTCTCTGTGTGGGAGGTGAAGCCTCACCTACCCAGAATGCCTTGCCTCGCTCCTTACAGCCTACTCAGGTTTTTAGGAGCGTCATATCTCTGTGCAGTGAGACATTATCATATGAGCTCCTCATCAGTCGTCTCCAGATATTCTCCTCTTCAAGTGGTGACTTGGTGAGACTACGTGATGTAAAACACACAACCTGTATCTTTTACCCACAGTTCAACATTTCAACTAAGAAAAGTCCACGAAACAGCAGTGTATGGTGCATCACACTACAGAGGATGATGCTTAGGTTGGATCTGTGCCCATCCCCCTTACTCTTGGTCTTGTGAAGGGATCGAAGCGTTTCTTTTTAACTCTGTGTGAGAGGCTGCAAACAGATGTCTGTCTGTCCACACTGAGAGAATGTCGTGCCCTCTCACACACAGATGAAAAGCTGTGAAAGTCTCTGTGCTGCGTTGTCAGTGTCTTAAGGCAGTGTTTATCTTTGGCAGGCTGAAGAAAACAAAGCCATCGATTTCTAATCCTAATCCCCCTCTACTGCTTCTCTCCTATTGATCATCTATCCATCCTTAATGAGATGGAGGAATAGAGGGATGGAGGGCTGATGAAGGACAAAACTTTCTCCACCGGTGTGCTGCCTTCTTACCCATCTCTTTTCCATCTGTCTCTCCCGCTCATGGGGCTTTCATTCAGTTGACGTTCCTAATAGTGGAATAGAAAATAAATGCAGCATGGTACTTTTGTAGAGCTTTATCAAACCTGGAGGCTTGCAGCGCTGTAGAGGTTCTGCAAAGTCTGAGCCTTAATATTGAAATTGGATGACACGGATGATTGCTCTGAACACACACACATACACACGCAACCTTCGTACGCACTAAGAGTAGTTGGAGTTTCAGTCCAAACACTAGTAATCATATTTCTGTCTGTGTGTCCCAGTGATATTCTCAGTTAATGACCTGTTTCCCCTCTACTCTGCTTCTACACAATCATTCCCTCATCTGCCTGATCTCAGAACAAATATTACTGAAGCTGTGTAGTCAGTCCCCCTAAACACACACACACACACTCTCACCCACACACACACATGCACACACACACACACTGTTTGTGATTACTTTCCTTTATTTATTTTTCTGTCTAACACTGTGGAGGCGGTTTGACACCAAAAAATCTAGTGCTGCTTTGCAATAAGACCCTATAATTGGTTTATAATCTGGTTATTAACTTAGTTACGCTTCATAAACACTTATAAAGAAGCTCTAGCACAGTTTACATAGTATTAGTTTGGGCTCACTATTTGGCAAGATCAGGTTGCCTGCAATTTTTTGCACTTAATCACACTTTTTTGCACTTTATCAATCGCCATGATAAACCCTTTGCTAATGAGTTACCAACATTTATAAAAGGTAAAAAGAAGCCTTATTGTAAAGTGAAAAATATCCTGATTTATTAATGATTTACTGGCAAAATGCACAAACGTGCCATGATCTGATAAAACAAATGAAACTTATAAAAATTTGTGATATGCTGATGATGGTAAAAACTAACCTGTAACTAAATATCAGATGACGTGGGAGGACAAAACAAAGACAGCTCAGAAATTATCGAGATGTAAGGATTAAATGTGGGCTCACTATTTGGCGAGCAACAGGCTACCTTTTCTGTAGTCACCCTCTGGAAAATAATTCCATGACAAAAGAGAAAATACAGACAGGCTGTTTGTACTTAAGGTTAGAATTAGAATCCATCTGACAGTGAAAAGGAAAGCCTGAATAGAAAAAGATGTTTTAGAATTCATGAATTAAAAGAAATAAATAATATGTTTAGGGTAAAAAGAAATGCCACTGCAAGAGTGTAATTGAATTATGAATGCTAGGGCTGAAAATTTACTCCAAATATTGTCAAAATTGGAAAATGACTAAGTATGAAACCCAAATTGCAGGAGCTACACTTTTTTTCTCCCAAAAAAAAAAAATGTGTCACAACATAACATAATAAATGAAGCATTGTGGTGTGAGAATGAGTGAAAATTCTGTGCAAAAATGACAATTCCCACTGAACTCATGACTCATTTGACGTTCAGCTCTGACTACTCAGCTGTGACCATGTAAAGACAAATTGCAGGGTAGTGGAAGGTATCTGGTGAGCCTTCTGTTGTGTTTGGAGATCCCGAGATGGTATTTGTGTTATTTGTGCTCAGACTTGTAGGATTAATGTTAATCGCAGTGGTATTCCCTTTGGGAAACGGCAACACAATGAGTCTGATGTGGGAGGTCCACTGGCCACACCCCACTCTTCTTAATAGACACCTCTTAAAACAGACATCCTGGACTTAAAGTACCACGGGACACAAACGACTTGACAAAAAGAACAGGAGGATGATTGAATCATAAGTGTAACCATGAGATTTCACTCAAAGAAACCCAAGTCTTGTCTTACACCACAGTGCTTTGCTTGCAGAACTTTGTAGAAAATTGGATGATTTTAGATTTATAATGCATGCCACTGCAAAAATGGCACCCTGGGGATGTTTCTCCCTAAGTGTGTGATAATGGCTGCAGCAGAAGTCATTAATAGCGGGCTAATGTGTGTCAGATGCTACCTGTCCAGCAGCAGCAGCAGGGGAGAGCGAGCCAGGACACGAGTGACTGGCCAGCATAATGAGAGGGACATGGCCTGCCAACTTGGGCAGCTGCCTCTCCAGAGGGACTGAGTGGTGTGTGTGTGTGTGTCTTCTCTGGTCTGTGTGTCTTCTTCTGTCCTTTTTGCAATGCATTTCTCATCAGCATCACCTAAACACAACTAGGTACACATATGCCTGCACATATCGTCACACACACACACAGCTACACACACACACACACACACACACACACACACACACACACACAGGCCTCTTCAGGGTTACCGTGGGAATGCCTGTGGCATTGTGTCAGTCACTGAGGTGATGCCTTTAATCCTGAAACAAATCTAGACTTTGTGTTGTGTATCTCCGGCTGTGTGTGAGTGAGCGTGCCCGTGTACAAAGCTCAATCTCACAGCCATTAGATTACGGCTGGCCGCGCAGCAAAGACACCCCACTGCCACTCCCACAAGGAAGAGCGGGCAGGATTAGCCAGCTCCATACCCGCCCTAATCTGGAGACAAAAACCCACAATCGCCTCCCACTGAGACACAGAGACAGAAAGATTCAATTTGATCTGCCCCTCTCAATATAACAAGAGTGTCTTTTAGGGTTAAAATTACTCTGCTCAGGCTAGCATGAGTCGATGTGGATTCAGCTCTAAACTGTGTCCTTTTCATCCCCATAATTGATTCTTTTATCACAACTCAGAACATCTATACTCAGGCTGCATGGAGGTAATGGAAATCCTTTATTATTTTTGACATTGCTCATAGGTACTGTAACTGTCACAAGTCTAAAAATATAAAACTGTGCTGCTGTCTCCAGTGGGGACTGCAAACAGGGGAAGGGGTGAGAGAACAGTTCACTATTTCATAATCAACCAATAAGGTATCACCAAAATGTGTGTGTGTGTGTATAATTGCATGTGTTCTCTTTCATCAAAGGGGATGTCTACCAGTTATTTCCTACAAAAACAGACGCCTCTCCATCACTTTCCATTTAGAACTCAGTCTGTGTACATCATAAGGCTATCTACTAAATGTGGTGTCAGTCTCTCATTATTTGACAGAAGCTGCCTGTTCCATTGCCCCGAGCCAAACCGACTCCTTCCCTCTGTCTCTTCCTCTTTCTGTCTTTCTCAGAGGCATCTGCCTCATTAACCACCATCAGCATTTTGTTTGCTGTGTGTGATTTGAATGTATTGGGAGTGAGGCAGGGGGTGGTATGAGTGCGTCAGTGTGTTTGTGTGTGTGTGTACTTGTGTGTATGAAGGCAACTCTCATTAGGCTGGAAAAACATTGACATTTTTGCCAGAACAGATCATATATTCCCTTCCTTTATGTATCAAAGACTTTCTCCAATCAACTCCCTAGTGTGTGTCTGTGCATGTTGTGTGTGTGTGTGTGTGTGTGTGTGTGTGTTTGTGCATAGATATGTTATGTGTATGCGAGAGTGGTAGTGGGAGACAGATGTTTGCTGATTCGACAAGTCCGTGCTGCAAACTCAGCCCAATTTAAAAACATGATGCCACACAGACGCTCACGGTGACAGCCCACTCTTAATTTCCTCTCCTTTTAATTCAAGTTCTCTTTCCTTCTCAGTTTTCTCTCTGACTCTTTCTTCTCTCTTTTTTTCTGTCTGTCCTCTTGTTCACACATACAAACCTCACCGTGTGGGAGATTACACCAGCAGCATTTTAGCTGGGTGTTCTTCTGGAGTTGTTTTCCTTGTTACAGGCGCCTCTGACTAAGTCTCAAGTTTCACGGAGAACACATTCTCCTGCCAAACTCAGAAATGATAAACACAAAGCGCTTAAGGCTTCATTTTATACTCTGTCTACATTACACTGTGTACTGTACATTAAATACATTACAATGCAAAAGTTCTGCGCAAACCAGATTAAAACCTGCATACATGGATAGGTTTTGGCATTTATTGCAATGCAATATGGCAATCATTACAATTTCTCCTCAGTGTTCCTATTTTACAATATACAAACTAGATAAAAAAGACCATAAATAAACAAAATGCTCCATGTAGCTAATTCTTAGCATCAAACAGGAGACATACACATTTGACACAGATGGACAACATTCTAATCTAACTGCCTAATTCAACAGAAACAATAAATTCATACAGTCAAAAAAAAAAAAAAGACCAAAAACTGAACTCTAAAAAATGAGCAAATCATACAGTTTGTTAGTATTATCCTCCGGGATGAAACTAGTAAGAAGTCATGATACATTCTGTCCGGCTTCTCCCACTCTTTCTGGGAACTTTGCATATTAAGATTTTTAGATAGCTGACGCCTTGACAAGGGAGATTTAATGTTGTCTCCATTCACACTATGCACATGACGCACTCACACACTCATAAAGACATACAAGCAAACACAAAACTTCTCTTTTTTTTTTCAAGTCAAGCCCAAAGCAGCAAAAGAAAAAGTTGGAAGCCATTCTGCTAATGCACAGCCTTACATGTCAGCCTTCACAAAACAGAAAATAAAATGATGGAAATAGAAACTGGATAAGAGGATGAGGCTTCAGCCTAAACTCTCAGTAGCTCAATGTTATCTGTGGCCACGTCCAGATCATTGTTCTAGGAAACTCCACAGGATGAAGTTCACAAAAGTGCTGCTTTTCTCCCTCTCCTTTTTTTAGTTTACTCCACTCCTTGTCTTCCACTGTTGAAAAGTCCCTCTAAAGTGCATGGATGAGGTAAATGAAATTCTCAAAACAGGTTTATATCCGTTCTCCTGGCTCAGACTGGAACCATTGTGTGTTGCATGTGCTGCATTTGAGACAACATTTCTTGCTGCACACTCGCAAACAGTATGTCCTGGTGTGTGGGTGTGATTATTCCAAGTCTGTCCATCTCCCTGTAGAAGCAAAGACACATGTTAAAACCCAAACAGCGACAATGCACAGAGTAAAGGACTAGGGTGAGATTTCTTTTGATGATTATTCAATTTCAGACTTTAAAACTAGACAGAGGTCTAAATATAGTCCAAAAGAAGATCCGTGTTTGCTATATGTCTGAACGAGGAGCATTCTCATGTCAAAGTCTCTTCACTTAAAGTATTGTTGAACCACAAACCAAATGATTAATGATGAGCTACAGCCATAATTCTACATTTTCTGTGTTACCAAACTCAGATATATTTATTCCTCTGTTCCACAGAACTTATCATTGTGGAACTTGTAAAAACACATAAAATAGCATTTTGTAGCGCAAACAAGAAACCACATGACTGAGCATGCTCAGTGACACCTCCCTTAGTTGTAGTGTTTTTACAAAAAAACTTCATGGGTTGTAGTCATTATAATTAGGGCTGCCCCAGGCCAATAATTTTCATACCCAACTAGTACCAGTAGTCATTAGTTCCAGTCATCAGATGTTGCACACTGATGATAATTTCATTATGTAAATATGTTACTTTGGGGGACAAGGACAATATTATTCTATCCAAAGACAAAAAAATCCAATTTTATCCACGTGTATTTATCATGTGCATTTTATTTTTGTATTCATGTATCCATTATTCAAAGAACATTCCTCTGAGATACAGGACCTCTTCTTCCAGAGAGTCCTGGTCAGTCACTGCTGTATCTCTGAGGGCCAATGGCATCACTTCTAAATCAGTTGTAATCAGTTGTAAGTGGTCTTCACTTGCAGCTACACCTCAAGGTGTCACTTGCATCATAAAACAATCATTTTGTTAGTTTGTCTACGGACAGGATGCTACAGATTCAGCCGAGTTTGTTCATAAACTGAGCCACTTGTTCCTATAGGACTCCAATCAAACGGCACAGTCTGTGGTCCCTCTGCAACGACCCCAAGGCCGTGAAGTGTTTACTCCTGGAAATTGCAATCTTTCATCTTTAGTTAGAATACCGTTGACCAGGAATGTGGTCTGAGTTCAGGGCTGAGACAGAATGTTCGAAACGCTGTTGAATCTGTGCAGCTGTACAGAGACATAGAAAACTGCCTTCATATTATATTATGCCTATATATTTTACAGTATATGCACACTCAAGGGGACTTACAGGTTAATAACACCAGCGAAAGAGGTAATGATTGGTTTAATGTTATCTTATCTGTCCGTGACTGACAATCAAATATTGCTCCACTAAGGCCCCTCTTATTAACTAACCTTTGCTTGACTATTAAGGGGCAGCCCTACTAGTGATGAGTATATCGTAAGTATATACAGTATGGCATTTGATTTAATCCACTTTTTAATGTTTATGCTTCATTTATGTCATTATGAGATGAAAAAAGGCATCAGAGGAATGAACTCCAATAAACTTACTGGTGTGTGAGAGCCAGTAGGCTGTCAAGGCTGGTGTATCCCGCTGCTGCCAGTGTGTCTCTGTACCTTTCCAACCCGATGGACTGCAGCCATTCACACACCGACCATTCGGGCATGCAAACCTCTGGTAAGACTGACACACACACCTCCGAACCCACCCCTGACTCCAACATGGTGGCTGTAGGTCTGCATGTGCACACAGAGACAGAGAGTCAGTAATGTGCTGAAATAGAAGTGTGAAATTATAACTAAATGAATAGGCACTCTGCATGGTGTTAGAATCTGGTGACATAATAGAAAGCAGTAGGTGTAGGTGTGATGCATGTATTTGTTTCTGTGTGTATCGGTAAGCTCTTGTGCATGGTTCTTTATCTTCTGATTGTACCTCTCCCCTCCTGTCCGGCGCAGAGTCCCGGGGTTGCGGATGAGTTTATCTAACATGTTGAGTATCTGGCTGAAGGTGGGTCTTTCTGCTCGCTCCCTCTCCCAGCAGTCCAACATGAGCTGATGCAGGACCACAGGACAGTCCATCGGAGCAGGCAGGCGGTAGCCCTCCTCTATCGCCTTAATAACCTACAGCAAACACAGACACAGAGGTTTTGTGTTTTCATCACACTCAAATCTCCGGTAAATGTTCCTGAAACCTTAGTCCAGGTCTTACAAAACAAGAGTCTAATAAGACTGGCCCATCTTAGTATTTGTCTATATTTGAGCGCTGTAATTCACACTCACATATTGACTGGTGATGGTTGGAGTGTTTTCTCCTTTTCTTACTACAGCTCTGGAAAAAATTAAGACCCCACTCCAAAGTTCCAGATCTGAACCCCATTAAAAACCTATAACATTTGATCAAGAGGAGCATGTACAGTATGGTCACAAGCCATCAAACAAAGCCAAGCTGCTAAAGTTTTGTGCCAGTGGTGGCAATCAGCCCCAACAACGATGTGAAAGACTGGCGCAGAGCATTGCCAAGGCTGATGAAAGCTGTGATTGCAAAACAAGGTTATTCCACCAAATATTGATTTCTGAACTCTTCCTAAGATAAATCTTACTTCTCTGTTGTTATTTCTGTGAATAAGATCTTTTTTTTTTCCTTTGCAGTTGGTCTAAGGTATTTTTTGGTATTTTGTTCATTTTCTATAAATAAATTCTCTAAACATTTTTATTCAGAGCTCAGGAGAAATATTGTCAGTTGTTTACAGACTAAACAAAGTGTTAATCTTATGTTTCTAAAAATAAGAAAGCCAGTCACCTCTTGATGTTTTTCAGAGCTGTATAGTTGGACACTTTACCTACTTCCTACTTTTATCACAATACACTGTCAGACGTTAGCAGCTACCAATTACAATAAACGTTCTTTAGAATGGGAAATGATGAAAAACACCACTAACAACCCACACCACCACCAATTACACTCCACAAGAAGGAAGCAAAAGCTTTCTCCAAAGATTTATTACTTTTCTGTTGTTTTCCAAGGTCTTCACAGAGCTGTCTCACCACCGTCTGCAATTTATTTAAACGTTCTGCAGCTGTAGGCAGCTCCTCTAAGTCCTTTGTGCAATGCATTGTGGGACAACTGTACACCAGAATAAACATGAGCATATCTAGAGTACAGCTCATCATGAAGAGTCATCTCATGAGTGCTGCAGATGAAGTCAATCATGTTTGAAAATTTCCATATGCCAGATTGGCTCTTTGACCCGCTCAAACTTAACCAGCTTTGATAGCAAAGTGATTGCAAATTTGCTCAGAAATAGGATTTTTGTCTCATATCTCAGAAACTGTTTCGAGTAACCAAGTCATGCCTAAATTTATATAGTGTGCACATCACAGGAGGAGAGCACGAGGCAGCAATTTCTAGTGCTTTTATGATGTATCAACATTTATCTTCAGTCAAATGTCCTGTGACTGGTGAGCAGTCTTCTGGCTTTCTGCTGTTACTGCTTAAAAAGCAAATTTTGCAGTTTTTCAAATGGAGCAGAGGTCATTTACACAGGGTCAGAATTTTGTATGTCAAACAGAGGACAGCTGTTTGCAAGAGCATGCTGGTTCATTTTCCTCTAAAAGCCCTTTCCCAAAATATCCTAGAGAAGCGCCTTTATTGTTTTTTTCCCCCCCCTCTTCAAACTGGGTTAATTTAAACCACGCTGATGGCCTGCACAGAAGTAAAGTTATTTTAACTTCATCAGAAAGTCACTGCACACAAACTCAGATAGATTTTAATTGAGCTCTATGCTGGTGATTGTCAGAGCCTTTAGAAACGCTTCTAAT
The DNA here is from genome assembly GCA_037367365.1 of Apogon talboti. NCBI lineage: Eukaryota > Metazoa > Chordata > Actinopteri > Kurtiformes > Apogonidae > Apogon > Apogon talboti. The sequence continues at coordinate 11,525,904 of JAPQRQ010000010.1, read as the reverse complement.
TAACAGTTGTTGAGACAGGTCTTGACAAGAAACATAAAGTATATTTATCAGAATACTTTTAAAATAAACATATTTCCTCTCACTGTACTTGCCAACTAAATTGCAGACTTCTGCTAGACAGCGTTACACAAACTGCATGGGGTGACCACATGAGCAATCAGACAGATAGCATTTAAGCAAATCCCCACTTTGGCCATATTTCAAACCACTTTTTTGGAAATGAAAATTGAGTTGGGCTGAAAACATTCATTAGATCGTGCAGAGTCACCTCCAGGTTCAACTTTCACCTACTATACCTGGAAGAACGATAAGAACTTTTTGGGTAGTCACTTTTATTTGCACTTCAGAGAATGTGGGTTATAATTTGGTTAAACTGGAGCTTTTCTTATTTACACTCCTATGCTGCTTTCCTTAAAAGGCTTAGATCTCCAGCTGTGGGTACCACTTTAGCAAGTATAGAATATAGAAAATTAGCTCACTCCTTTATCTGCGAACCAAGATCGGTTACTCACATCCTGGTTGTTCATGTCCCAGTAGGGTCTCTCTCCATATGAAACCACCTCCCACATGACGATACCATAACTCCACACATCACTGGCTGTAGTAAACTTCCTATAAGCGATAGCCTCCGGAGCCGTCCATCTGATCGGGATCTTCCCTCCAGGAGAAAGATAAGTCCCAGTGGCCTCCTAAAATAGCAATAAAAGTCACATTGAATTAGAGAATTGTAGAGTTTATTGATTAAATTAATTAAGAAATGTATTGACCCAATCAGTGTATGATTTATCTAACTGGGGAAAACGGTTTTGTCTGCCAATCCATTTTATGCTTGTTCTGAAACAGTATGGTTCCCTAAGGATGGGTCTTACCCTTGTGGTGTAGGCTGCCTCTGGGTCGTCCTCCAGAACCCGACTTAGACCAAAGTCGGACACCTTGCACACCAGGTTGCTGTTGACCAGGATGTTCCGAGCAGCCAGGTCTCTGTGAACGTAGCTCATGTCTGACAGGTACTTCATACCGGAGGCGATGCCGCGCAGCATGCCGACCAGCTGGATCACTGTAAACTGGCCGTCATGTTTCTGGAAGATTAAAGTAGAGGGAAAATCAGGCTAGCATGGACTGTAGTTGTCTAGCCATGAAATCTACAGGGGAGGGGGGCAGTCTCACAAAAAGATGTTAACATAATGTTCCATGATATGAATAGTGATTTTTTGCTCACATATGTACTATACTAGAAACAGATGCCTTAACTAGCACAACAGCACGCTAAAACAAACCCTTATCGCCACTATAAATTATTATTTTCTCATAAAAATTATTAATAGCTGTGTTGATTTGATAATCAAAATTAGTCAATTAGGAGTTGTCGAATAAATTAATTACTATATTAATTAGAGATAATTTAATCTGAAGTTCAGGAGCAGGACCACGCACAAACACGCTACTTCCTGTTATATGCCTATAAACTCCTACCTACACTACACACCTGTCTGTATTCACTTCCATGCCTGCCCCCCCC
>JAPQRQ010000010.1:11501138-11524285 GCA_037367365.1 Apogon talboti | reverse complement strand
CATCCTCTCTTTTAGGTCCCAGGGGCATCAACAGAACTGGACCCCCGACCCCCTTGCAATCATTTCCTTCATCACCCCATGCATCATCATCATCATCCTTTTTTAGTTGTTGTACACGGACTCTAATTCCACTGAAGTTGTGGTCCTTGCTCATGAATAATAAAGTAACACCAATATTTCAAGTATTGAAATGTGGAAGCAACATCCCAGCGTACACTTAGCCAGGCATTTATCAGTAATCCTCTGCCAGCACTTGGCAAAAAGGTGGAGAATGGCAGGATTGGAAAAATACTTCTGCGGCTCTACAGTCCACATTAGCCTTTTACAACCCACGTTCTCTCCCACTTTAAATGGTACTTAGAATTTGGATTAAAAAAAAGTGACCACCTCAGCCACCTCTTTTTTGCATTTTCTACCTTGGTCATACTTAGTTGATTTCACAAACACCTCGATAAATTACAAGTGTTTCGATATTATAAGCAGGTCGTCAAGTAATTTTTCCAGCAGTATATAACTCTATACAGTACTATTGTTGACATAGTGGAGGTTCATGTTATTTGATGATCTTTGTAGTTTTCATGAGAAATTTGACAACATCAGTAGGGGAAAATATTATGACACAGTCTCGACAAATCTCTGTAATGTGAGCTTGTGGACATCTGTCACACCACCCACCCCTATGTTTATTTTTAATAGCATCAACAAGGCAGCATAAAAGCCTGGATTTACCCGAAGAAAAGCATCCAAAGATCCGTTTTCCATGTATTCTGTGATGATCATCAATGGCTTACCTAAAAAAAAGAGATACAAATATTGAATCCATTGAAAAAGCACAGTTTACTGTTGTTACTCAACCAGATAATAGTTTATTTTCATCAACTCACATCTTGTGACAACTCCCTCCAGCCTGATGATGTTGGGATGATCAAACTGTCCCATGATGGAGGCCTCAGACAGGAAGTCCCTCCTCTGTTTGTCAGAATATCCAGCCTTCAGGCTCTTAATGGCCACATAAATCTCCCTTTTTCCTTGCAAACGCAGCCGACCACTACACACCTCCCCAAACTCTCCTACACACACAAAGCATACAGCAGTGTCAGCGCCAACTAAGCATGTGTGTGTGGGTTTGCGTGTGTGTGTGAGCTTTAATGCCAGGCTTACCCATGCCAATAACCCTCTCAATGTGAATACTGCTAACATCAATCTCTTTGGCAAACTCGTGGATTGCCTGATCGGGGTCTTCATAGGTGAACGGGTCCACGTAGATTTTGACTCCTGTTGAGGAGGAGAGGTAGGAGGGAAGATAAACAGAGGGAGGAGAAGGATGGAGGCAGAGACGGGTGAGAAATGAGTTGTATAACTGCTGCATATGTTATGTAAATGTCCTTGGCAATATGTGTGTAAGATGTGTGCAGGTGGACTGGAGAGAAGAAAGTGAAAAAGAGCGTCTACTGATCTGTCTCTGTCGTTTATAGCACTGTGTGTTTGTGTGTGTGTGTGTGTATCTACCTGGATTAAGGTGTTTCTCCTCTTCTGAGTCTTGCTTTGTTTTACTGTACTTGCTCCTCCTGATGAAAAATAATAAATGATGGACATTTAACTGACATGCATAGAAAAGAGAACAGAGTCACCATCTGTTTTACTTGTCATCTTTTTGTTGTGATTTTTACAGTTAATGCTGTACGTTCATTGGGTTTTTCAGGATTCGCCGCAATTGAAAGCAATGACAATGAGAACAGAGAGCAACGGCTGCAGGAAAGGCAGAGCGAGCAGATGAAAGCATTTATGGGAGAGAGGGAGGAGGGGCAATACCTCAGGTAGCGCAAGATAAAAGGTGTTTTCCATTAAACAAAGAAACTGTCACAAACACCTTTGTGGTTGAGCAGGTGTGTGTGAATGTTTTTGTGAGCACACGCACGGGGATGTGTGTGTGTGCACACCAGCGGAAGCTGACACACAAGCTGTGCTGCCGAAGAGACAGTAATGACAAGTCAGGGACAAAGGGATTATCACTGTCTCCACTCTAATCCCCTTTAAAAGCTCCAGGTAACACACATATTATTTAGACACACAATGGCAAGGAGCTGTGTTTGTGTTGTCTGTATGCATCGTGGCACCTCCGTCAAAAGCAGTAGTTATGGTAGAAGTAATATACATTCAACTGACGTCAGCGATGTGTTGAGATGTACTGAAGGGAAACTTTGAGCCTATCTAACGAGCTTATAGGTGTACATGCCTGGCTCTATGGATAACAACGTGTGCATATTTGTGTGTGTATACCTGCGGCTAATGATGAAGACAGCTGCAGATATCAGCAATAATATCCCAACCCCGCTGACAGACAGCAGCAGGAAGGCAGAGTTCACTCCTTCTCCAATCAGAGGGAAGGGATCTAAGAAGGGCACAGAAATCACCAGCCAGAAAATTAGACTGTCCTCATAATAAATTTAAAAATAGCTCACAAAACTAGTGAGCATTATATGTGGAATACCTGAATTGGTGGAGAATTCGAACGAGGCGCTGAACTCTCCATATCCAGCAGCTGTCCGGGCGCGGACATGAAACACATATACAGTCAGCGGGTTGAGACCTGTGACATCAACACTGCGAGAGAAGGTCCTCATTATGCGGTAGGACCTCTCTCTCTGATCCTGATTAGAAGAGACAAAAAGAAAGGGCTCGTTTCAATGCCTGACTGCAAATCCATTGTCACCATCAGTGAAATACAAACAGCATGCCAATATATTGACATTCTAGACACCTTCCTGAGCTGCATTAACCTGTGGGCTCCTCACCTTTTCATAGAACTTGACCTCGTATTCCAGGATGACCCCATTGGGTCGATCTGGCTGTTGCCAGGACAACGACAAACTGTGCCTAGTGACATCAGTGGCTTGAATGGACGACACTGGAGAGGGAGCTGAGTCAGATGAGAGACATAAATCAGTGTTGGTGGCATAACTTTGTACAATGACATCCTGTATTGTCTACAGCAGTGACTTCCAACCATGGGTAAGGGTGGAGGAGATTTCGTGAAAAAAGCAAAACAAAAAATAAACACAATAACATGGACTCAGTGACAACAACAAAAACATGAAACTTCACACATTTGAGGTTATTTTAGAAAGAGGATATTCACATATTTAACTCTCTCTAATGCAAGGACGTTGAGCTTTTAGAAGGTTCATTTAAAAGGAGGATCCCATCCACTGCCCTTTTAAAGCATTACAAATTATTAATATACTACAACAGATATCATAAATTATGAATTTACAATAACTAAAAGCTGACAGTTAACATGAGTCCATTGAAACCCTTTTAATACCACATGTTACAGTTGAAAGTACTAAAAAAAATCTACTGAGCCTGCAGGTACAGAAGTTGGACTAGTATTGCACATAGCAAGCTAGATGTAACAGCAACAGAGAAATGCCTAAGAAGTTATTCCAAGTTTAAAGACACAAAAATATCAAACTAGTTGGCTAACTGTATAAATAAAAAGCTGATATGTGTGGGTGTGTGCAAACAATGCAACAGCGAACATAATTAGTAGTGTTAAAAAATTTCATTAATAGTGTGCATGAGCAGAATTTAAAGGGTCAGTAAAGCTGTAGCTGAGGTCTGCAGTCAGAAAACACTGGGAACCACTGCTCCTGATACTGTGTAACGTCATAGTTTTACATCCCTGGATAAAGCTCATAGACAATATGTATAGTGCCTGATTGTCAACACTCCCACTGACCCAGTGTACCTGAGAACTGACCTAAATCTCATTTTTATCTATTCTACAGAGGAAAGTCTCATTCTCCCCATTCTCTCCTCTTACATCCCTCAATTTTCTGTCCCTTTATAGGAATCTGTCCTCTTTTGTGGCTGTTATGTGATATCGGGCCATATGGTGGTGCAGGTTGGACTTGACACATCCCAGACACGCTCTCATGCTGTGCACACACTGCTAAGTTATTTCCCCGGGGCACCTGGAACTAAGCAGGTGTACCGGTTTCTAAATGCCACGGTAAAGCCTTAAAAACCATGACAGTTGAGATGTAACAGCACACACAAAAAAAAAAAGCACACGCTCAAAATAATGAAGAACATGTGTGTAGGACGCTACACACACTCTGACACCTCTTGAGCTAAAATGAAACACACCATAAAATTTGTGTGATTGTTCAAACACTTCCACGGACAAGAGCTGACTCAAGAAAAATCCCACCCTTAGATACAATGATGCTTTTATGTGTCAACATTATGCTGTTCAGTTATTTTGAAAAGGAGGTGTTGTCATTTTCTATTCTCTTGTATCTACTCTTCTCCTGAGCAGTTCTGTCTATTTGTATTTAGTCAGTGATTTACATTTCTTAGTATGCTTCCTGACAGCCTCTGGAGAACATCCCTATAATTAATTCAGCTGTTGTTAGGTGTAGGAGGACAGAGTAATGACTATGGCAACTATGACAGTTATAGTAAGAGCAAGAGTGTCTAGTTTTAGAGAAAGCAAAAAGCGTCATGAAGCTGTGTATTTCCTCAAGAGCGTTAAGAGTTCATCTGTCCTCATGACTGTTTAACATCAGTTTTGCTGTTAAATCAGACATTTATAATATATTTTCAGCAAAATGTGTCACCATTATTTAAAATTCACTACAAATCAAAAACAGTCCACACCTTTTTTTGTCTTTTTTTTCCCCTCTCTTTTCTTAAAACAGATTATAGATGAACTTTGTGAAACTGTCTTCAAGACATTTCCGGAAAACTTTCTCAACAGCGCTTTTAGTGAGGTCAAATACCTTTTCTTATTTTTCAGAATTATCCAAAAAAGTCCCAAAAACAACCATGTGCAGTGAAATAATTGATTTGTGAACTAAATGTTTGTTCCATTTGTGTAGAGCATGTTTCTATCATGCTTCCTTAGTTATGAATGTTACCCATGAGGCCGTGCTTCCCTGCAGGCCCACATGTAGTGAACAGCAGTTTCTAATTTGCTGACCCACTTCACATCCACAGCGGTTCTGAGCAGATTACGTGTTACTGCACCAGTCAACAAAATGACAAACATATTAAAAACACTTCTTCTCACCAGCTTGGTTGGTAGTGACGGTTACAGACACACTCTGGGCCGCCCCTGCGCTGCTGATCTGGGAGACCCCGTTGCGCGCCTGAACGATGAAAGTGTAGTGCGTGTGGGCTCTGAGCTCGCTTACGACCACCCGTGTGGCTATCAGGTCCATCTGGCCCGGAGAGAAGACCACATCCGACCCACAGGGCAGACAGAGCTGAGATCCAGATCCAGGGTCCGAACCGAGCCTGGGGTATTCTCCGGGTCTGCTCTGGAAGACGCCTCTCCCTGACTGGACATCAGATCCCACAATCCCTTGGTCTGACTGCATTCCCATGCCACTGTGCTGAGCCTGGGCTTGGGAGACACTGTGATTCCTTGACAGAATTTTAGTGCCGGTCAGACCAGTTTGACAGATGAGACAATCCACACTGTAGCTGGTGTCACTTCGTCCACCCAGCCTTCGAGGGGGGCTCCACTCCAAAACCACTGAGGTTTTATTCACCACCGAAATCAACTGTTGTGGGGCTGATGGCGGCTCTGAGGGGAAAAAAAACAGGGAGTGTGAGCATGATTAAAAGTACAATATGTTATATATTGCACATACATAAAGGAAGAGGAAGTAGACTGGGATTAGGAGGAGGGGGTGTGGTGAGCTGTTGGCGGGGGTTGAAATGTAGACATCTGGCATCACACTGAAAACCATACTGTTCAGAGATGTTTTTGATGTGTTGGATGTTTTCTTCTGTGGTATTTTTTTGGTGTGTGTGTCAGAGAAACAGCGTGTATGTGTACGCGTTCATTTTTCCCAGGCCAAGAAAACCATGCGCTGTATATAGGCATAATTAAGTTTACGACACACAGACTGAGGTCTCCCAGTTTGTCACACAGGACCTACTCAGAGACTGAGAGCGACGGAGACAGATGGAGAGTGAGAGAGAGATAGAGGATATTTATTCACTCCTCAATGTCTTTAGTTATCGCTCCCAGACAGGATGTAGATGGTGGCTTAGTCATAAGTAATGGCATCACAAAACAGGGGTGGCATTCAGACAAGTTGGTGTCTCTCTCTGTTTGGTAGAGATAGAGAGAAGGGGATACAATGAGTGTGCTTTTTTTGCCTTTGTTTGCACACACATTGAATCTGTGCTTTCACTTAGGCATTGTCTTACTTGCATGTATCTGTGTTTGCGTGTGTTCTTACGGGTGCAGGCCATAGCAGGAGGGTCGGTGTCAGCTCGATAGTATCCAGAGTGGCAGTCGCAGACGGTCGCCCTGTCTCTGAGTGAGTGGCTATGTGGCGGACACTTAGAGCATCCTGCGTCGGAAGACTTTGCCTTGTAGAAGCCGGCGGTACAAGCTGCAGATACACAGAGGGAAAGGGAGGAAGAGGAATGCTTGAAAAAATAAATAAACAATGAAAAGGTCAAATTTTAACATCTTTTCGTCTTGCTTTTTCCGTGCAAAGATCTTGTTTAAAGGTGTTTTTTGTAGCCCGCTTTATTCACATTAAGTACAGTACTGTGCAAAAGTCTTAGTCCAACTCTAGGTTTACTGTTGTTACAGGGTTGAACATAGCTATTTCTCATTCTTTTTTCTTTAGATAGGACAAGAAAATACCAGAAATACAGTATGTGCACAGCTTTGAAAGAAACACAAAATACTGAGCTAAATGGGATCTACAGGTTAAAGTAACAAACAGAAACATCTGACATGTGTTGAATGAAACCAGGTATAAAACATCAGAAAATTTATGTAATAAATATCATATTGTCGGAACAAAAGGGTTAAAGACATATTAATTGGACTAAATAGTATCACTTTGGTTTACAGAAGTTGGTTTTTTCCTGGAACTTTTGTTTATAATGCTGTACATACTTTCCATACATCCAGATTGTATCTTAATACAATCTGAATATATAATTTACAATACCGTAGGTTCACATTATTGGTCAGATTATTTGAATTCATCAAATTGCAGAAGGAGATGTCATCAGTATTGCCAGATGTATGATAACTGTATAATAATTCATTATATTTCCATGATAATTGCTCCCTGTGGATGACATACAATCAATAAAGCCAAAATATTGTATGATAACTTGATAAATTTGTAACATTTAGTATTAGTAGTTAATAGTAAACAGTCTAGATTATCTCAGGACTTCAATTAACGTTCTGACACGTTCAAGATAATAAAGTATGATTCCTAATATCTGTTTATCATCTCTTCTCACATGTCCATCAAACTATGCTTGTTATGCTTATGATTAACATCATTCTGGAGCAAAATGTTGGTGTGTTTTTTTTTTATTGCATTCAAGGGGAGCTGAACAACAGCTAGCAAAATGCAACCTAAGGCGTTAATGTAAGCAGGTTATTTATTTAATTGCCAAACAGGCTATAAATAAGATTGTTATGGGCTCCTGTTATTGCATTTAGTTTATTGAACTGCTATGCTTAGCACATTTTTATTTGAGTGGGTCCTGAAAGACTAACCCCCCACGCACCATACAACCAAGTTAGCAACTTTACTTTGTAAATAACAATGTGACTAAAGTTGTAGGCAGTGTCAAAAAAATTGTTTATCTCAATAAATATAGGCTATGTTTTTGTTCTTTTGGTTATGATTTGCATACAATAGTTACCCACAACTTTAAATTTAATATTCTGGAACAATTCATTTCCCATGTGGCAATGCTGGTTTACCCTGATTGGAGGTCAACTAATCCCTGACCCCTACTGACCACCGAGGATGACAAGTTAATCAACACATGAAGTCTAACTCTTCATGGACATTTAACCACACTTAAAAAAAAAGTAGTAAGAAAAAACATGTAAAGGCAAAGTGTACATCGACTTCTTTTTTGATTCCAATGAACAAAGAAACACCTAAAAGAACACTTACTGATCAGCTCCCCCACACGCAACACAGAAACATTAGAACTGAATATATCAAAACTCCACAGTGTCGGCAGCCCACACAAATATAATTGACATTTAAACATAAGAAAGAGGAGAAACAGAGAAAGAGAGTGACAGAGAGACAGAGGGAGAGTGGAGGGAGAAAAATCTTCTCTCTGTATACCAAGGAGTTCATGCATTGACAGAGCAACAATACAATAAATGAGTGCATAATTATACTGCTTGACATCCACTGGTGAAGCAGAGGAGATGGCAAAGCGTGGCTGGTTAGAGACATTTTTTTCCTCTCTTTAATTTCACTAGGCAATCCTGCATTTGTTTCCACAGCAATCATTTTTTTCAGCACCTTCTTGTTCATCATCACGCCCTATTCATTCTCCTTCCTCAATCCCATTTTTCCCAGTTCTGCTCTTTTTTTCCAAACTGTTTTACATTTCCAAGGGAGATGAAGACATCCCAGTAGGAGTGGATTGGAATGTGGGAATGATGTGTGTGTGGGTGTGTGTGTGCGCAAGTGTGTGTCTGTCAGCATGCTTTATGACACTCTCTTCTGCAGATGAGAGGGCGGAAGTCTCCTCTGTAATCTACTTACACGACCATCCTGCCCCATCTGCATGAGCCTCCATAGATTTGCTTTCACACACTCATTTGCTCGCCTTTTCAGATTTTTCACAACCACCCTCATTTGCTCCCTGTGCACTTCCTCCTCGACCTCAACTTATCTGTCTTTGTGTCTCTGGTAACTCTCACACTTTCTGCATCGCTTTAAAGCTGGCTAGCAGCCTTTTTACAGTGTGATAATGACACCGGTTCAAATAACAGCGCACACAAACACACAGTTAAAATCTGCATCACCGAAACCTGTAAATTCATAAACACATTTCCAGCCGATAAGGGTGGCTTTCATCTGGTAAATGACTCATCACAAAAGAGATAATGTACTGCAATCTGCAAAACCGCATACTCTGTTGTTTTTAATCATCAAAGTAAGTAAGTCATGGCTGGGACAGAGAGGGAGTTAAACACAGAAAGGCTGAAAGTATTTGGCCTGCTAAGGACTCAGGGGTTGATTATAGGGCTAAACAGGGCTCTGCCAGGGGGTAGGACACTGGCTTTGTCCTGGTCCCAGCCACTCCTCTTTCTCTGTCTCCAACACAGAGGACAGAATGGTAGAGGAAGAGAAAGAAAGAAAGAAAGAAAGAAGCAAGCATTTGAAGCCATAAACTTTCCTCAGCACCCACTCATGTCTCTATTCTCCCTGTTGTCTGTAGCCTTTTGTGTCTTTAAAACTGGTTTGGAAGGGGAGTGGACTGAGTGCTGACCTGGAATAAGAGCTCATGATGGTGTCATTAACCCGACATTAACCCTACGCTACCGAGCACTCTGCAGAGCCTTAGCTTAGCCAGCTCCTTGGTAAACTCTGTGAAAGAATGTGGGCACAAACATGCGCACACTGATAAGATATGGTTAATGATCCGCAATCTGGACACTTTTATGAGTAAGGTTCGTATTCTGTGTGTTAGCAGCAGAATGAATATACTGTAATCAGCTGTTCGGCTGCTTGAAACGAGAGGGAGAAAGTGACAGAGAGTGTCTAAAGCACGAAGTAGGCTGATTGGCAAAGACAGAGAGAGAAAAAGAATGACAAGGAGCTAGAGACAAAGAGGAAAAGAGAGTGAGGAGGGCGAGATGAAGACACAGAAGGGGAAGGTGCCCTTTGATTACTATCAGCATCGTCTGCATTTGCATATGCATTCTTCTACCTAAAATGCAAATGCAGCTCATTGTGAATCCAACTAAGAGCCTTGTCGGCTCACTGTAAGCATGCATTTGTGTGTGTGTAGGTATGTGTATTCTCCTTGACCCGATGTTATCTGTCATCATCCCTTGTCCCTTCCCAGCAGAGGGAGTGTAGATGGAGGAAGTACCCCTGACCGCTCCAGTCTGACACCTGTCTCTGTGATGGATGGAGGGAGGGACAGATTGACGGATGGATGGACAGATTGATAGACTGTCACTTGAGAAGGAGGGACACTATTAATCACCGGGGTCATGCCCTCTTAATTAAACTTCAGAGAAGGCATTGCGGTAACACATGATCCTTATCTATTTGCCATACTGTATGTATTCATTGAAAAGATACCCCACACACACACACATACAAAAACTGACAATCCAACAGAGCTTTGTATGCAAATATCATGTGTGCACAGGCTTTTCAGTCTGCACTTAAAACCTTAAGAATGTGCTCAGAGGAAGGCACAGCTCTAAGGTTGCCTAAATTAAAATATACACACATAAAAAATGGTGTTTTTCATGAGAAATCTGTGTGGATTTGTGTGTATCTGCCCAAAGCCAACTGTGCGAACATTAGCATGTGAAAGGGCCTCCACAACAATAACCCTCCCCATCACACACAGATCACCCCCTGCCACCAGCCAACACCCCCACCCCTGACCGTGGATCAGGGAGAAGAGTTGGAAAAGAGAAAAGAGCGATAATGAGAGCAAGACAGGGAGGGAGATCTGCGCTTTTTCTAATGCCAGCAAGCTGCAGACGGCCGGATGGAAGTTGGCAAACCTCTGATACATTAAGAACAACCTGGGAAAGGGAGACAATGGCATGCACACACTTTGCAGGGGAATGCAAAACATTTCCCCCCACCTGGGGTTGGCTTTCTTCAGACAATCCCGTTTACCATTCCACTGTTTTTCCCTGTGCTGTCACCTGCCATACACATGCACATGCACATACACATGCACATACACACACACACATTCCTCCCCCCGGCTTGCCCCACCACGCTCTTCTCTAGGCATTCCTGGGCATTCCTCCAAACTGTGAGTACATGGGAAGCGGGGCTTTGTTAGACAGAAATCAGAGATACAGTACACACACCAACACATATATGTATGCACAAACACACACTGTATTAGCAGTCCAACATGTCCAGAGTCCAGCAATGAGATGCAATAATTAGAGGGACTGAATACAGCGATTACGCACTCTTTCTATCATCCGTCCACTCTTTCTTTATGAAATCTCTCTTTCAGTATCGCTGCTTTTCGGCTTTCCTTCACTCTCTTTTCATTCCTCTCAACCAAACACTTTCTGCTGTTGACGAGACACTGCAGGTGCATTGGAAAGATGAGCAACCATGAAATCTCTCTGGACACAGGGAACACAGAAACACACATGCACATGCAAACACACACAGAAACATTCCAGCCCTCCCAAGGTGGTGAGCAAAAACTGAGCAGAATCAGACGACAAAAAAAGGAGGCCAGTAGAAAGACAGTTAAACAAAAAGGAGAAGGCTCTTCTTTCATTCCGCCTCTCCAGCCGTCCACATTTTAAATTCTCTCTGTTGTTTCTTCTCCACTCGCCTCTCGTCTCTCCTCCCTCATTTCCGATCCTCCCAGACGGATCGCAGCTGTCAAACTTTTGACGTCTTCATCTACCTCGGTCATGACCCTGCACTCCGGAGCTAAACTCTCTATGTATATGTGTGTGAGGCTGTCACTCACAGTTTTTGACATCTTCATCAGGCTCAGTCATGACCTCGGTCTTAACCAGAGGTTTAGAAAAGAGGGGGAGTTCCCTCTCTTGTGTTTCTCTACTCGTCCCCTTTGCACCCGATGACGAACTCCCAGCGGGGGAGGGGTTGGCTTTGCATTGATGCCTTCTGCTGTCAGTGGCCTTCTTTCAATCCCTCTCTCCCCCATTCAACACCTAATCCCCTCTTCCTCTCCAGAGCCTCTCCTCTCATCCTCTCCATCCTCATTACTCTGTGTCAACACTGAAAATGAACTTTTCACATTTCACCACCACAACTAAGTCTACTCCTCTTTCAGCTCTGTTCAGTTCAAATCAACTAGACTTCAACGGATGTTAAAATGCATAAATAATGCATAAGCATATGGCAGACTGTAGAAAATATTTACCCAGAAGCAAAATGTGCCTGTTGCACACTGAAACTGTATTTTCCTATGAACACAAATCTAACTTAGGAGTCATACTAAATGTACCAACAGGACAGACAAGCTCATATTCACAATTTTTACATGAATTTAGGTTTCACTGTTTTGTTTTTTTGCTGTTGAAACTTGATGAGAGGATGTATACCACTCACAAATCTGGCTGCTAAATGTTATGTTTGAGCCAGTAGAGGTTTAGTCTGGCTTTATATAAAAAAACCTCCAAACATGTTGAGTGGGCCTCTGTCCAAAAAAGAAAAAAGAAAAAAAAAATCCTAACAGCACCTCGAAAACTCACTAGTTAACACATATACGTTGTTGCAGTATTTGTCTTGGCTGGGAATTCTATGCTCATGAACCTTAACCGTTTGGCTCTCAATGAGTCTGCAATAATGACTGAATGAACCCACATGAGTCGACAACTTCCACAAACCTTCTGACCTTGGCGATGGACGAAGCGGCTGATTATCTAAAACTCCTTGTAATCTATATGACTTTCCCTTCTATTCTTGTCTGTTTGATTCACAGCTCGCTCCCCCTCTTTCTCTCTGCAAATTTTTTACTTAAAATGGGAGAAGTGTTTCCCCGTCTATCCAATACTGCGAGGTCAGAGTTTTCGCTGAGTAGCATTCGGTATTCATCCTGAGTTTGATGGATTTCCACCGAGGCAGCTGAACCCAGCCAACAACCTGACAGACTGTGAGAGTAGCAGTGGAGAACAGAGAGTAGCAGATAGATAGATGGCACTTCACATCTGCTGGAGGTTCAACAGAGTCAAGGGTCTCTCCTAAATCTAGTTGAGGAGAAACATCTTTCAGGCTTCAGGGACCACCCCTAAAACCTCCTCCTCTTTACAAAAGGACCAAATGAAGCAAATGAGGTGAAGGTTGTGGTGAACATCTATCATGAGTTTTGGCTACCACTCTTCTTACTGCAAAGAAAAAAAAAGGAAACTTTTTTCTTTCTGTATCGCCAACTGGCACCTTGAGTCTTTACGTCCATCTCTCTGTCTTTCTCTCGCTCAGCATCTCTTCTTCTCTCTTTGAATTATGGGTCTGTTTGTTATACAATTAGCCTGCTGGGACGGCCTTCATGAATAAAACTGAGGAAGCAGATCAGTGACTCGCTCCCCTATATCTCTCCACTGGACTCTGTCCATCTGTGTATGTGTGTGTGTGAGTGAACATGCTGTGTGTCTGTTGCATATGTGACTGAATGGGGGGAGTCACGCCATGTTGTAAAACTGTCTCCAACAAGTCTGTTGTCCCCTGTTCAACCCACTTTTGCTTTCTCACAAACAAGCACATTGAGTAGCCTCCACTATCACAACAGTCGCATCCAAACATTACACGTCATCAGCGCCACATGTACTGTACGTTGGTGAGAGGTGTGAACAGCTTGCACTTTGGTTCTGTAAAGTTCAGAGCAGATTTGTAAAGGATAGAGACGTTTTTGTCCAGATGGTTGTTGTTATGTCAGCACACCTCTCACTGAGACCTGAGAGCTTCTACTAAAATGACTGTAACAGTGTGGGACTTATTAGAACTTGGATTCATTAACTGCTATTATCTAACAGTGAAAATCCAATGCAATGTATCCTTATGAATACATCTGACAACTAAGAAATACCTTGCTATTTTTAGCTATAAAAATCTTCAATGCAACTGTAACAAATTATAACTTGTAGCCTTCCATTACCAGTTGATCTCCAACCACATTTGCAGACATACCTCTGCTACATTCATACTGAATACTTCTTTGCCCACAAAATGTCCACTTACAGTAGCTTCTTACAGTATAGCTTAAGCAACCATTGTGTCGCTTTGAGACGGCCATGTTTTTGAACATTACCCTTCAAAATAATTAAGACAATCACGCAGGTGTTAATTAGTGCACAAAGTAATTCTTTCTCAATGTTTTCCATCATTAGCAGGGAGCTTGTTAACTCAAGCACTAATAATTGCAACTCATGGAGACATGGGACTTCCAAGTGGGAGCACAAAGACATTGGAGCACTAGCCTAAAACAGATGAGTCAGACTGACACAAAAAGAAGCAAATTCAATTATGCTACAGAAGTTCTGCAATTAGCATCACTTACCTTTACATGTTCCACCTTTATCCTCATATCCTGGGTTACAAAGACATCCACCAATAGGAACCAGCCACTCTCCGTCAGCGCCACAGTACATTTTTGGCTCCTCTCTCTCCTCTGATTGGTTGACACAAGACCCCCTGACTTCAACTAAAGAGGAAGTGTCAGCTCCTGTAACTGTGTCAGGAAAAGTTGCCAGGTTGCGGATGGTGAGGGGGCAGGTTTTGTAGAAAACTCTGACGGAAACCAAAGCAATGCAGGCGCCGACATCCTGAAAGGCCAGATAGAAGCCCTTCCGGGTTGTGACCTTTACGTCTCGCACCTCTGTGTTCAGTTTCATAATGCGGTCTCCAACATCCACCTGGATAGAAATAGACCGGTTACACCAATTGGACATAAAATGTGCAGCGTGTCAGCCTTTAATAATTCTGCTTGCAAAAGAGAGTCAAATCAAATCAGGATGCTGTTCTTCACAATTTCAGCATTTGGTTCTCCGAGCTGACTTTATTGATTACAAAGGTAAAATAAGCTTTACTGCCGACATCGCCAAAATGAGAGGTAATTTTAATAACGACTAAGCAAAACTGCCCCAGCAACCTTTCTTGGGTAGCTAAATCATCATCAAAGATAAAAGTGCTTATAAACCAAATAAAAAAATGCAGCTGGGTGCCACAGGGGGTTATAGTGAAGACAAAAGCAAATTAAAGTGAGTGGAGGAGGATGCATAAAGAAGTCTGAGCCTGACTCAGTTGTTTGGTGTTACCTGGGTAAAGCTCTCGTCTGCTGCCACAGTGTCCACCTTAATGAAGCTGCTCTCTTTGATGTAGCTCTCTCTGTCATCATTTGACTCGTGGTAGTACAGATTGAACGTTTCCTAACAGACAAAAGAGGGATTCAAAAACAGAGACTGAGACCACTTGTTTCCTCTTAAAATGATAATGAGTCAAGGAGATTTTGTGCTCAATACATATGAATATAAAACTCCACTAGCAGCAGTCTGTCAGCTAACTTACTAGCGTAAATCTAAGGAAGCCGTACCTCCGCCAGAAATCACTTGTATCATTCAATTACGTTAACTTGCGCTTCTCTTTCCAAACCGGAGATAAAGAAGATTTATATACCTTGCAGGTGCCAGTGACCCCTGGCAGGCTGTTACAATCTCTCAGGGTGAACTTGACCTCGACGTAGACCCGTTGAGCTCCTGACCTGGGAATCCAGTCTGTCCTCAGCCAGTTATTTTGACTGGGTTCAAGGACGTTACACACCTGGTATGTTCTGATGGGGATGTTCTTCTCATCCATAATACTCACCTCCTCCCACTGAAAATGGAGGCAAACATTTAGATTTGCATTTCTACACTTGCAAATGTCTCCACTAGCCATAACCAAGACATTTACCTATGCACTTCATCGCAGAATCACATTTTACTCGTGTTTATTTGAGGTTGTAGTACACTGTTTTCAAATACACACCATCATTTTAATAATTATTTTTTTTCCCTTAAGACATCTGTTGGTTTTAGTTCATGCAAACAGTGTGAAAAGCAGATTTTAGATACTTGAGGGTTCACTGAAACAGATGCTGCATCAAAGTGCTCATTAATCAGTGAACACTGAATACGAAACTTAGAAAACTGGCATGTGGCGAAGCAGCTTAGAACAGATTTATCTAACAAACTCAATAACTTAAGACATATACTTAAGACATTAAAGATGTTGCTGCCAAGTAGGAGCGCTTTTAAGTAATGTCAGTAACTGTAGCCCAAGAAATAAACACACATCACACACATGGACATTGTTGAAATAATAATGTGAACATGGAAGTCTGCTGTTTGACAACTGACGAAATTTAAAACAACAGAGTTTACTTAGAGCACTTGAAAGCAGCATTGATGGAAACTTTTCAAAACAGTCCCTGATGGACACTGCGACTGACAAAGTAATAGTAAAAAAAAATGCAAAAAAAACCAAAAACAAGGCAAAGCTTTTCAAGGTTCAGACCCAGATGGCAAGTTCAACTAAATCTAAACGCCTTAACCAAAATAAACTCTAAAACACAATGGTGACAGACAGCAAAGTGTAAAAAGTACTTGATTTAAAAAAAAAAAAAAAAAAAAACATTTACAGATTTTTTTTTGCCCTTATAAATACAGGAAAAACAACACATAAAGTCGCACTCCCACACGTTTTAAATACTGGGGTGCATCTTCTAATGTGCTACTGAAAAGTCTCAGGGCAGCATTCATTCTTGTATCAATGGTCTGCAGTGTTCAGCAGGGTTGGGATTTGTTGCGACTCCAAGGTTTTTACAAACACATTTCCATACAAGTGAAACAGGCTCAACCTTCGCAACACCATCCATCTCAATAGAGTCGACTATTTGCCTTGTACTGTGACCCTTCAAATGACCGCTGAGCCTCCCAACTCTAAATTGGCTTTTTATTGCCACTGAATAATAATCTGCTCTCTCCCTACTAGTGAGAGCTGTATACACACTAAATGTGGCGTGTCGAAAGAGGGAAAAAGAGAGAGTCACAAAATGACAAAATGACAGGATGTGTGTGTTCGTGTGCGTGTGTGTGTTGTGTGTCCGGGAGTGTGGTACATGTGACTGTGTGTGTGGTAGAGTCAGATCGATGTGTCAGTGAGCCTGACTGTATTGGCCGATATTGTTTTCTCACAGATACACTAATAATGACACATAAACTAGCACATATTTAAAATAAATTACTATTATTTGACTATATTTGACCTTGATATATCTTAACTGAGCTATATTATAATTATTTGTCTACTTTCATTTAGTCATCTTGTATTATTGCCAGTTTTACGTGATAGTCAATGAGTTTTACAGTTTTATTATCAAATGTAGACACACAGCGTGGGTATTTCTGCTCATAATTAAAACAGTAAGGACAGAAGTGGAGTTGATCCTTTCCTGAACTAGTGTAGGATCATGGGAATTGTTTTCATCAATTGCTCATGAAAATCTATCTCCAGGGACTGAGGGACAAACCGTGTTTACTAATGAGGTAGTGTATAGTCACGTTATGTCATTTCACTCTAATGAATATTTTAATGTGGAAATGGAGCATATTGTCTCTTTAACCCCCATAGACCTTCACAGCCACCAGCAACCAAAAGCATCAACTAATAAAAAATGTTTCATAACTTTTTCACTACTAATCCTATCAATACATTAACATAATTCAGGTAAAATGCAGTTTCTTTGCTTTTAACTTGCATCAGACATGACCCATTTAGACATTTAAGAGACTCCATAGTGAACATGGAAACACTGTCATCTACAACAACACTGATTCAGCACTAAGTCACGTAGTTTGACAAATGGCAGTGATTGTAGACGCTTGTTTTTATGCTCAGTTGCTGAAGACGTTCCTTCGGCTTCAGTTTTCTCCATTTTGATATAATAACCTCCGAATTTATTCAGAGCTTTAATGAACATTTACATGGTCATTAGCTTAAATACAGGAAAATATCTGATTTTCACTGCAAAGTGCAAAGGATGATATTGTAGTAAATGGAAATAAATCATTTAGGAAAGATTAAATGTAGAGAAACTGGAGTGAATCATGTGAAAGTCGCCACAAAAATAGATCTGGGTCTTTAAGGGTTAAATAATCAGAAATATGTAATATATTTAGCATATGACTGACACATACTACAACGTACATATGGCAATTATTTGAGCATGCGGTTGTGTCTTTTTGTAGTGCATATTGATGTGTTACTGTATTTATACGTGACTCTACATACAGTACATGACTGTGTCTTTGTGGAGTATGTGTATATAGAGGAGGAGGGGTGGAAAAAGCTGTCATGGGGTATGATGCTTCCTTGTCTAGTCTCCTTTAGAGTCTTTGTCAGTAGACAGAAATCACAGCTGTCACATGAAAAAAAAAAAGCTTTGCACTTGTCCCAACCATACAGAGATGGCTTTTTTTGGGTAGTGTGTGTATATGTGTGTATGTATTTAAGTGTGTGAAGCCAAAGGATGTGGAAGGTGGGGGGTGCCTGTAATCAAAAGCTCAGTGCGTGCAGACCAGGACCCTGTCAATCAAGCAGCATGTGAGAGAATGAGAGCATGGTGACTGAAGAAATAAGAGTCAAGTTCGCCAATAACTCTTAAATCAACAAAGAGGTGAGAGAGAGAGAGAGAGAGAGAGAGAGAGAGAGAGGGGAATGGAAAGAGAGAGGAAGAGTGAACATGCAGATGGCTGATCACAACAAAGAGAACGCTACACATGAAAATATATATTTCTAGGAATCAATCTGGCAATTACATGGTAGTAAAAATCCCAAAAAAATGACACCCACCACCAAGCTGGTTAAAGCTTTTTCATTTGCCAAACACAATGCCAGCAATCTCATATTAGCACTTAGGCTTGGTGAACAACAGCTCATTTCAGAATCTGTGGGATGATTATTTACAGTTTCCAGACCAAATGCGTGTGTGCAAGGGAGAGAGTGTGAGGTTTTTTTCCTAAGAAAAAGCAGGTTGAAATGAACGTTTCTGTACTAAATAAATAAATGTTAAAAAGCAGAGCTCCCACTCACCCCTCCCTCTGAAGGACTGGCTGCCCATTTCAGTTCTCCTGGCACTGTCCTGGTGTCCAGCAGGGTCACTAAAATGCATGCACATGCAGGTGGGTTGAAGCCAACAGCCTAAGGTAGTTCAGCAAAATCTCAAAATATCACATCCAAGCAGTGACAAATGTGTTTTTACTCGTTGAACACTCATCTAGGCAACACAAGTAAAAAAGTGTTCACTACTAAGCTTAGGGTAAATTTAGGATTAGCAGGAAAAAATGGGGTACAATAGTTCTATAGTATGTAAGCAGTTATACAAATGATCAGTCATCACAGCAGAACACAGACCGACTGGGATAAATCCAACATTAAACATTATCATACTGGTTTGAGGGCAGTAAACAGCATTCATGCATAAAAGTGTGGGTTTCAAGGTGCAAGTTATGATCTATAAATGATAAATCTCACACTTTCAGTACATTACTCTGTGCGCAATAAAACAGTAACAAATGTATTTTTATGGCTGGACTAGAAAGATAATATGGAGTTGAGATGAATCTTGTACGGCTATGTAAAAAAAACAAAAACAAAACAAAAAAACAAAACAGAGGGAAAATCTACACTCGTTTTCCGAAAAAATACAACTTCATAGTTTTCTAAGTTTCATTTAAAATCCTCCCAATTTGCCCCCTTCTCTCCGCCATCCTAGGACGCACACGGAGCGCACACGGCGGTGCTCCCTGCGTCCACGAGCGGAAATCTGTCACATACTTCAGATGAGTCTACATTCCCTCCTTTACCTTCGTTGGGTGGATAAATCCTCGTCCTCGAACTTGCAACTCTCGTCGTTATCCAGATGACCGTGAAAAATAGTCGCCATATATTTGCCATGTGTGCCGTGTGGACGCGTGTGTGTCCCCCGTTCGATCTGCGCGTTGGCTCGAGCGGCTCCATCCCGGTGGGAAAAGTGTGTGTGAATGAACCCAAGTGTGAACGCGAGTTGGATGCAGCGGATACTGGGGCGGTCTCTTTCACTCAGATGCGTGCCTTAATGGTAATCCAAATGACATGAGCAAAATGACATACTGTGGTTAATGTAAGTAACATCCAAAGAGACACTAGGACTGTCTCACAAGGCAAAGTTATGACTCCACTGCTTTTTTTATTGTATTTTAAGCAGTTCCTGAATATGATGATGTGATATCCCCAATAACATTATCTCAGATAATAATGCAAAATATGCTTTTCTGCACTCAAATGACTCTTTTAACTTTAAACCAATAGAATAACGCACATATTTGTACTTGATTGTCCATGTAAACTGAACTGAACACTTGAACCACTCTAAAACCGCACTTTAAACAACTGATCCGGGGTAAATTCCCAAAGATATAGTTCACAAATGCACTGACACCTAAACCTATCAGTGTGGCATGTCAGACGTGATAGCCTTAAAGGATGCCAGCAGCCACGGGGGTTGTTTTTGAATCACACAACCTGTCAAATAAATTCCATAAGATGTATGTGTCTCCGCATCCTGATAAAGGACTGAAGTATCTGAAGGTGCTTGTCTGTACAGAATCAGAGGCAGCTGGAAGGTCTTTGTCCTGAGGAGGAGCAGTCAACAGTGTGACTACAGCGCCACCTGTCGATGATTCATGTAAGGACAAGGAGAAAACCCATAAAGGATCAAGGTTCTTTTTGTTGGATACAGAGCTAAACATCTCATGATCAGTTTCAGTCATTCTCATACAACGTGATTATTCCATTGATAAAAATCTACATTAAGACTCCAGCATTAGGAGCAGAATCATCCTTTAATACTGAAGCAGTTGGGAACAAAAAGGCAAAAGGACTATAGCCTCGAGTGTGATGGATCAAACAAAGAGCAGGCTCATGACCTGTCCTCCTACACTCTCCCTCTCTCTAACACTTGGTTAACAATCATTTGCGTAGAAGCACAGCTTGAATATATACTTTCATTTGCACTGATGCAGTGGGTTCTTGGATCTGCTGTGTGTCGTAAACACACAAAGTAAAACACAGGTCCTCCATTTTGTTTACTCTTTGTTTACTCTGTTTTCCATCTGCAGAGGCGAGCTACAATAAGGGTTTCTTATCTGTAGATATCAGCAAATGGTGATATTTGGTGGTTCTGGGGTAGATTTTGGGAAAATGTGTGATTAAACTGGGCTATATGTGTAAACAGTCCACGCCTGCATTTGCATGTATATGTTCGTGTGGGTCTACATCTAAACCGGTCTCCATCACGCTTTGTGTCTTCACAGTTGCTATGCCGAAACCATCTCGATCCCCTGTAAGGCATCATAATGGACCCAGGAAGAGCATCTGGCGCTTTGAGACGGCAAAAACGATTTCTCCACTTCGACCTGCCACTCTTCCCCCATCCACCATAATAACGTTTTCACGTTTCATTCTCCACCAGTTCCACGAAAGACTGCGCAATCACAAAGAGCCAATTAGTCAAGAGGGGATCAGGATTTCGCTCAGGGACCGATGGGCCAATCGCATCGAGCGACGTGGGGCGAAGGCCTATGGGGCAGCGGCGCAGGTGGGTGGGACATGGCTCTGGGGCGGAGGTGACACAGTGACATGGATAGAGAATGGTCCGTTGTTTCTGGTCATTTGTGTCACCGAAGTTTTGATTGATGACCATCGGGATGTTTTCCCACTCTCCCCTGAGATTTCGAGCTTTCTGGAGGAGGGTTCTACAACAGGCCCCCAGCCTCAAACCCCTACGTAAAGTCTGGCCCTTAGCCCTATGTGGCACAAACACACGTCTAAGCACACAGAAACACACAGTGACTCTTTTTGTCCTGTTTGGGGCATCAGATGGCTGCTGCCCACACATCTGTATTGTAAAGCACTAAATATAGGAAAAGCTTGTGTGTTTTTGTCTGTATGCGCACACACACACACACACACACACACACGTGAACCTGTATCTCAAGGGTGTTGCAATGATGAAGAGAACGGAAGGGACAGGAAGAAATAAAACAAAGTACATACCAAGTAGCCAAATGTAAATGCATGCATGTGTGTGTGAGAGTGTAAAGAGAAAAGCCCGAGGGACGGTAGGTGTGTGGGCGGTTGAGAGAGATGAACAAAAGAAGCAGAGAAGAGAGATGAGGAGCAGCGCACTGCCAGGATTTGATTGGGTGGGTAGGTGGTGGTGTAGAGGGGGGTGTTGGGTGTTGAAAAAGGATCTTCCCTCAAAGCCTCGTTAAGATATTCCTGGAGCGAGTTAGAGTTTCATTTGGCTTGCAGTCCTACACAGAGCGCTTACATCGCACTGGGAGCTAAAACGATTTAATATTCATACGACTAGACTGATATTCTCTGGGTTATATGACAGATAATAGTCAGATATTCAAAATCTGTATGGTGAGAGAGGGTGTGTGTGTGTGTGTGTGTATAGTTAAACTCCTTGGGTCGAAAAAGCGTCATTAGCATGTCTGAGGCGTTTTCATTAGTACCCAACTCTCTCCATAACAGCTGCTAGTCTGGTGAATTACTCAAGCACACATGCGAGTGTGTACGCATGTGGATGTGCTTCTGCGCGTATGCATGTGAGTGTTGAGTATAAACAAAGGAAGAAGCGAACAGAAGGTTTCATCAAAAACACCAAAACACCAATAACGTGTGTGTGTGTGTGTGTGTACATCATGCGCCCATTTTGGAGACTGAAAAAAATCATTGACAGGCGCTGGTGTGTGAAGATGTAGCGTGTATTTTTGTGGCATGTTTGCATGCATGCGTGTGTGATTGCATAAACATGGTGTTAGAGTGATGAGATGTTCCTTCCATCCATCTGTTCTGCTGGCATTTACATCTTTAGAGAGCTACGACGGAGAAGGGAAGGATTACACAGGGAAGACAGAGTGGGAGTGAAACAGGTGAGTGAGGAGGGTCGACGCTCTCAGGTCGGCGGTGGAGCTCCGAGGCTCCGTTCCAACGTGATCTTTGAACATGTCTCATGTTTCTAAGTATCTACATGCAAGAGAGTGTGTAGCTTAAGTGCGTCTTCCTGTCGATGTGGTTACGGAGTGTGCGCGTGTGGCTTTGTGGACGTGCGAGTGCGTGTGTATGAGACTGAGAGAGATCTCATTGTTCTCTTCCTCCTTATCTGCCATCTCGGCGGAGAGCCCGTGCTGTTTCCCCCCTCAGCGATGTGACCCGGCTGTGATACCGCACGCCCTCGTCTCCACAGATAACAGACCACCCTAAAAATACTTCTCTTTCTACCGCTTGACGCTCTTCCCCTCTGTTCTTCTCACCTCTTTCTGGCTCACTGTATCCTCCGGAGTCTCCCTGGCCAGAAGTTAGCTCTGCCAGACTAAAATACCTCTGGGCGCTTCCTAATGTCACAGAGGTCTGCTCAGTCTATATTTTCCCCTCTTTTCATCTTCTACCACTCATTCTGTTGGAGGCCGCGGATGTTACAGTGTTGGCTTGAACAGCAGAAGTGCAACTCAGACTGTTACATCACAAGTTTTCTTACAGTTTTCCACAATAATTCCTCAT
>JAPQRQ010000010.1:11485180-11500518 GCA_037367365.1 Apogon talboti | reverse complement strand
CACCCCCCTCCGCTCTACACCCTTCTGTCTTTTCCATCCATCCACCAGCA
This sequence comes from Apogon talboti, assembly GCA_037367365.1. NCBI lineage: Eukaryota > Metazoa > Chordata > Actinopteri > Kurtiformes > Apogonidae > Apogon > Apogon talboti. The sequence continues at coordinate 11,500,468 of JAPQRQ010000010.1, read as the reverse complement.
TGAGTCCAAAAACAAGGAGAGGGGCCCTGGAGGAGAAAAGGTCCATTTCACTCTCACCCTCTAGCAAATGGCAAACATTATGCATCAGCTAGAACAGCTAGAACAATAAACAATAAAGAGCATTTTACTAAAACTGTGGATTGTGAGGTGATAGCTTCCAGACAGGTGCAAGATAAAGACAAGGGTAGCTGGAGTCAGTGTGGGTAATGATTGAGTAAGTGCTGAAACAATGGTGGTGTGCTAATAAAAAGCAATTAAGGAAATAATTAATGAAGTGAACCATCTCTTTGTGAAAGCTTCTCTGATTTGCATGTTTTCTCTTCAGACCCCGAGATAAACAATTTCCTTTTAATTTCTACATTTTATAGCCTATCTAATTTGGCTTGCAAGACACAATAACTTCCCATCTCTTAATCTAATTAAAAATGCCCAAAAACAACAACAGTCTAACACAGAAATATATTTGTCAAAACTCTATGTAAAACTGAGGCTACTGAGTAATACAGTACTACGATGAAATTATAACCGTCAATACCGTAGTTTGATTTTAGCTTATAAAGTTATTCAATAAAACAGTCAATGGTCACTGTTTTTAGTTTATCTACTACATCCTTCACTTGTCCAGTAATAAAGTGTATGCTCCAAAACAAGCACATTAGTGAGAATTCTGCTGCCGTCAGCCCTTTGCTCAGGCAGATGGTGTAACCTCACCTCAGGAAGGTGTTCGTATGTGTTGGTGAGGAACACGGCAGCGATAAGATGATGTGTTTTACAGAGGATTAGCAGGATTTAGACAACCAGACAAGTGTCCAGTTTATCATGTTACCGTTTTTTATCAGCAAACCTAGGTCACACACAAATACACAGAATTAAGGGATCATATAAAAGCCGCACGAATAGTACTCATCATTTTTGCTAAAATATTATTTTCTGTGTAAACATTTATCATAGACTCCTCCACTGACTGATTCTGATGTGCAGTGCCAAAATGCAGCTCTTAATTCACAGTATAGTTCCATTTCATATACTGTATGACGATGTATATCCTGTCATTATAGCAGGTGCTTAGGTTGATGTGGAATGCAGGATGAGGCCAGACCTCCATTTAATCTGCATTTATTATGTCTTGCCTAATATCCATTAGTGAATCTTCCCATAACAATATTGCCCTCCTATGGCTGAGAAGGTAAGGACTTCTGCTGTTGGGTACTGTCAAACGAGGCGTCAGTTTGTGTGATGTGCTAAATTGAGACGTGTGGGTCGGACTGCCAAGTGGGAGGACAGAGAGGACTCAAGGAGGGCATAAGTTAGGAAAGTCATAGCGAGAACATAATGAGTCATGATCTCGAAACAGTCACGAAATGACAAAGCTCACAAAAGTCAAAGTTAATAAACAGACTAATCGACTCACTAGACCAGACAAGGTGAAGTTTAGGCGGCAGTAGGCGAAAACTAAACGGAAGGGGCAACTAATCTGCCTGACATGAGTAAACAAATGCTAAAATCTGCCAAATCTGTCTGCGCAGAAAAATATGATTCCACTTTACACACCGAAGCTCTGTCAGCTACTCCAGCGTCAGTTTATTGTTGATATCTTTGCGTACAAGGCAAACAAAAACATAAGAGTCGTATTAAAAAAAAACCTCCATATCCTTTTTGGCAAAGCATCAAGAGCTCACTTACTGATTCACTAGACTCACATCACAGAAGGACCACGCATAGAATCATACAGGGCATGTAGTGAACATGACAACATCATGTACTCATTCGCTTCAAGTTGTTGATTTTTTTGGCTACCATAGCAATTATTTACAGCTGGAATCCGGCGTTTTTGAGACGCACAGTAGGCAATAGCAGTTATAACCTAAAGATGCTGTGCCTATCTAGGTCAGCTAGATTTGGAGTTGTCAGCTTTCTGCAGACTAAATAGGTCAAGCTATGAGTGGGGGGGAGTTTGAAACCTCTCATACTCCATCAGTTTACACCACAGAATCATAAGATTGCTGATTATGTAAAACACTCTGACAATAGCTTTAAGCAATACTGTCAAATTATGACAATAGATATTACAGTGGGGTTTTTTTCCACCCCTATATGAAGAAAGATAAAGGCGATATTTAATTCCGTTTAAGCATAATTATGTATTCATGTGAACTGAGGGCTAAATATGCATCAATATACTATGGAGGAGTCTAAAGAAGCAGTGAGTATGTGACGATTAAAATCTGCTGTGCTGTATATGAAGAACTTCACAGCATGGTTATTAACCCAGAAAGCATAAATATAGATGAGAGCCCAAGGAAATTATATAAACCTAATGCATCAGTGCCGCAGCTCCACAGCAATACTTTCACATGCCCACATGGAAGGAAAAAAAAAAAATCTCGATGTTGCACAATGGCACAGTAATGGTTTAATTTGTAATGAAAGTGCAGCGTCTGCATATTTCCCAGCTATGATGCAATAGTGGGCTTCCTGTCCTCAATTTAGTAGTCACAGGTTATCAAAGTAGTAGCGTAGGATTGTAGGTGTATATAAGTACGGAGGTTATGTGTTCAGTAATTTCTCCGAAGGTTCTTCTCATTCTAAACATGGCTCCTAGAGGTATGCTCACCGCAACCATCGTTCTCCTCTGCTTCATACTGGGCCTGTTCATTCCAGCCCCAGCTGCCTGTAAGTTGACTTTATTATATCAATGGTGTTAATGACGAGCCAATTGAGAGAGTAAGTGTGCATCTGTGATAATCATTATATTAACCCTTTATTGGGCAAGTGACTATTTTTGGTAATTTCCACATACATTACAAGACAGTGTCAGCAATAGTTCCAGTGAGGATAGTGAGGCAACAATCTCAGGTCCAATGTGGTCTACAGGGTCTGTAAGGTCCACCTCTGCATGAACAGTGAATGTAACTGCGTTGTTAGGTACCATGAAGTAATGGTACTAATGTAAGTACTGATGTTCAAAGGGATAATGTGGATGTTGACAGGTGTCTGGATCAGCACTTGTGTTGTTGTAATGTTCTAAAAGTGATGTTCTTTTCACCTTATATGTGCTTTTCTTGTATTTATACATACTTCTTGGATTTTTATTTTTTATTTTTTTGCTACTTACGGATAAGGAACCAAATATGGTAACTTCATTTACCTTGATTTTCTACACAATAAAAATTTTTGAAAAATTCCACAAAAGTAATACATTGTTTTTATGTCCTCCAATAACACACTAAGGTTGACATTTTTAATTTCATAGTATTTCTATGTGTGCCCTATAAAGGATTAAGGTTGTAAAAAAAAAATAACCTGATTATTTGACGTGTGTTTTCATGTGCAGCCCGTTCTCATATGAGCAGAAGTTGTTGTACAAAGCACTACAAGAAGCCAGTGCCCATCCATCGTATAAAGGGCTACAGAGAACAAAGTGCAGAGGAAAACTGCCGCATCAACGCCATCATGTAAGATATTCTCTGACTAAACTATCACAGCGATTCACTGAAAATGCCAGTTCTAATAATAGACTGTTCAAGTACGACAAAGAATTATGGTAGAATGATGGGAGTAGTTGAAAATATACATTGAAAACTGTTTTATTTCCATACAAAAGTTTATGGACATAGGGAACAGTAACTCTAAACAGGCTGCAGTTTGGTTTGTATTATTCAATCACTCTTATTCTCTTATTTATAATTTAATAATTTCTACTTGTAATAACTCTAAAACTCTATCTGAAATAAAGGAATAAATGTTTAAAATCCTCAAATCAGTTCTAACCATTTCAAAACCTTTCATCATACATTTTTACATATTTCTATATTTGTCGGATCCATTACAGTTTTCACACAGTTATGAAGAAAGAAATATGTGCGAGTCGAAAGGACGAGTGGGTGAGGAAGGTTCTGGAATCACTCAGGTATGGCACTGAAACCCACTTTACTTTCAATTTTCACTAAATATATTAAGTCAAAAATTGGGAGTAAAATTTTTTTTTTTTTTTTTACAGCGCAAGACTGAAAAAGATGTCAAAGGATGGCACAGCGGAACAGGAAAATGTGATCAAGAAGAATGGAAACCCCCTGATTAAGGATGGGAGTGGAGCTTTCCTCACGACAACGGAGAGCTTCCTGAACAGCACTTTTAGTTTCTATTAGCCCAAACTTTTGGATAAATGCAGCTAAATAAGAAAGAAGTCAGCTTAATGTGGTCCAGTTTTGGTGGACTGAGCAAATAAAGAAGACCTTTTACCGCACTGAAAAAAAACCAGCTTTAGATAGATTTGCTTAATTATTCAGTTATTTTTTCACAATCATATTTTTATCACTGTCTTATTTGCTTATTTACTTGATAATTAATCATGAGTATGTGCTAGAATATTCCTGTAGCCATAAACAAAAGTTCTTTACCTTAAAGCGTTAGAAATCTTGTTGTTGTTCATATTTCTTATACAATCTTACAAGGAATAAACTGTCAAGTCAAACAAAAGAATGAGACTCTGATTATTATAAATGGATTAAACTGCTTCTTTGCTGTGTGCGTCATTTATTTCTGTGACATGTGCTTATTGGACGTGTAAAGATGCAACGGGCACATGAGCTGGAAGGTGTCTTTCGGATGTACCACCCCATCCCCCAAGCTCATGTTAAAGCATGGCATGAGTGACAGGGAAGCAGACTCTTGTGCTATTTCCAATCAACACCCAAAGGGGCTGATGCTCCAGTCAGACAAGGTGACTCCCTCAATAACACATTTGGCTATGAGACCTGCAATAATAACAAGCCTCCACTAGATGGCAGAATCTACCTATATAAAGACGATTTCTGTCAGACATACAATGAAATCTTGACATCACCTCCATCAACTAGTTTTGAGCTCCAGTATTAAATAATAACAACAGCAAATTGCATAGTGAATAGTAACATTTATTGAATTTGTTAAGCCCTATATTTAAAAAAAACAAACTGCACAGAAGGAAAATAAAAATAAAGAAATTCAGGAAAATAAAGACAAGCTAATAAATACTCTAATAAATATTAAATATCACAGATTAACATCACAAAGCATTTTAAATATATAAAGTTATTTCAAGACAAATGGCATTAGATGTAAATGATGTTATGCTGTGGTTTTTGGGATCAGGGTTGTAGCGGCCATCGTAGCGTTCTTCTTTGCTTTGCGGGCTTGCCTGTTAAAACACACAAAAGTCAGCATTTCAAAACAGAAAATTCTCAAAAAGTAGTTTATTCAGTCTCAGAGCAACACAGTGTCATGAATTAGGTCTAAAGAATGAAAGGCCAACTCACTCTAATTCCCTGATCCTGTCAAAGACCCAGTCCTGCTTCCAGTGGCTGCAAACGTCTCCTTCTGTGGTCTCGAAGCTAGACAGAAAAAAAAATAAAGAAACTCAATCTCAATTTCTGGTTCATTTTCACTTTCCTATTATAAACCGAAATTTTTGATGATGTTTGTAATGAATGCTGGCTCTTACATGACGGCACGGACACATGGTGGGTTCTTCCTCTGGATCCTGTAGCCGATGATGGGAGCAGTGATGTTCTGCGAACTGACCTGAGTGCAGCACTTGGTTATCTTGATTTCTGTTTAAACAAGAACCAAACATGATTTTCTGTTATGAGTAAACATCTTTCATCTGTAACTTTAAAAATGAATAAATGAGATACAAATTCATACATATTTCTTATTGTTGAATGTGTACCATAGCTGTTCAGGATGAGTCTTACCTGTACTTGCTGCGACTATTGCAAGAAATCCAGCAAAAAGAGCGAGGTACGCCAGCTGTCTGATGGACATCTGCATGGTTCCTGTGTGAGATGATCCAGAGGGTCTTTGAAGAGGCTGAGTGTTTGGTCTCGCAGAAGAAGATGGCTGATCTCCTCAGGCCAAATGTTCAGGTTTTATTCCGTAAAAAGAGGAACCAGAAAAAATAACCGGATGCATTGCTTCTTAGGGTTTTCTTTGTAAGTGTCAGGGTGGGGGCAAGGGGTGTAGTTGACCATTTCCTTTTTTTTTTTGTCTGATTTCGTAATGACTCTGACAGATCCATATGAGAAATTTATGGTATGATTGAGGCCTATTCTTAGGAAAGTATCTGACTTCTGGTACAAAAGCCTTCCTTATGATCACTGTTCAAACTCATCAGTAACTTAAATAAACAATATTAGAATCAATACATGAGCTACTGCTGATCTACCAATACATATAAATGCTGCAGACACAGATACGGTAGTTCCATAGGTCTCTGTGGGCTTTGGGTGTACCCCATGGCTGCTATGGGGGATGTTCCTCATAGAAAACTGATGTTCTTTGACTATTTTATTACACAAGAGGACCCAAATGTATCAATAGGGGAGTGGGGATGCTCTTTAGAGCTGTTATTTTTATTCTCTGTCTTGGATAGCTAAAGTACATAGTAAATAAGTATCTAAAAAGCTCAATAACAACATTTCCTTGAGAGGTTATCTACAACCATTCAATCTGGGAAATGTAGTTTAGTTTTTATGCTAAATAGGTTGATTTTACAATGATCTCTGTGCCCAAAATTGCTTTGGTTCCGTGGTTTAGCCTAATAACGCTATGGAAAACCCTGAACCAAGCGGTCGATGTTGAATATATTTACCTTATATTCATATTATTGTATTATATTTTATGAGGTTAATTATGGCATTAGGATGTGAGATTGTTTCAGTTTCTCACACAGCCTCACAGGTATGAACAGCACTACAATATACTGTTTCTGTGTGAACTAATCCATTTGGTTATTGTGTTGTTATCCTGATACTCTGGTCCTTAAGAAACAGTACGTAGGATACTTATATTTACTGTAAATTAATGCCTTATGTTACATATGTTGCTGAACTCAGCAGTAATGTACAGGAAGCATCATGTGCTGGCCACTCTACCCACTGTGTCATCTTTTTCAGTCAGTGCGGAGGTCAGAAAGAGGAAGGAAGGAGATCCCAAGGCTTTCCACCACAAACCACAAGTTTCCGATCATCCACCAGCCAAACTTGGTCATTTGTCCCTGCATGCCTTTCCTCTTAAATTACAAGTCTCAACTTGTTTAACGGCCATTTGTGGTTGGGTCGATAACATCGATTAAAAGAAAAAAAAAATCAGAGTTACTTGGCAAACAGAGATGAATTTCCTGATATAGAGAAAATCCTGGATATATGGTTCACTACTATGTAGGTGTTGTGAGATTTTTCTTAGAAATAAAAAGCTATCATAGGCTGCCAAAAAGAACAATCTGCTATTTTGCTCCCAGTTAAATAGAATTGCCAGTTATTTATTGTCATATGAGGCCAATTTTTGTTTTTTGAGATGCTTAAAATAATCATTAACACATAGTTTGTCTTTAATACAATAGTAATGATGTATTATTATGAACCAAATGTTATATTCTTAAATAAGGGTCTTAAAAGGACACGTGATTCAAATATTTCATTTACTTTGCAGAGTAGATTCATGATCGACCAGTTCATTTTGTTTCACTCTTAAGTACGTAAGTATGACATATAATACTACTACGTGTGAAATGACTATGTATATGAACTTTCATGTGTTCTAGAGCAGCTACTTTGTTATATCTCATCCCAAAATCATATTTGCCAGTGTTTGCTCATAGTGTAGGAGTACAGATAAATAATACATAGTCATAGAATAAAGTGGAGGAGGAGACAACACCCTTTCACTGATGGAATATTTATAAATTTTAACAATCTGACAACTGCATAATGTACTCTTGCTTTTGTAAATGGACAGTTTTCTATTATACACTTCTAAGCCAATACTGAAATTCCCAGAAATAACTTTACAGGATTTTGTGTTTTTGAATAAAACATGAGAATCTTGGTCTGTGGAAAGCAGAAATGATCACTCAAAATGAGGAAGGAAGCATGAACTGTCTGATTAACACCGAAATGAAGAGTTGCTTGCGAAACGGACTGCGAAAGTTCTGGTTTTTATATGCCTCATTCACAAGTTTCCCCAATTAAACAATGTGGGCTTATAGTTAAATTCATTCATTCATTCATTCATCTGATTCAACCTGAGCCTATCCCAGCTACTTAAGGGCAAAGGCGGGATACACCCTGGACGAGTCACCAGTTCATCACAGGGCTGACAGACAAACAACACTCACACATTCACATCTATGGGCCATTCTTAGAGTGCATGTGTTTGGATGGTGGGAGGAAGTCGGAGCACCTGGAGAGAACCCACGCAGACAAGGGGAGAAAAAAGAAACTCTACACAGAAAGGTCCCACTGACCAGTGTTGGGATCAAACCGAGGACGAGTGCTATCCACTACACCACCGTGTCGCCCCTTATAGCTAAACTAAGTTATTGATATTAATCTGAGAGACTCCATGTGCCACCACATGCTGGTACATAACAAAACTTAGTGTTGAAGCAGTTCTATGTAGCATTTCTCCTTTAAAATATTCAAAAATGTCCTAAAAGTATTATTACAGTGTTTGGAATATAGGGTTAGAGGGAGTAGTGAATCACCCTGCCAGTCTCCCACGGTGCTTAAAACTAACACAAAGGCTGAGTTGAAGATCGGAACCACTAAAAAACAACTTTCAGAGACTGACAAAATGACAGTGTGATAAAAAAAAAATAAAAATTAAAAAATAGAAGCGATGCTGTTGTTGATGCTGAAATCGCAACCATTTTTCTCCACTAGTGAGTTTAACTATAACGTTTATGAAGGTATTAAGTTATAATGTTGGACAATGCAAAATGGATCTTTAGTCCAACTACTGACAACACAAACTGCACAGGAAACAGAGGTGATTTGTTGTTTCACTGTGGATGTTTTCCATCTTAAAACAGAGCTCATATAACAGAGTTATAATGTGAACCATCGACTGACACAGCACAAGGGCTAAGACAGCAGTGTTAATTTGACCAACTGAGATTGTGATTGAATAGAAAATAATATATGAACAATGAACTTCAGGCTTTATTCAGTGAGTGATACACTCTGTGGAGACATGGTGTAAATCCATTGTTGGTTTTAGTAGCTGTGGGTGCATTTCGGCACATGCAGGACTTACACGCTATTGATAAATGTAAACTACATACCATATACACTGAACAGGCATAATGTTATGACCACTGCCAGGCAAGATGGTATTGATTTTGATTATGTCATTCTAATGGGACCTGTCAGTGGGTGGCATACATTAGACAGTATGTGAACATTTAGCCCTTGTAGTTGATGTGTTAGAAACAGCAAAATGGGCAAGAGTGGGGATCTGAGCAACTGTGCCAAAGGAGAAATTATGATTGGTCAGAGAATCTCCAGATCTTTTTGCTCATTCCCAGTGTAAAGTAGTTAGAACTGACCAAAAATATCTAGAACAACAGGATCTCAACCAATCGAGCATCTGTGGGTGCATAACATTATTACCACATGTCTAATATTGTGTAGTTCCTCTTTTTCCACAAAAACAGCTCTGACCCGAGGCCTAGACTCCACCAGACCTCTGACGGTGTGCTGTGGTATATGGACCAAGATGTCAGCAGCAGATCCCTGAAGTCCTGGAAGTAGAGGTGGACCTCCATGGATCACATTTATACATCTCCCGCAGATGATCAATAGACCTGAGATTGGGATGTCCTTCCTTAGTCTATTTTTGAGCAGTACTAGCCACTGCAGACCAGGAACACCCAACAAGACCTGCAGTTGTGGAGATGCTCTGACCCAGTCATCACCGTTATAATATATGGACATGGTCAAAGTCACTCAGTTCCTTCCTCCATTTTGCTGCTTCCAACATATCAGCTTTGAGGACTAAACATTCACTTGCTGCCTCATATATCCAAGCCAGTGACAGGTACTGATGTGATGCAAGTACCAATATTATTACCGCTTCTCCTGTCAGTGGTCAGAACATTATGGCTAATCGGTGTATAACCCCTTCAAAGTGAAATTATGTACTGCGCCCTTTGCACACAAAGTTTATATAAACTCTTTGTATAAGTTTACTACTGATGTCGGTGTTACACACTGAGGCTTTTGTAGTAATAGTAATACAGCTGTATCTAGGTGTAATAAAGAAGATGGTACACTTTATAAGCTACTAATCTACAAAAATAGCTACATTTACAAAATACATATTGCTCATGAGGATATTGTAAAAATAAATCATTTGAGGCAGAACACCACATAAGTTATACTATCTGAACTGGTATAAGGATTTACTTGATTGAACCAGTTCTGACGCCGTAATTTTAGAGACAGATATATGTGTTTAAAGCTTACTCATCATCCTGGTGAAAAGTCCAGATTCACCATATCCAAACCATGAGATTAGGTGTTGTCCTCACCATGTGGCATCATCAGCTGGCATCTCTTTAACAACAGCTTCCAAAAAATAACCTGTAAACCATACAGGTACAGTCATTACCTATTACAACCAACAGCTATATGAATATTACATTACAACATCATTATATTACTCTCTGTTGTATGTTTCTAGGCTAACAGGAATGGAATTACATTAAATGGCATCCTAGGCTACAAATGGATAATAAACATTTCAGTGTCTTAACCTCTAATTCTTCTGAAGCAGCTAATGCTTCTAACACATTCTATTTCTCACCCCATTTCCACCAATACACTGCACAACAGCACATTAACACAATGCTAAGCTAAATTTAGCCAATAGAAGATACTTACAATTAAAAAAAACAAGATAAATGTGTATCATGATGCACATTACAGATGATCTTTGTCAATTTCAATGTTTACCTGAATCTTAAAGTCTTTCCTTTACTATGTTTTAGCCACATTCTGTATCTGGTTTTAACTCATTTACATCCATCCTGAAGTTGTTTGCTTCCCCCTGATTGACTATGGATATAGCGTCACCTGTTGGCCATTTTTCAGTACTGCAACATCAATGAATCTAATCCCTGTGTTGTTACTGCTGGGATTATGTGATATAAAAAATTGTCTAATATAATATTATTTAATGATAATAATCTTCAACTTAAAAAAGCAGTGGTAATGATTACTAATTGCATTTCTATGTTTCTCCAGTTCAACTAAATTGTTAATATAAATCTGATGCTGTTACATATTGTTGCAGTATTAAATGCAAAATAAGTATAAGTTAATAACATTGCTAGTCAGCTACTTTATTCTGGGGGGAAGTGAGTACTTGTATCATGTGCTATTATTTTACCAGACATCATATGTAAATGATAAGAAACATGTCACTGAAAGGGTGTAATTTTACATATGACTGAACACTAGGCAACTTTATTGGCAGTCATGGGTAAAACCAGGGATACTCTCCACCTTTCAGTATAAAAAAAGGGGGGGGGGGGAAAGGGGAAAAAAACCTGTTAGTTGCCAGGCTTTTCCTCTCCTGCATGAAAGAACAGCTGACCACATGCCATGTGGTTTGCAGTAGAACAGTACAACAGTTTGGTGTATTTCTGTACGCATGCACACCCAACATTGTTTATAAAACTGTGCGCCTCTAAATGGCATGGGACCAACATTTGGGTATATACTTTCTCTTCCTACATGCACTGTGGTTGCAGAAAAGCACATACCAGAGTTAGTAGCACACAGAAGCACTAACCTCAGAAACCTAACCGTAGAAAACTGGAAAGTGAGATTGGTAATATAGAGTTACCCTTTGTTGAAATCCTGTTTTAGATGCATTAAATTTGACTTGTTCTGTTGACAGAAGCATGTTCTTCAGTGAATCAGAAGCAACAAAGAGGCAGGAGAGTTCACAGTAACTATTATCTGTTTTAATATTAATACCAAAGTGCATCCACCTATTTAGAGTAAAACCAGATGAGTCTGAGTCAGTTATGTCATAACCTTGACTGACCATAGCAATCAAACTCAAGTCTGTCATTGTGTAATTTCAAAAGTTTTCCACTCCTCAAGGTGTTTCCAGTTGTATGTTTAATACAGAACAATTGCTATGACCAGCAAAGACCACATCCTGCTGAAGTGGAAACTGTACTAACACCTTCAGACCACCAGTCATGGATGAGTTAAGGGGCAAAAACCACAACGAGGCTGATGAGCCGAGGTGAGAGGAAACATGTACTCTACTTTCCAGCCTTGCGCGGCTCTGTGGGTGCAGCGTGCCTGACTTGCACCGAGCATAAATGAATGTCTTCGCTGTGTTGGTGGGTTTAAATAGATCTTGCTGCAAAGACGTACAGTTCATATCTGTTTTAGGCAGAGACGAGCAATGGCACATCTTACCCTGGTCTCTCTTCTCCTTGTAACTATCTTGGTGTCCACAGCTGCAGCTCGAGGTAATAATTTTGTCTGTGTGGTGCATTTATTAATATATTATTACTATAAATATTGCACTTCAATAGATTATGGCAGTGATGATGACTTTTGTGTCTTTATCTAATAGGTGGGATAGCAGATTGTTGTCGAACAATCTCCACCACTCAAGTCCACAGAGACCGGCTGAGGAGTTACTACATACAGCATCCACCAGCCTGTCATCTGAAAGTAGTTGTGTAAGTTATATTTTATCGTAAAAACAGAATTTTTTTGTATTTTTTAACATAATAACAGGCCTTTCATTACACTGCTGCATCGTTTGCAGAATGCACTCCAATCGGTGCTATTTTCAGATTATCATTCACACCTTGAAATTGTATTTCTGATCAGTCTCTCTGTTTTCATTTCCAACAGATTCACTACAGTGAAAGATGTGAGAATCTGTGCAGATCCAGGGAAGCTATGGACACAGACAAGCATGGCATATCTAGATGGAAAGAACTCGCATTTCCAGAAAATAATCTTAAAATAGCACTCATGAGACATGATCCACTTAAATATCGGCACTCTTAAAGTACCTTTCACTGGAAGCCCATGAAACCCCACTTTCCTACAACTGTTTGGATATTAAAGACTTTGAATGTTTCCTGCAAATATGTAACCTTATTTCAGTTTCCTTTCTTGTCATATATGAGCCAGTTACAAATATATATATATTTTATATGTAATGTTTATTTGATAGTTCTCTTTTAATGTTAACCTGTAAGTGTCTTATTACTACATCGAAATACAACTGACTTGCTGTATTACTAAATAAAATATTAAAGCAATACAAGGGTTATCAGTTGTTTATTATGAGCACCAAAAGCATAAGGTCAAGTTCAAGTTTCTTCATGTTTCATCTGAGCATACAGAAACCACATCAGCTTGTCTCCATATCACATCTTCCATCTCTTATCACAGATCCTTAAACTTTATAGCTTGTGAAACACAAAATTTCACCATGGTTACGTTGTTGACTTGATGCGCAGAGACACACAACGAGTCTTGAGTTGTCATCACAGAGAGTTGTTGATAACTTCGAGTGAGTTTTAGGCAAATATATTTTAAGTCTGCTGTCAGAATGCAGACATGTGTACAGCATTTAAGAAAATAAATATTATTTATGGAAGAATAAAGGTTTATTTGCTCTAAATCTGTGGGTCTAATGATTCCAATAATACAGCTAAGTCCAGATGTGGCAGCTGTACTCGACTTAGACTCCATCAGGATGTTTATTTATATGGAAGTCTATGCACTTATTGAGGGAATGATTTATAGTGTAAAAAAATTATAATTTGTGCATAAATGTTAAGAACTGACACAATAAAGCACCCACTCTAAACTCTCAAATCATTTATCTAGAAGTCAGACATCCTTTAAAAATAGACATTACCTTTATGTGTTAATAAAATGTCACGCCTAAACAGAATTTCCCCTCAAAATAACGGTTAAAGTCTATGCTTTATTGCCTGAGTCATTCTGTGCAGTCATTTTAATCATTTTCATACAGCCTGGTGACCACCATGTTCCATCTCCCCTCATTGTGACACGTGGTGGGCTTCTCACTGACCAGGTGGAAGCTTTAGGAGATTCTAATGAGCATGTTTTCATCATTTCCATCGTATGGTAACATGACGATGGGTGGCAAAAAAAAAAAAAGCATTAAACAAGCCGTTGTTTACTATGCGTAGGCAGGGAGAAAAGGTACATTTCCGTTTCAATGTGCCACAGCTGGGGGATGTTTTGGGGGGGGTAGAGAACGGAGAGTCTTTTGTGGTTGCTGCAACATTGACTTGAACCACAAAGGAATGGTTTTCCCCCACCCATCGGGTAAGTTAGTGGTCCACACTTTGTGATGCATGCATGAGTGACAACTTTGACTTTGACTGCATCTGGATGTGAAGTAAAAGTGTTAAACATTTGTTCTTTTCTTCATTATCATCTATTTTGTACATGTTTTCTGGCATATATCAATATTTATTATGTTGTTAAATTACACAGTGGTGTATACAGACAATGTATTCGGTTCTGTGGTGTTTATAACGTATTTCAGTTGTTTACATGTTATAACAGTTATGGATTATGAAACATACTGTCACATGGGAGCTGTGGGATGGTAATCTTCAGATATGCTTCACTTGTGTGTGAACTGTATGAATGACTGAATACAAAAGTGATGAGCATATACAATACACTGTAGCTCCCCACGGCCATGTGTGGAGTTCAAAGAATCAGCATGAAACTGTACTTTCCTCCAGATGAGTAAACCACAACGCCTGAACCTACACACATGACCATGTCTTATACACATGACGTGAATATCAGAGTAACATATTTCATTATGTCTTTTAAGTGAGGCTACAGTGTCATCTCATTCTGCTAGTGTTGTATGGAGTAGATCTTTAAAGTCCGAATGGCTCATATTTTGGTGTAACAGCATGAACTTTGTATCTGTAATAGTGAAACTTAATTTATACAACTGTCACACTTATCTCGGTACCTTGCCCACGTTTCCAGAGATTTTCACACGTTCACTGACAGAAGAAAGAGACGGCACCTACAACAAAATGTACACCAGGCTATTTAAAGGTTTTGTTTGCCGAGCAAAAGAATCAGCTTTTGTGTGTTCTTATTTAGTTCTGGGGAAAATGCCAAGAGTGATTGATTAGCTAATAATATATATTGACAAATATGGTTTGTCCCATATATGTAACCCAACTGGAATGGAACCTTGTTCATGCTGTTTGGTGTGAACCCAGAGCTCTGTAAAGGTATTAAAGAAGGACACATGACAGTATCTTATCTCTGTGGTAATTATTTGTGGCATTCACTATATCAGTATATGTGAAGTTAACTGTACGTACTTAATAATAATCATAATGCATTAGATTTCTATAGCGCTTTTCAAGGCACCCAAAGTGCTTTACATTATTGATGCATTATTCTTTCGCTC
>JAPQRQ010000010.1:11447201-11469097 GCA_037367365.1 Apogon talboti | reverse complement strand
AAACAAAAATACAGGTTTGAAACAAAAAACAAGATTTGAAAACAAAAATTAAGGTTTCAAAATGTTTAAGTTTAAGAAAATCGTTTGTGTTCTCATGTTCTTTCATTTCAAATCTGAAAATTCTGCATGTAGACCAAAATGTTTTGTCATTTTAAAAGTTTTGTTTGCAAGTCCAAAGGTTAGATATAATAACATAGGTACCCATGCTGTCATGTGCATTACTTACTTTTTATGTAGTAAAATCTGCCAGAGTTTAGTCAGTTTTCTTTACATTGCCATGCACTACTTGCACAGTATGGCTTCAAAGCAGATTACCAACACTTTTTCATGTTTGTCTATCTGTTCTTGTCCATTACTATGTGCATAACAAGAACACTCATGGTGCATTACATCTCCCATCTGTTTATCATTGCATGTCTGTGTTGATTTCCTTCCTGTATACTGAACGAAAACCAGAGACAAACACCTTGTCACACTACTGACAGTTTATCTGATTTAGAACAATTTTTTCACAACAAAATCATAATTCTGTAAAGGACTTTATTCGCAACATTCAGTGGGAAAGCTCAACATATATGGTCTTTATAAATACATACAAACAGTTATGAAAAAGGTACAGATCAATGTATATATATTTTAATATATAATGATTCACCAGAATAATAGAACATTTGTATAGTTAGAAAATACAGCAGGACAGGTTCAGTAATTATATTAATAGTATATTTTTGACTGCAGTGACTTATTTGGCTTATGATTCCTCAGGCACATTTTCGCTGCATCTTCTTCACTTTCCTGTTCCTCTGCCTTCTCTTTCCATTCCTGCTGTTCCTCTGTGGTGTATTTTTTGATGAAATGGCTATGGCTGGTGTTGTGATGCCACTTGCTGATCCTTCCTGATTCTGTCCAGTCTCCAACAGGGCTTTTGTGTCCTTGTCCACCTTCATCATAGCTCTTTTTGCCCAATTACTGTTGGGGTTGGAGCAAATTGTTTTGTTTTTCTTTGTACGAAACCTGGAATTGGTTGACATTTGTTAAAGGCAACGCAGTTTTTATAGTTACTTTGTTGAATTATGTGAAAAAAAGCGTAAAAAAAAAATACAAAAGCAGGATCACTTACACTATAGCAGCGACAGGACAGGGGGCTTCAGCCTGAACAGTGTAGTTCACAATTTTGTTTATATGAACTTCCGTGTTGGACCAGAAACAGCAGTTTGATGCAGGTCCATTTACTAACAAGAGAAACAGATTTAGTTTTTACGCATTAGCCATATTCAGAAACTCAATAAAAAAAAATCCTGTTCTTTCTACTCACTTGTGTGGACTGAGCTCATCCATGTGGTGAAGCACAGAAGAGTGGCTAGAACCAGGCTCAATGTCATCGTCACAATAACCCTCCGGCGGCGTCAGTTAACGGCTGAGTGTAGTATATCTCAGTCCAAACCTGTATGATCTAATTCGCTCACAGAAAATGATCTCACTGGCTGACTGATAGATATCAGAGCCCTGGATAAAACCAGTCTTACTCACACAGCAGCAGCAATAGCACCTTACCCAGTTGTAGCGTTTTCAATTAACTGAGGTCTGTCTTTCTGATCATACGAGTTTAAGACTCAGGTCTTATAGAACTCAACCCTTCCGTCTCTTACCTCCCTCACCATTCGCAATGGAGAGAAGTGACAGTGACCACACAGTGGGGAGAGGAAAGTATGAGTTCACCTTTCAGATGCAAGAATTAACAGACAGACCCCTCACCACAGTTCTGCCCGCAATGCAGCTGTAGCATCACATTTATATTATAGCCTCTTAACACTTTCATTCTCACTCGTGGTAGAAGCCACAAGTTGTATGCAAGTTCAGAAATACTGCAGTTTGGTAGCTCTTGAAAATGGTGGGGGTTTTCCTGTAGGTAACCAAGTAAAATGCATTAATTAGTTGTTCATTACTTTTAAACAATAGAAGCGTTTAAACACACACTGGTGACTGAAATTAGGTTCAGTTTTGGACTCTTTAAAAAAACAGGTGAACCTGCCATCTCTATTTTCCCAGACTGTTTGTAATTTGTTGAAAACAAGTGTTTGAGAAAAGCAAAAAAAAAAAAAAACAACAGGTGTGAATCAGAGGAAATGACGAAGAAACCAAAACCTGAAACAGAAACGGGGCCATTGGTAGGTGCCAGCCAGCAGATCATTATACCATTTCTACCACGACAGCCAAAGTAAACGCCTGACTGGCTGTCCACCTGCTGTCAGGATGGAAGTTAAATGTTTGCTTCCTGCCCTTGACTCTTTTAGTCCACAACAGCAATTCCCAAGGCACACAAATGGCTGTCATCTCACATGTCCATTAAAATCAGTGAAAACTTGGCTGGTGTGTGCCTTTACAAACACACACAAAATATACAACATAAACAAACTCTCAAAGGGATTCAGGCGCACGTTCAGGCAAGCATACACATGACCCACCGGCACTGATGTTCTTGGCACCCACCCACCCACACACACACACACACACACACACACACACACACACACACTCACACACACTTACATATTTCTCCACACCCAATATCCCAAGCTCATCATTACCATCCCTGTGGCAACCTGTTTGTCAGAGGAGAAATGCCTCGCTGGATTATTCGTTCCTCTCTTATTCATTAGTTGTTGTCCTGGGCAGCAGCCAGAGCTGTTGGTTGGCCGACAGCGTAGCTGATAGGAATTAGTCTCCTGATAAAGCAAGAGAGTGGAATGTAGCGTCGCAGGAAATTACAATCAATACTGACTCTCATATCCTCATCCTATATCGACCGCAAATAAGAATAAGCAACACACTGTCAAACCCCTATACATGGACACGAGGGCATGAACCAAAACACAGAGAAGTTACCATTTCAGGCTGGAATATGAATATTGCACTGCAGAATTCCATTTAATAATACACGCACAGAGAAAAGGTGACAAAATGACTAAGGAAGTCAAATTTCTTTGCATCAAACCACAACTTTCTGCTGTGGGCAAATCACACCCACTCAGACATGATTCACACGCCCTCGACAACAGTTGTTCATTACTGCGCTACTCTATGGCAGTAGATATAGGCTTTTAGAGGAGCCATTCCCGATATGAAAGACTGTTTGGTGTATGGTTCAAGGCAAACATACCTAAAGTACCTAAAGGCAGAGACACAATGAGAGTGGCATCTCATAAAGGAGAGCAGTAATTAAAGGAATGTTTCATCAGATGGATATATTTTTCTGTGTCTGCTCACTCTGTTTAATAAAGAATCATATCCAGACAGATCAAGGTTTCATTTTATCCTTTATCCAACAGTGAGGAATTTTATTGATTCATTTTCGAAGCTAGAGATAAGTTGATTTTTCTTGATCAAACAATCTGATTAACTCAGTCTTTCAACTGCTCTTTTCTGTGTCTGTGTACATACATTGATAAGTTAATACTGAGAGAGAAAAACAGCCAGAAAACTTCTATAAAGAACAAAATGGCTGTAACAAAGAGTTATGTGTCTGGGTTTGATTCTCAGAGACATCAGTTCCTGAGCGTGACAGGCCAAACGTCTGTCTGGGGATGGACTGTTGTAAAGAGCAGAGTACGTCAGGTCATTGTTGGAACTAGAGAAGTGTTGAGAAGAGCAGAGATGTTTTGATATGTAATAGTGGAGCTATACACACCGATCAATACACTGACCTTTTTCAGACTGATTGGATGATGTTCTGCTGTGCCTCCACTACCAGCACCCACCAGAGGTCCATCAACCCTCAACCATTGTAATTCTCTGTTCCAATAGTCAAGATATAGGCCGGGCTCTGGTCTCTTATTACTGTTAAGGTCTGTTTCTTTGATTTTCATGGTTACACCACTATGCTTTTGCAAACTTCAGAAAAAAAGGAAACCAGTTGAAACCAGTAAGAGGTTGAGCCTCAACAAATGAGGGTCTCTGGCCAAGTCCCCAGGGTATCTATAGATAGATCATATGGATGGAATTCTGCTTGATAACAAGGGGATTAACACAAATCCCACATGGAGCTGAAAAATGCCATTTACTTTCCAATTAATATTTCAATTAACTATGTCATTTGCAATCATTTCCTGAGACCGGTGAGGTTGAAATGAAACTGACCTCCTGCCCTGGTATCAATCTCCTTGTTATTGACCCTTTAACACAAAGCTTCAACTGTGGATCAACCGTCCATTTAGGAAGGCGTCAATAATCGACTTAAACCGGGGGCTATATTACCATAGACATTAGCATAGACATTGGTGTCGTGGCTGTGAGGCATTGTGGATGTCTGTGAGAGGGACTGACCCGCCCCCGCCCCTGCCCCTCCGGCTCACGGTTCAGAGGACGCAGGAGCGCGTAAAGTCTAATCAATAAGCGCTTTAATTACAGCGGCTCTCGGCCCGCACTTCTTCACGGTTGGGAGACGCGCAATGCCACAGCTGATCCGACGTGATCATTTCAGATGGAGTGGGTTTTCACCGCTTCAGTAACCTGTCTCTTTTGGCCAATGCCATTATAGACAGCAAATTGTCCACTCCTTTCCTCAGCTTTGTTAAAAGAGGCCCATTAGTAGGGAGGTGGCTGCCACTACTTCTATTGTACTGCAGCTTAGTGCTGTTAGTATGTATTAGAATTACAAATTTCTTCCCTAAAATCTTACTACTGGTCAAATTCTGAAATTATTCTGAAACCATTACAAGTATTTTATTGTGTATTTTACAGAAGAATGGAGTCTGCAAAGTACTGGGTCATATATAGACTCATAAATGCATTGCATGTCAGATCCTTGAGTGATAATGCAATGAAAGAAAGTAATATTTTGGACTAATTATATGAGTTGTAGTAGTTTTACTAGTATCGTTACATAAGTTTTATTCACAGTATTTGCTTACCCCAGTTGAGGTAGCATTTTAATTTGACCATCTAAATCTTTATGTTCTTTTTTTCCTCCACTGATTGGCAACTTCTGTCTTAGACTTATACCATGTCCACACTCAGATGGGTGTTTTTCAAAACAGCTATTTTTTCTTTCACTATGTTTTGTTTGTTTGTTTTTTTTAATCTGTACAGATGACCTTTGTTTTATAAGCTATCTCTATCCACTCGACAATCGGCTGTGTTTACACTGCAGGCAAAAGTAGGCCAAATCTGGGTTAGGGTTAGGGTCTTTTTGTCTTTTTTGTCCATATGTCTGATTTTGTATGAATGTCTGAACAGCACAAATCCATTTTTCTTAATCAGACACATCCCACTTTCATATGTGGTCCTAAATTGGACCACTTGAATGAATGATATGTGACTTGAATGGTCATGTTGCATATCAGTGATGTAAAAGTCCTAATCATTCTGTGCTTGAGAATGTGGGATCCAGCAAGATCCAAACTTACTTACATGAACACAGTGAATTACATGTGATGTTACATCTTCTTCTCTGCATGTGGGCCATAGACTGTTCACACATGATTCTAATGCTGGTTAAATGATAATGCGAACAACCACATAAAAAAAAAAAAAACATATTTCAGTTGAAAATTGAGACCTGCCATGTGAACATAGTCTCAGATAAACCCTTAAATAATACTGGACATAACAGATGGATATATCATTTATAAAATCCTCTCTCTTCCCACACACGAGAAAGAAACTGGAGCCTTTTGCCAAATTGTAATGTTATATATATTCAGTGAATAAACACGTTTCAGTTGAAGAGCAGGTTCAACCCGGTATACTATAGATGAACCTGATGTTGTTTCATGCTGTTATGGAAAAGTGAAGCCACTTTTCCAAGTTTCCACGTCAAGACAAAGCAGCAGAGTCGCATCCAGGTCACATCTCACAGAATATGTTCAGCAATAACTGATTAGAGCTGTCAGTCACATATTCATACCCCCTACCTGTCTGAAAATGCTTGTGATTACCTAAAATCAGGGCACCACAGGGGTAGATTCCCAACATTCCAAAAACACAGGGAAGAAATATACGCACAAGTCTCACATCATCTCAGACCACTTGAATTCCAATACGCTGAAAGGTAATTATAGAATTTTTGCTCATTGGTGCTAAATGTACTGCGATTTAATGGCCTACTCCTGCTTGTCTCCTCTATAGTTTAAGTTTCTTTTGTGTGCTTCTAGGCGATACACTAGATGGCGTCCTGTCCCTGCTGTGACTGAAAGGGGAGCGTGAGCATGACAGGCTCTAAGAGAGTCATCCAAATTTAGCCCAGTACTCTATAGAGTGGCAAAAACACAACTACTGCAACCCCTAGGCTACAGTTGACATTATTCTGCTCTTCATGGTAATACACTAAGTTGCAAGGCTAAAGTGATAAAATGTCAGCTGTGCCTGAATAATTTAGAGCTCCATTCTTCACACCACAGAGCTTAAATATAGCATACTTTGACATGTCAATTAGAAAATCCCTATCTTTTGGTTAGGATTCTTTTTTTTTTTTTTTTAAATAAACTCTGTGTATGCTTTTCACAGTCAGGTAACAAATCTACTGATTGATTTTTCTGTCTGATCATCAGTCGTTTCTCCCCCTTTTGCGGTGGCATTTGAGATACTGCGCTTGAGTAACATTATTAGAAGAGGATCAAAGACCACGTGTCCTTTTTAGACCAACACGCTCATTCATGACTCAGTGCAATAAGGCCTGCCTCTCTCTTCATGTCTCTATTTATTTGTCTGCTTTGATCCTACAGTCCATTCTGTCCATATCTCACTCTCTTCTATCTTTCAGTGGGCATGCATAAGCTTTCTGTCTGTCAAGCACATGTCCTATGCTTGTCCTTTTCATCCCCCCACCATCATATTTTGTCTTTCTGCCCACGTAGACTCCCCCACCCTTTGAAACTTTTTCTCCTGCATTTCATCCCCCTCTTCGTGCAACCTCTTTCCCCCCTTGTGACATCCTACCATTCGCTCCTCTGTTGGGTTAAGCAGGGTCGTATCAAAGCCTTAATCCCTAAATGTGTGTGTGTGTGTGTGTGTGTGTGTGTGCAGGAGAAACCATTGTCCCTCCTGTTTGAGCTAGATTATTCTAAGTTTCTGACCTCTGGGTGGTGAGAGGGGCCCATGTTTGGAAACACAGGCACTTGTCTTTGTCTCCCGAGCCCAGTGGGGGAGCTCCGCCAGGGGCCTCTCTTGTCAGGCGAGTGCATGGACGCTCTCTCAGCCCGTTCTGGGGCTGCAGGTCTGTCCTCTGATCCTTACCGCCATCTTATTATTAATATGCCGTGAATAAATGGACAGCTGGTTGGGCAGGCAAACACTCCCCGGACACACACTTTTAAACACACACACAACAACAGGATGAGTTTGGCTTGCAAGCAAAAACATTGATCCTGACTTCCCTCACTGTGAGTCAATCTGGCCCCAATACCCATTCAAGTGTATCTGCTTGATCTGATGTTTCCCGATAAGAGAGATTCCTCCCGGGGTGTGTGTACATGTGTGTGTAAGTTTGTGTGAGGAAGATATTGATTGTTGAGTGACACGGCACTATAGATCCAAGACAGCTGCTAAGAGTTTAAATTAGGCCTATAGCATATCATTAAATCTCTACGATAAAGTCAAAGGAGACCGTGGTTAAATGTTTGCCCTTTTTTTTTTCATCCTCGCAAAACAGAATTATGCATTACATTGCAGATTGCATGCTTTCCTGACTGCTAGCTCTCATAGCTTGCACACTTGCAATATTGACATTTTGTTTCTGTTTTTGTATTTTAACTTGTTGTATTTATTTGATTTTACTGTTTCTTAATGCTTTGTTTACATTTTTTCACTGTGCTTTTAGTCTTCTGTACAGCACTTTGGTCCACTGTGGTTGTTTTAAAGTGCTTTATAAATAAAGTTGGATTGGATTGGATTGAATAGTGTAAATGCACCCATGCAAAGGTTACCATTAAGAAACACCAGATATAACTGAGGTCCAGATTGATTGTCCCCTATCTGATTAGGTCAGTGTGGCCTTCACCTTATAGGTTCAGAGGCTGGCTTCACTCTGACCTTCACGTCATTTTATCGGCTGCGTTTAACAAAAGAGTAGCACAAATCGAGCTTTGTAATGTTTAAGGCAGACATAGAATCAGATTTAGGCCCAATCCCAATTCTCATTTTCACCCTTAGTCCTACCCTTAGGACTAAGGGTACACCCTTAGTTAAAGGCAGACATAGAATCAGATTTAGGCCCAATCCCAATTCTCATTTTCACCCTTAGTCCTACCCCTTGGCCCTTGTACTTGGCACTACCCCTTGAAATGGAGTCGCAAGGGGTAGGGGTTGAAATATTCTCCCTACCCCTTCATGTGAACGCGCAAAATGGAGAGGTAGGGGCTTGGGAATTGGGACTGGGCCGTAGTCTGAAGCCCCATCAACTTCAGTCAGTCCCACATTATGAGCACGCTTTATCACTGAGGTGTCATTCATTTAACGCACTCTGTCCTCCTACTACATCAGGTCCATATCCCCAGCCTCATTAGCAATATTGTCTTCTTTGTTTACTGTATGTGTCTCTTCCTTCAAACAGTGTGAATGTCAGGCTCTTTTTTTCTGGGGGGGGGGGGGCTGACTGTGTTATGCTTGGTCGGATTGTTACATCATGTTACCTGAGCAGAGTCACTACAAATGAAAACTGATGTCACTCTGTGCATGGTAATGGTACAGCTGATGTAAGGATCCTGTCTGTAGTTAACAAAATTCAGATCTATAGGCTCCAAAATTCCCTCAGTGCTCAGACAGACACTGTGAGTGACACCTTTCCTTGCATTAGATCAGTCAACGGGCCGTACTGTTCAGTCGGTGAAACTCTCTCTATAATTTCTTCAGTTGCTCTGGAGAAAATCTGACAAAAGTAACTAAAGATGGAGCTTGGATGATAGGCATGAAAAGTCAGGATAGCTCAGCCTGTGCTCTGACAGATTCTGATTCTACTTTCAAATCTGTCTCTTGTGAACCCCCCACCCCCACCCAAACTTTGGAGGCACAGTACTAAACTGCTGGAGCATCCCTTAAAGGTGCAATATGTGACAACTGCTTGTGCTTATATGAAGTTTGTGTTGGAGTCTGTGTTGTGCATGGAGATGACTGTTCACTATTAGTTGGCTCCTTATTTAAACCAACAGAAGAAACACAGGAGCAGATGTTCTCCACATAAAAATCACAATACATGGATACACATTACTATCCATTCACAAGTGGAATAAATTAATTAAAAACCAATTTATGATCAATTCTTTTTTTTTAAGACATTGTACCTTAATGTATTGTTGTAGTTTTAGACAAGGCCTTTTAAAACTAGGGATATGATTGTGACTTTCAAAAGCTTGTTATTTAATTAAAATGTGAAATTCACAGCACCATTATATAAACATAGCTTTATGCAGCTACAGGCTTTTCTGAAAGCCTGATGACACAACTCTGCATTCACATTATTAAACTATATCTGACACAGTACTTTCATTGGGTGGTCTGCATGAATTCATTCAGCACGTCAGCGCTTAAAAGCATCAACCTTCCACTTTATACAACACAACTGCAACACTCTTTGACTGTAGTAATTTCAGAGAAAACATTCAAGGCCACTACAGAGGGAAGTCTTTATGCTGCTGCTTCTATTCACAGGGTCTGCGCTGGGAACATTTTTATGGAGGAGCTTGCACACACACTGACACGGACACACACTTCCAGATGGCGTAGGTGCTGTGGTTATGAGTGGTGTTACCACAGGTAATATGATCACAGTACAGACAGAATGATGTGTTTATATCATCAACAGTCAGGCAGGGAGGAGAATGTATAGAAAGGAGAGGAGGACAGGGGAGAAGTATGATGTTAGAAAGAGGTGAAGGGATTGAAAGGAGTAAGTGACAAGAGGAGGTGAGAGGGCATAAAACGAAACCACAAATGTATTCAGCATAGGGAGACATGAGAAATGGGATGAGAAGGAATGACGATGATAAATGATGGGAGAGAGAGGAGAAGGCAGAGGAGCAAAGGGGAGGAGGGAGGCTGCTTGTCAATCAGATTATGAACCAATCATTTGACTGAGAATTGGTTTGACCTGAAACCTGGCAGATCACATTCACTTCTACACACATACACATCTTTGCAGATGCACTCAGTATCATTTCCACACAGTTGCGTGGAGATAAATGTGTCTCGCTCTCTTCCAGTCTGGTGTTAAGTGCACGTATTAGGGCGTATCAGCATTCATGTATGTGCTTGGCGTATGTGTATGTGTGTGTCTGAGTGTAAGTAAGTGAATGAGTAATGAGTGAGTGATGGATGGACGATAATGCACATCTACCCGCTCTCATGAGGACTCGAAGCGCTTAGATGTCTAGTCTGGCTCACACACTTAGTGTCTCCTTGACACACATGCACAACATAGTGTTTGATGGCAAAATTCCTGTCTCACTCATTGTAAACTATGCCTAATTCTCATCTTCTCCTTTTTCTTCCTATGATTACTTTTCGGTACATTTACTCTGCTCTGGATCCCTTATCTTGGATATTTGGTTCGCTCTCTCTGTCTCTCTCTCTCTCACCCTTGCTGTCTGTCTCTTCGTAATGGAGCTAATTTGTTTAGCACACAGAGTGTCTGTCCATTAGTGTGGGCCTGTCCGTGCCAAGAGAGATGGTGACAAATCACACACACATGTGTATCTACTGCATGTTTATTTATCTGTGTGTAGGAAAGGCAAAAGAGGGGTGCCGATTCTTCTGTGAAGGATAGTTGTGATTTTGACACATTAAATGTTATGTAATGTTAATGTGATTTTTTATTTGCTTTGTGATAGACAGATATTTGCAGATAGACGAGTGTTTTCCACACCTTCACTGCACTGAATTAAGATGACAAGCAGGAAACTTTCTACTGCATTTGCAAAATATCACTTGTTTTCACAATCTACTATTGCTTATATTACTGCGGTTTATTAAATTTTAACAGACAGAAATGACTTAGAACAGCTTTAGTGACTGAAAACAACACTTTAGACTGTTAGGTACAACAACTAACTTCACATGCAAAGCACACAGTGTGTTTATAAATGATTTCATATAACTACCGTAGGAGTTAGATATCAAATCACGACTCTTTCATTTAACAGACAACCTTGCAAGACACAGTGGCCTCAACTTGCTGTTTATTTACTTTAAGGTCATATTATTAAAGAAGTTTCTCAAGTGTTTGTTCTGTGAAGAAAGAATCACTGTTTCCCTTTAACTTCTTTGCTTAGTTTACTTTAGTTGTGAATAAGTTTCTGTCAATATGACTGTACTTTTCCGGCAGCTACAATGCGTATTCCAAATAAAACAGAGAAACCTTGAGGTTTTTATAAAGACTTGAATACTAATGCTCTGTTTACTCAGTGGTATTTTCCTATGACTTTGAATAATGTCTACGGCCCTGCTCTTTCTTCAACATGTTTGAGAAATATTGAAACGAGTTAGGGGCTAAAAAGGTTCATATATATATGTTTAACTGATCTCCCACTGCTCATTGGACATGTTCTATCAGGCAATCATGATGCCATTGCCAGTAAAGTGTGAATTCATCTAAAACATTTCCCTAGTGGCGGGTCCACTCTCTGTGATTGAGTTGGGCACGATTGGACTATTGGATGAAGGATTAACTGTCACTAAGGGATCAGGTAAGGCAGATCCTAATAAGTCCAGAGAGATATTAAACAGCCGCAGCATATACACGGTTGTGAAGTGAAGTCTAAATCCTTGTACGATTCTCGATCTCAGTCAGACTATAAGGCATTAAGCAAGCAGGAAATGATTGAGTTGGACATCTCTCCCTCCTCTCACTGCCAACCGACTGTCATTGTTTGGGTGATCTCCAATTCATCATGATGACTCCATCCTTCTTTATATCCCTCATTCCTTCCCCTTTTAATAGCTTTTATATGATGTGGCATTGGCTGAATCAAATTCCACACATTCTCCATCTTGCCAAAAAGGTTTAGTATTTTCTTTTTAAATGGACAATGGTTTTGCTAAAGGCCTTGTTTGCTCTTAAAATTAAATTCACCTCCCCGATGAATCTGCATGTTTTTCTCATCATTGGCTAATAGGTCAGCTCCTGCGGGAATGTGATACAGGAAGGCAAGGTCAGTTTTCATTGATTGTGAAATCATTCCTCTGTTTGAGAAGGACACAAATTGAGACGGTAAGACACTGACTGCTCTTCCCCCGTAGACTTACGGTAAATATCTTTCCTCTGGCCTCAGCTATAAGCCAGACGACATTCACTTTGCCTAAGAGTCAGCATTAAGTCTGTGTGTATTTGTGTGTGTGCGTGCCTGCGTGTGTGTGTGTGTGTGTCAGCGTGTGTGTGTACCCCAACAGTTTGGTCTGGAGAAAATCAGGTGCACAAATAGGGCTCAGATGAGAAAACACTTGGAACAGTGTGAATATCCTCTTTTTTCAGCCTCTATCTGTCTGTCTGTTTGTTTGCCTTGCTGTCTGTATAGCTGGCGTCAGTCTCAATGAGAGCCTCCTTCTCCTTCCCGTTCTCTTTTTGTGGGCAGAGCTGGCAGAGACCGGCTGATTTTCCTCCCTGAATAGCTGTTTTTATCTCCTCCTCCCTCCCTCTGTTCCTCCGTGTCTTCCTCCCTCTATCTGTTTGGCTCAACGGCTGTCTGGACTGAACTAAAGGGTTTTTTAGGAGCTCTGGGGACCTGATGTTTGAGATATTTGGTGCATATTGTACATGAACTCATATATTTTAAGATTGGTAGCCACAGTAAAAACCTCACTCTAGGCAGTGTTAACACCTTGAGATATGTTATTCAGCACTACAAAATGAATTAGTAAGACTGGGGCATTAAGGTATATGCATGGATTCAGAGAGATTGGTTGTGTTTTTGCAGATGGGGGCCTTAAGAGACTGGGTGGGGGATGCTACTGGGGATCCTGGCCTGCATATGCAACCGAGACAGTGAGACAGACGGGGGCAGGGAGGGCTTTGTGCACCAGCCCTTTCCCACACTCCCTTTCACCTTTTGTTGTATGGCAGCACCAGGGCTCTCTGACATGACGAATCGCTCTGCCTGCTTAACTGAGACGGTAGTGGTAGGAAGTAAGAGCGCAGAGAAGAGGAATGATGCGAATGTAATGTCGTGTGTGGAGTCTTGTCCTTTAATCTTGAAACTGTCCCCCCGCTTTTCCATTCCCTGTCCTGCATTTCTCTGCTCATCTGTCACTGGTGTGGAGCAGATGAGCTGAGGTCTCAGTGCTTCAAGGTCTAGATGGGCAGATTCCACAGTGGATGAGCCAGACCCAAGTACACACACTCGTGCACAAGCTCATATACACACACACACACACACACATGCCTCTGCCCAAATGCCAGCACCAAGCTGTTGCCCATAAAGCGTTCAGGCTGTCACAATAGAGACATTACCACATGAGTGAGTGGCTTTGAATAGGGCTAAGGGTGTGTGTGTGTATATAGAGAGTGGTGACTATGGGGGGAGTTCCTGGCAAGGCAGACGACCCTGTCATCACCTCTGCCCCTTGTCAAACAAGCGATCACCGTCAATGGCACACGCATGCACCACCAGCATTTATACCCACTCCTGCTGCTCTCATTGTTATATTTATCAAACCTTACATTTAACTTCTGCTTTTTTAGACAGAAGTCCTGAGTATATAAAGTATGTGTAAGTAAACAACTGTGAGTGGAGTAAAAATGTGGCTGGTTAACTGAACAACACACAGAATGTGAATAGTTGACCCAACCAGGCCAAGCAAGGTGAGAGGTGAGAGTCTAGAGGTCGAAAGAGGAGGGAAAAGCGGGTGAAAGAAAAACTTTTTCAAAATGATTCAAGGGGAAGGAAGGAATCTGGGCTTCCTCATGTGAATCTGTAAAAAGGAGAAAAAAACAGACGACATGTAACATGTTTGTGTGAAGCTACTGTCAGTGGATTGTCACTGGCGTGTGTCTGCCTGTGTAGTCTTGAAATGTTATTATGCAAAAGTGATGGTTTACACTGGCGAGACCACTCTTCCACAAGGCATGCAGGATGTGCGCATGTTAGGGTGCATGCACATGTGTGTGGCAGAGGGAGTGTCAAGGGTTTAAGGGGCCGTGTCACATTGTCACTTCAGGAATGCATGACAGCAGTGTTTTGTCACCGTACGGATGAATGCAGTGTCATGGCAGCAGAAGAAGAAGAAAGGAAAAGGAGGACGGAATGAGAGGAAGGAGGAGAAGAAAAAAGGAGTAGTATTTTTCCCCCCACTCTACACTCTGTGAGGAAATTAGGTCATCCAAGTAAAGCCATTGCGAGGAACAAATCATCACCATAATTGGACTCTTAACAAATCGGTGGAGGTGGCTGCTTCACGCACACACACATAGAAAAAAAAAATACTAAAGCTGACACACGCTTCTGTAGCTACATGCCTGGCCGGGAGGGGGTAAAACGGAATTCCAGCATAAATCAGGGTTTGTGTATGACAGTTTTATAGCTCTTTCAGGAGCCTCATTTGGGACAGAAGTGTGATAGAGGAACGTTACTCGTGGTAAATATAATTGTGGTCATGATCTCTCCATAAATCATGATGTGGTTACATCACATCTGCCTGGTGGCTGAAGGGAAAAATCCCAGTGCATCAGGTGACCTATAGGTCTTTTCCTCAGTTTCTTCAGCTGTGTTGAGGAGTGTAAGAAAATACCAAATTAGATATGAATTGGTGCTAATTTCTCCCATTTTATATTCCAGACTAAACGTGTTTAACCTGGGCTGGAATAATATCTGGAGACAATTGAAATAAAGACAAATTTTCAGGTTTTTCATTGTAATGTTGAATGTCTCAACCT
This sequence comes from Apogon talboti, assembly GCA_037367365.1. NCBI lineage: Eukaryota > Metazoa > Chordata > Actinopteri > Kurtiformes > Apogonidae > Apogon > Apogon talboti. The sequence goes on along the minus strand of JAPQRQ010000010.1, from coordinate 11,454,240 downwards.
GTTGGTAATTTAACTGAAACTGAGAAGAGCCAGAATCTAAAAGAGGAGGGACGAAATGTGCTCCTCTGAATATGGACACAGACACAGGCATGCACTCAAAAACACAAGCTGTTAAGTGGGAGAGGTAACATGTCCTGCTTAAAGGCTTCTACTCAGGTCTGTGAAAGGGTTTTAACACACTGACATGAGCTTTGTCAGTGTGTTAAAGACGTGGAAGATTGAGAGGTTGACCTTGCATACTCGTAGCTCTTCCTCACGCATTTCATATGACAGGCTGTCCACATCATTTATTCATGTGTAAAGACAGTTTCCTCAACACACAAACACGTCGCTAGCATCTGAAATGCAGTCAAATGCATGCAATGTAGTCTGAATAAATCTCCATAAAGTGTTTTATTAGAATCTGCTGTGCGTGTCAGTGCTGGTTGCATCTGCAGGGACAACATCAACAACTAGGCAAAGACAGAGGCAAGCCAGAGTGACACTAATCCAGTAATTGCCATGTGCCCATGTCGCTTATCAAAATAATTGACAGAATTTTCTACAGTGATATACAAGTGTTTATCCTAGTGCTATACCCAGACGGTGGATCCCAACAACTCTGGATCAGTAATGAGATGGCTGGCTTTGTTGTGTTTTGTTCCACCCACAGATTGGTGCTGAGTAAACTTAATTTAGTCAATGAACATTTCTTTTTTCCTCTTCAAAATGACTTCATAGGGACACTCTATATTTCTATTGCAGTCACTGCTATTATTTATTTGTGCATTTTTATACTGTGAATTTGGTGTTTTAAAATATATAAGTAGATATTGTATTTTATTCAGTGCGGTGAATAAAAGTTGCCTCTTGTGTCTTGAATTGTTGTAATTACATCTATGCTGCTGTCTTGGCCATACCAGATATTTAATCTCATGGAGGTTAAAATTAAATACACTGTTGCTCTTGAAGTTGGAATCAAACATTTTTAACCTCTTTTCATGTAATAATTGCGAGAATGTGATTCAATGTTGATAGATAAAGTGTAACTGGGACTCAGTATGTTATCATTGCACATGGTCAAATGTGATTACTGATGCATATGAATATGAATAAAAAGAGGAACATGTCCAAAAACAAAATTAGTTCAACTTTACGGGCAACAGTGTTTAATAAATGATATGCATGTAAAAAATCTTCACTTGTACGATGCCATCGTTAACCTCAGTCATTAACATTGCTCTAAAATGTGCCTGGGTGTGTTTCAGTCAGAGAGGGCATGTCAAACTCATTTTAGTTCAGGGGCCACATACAAGCCAATATGGTCTCAAGTGGGTCAGACCATTAAAATAATAACATAAGAACCTAGAAATAATGACAACTCCAAACTTTTCTCTCTACATGTGCAAACAATCCTTTAAAAATATAAATTTTTAAAAGAAAAATAAGTGCAATTTTAACAATATTATGCCTCAGCTTATCATTTACACATGTGTATTACAATTTACAGATTGCAGTGGATCTACAAAGGCACACAACATTTAGTAACAGGATGAATATTGTTAAAATTGTGCTTATTCTTCTTAAGACATTTCAGTTTGCTCATGTTCACGTGAAAGGCTAGTGTGTAAGTGTAAAAATTTTTATGTCTTTCCTTGTTTTACACTAAAACAAAGAGAAAAAATTAGTGTTGTCATTATTTGCAAGTAATTACGATAGTACTTTATTGGTCTGACCCACTTGAGATCCCATTGAACTGTTTGTGGCCCCTTCATCGTTATTGTCTTAATACCATGGGCCTAATTGGACCCTTTGGCGGCTTAGTTTTGGTCCACGAGCCATATATTTGACACACCTGGTGTAGGGGTTTGGGAAATTACACCTTTTATTTATGAAGGTTGAGTTGGTGTGATCAAGAGGAAAATGGTTCACACTGCACAATAATAATACTGACTGCAAGAAAAAAGAAAGAGCAAAAACCACTTCTGCTGTGCTCCTCTATTTAGGACAAACTGTTTTGTCAAATAACTGTTTTTCAGGCTAAAGGATGCGTTCAGATGAGTGTTTTTCCAGTATGTCCCCGTGCGGTGTGTCTCCACAGGCCCCTCTCCTCCACCCGGGAGCCAGGCGACTGATTGACAGAACTTGGCTGGCTGAGGACCCTCCTTCCCAGCGTCTCCTCCTCTCTCTCCTCTCCTGTCCTCTCCCCCGCTCTCTCTCTCCTCAATCGCAGGGCTGCGCTCACCGACTCGACACCGCCAACAGGGATGCAGCGAGGGCGCAGCGCAGCCTGAAAATGGCACCACCACGCGTCCTGTGGATCTATCCATCCTTTTTCCTCTACTCTACCCTGCTTCTTTTTCACGCGTTGTCACCGTGTCGAGCCTTACGGAATTACCCGGAGAATGAAGGTGGGTGTCAGGCAAGGTTGTGTGAATCCATAAGAGAAAAAGAAAAAAAAAAAAAAAAAAGTGGAGTGTGGTATCCTAGTGGCTTGCGCGCTGTGCTGCCGGATGAGGAGCTCCATCCCGCGGCTCCACTCGCCGTGGAAGGAGCGGCGGTGACTCCCGTTAAGTGCTCGGCTCGGGTATGAATCATGCATAAAGAAAAGCAGAGAGAGGGAGAAAGAAAAAAAAACTGTTCGTCACGTTTTTCTTTTCCCAGCATATTGGCATTAAATTTGTATGACATATACACACACAGCCATGCTGAAGATGGAGAAGGCTGATGTGGATATTTCACTTTCTGACATCGGAAAAGCTTCCTCACGTTTTGAGTCGCTTATATTCTTTGCAGAGAAGTCGCCCAACTTATAATGATTAAGGCATAACAACATTAGTGACTGCTATCTCTGTATTAATTAGGTTATATATACACATCTAACATTAAACTGTTTTTTTCCCTGTCGTGGACTATCCTCAGTCTGCAAATGAGCAGCAGCAATTACATTAAATTTGTCACACGCTGCTGCTGAGCCTCTCTCAGTTATTGTATTAACATCGATGCTCAGCCTGAAATTACCCAATGTATTTACTTACTAACTACTCCTGACTGCTTGGTGGGCTGAATCATGGATGCAGGCTTGTTTAATAGAAAGTTGAACATGCACTAAATGGAGAACTCAGTGCAGAGAAGTTTTTACTTGTAAAGCATTTTGTATGTGTTTGGATCTTAATGGAAATATAAATATATTTATACAATTTTTTTTTGCTTTCTGGGTGTTAGACAGGAAAGATACAGCAGTGATGTGGCTGTCATTCTGTGAGTCATTTCATTCAGGATCCCCCATAGCTCCAGTCAATCCTGTTCTGTAGTTCAACAAAGCTCCATCTCTGTTATGAGTTGGATGATCTGCCGTTCTCTATGTCAGTGCCTCTCAAAGACACACATCATTATGCACACAGACTTCAACTCTACAGAATTGCCGGGGACAGACAGACAGACAGACAGACAGCACAATCGAATGACACAAAGTTAAATCAAACATACAAATGCAAAGCGACAGACCGCACTAAGGTTGGTTGGACCTCCTGCCTCTGGGTGATTAAACAGTATAGGCTGCATGTACATACATCACGCCAAATGTATGTCACAGCCCTGAGGACTTCACACAGAACAAAGACTCAAGAGGGTAGATAGGCAGCGAGCGAGATAGAGGAGAACAGAGCAGAGAGGAGAGACAGTGGAGGAGGAGTGTTTTAACAGAAGGAGACAATGCATGTGAGAGACACTAACACACTGTTGAAATATTCATTGAAATTAGCATGAATGATGAAACCAACTGGAAGCCAAAGGAAACTCCTGTTGATTTAGATAAACACCAGGGTATCTGAGTCGCTCTGTGTGCAGTTACATGTGTTCATCTTTATTTTTGAGGTGGCTGAAAGGTAGAAAGTAATCCAATTAGTAATACACAAAACATGCCATGTATTTGCTGGCGTTTCTGAGTGAGTCACTTGTCTTTCATCCTGCAGCCATGTCTGTGTCCTGCTGTGTCAGGCCACTGGCCTAATTGGCACTTTTAAGGGCTAATGCCCGATGTGTGGGCGTCTGTGTGTAGATAAAGGGTGTGTGCATGTTTCCATTGGGACTGTCATCAAATGAAGTCCTATTGGTCGGCCACTCTGTGCCCTGCTTTTTACCTTTTCGGCTTCCTCTCTCACTTTACCTCTGCCAGTTTCCCCTGCTGTGACCGAACACTTAACTGAGGGATTGCTCTCTTCTTTGTGCCAGTGTGTGGCGATGTGTGTGAATGCGCACTTTGTGTTTGTCTGTGAGTGTGCATATTCTCTACCCACGCATCATGGTAGTCGTGTTATTCCAGGAAATCCTCCCTCTGAGTCTGTCTAGTAGCAGGAGCGAGACTGTCATAAAAAAGAGAGATACAGCTTTCAAGGCTCAATTAAGAACACAGTCCCTTTGATAGAGCGGATAACGTTAGCAGAAAGCACTGTTAAGTTGTCAACAAGCTTAGTTTACCAGAGCTATTGATCTCCTCCAAAATTGTTGGCATTTACAAGAAATGCTGTTATGAAGACAGACTTGCAGGATTGATAGAATTTCTCAAAATTGCTGCTAAGTGGGGAACACAATCCATGGTGCAAATGGATTCATTCACAAGTTGCTGTTATGAGGAACATCCTCAAACAGCCTTTGTTATGATGAGAGTGTGAATGGATCAGTGTGTGTGTGCCAGTAGAGGGAGCTCTGCTCATCCTCACTCTGAACCCTGAGGGCATACTGATGTAACAGCAGGGTCGATGCTCTCAGGTCTTCCCTGGGCTTTTATTTTTTTTGGCTACACTGTCCTCCCTCATATGTCTATTCGATTTCTCTATTCGCATGCACACAGTGGCATAACACACATTCTTATGATCTTGCTGCACCTTCTCTTTTTTATTGCAGTCTCCTTGTGCAGAATCAGAGGAGCAGACTATTTTTGTGTCTCGCCCCTGTCTCTAAATATACCTCCTCAATCCTAGAAAACGTAGAACATGATTAGGGGGCGCTAATGCTTTCTTCCACTGCAACTGGATGTTGATTAGAGCGTGCTAATAGAAATAAATGAACAACGTCATTTTTAATTCCCATTGAGAACTGCACTCAAAAGGATCGACAGTACAACTGAATGGATAATGAAGTGAGGACATAGAACCAGAGAAGAAACAACACAACATGGAGAAAATCATGACTCAACTGTGGTTTATTTTACAGTCCTGAGGTTTACTGTAATCTCTAATTCATCTTGGAACTACACGTGAAGGTTTTCATTGGATTGGCCTGAGGGGGCTGTGGGAAAATTGCTTATTGCTTCAGAGGGTTAACATGAGGGTGAGCAGTTAGTGCAGAGGCAAGCATATGTAAAGTGTGTCCTCTACTTACACACACATACACACAACTTATGATTCACACAAGATCCTGACTGCGGTATAATGTTGGGTCAAAGGTCTCCTCTGGTTTAATTGCTTTAATCTATAATGGTTGCTTGTAGTTATCGGCAGAACCATACCTCACTAAGTGTGTGTGTCCTTGTGTGTGTGTGCGCGTCCGAGAGATTGCCGTGCTCCCATGTAACAACCATGACCTTGGACTGAAGAGGATATACATCTCCGCTTCCATCAGAGAGCAGCAAAGAGAGACAGCAAGGGAGCGCACCCTCCTGTTTTCTCTTTTCTACCTCCTCCCTGGTATATCTCTAATCACTTTCCGTCATATCAGCCTCCCTCTAAGCCTCCATCTCTCTCTCTCTCTCTCCTCGGTTGTTTTTCTTTTAGTCTCCTTTTTCCTGTCACTCTGGCTCTGGCTCTGACCCCGAATAGCAGCGTAACAGTTGGACCGGAGCCTCCAGCCACTGTATGTTTTCTGTAATGAGGTGGAGCTCCTACATCTGCTTAACACAGGCCCATTCACAAGTGCACATACACACCCAGGCATGTATGCACACACACACACACACACACACACACACAGCCACGTACACTCATCCTCTCCTAATGTATGACTGGGGGGCAGTTTGGTGGTCTTGGTCCAGAGAATAGTGTCACGTATTCCCGGGGCTGGCTGATAGATGGGGTTATAAATACAGAGCAGTGACAGAGAATGATTCTGCTACAACGGCTTCACCTTATGGATCAGTATTGTGTGAGTGTGAGCGAGAGAAGGAAACAGAAACCTCAGAACGAGAATATAAACACAAGCGATGAGGTAAAAAAAAAAAGAAAAAAAAAAAAAGGAAGAGCCTTTCTGTAATATTTGACTTGTAGCGGAAAGAGATGGGAGTGAAATTTGACAAAGGTCATTTGGAGTTGCAGTAAAAACAGCAGTGTTGTGGTTTATGGTTGTGCCGAGCCACTCAACCCCCATCCCTAAACTTTCCTTCTTTTTGCTTTAAGTCTGACACAATTAACATTTTAACCTATTTCTTAAAATTAAAGCATGGCTGAGCAACAATATTGACTGTTTTTTCCTCGCTGTTAATGGCTTTTATTTAGAGCCATTTTCCTCATTAGACCTCAAATCAGGAGGTGTTTTATTTATTTATTTATTTATTTATTTTTTACAAATTGTGAAGCTCTTTGAGGCAAATCAAAGTATAAATAATATTTTAAGTATGTATGCATTTTATTTTAAACATATGTTTCTTTTAATCCTAGGTGTAAAACTGTGCTAAATTCCCCACGGTAAAGGCATAAAATACAAGTTGTGCTTTTAAAGAGTGTACTGATATACATAGTATCTACTGTACATGCAACTGTAAAACAAGTGGAAGCTAAGATGACAAAAAATGTCCTGGAAAATGATTTCAGTAGTTTTTCCTATTTTCCAAAGAACAATAAATTTAGTGAATTGCAGAGTAAATAAATCTATAACTGAGCATCAGTCTAACCATGGAAAATGTGGGTGGAGAAAGGTTTATCTTTTGCGGTCAAATTTTTAGTAATTGCAGATGAGAAGCCTGATATTGACCTCTATTGCAGCCAAAGATCAATCAATCTGTCTGTGGTAAGAACTCAGCTATCTTCAGCTATCAGTTGGACTGTGGAGACACTGTGAACATCAT
>JAPQRQ010000010.1:11408389-11441128 GCA_037367365.1 Apogon talboti | reverse complement strand
TTAGTTTCTGCATCTCTGTGCATGTGAATCGTACTACATCAACTTCTTCTCCAGACTTTATTCATCACTTACTGTTGTGCTTTAGGAGCTGTATACTCAATCACGCTTTTTAGAGATAGACTGAGTTAATTAATCTGTGCTGATAGGATGTTTTACCATTCGAATCAGCAGAACTTCACTCCAAAAGCAACGGCTGATGGCTAATATTAGGCTTTTAAGTGGAATTACTGACTTTGAGGAAAAACTTGGCCTGACAAAACAACGGCTTCCTCTTTTGCAGATTTATTTATTCATTGATATATTTATTACTTTGAATAAGATGTTAAGTTTGACACTTATCCAGTTTGTTATAGTCAAAAGCTTTTTTTTTCTTTTTTTGGTTGAAAGTGGGTGATAACAGAATATTGATCTATTGATCTGAAGTATCAAAGCTATCAGCTTTTTTGCTCCAGACTGTTGTTATTATGTTAGATTTTAATAGTCCAATATCGGTCGACTGCCACTATTTCTCAATCTAAAGAGGAACAAAAGGCAGAAATAAGAGTTTTATCTTTCTTATTAGTTTCCCTCACAATCTGTATTTTCAGTTTATCTTGGTACGGATAATGTAAACTTTATTGGCAAGTACATTTTATAGTGATCAGAGTGAGCAGAAACTGGGTATATAGGGACGAGAACTGCAAAAATTAATGGTTTGATTAAAAAAAGTCATCTTAGATGAGTCTGCCACTATTTTGACAACAGTTGATCAGTTTGACAGATTTTTTGAAGGGAAATAAAAAAAAGGTTTCCCTTCACCTCTATTATACGTAAACTGAATATCTTGGGGAGTTTGAGACCAAATAAGACATTTGAGGACGTTCTGGGCTTTGTGAAATATTGATTGGCATTTTCTGACATTTTATAGACAGAACAATTAATTGAGAAAAGAATCTGCAGATAAATCGACAAAGAAAATAATAAGAAAACAAGCTGTAGCCTGGATGGGGATCCCTGGGTGGAAGTCTGTTAGTTGATATCTGTTTCCTATAAAAACAATATTGGGTTTTAATGAGCGCTATCAACATGTTAAATATAGTGACAGCAGCTTTTCATTATCGAGTATAATATGAACTCTTTATGCATGTGTGTGTTTCATTCTGTATTCGCATATTGTTCCCGTATTGAGTGTTTGGTGGTCTTATTTCGCCAGGCTTGTCTTTGTGGCACTGGCACTGAAAGGTGTGTGTGAGTTTTGTGTGTCTTAAGTGTAAGCGTCCTGGTGTCTTTGTGTGCCAGTCTGGCTGTTGGCAGCGCTGTTTGATTCTTGGCAGGTGGATCACAGCTTCTTGCAGCCCAGCTGAAGTAGTGGATGCCGACCAGCGAGAGAGAGTGGCAGAGAGACATTACTAGTCGGAGAAAGACAGAGAAAGAGAAACAGAGACAGACACCCCAGAGGGAGGAAACAGAAGTGAGAAGAGAAATAGACAGACACAGAAGGAGACGGAGAGACAAAGAGGAGGAAAAAAAAAAGGTTTTGTAGTTCTGTACATGAGTCTATAAGTAACCATGGTTTCAGCATTTTACTGCAATTATGGAGGAATTTCTGATCCAGGAATTTACACCGCTCACCCTTCCGCCTACTCATCTTTCACTCTGAAAATGTAAACCTAACAGTTTGGTGCTGAAAATCAATACGACAGCATGTCTCCCTGTAACCGAACAACTCTCACAGTAATCAGGTCACGTGTGAGTGTGGATCTGTACATTTGGGTCCGTCGATAAAAGCGTGGGACATATTTCTGTCTATGTTTCCATGTTTCAATCTCTTTCTGTATGTAGATGTATTTTTAGGTACAGAGGTTGGGGTAAAGCCAGAGTGGATAGATTTTTTTCCATGATGTTTCGCAAGTGGTGAAATTTGGAAATTGCTCCATTGTGGGAATGAAATGTCATATGTGGCGTTCCTATGTGTGTGTGAGCGAGAGACCGGTCATTAGATCGAATGAGAGCCCGTCCTGAGTGACTGAGTGATGAGCTTGGTGTTTTTATTCCGGGCCGAATCAGGCCAGCACCGGGTTTAGATTTCACACACACACAATTTAGCTAATTCCCAGGAGAAAGACCGAAAAAACAGAAGAAGAAACAAAAGAATTGAGCAGTGTAACAAATGGAAAGATGGACTGAGTTGTGGCTTCATGTTTCTTTTTCATACATTATTTCTTTTGCTTTCTCTTCTGCGTTCACACACACACATACAGGCACACACACTGGTTGTGTCAGCATGCAGGAAGGTATAGTTAATACATAATTGATGAGCCAAGTCATTGATTACAAGTGATAAGTGGTATTGACAGGAGGTGTGAGGAGAGGAGAAAAAGTGTCGATGCATAGGTTTATGTATATGTGCATTTTCCCAGTGGGCAGGAAAATGGCTTTAGAGGATATAATAGCTTCAATAACACATTAGCTTACTTGTCAGAACTGAAAGGTGTGTTCCCTTCAATGAGAAACACCATGACACCAGACATAAAATGGTCTCTTAATGGATTAATGTAACAAAATTGATTCAGTTGATGTTTTAGTCTCTTAAAGTAAATTTATACAGGATGCACCTTAATATAAAGTGAATTATTCCTAAGGATGCACAGAACATCAGTTAATGACGAACATCAGCTGTTGGTAAATAGATGGAAGTGACTGATGTTCATCTGTTATGTTAAAGTCAAAGTTGTCCATTATCATGTTTGATTGAATTTGTGCTCATTTAGAGATAGTGTGAAGAAGGCTTGAAACTCTCCAGAGAAGATTTATTTTACTTGACAGACAGAGGGAATACATATCGACAAAAACAAACTTAACAAACTGACTTGTAACTCTGATTTGTATTGGCATTTGCCCTGAATTTCACACTTGGTACATTGATAGACACTGACATTTTTTATGATTATGATTATCTGTATACTTTGATCCAGCATCTGATAAAATGAATTACAAATGCCCTGCCTATACCATCCATTCAACAGAACTTATTTATAATTCTTCCAGTTAAGTTACATTTGAGCTGGGAGATAGGACCAAAATATTAAATATCGATTTTTTTCTAGTGCTGTGAATGATTTATAATTTCAGTCTTTTTTGCAGCTACATGAAACTCTTTCTGTACTAAAAGTATATGCCCTATATGACTGGGGAAGCACATTTACAGTTACATTAACAAGAAAAGCAAGAGCAAGAAATGTCTCTGGAGGAATGATCCTGATTTTGCAATTCAAGCACTTTTTACAATCTCTAGCAAGAAAAACCTGTTAAATGACTTAATTGGATATATTGCAGAGCCCTAAATGGTCCCTCATTTAGACATCAGACAGGAGAAGTGAATAAAACATGCTCAATTATGTGTTTAAACAACTAAGCAGCAACTTCACTTTCACATTCAGTGTTGCCCGTTTAAAAACACGAACAAATAAAAGAAATCTGTGTTGTCTGAAAGAAGACGCTGTCTGTGAAGACTGTGCTCTGTTATATCTGATCTGAGCCTGGCTTGAGTAGTGGTAAAGAGAATATTACTGGCATAAATGACCATATTGGTATCAATTTAGTAAAATCCATAAATGTTGTTGAGAGCTTGTATCTATGCATGAAAATATGGGTGTAAGTCTCTCCATTGGATCCTGAAATCACATGTTATTATGCTATTATGTCCCATTTCTGTATGCCACTCAAATGCCAGTGAACTGAGAACAGTAGCGGTCTGCATGGTCTTTAGTCTCTGTGAATACACACATGGGCTTGGACACCTCCTCTGACCTTTTGCTCCTCAGCACCTCTCCTCCTCTGTTTCCTGTTCACCTCATTTAATCATCCATCGCTTTTTTTTTTCTCTTTCACCCCGCACTGCAGCCTCTCTCTGCTTTATTACACCATTATTTTCTCGCTTCTCTCACACAGATGCCGCTGCGTAGACCCAGGTTGCATGCATGCGCACATAAACACACGCTAATACAGCATGACATGCCTCCCTGCTGTCACGGTGTGCTGAGCTGAGGCGAAGGGCTAGGATTCAGTTAGGGCTGATGAACAGCATGAGTGGAAGAGGAAAAGAAAAAAGAGGCAAAGATGGGAAAAGGGGAGGCTGGGCCGATTTTACAGTTCCTCTGTTATACCTACAGGCAGTATGGAAACACAGAGGGGCTTGTAAACAGGCACTTTCAACCACTTTCAGTTAATTGATTACTCTCATTTGCATTCAGGAGCACAAACTCTGTTTATGTTTTACTTTGCAGTAGTTTTTTCCAGGTCAGTGCTGTTACCTTATAAAAATTGGACGGAATATGAAAGTGTGTCACTCTGAAGTGATGGAGTTAAATCAGTGATTCAGATGTTGGATCTGTGATGAGTGGATTGAAAGGATATGTTATGATGGAGGAAGGATAGCCTGGGTGAGTCACCATGTGTATACGTGTGTGTGTGTGTGTGATTGAGAGAGAAGAAAGAACGAAGCAGCGGTCTCTGCAGATGGATACTGATTAAATATTGATGGTCAGCAATGTTGAAGGCTTGATTACGACCTGACTGAGCCAAGCCTCAACAAGCGCACACATACATGCATGCACACTAAAAAATGACACACACACACAGATGGAGAACCTTGCTCCACATTCTTAACAGGTTTTCATTATGCCTCCTGCTTGGTCAACCTGCATCTTTCCTCTCTTCACTTCTCATTCTCACCTCCCTACATCCTCCTGCCACTTCCTGTCACACTGTTACCGCCAACAGGAAACAACATGTGCATTTCAGAGTCAAAAGTAAATCCACTTTACTGACGCACATGGCCCCAGATGACCTGCAATGGTGGTGAAAAACTGTTTGCTTGTGTGCGTGTTTAAGTTGTTGAACATATTTTACCACTTATGCTAGCCATGAATTTACCAACTAATTCTTTGGTCATGCGTTCATAGAAAGAGAGAAAGGATTTTCCAGATTATCCGGGCTACGTGGAACAACTGTTTCTGTTTACACTTGAAACAATCGCATTCAAAGCTGTGAGCACCGTGGATATAATCCTATCCGACTTACGCCAAAGTCAGATTGTATTATTACGGCCACGTGTACATGAATGCCGCACCGTCGTAAAACGAAAACGGTTTTGGTCCACTTGAGCATTTTGGGAATGATTCAGGAATAATCTCTGAACATTTTAACGCACCTGAAACAGATCAGATGACCTACTGGACACAGGAATTATCGCAAATTACTCATATAACTCGCCTGCTGAGAATGCACCTAAGAGTATCGAGATAAAATGCAAGAATAGAATCGGCTGTAATTTAGTATCCGTGTTGAATTTACAGTCAATAGTGGAGGGTGACGTCATCTATTCCTCCCAAAAGGTTCATGTGAAAGGGGCACGACAAACTAGGAAAGTATATGACGGACAGCAAATGCAATTGTCTACATCAGTGATTCTATAAGTTGTCATTATTTCCATACTAAAACAGTGTCAGCAGTGTGTTAGAATGTAAGAACACCAGAATAGAGCAGATGTCAGTAGTAAATGCAAAAAATGTGATGCATTTTGTAACAAAAGTCTATTAATATGGACACATAACCCAAGAGACCAGATATTTAGGCAATATTTTCAAGAAATGTATAAAATTATTTAAAAAAAAACCATATATACATATACTTTGGAGCTAAAAAAAGTGGGAATAAATGTGGATAAGGTGTTTTTTTTTTCAAATCTTAAATCTTCCTCAGAAGAAATAAAAAGGGATGTTGGATTTTCAGGGACTAACTTTACTCAACCTCAGATACATACAGTACCTTATGCGAAACATGGCATCCCTGTTTGGATTATATCTCAGTTAAGCTAATATGTTTTCGTGAATTGTGTGAACGGATCCTTTAACGGACAGTCACTGTGGTCAGCTCGGATACAAAACAGCAACAGATTTCTGTATTGTATTGTTTTATTTTATTTTTTTAATGAATGAGAGCAGCTCTGAGCAAAATGCGCTGAAATGTAGCCAAACCAACACATGTCTGCTCATAGGCTTAACCGGATTGTACATGACAGTTAAGACAAAAGCTGTGTATTTTCCCATATTTTGGTAAAAACTGAGACTGTTTGGAACCTAATAATGCATAATAGACATTTATTATCAGACAGAGGTGGTTTAGGATTTTTCTATTACCCAATTTTTATGTGTGCAAACATCTATCACTGTTGGAATCCACAAGCTCACCTTAGCATTTGGTCCAGAGGAATGAAACTGCAAAATGACAGTCACTGAAAAATAAGATATAAGGACTGATATGAGGGCTTGTTTCAGTTGTTTCATCACTTTAATGTTTAGAGAATAAAATCAACTTTTTTGGGTTGATGTTGCTTCATTTTCGCTGACTTTTGGTCCCCTTGAATCCCCACAGCTGCAGCCCAACCAGTAATCCTACAGTTGAAATTATAGGTTTACCACTGCTTGGTGATTCCACTGCTGTTGTACTTAAACACAACAAAGGACACTTGTAGAAGTTTATTCAGTGTGTTCAACGCAGCAATATCTCTGTACTAGCCTTGAAAGAAATATTGACAGAGAAACAAAACTGAACTTAAGAGTTCTTTTTTCAGTATTTGAATGCTCATGTATTTCTTTTCTTTCCTCTTCTTGCAGTTACGTTGCTGGACTCCATGTCAGCTTTGGCCGACCTGGGCTGGGAGGCTTACCCTAATGAGGGGGTGAGTATATGCAGCACAAACCAAACACATACAAACACTCAAACCAAAATCATCCCTGGCACCAGAAGTATAAATCTGATCACAATGAGCAGTTGCGTTGTCATGTTTTATTTTCAGGGAACAAACCAGGGCTCCAACAGCACTGGAGTGTGTGTGTTATAGAGAGTGCTTGGGTTGTTGTGCACTCCTTGCTAAATCGGGAGTCTGCAGGGGGAATTTACAAATTATTTCCGCTGCGCTGAAATCACTGTGGCACTGGAGCCTCTATTTATTACGGGTTGCGATTTTGGGATGGAGCAAGGGGACGGGGTGTAGGGGTAAATATTCTTACGTAAGAGATGATGGTCTGTGCATGTTGGTGTTATTTGCATGTGTGTATGTGTGTGTGTGTGTGTGTGGTGGGGGTTGTGTAACCAGGCTTTTGCAGGTGTAGGGACCAAGGGAGTCTGGAGTGCAGCCACGATGCATCAGAAAATGACAACAGAGACATGAGAGGACAGGAAGGGGGTGAGAGTGTAGAGAGTGAGAGCGATGCAGAGCATTCATGGCACAAACTAAGAGTGGGTTGTGTATGTCACTCAACACAGCAACTAGCACAGGAAGCTGTTGAATGCTCTGAATTAATTCTATTTCCCCTTGAGCCACACTGCCTCTCCGCCATTCAGCATCAGTGTGTTAAATTGCAGCATGCCACACGCAGTTTCATGGTTGTGCGCAGCAGAGAAACAGGGTTAGAGCTAAAGTAAGCAGAGCTGAGAGAGGTTGTTCTCTCAAACAATCAAGGGTATCAAGTTCACTTAATTGAAATGGTCTGATTGTGTAGCTGTATAGTGTTTGTTTGTGTTTTCTTCGCTTACAGAAGTACAAAATGTATTCCATCTGGGGCTAAGCTAAGAGCTTCAATCTAATTTTCAAAACCAAAGAGGACACAAGTTATTTTTATTGGAAATATGGTTCACTGGGGTTGCTTAAGCATGCCTTCGAAAGGAACATGTGTTGTTAGTTTACCCTCAGAGTAAAGTTTTGCCTGAATCGGATGTGTACACTGTATAAACTGCCCTGCATATCTTATTAACTGTCAAGTAGTTGGGGCTCGACTCTGTGTACCGGGAAAAAGAAACCTTTGTAAAATGTTTCAATACCATTACCAATAAAACTCGACATTTCAAGACTTGATGAGTCTGTTAAATAAATACTGTGATCACAGAGTATCCATGGAGACTTTGTTGAAAGAAACAGTGTTTGTTTAAGTTTATTCGTGGTTGGGTCAAGAACTGTCTCTATCAGCTGCTTTATCTGACTGAGGAAATTGTTATATTGAATAAAGCTGGTTAAGCCTTTGCTTTCATGGTTGTAGTTATTCGGTCTTGCGGTACATGAAAGTGATGCTATCTTCCTCCTAAAATACGCACGATCCTCCTCTTTTTTTTTTTTTCTGTGCGACTGCTAATAGAGGCACGCAGTCTTTCAAAGTGAGCTATGACTTTGCCATGAAATTAAAGTCACGCTTCTTTTTAACTGCTAGAAGGCAGACATGCTTAAAAAAACCTAAACTAATGACAAGCAAACTGCCAGAGGTGAACTGAAGGAGCAGAAATAAGAATCTGCTGTGTGCTGATTTAGAGAATCGGTAAAAAAAAAAAAAAGAAATTATAAATTAGTTGTGACACAGCACTATTTCTACAGCTCAATTTGCTGTTAGAACTGAAAGCTTTGCTATAAGAAACCTCTTCCTTATAGAAATATTTTCGGTTTCCAGTGGTCTTTGATTTAGATAGAACTCGTTTGTGCATGTATCTGCTGTGTAATGAATGAAACAGGTTTCCTCTGAGATCTAAGACGATGCCAGACAAAATACATAAGAGTAAAGAGAGGCTGCCCAGTCCGTCAGGAGACAGGAGTTGTTGCTTCAGTATGTATTAGGGCTGGACGATCAGGCCAAAATGATCATATGATGATGATGTAGATTTGGGATGTAGTATCTGAATATTTTGTTTACAAGAAGTGAGAAAAATAGTAAGATAGTAATGGTTTGAGGTCTCTGGTGGGCTTAGGCTTTGGTGTGATTCTTAAAATCTCTCCTTTTTTAAATCATCTGGACTTATTTGATTAATTGAGGTTTTCGAGAAAATCGAGAAAAATACATAACTGACACAATCAAACTTGTTGATCTGGAGACTTGTCTTGCTCCATAGAACTTCAAATTGTAACCTGTCATCTTCTTATAATATATTAATTGTGAGTATGTTCCCACAGTTGAATATGGCATATATAGTTTAGTTAAAAAGTGTAGTTTTATTCTTGTTGTGACTTCAGTTCATGATGATTCGTGATAGTAGAAGCAAACACTGTTCATATTTTCTTAACTGTTCTCCATACGTCTGTCCTGCAGGGGTTCCCATTGAATACTTAGACTATAACGGCCTGCTATAGTCTAATTTCTCTCACCACAGTTTCATAATGACTCCAACATATTCTTACATTTCTCATAATAATCTAAAAGTTCTCTAATGTTGGGTTTCACACCATTGCTTCTGTATCTGTGTAAACCAGACTTACAGCACGTTGGCCGACTACAACCACATAGTGTTTGTCTATGTGAAGTCCACATTTTGTCATTATTTCCTCAGTGGTAGCACATCTTTACTCAAGCTCCTGCAGGTTAAAGTGGACTTTTTGTGCTGACAGACTCCAAGGAATCACTATAAACAGACTTACACTGTCTAGCTCTGCACCATTAATGCTACAAATGTGATCTGTCTGATGCTTCTTCAGTAAAGGAGATCATATGGTGAATTAAGGTTTTACACTATATAAGATTATGTGTTTTCACAGTGTTAATATGCATCAAATGTTGAATCAGCGGACATAGAATGTGAATCACTTTTGATGAGGAGAAAAGAGAGACATAGTGATATAAGAGTGAGAAGGGAAGGTGGCAGGGATACAAGGTCTTATGTTTCATATAAGGAGGGATTATCTAGTTGACCTTTGAACTTTAAGAATGAAGATTGGGCTCAACAAGAGGCATTTCCCACCAATCCGAGCCCACTGTCTACCTGAATTTGTCTAAAACCACACTTGACCCTTGGAGGTCACGCTTAATCCAAGCCGTGCAGGGCCGGATATGCCTGAGACTGAGTGGAGCGACCCACTTCTGTCACCAGGCAGGGGTGTTCCTCATGAGGGACATAAAACAGATACGTCCTAATGATGTTTGAAAATGGGAGGCCCCACAGCATCGCTCCTCAGCCCACATGGTTCCCCCTTTACTCGTCCTCATCTTCCATTTTTGTTTACTCTCCCTCCCCTTCCCATCACTAAGCCAGAGCTTGTTCCAGAGTTTGGAGGCCAATTATGTCCTCGTAGGTGTACCCATCAGATGATTGCAAAAAGGAGGGATATTACGTTGAGCTGGTGAATGGTTGAACTTAAACCCTGATCTGACGTCTCTGCTTCACTTCAAAGCAATCAGGCAAGTTGCACGCTGATTGGCTGAGGTGATTGAGGGTTCAGGGAGGAGGGTTATTTTCTGAATGCTAATTAGTATTCAGACTGAACCAACGCAGCCCTGTTTTACTTAATGTGTGTGTTTATGTGTGTGTGTGCATATATAGACACGTGGATTCCGACTTAAATTTAGAGAGCAAGAGAGGGGGCTTAACCTCTTCAGCCTTGTGTTTTTAGTAGGATTTTCCCTCTCGAGGCTGGCGTATCATGAGCAACTCTGCAGATGAACAGGTTGTGTTGGTGTTCATAAACACACCTGTGCTTTGCACCAGGCAAAGTGACAATGAACAGACTCGCCAACAAGGGAAATAAGTCACTCACCAGGAAGTGGCAGTAATCCAGCCACTCCAAACTCTGCGTACAAAGAAATAAACAAAGACATCATAAAGCCCTCTTTATCCCTCAATGACTATTCCCATAAATGCTTTAATCACCACTCCCTGGGGACTTAGTTTGGTGTGCATGTGTGTGTATGTGTGGGTGGGTGTGTGTGTGTGACCGTCCTGTGATGTCCGACTGGTCTCAGCTCTGCACAGATGGGTCTGTTTAGCTGCCAGGCGCGCCTGTAATTTTCAAACATTCATTCCTTTCTTTTCTTTTCTTTCCTCTCTCTTTCTCTGTCTTAGTCCCTCTGTCTCCTGTTTTGTTTTTTATTGAATCGCATGCGGTCGATCACAGTGACTCTCTCTTGTTGTGTACACATAATGTCGGGCAGCATTTCAGTGATACATCCTTTATATGTAATCTTCAAACTCTGAATTGGCTGTCAGAGACATTTGTCCCAGCTGACTTCAACAGCTTAAACAATCTTCTGCCTCCTCTTCCTCTCCTTCTATTCCCATTTCTTTGTTTCTGTATTTGAAGGACTGTTGGGTCAGGATCAAGAGAGAGCTGGTTTTGTTCAAGCCCCAAAGCATACACAGTAGACCTTTCAGTGAGGGCTATAGAGATTAAAAGCATCTGAGTGTTTGAGGGAGCTGGAGAGTGTATGCAAGTCAATGTGAGAATGTATGTTTTTCTCCTCAGGACTCTGAAATGCGCCAAGCTTTTGCCGGTTTGTTGGGCCATCACATCAGATTAACATCAAGAATCCAAACGTAGCTTCAACTCCACTTGTTTCACAGATTCTATTAGCCTTTTTGCTGTGTGTTTGCATTTATGTTGGACTACCTACTTTTGCATTGGTAAGGGTGACAGGTAGTTACTCCTGTAGGGCTTGGTATGCATCAGGTGTGTATGATGCACATGTATGTATAATGTATGTTTTCAGAGCCGTATTTGGGTGTGCATTTGCATGGCTGAACTTCTGTAAGATGATATACACTCATCACTCTGGAGCTTAAAGCCTCAGCCTTAAGATGATGACAGGAGCTCAGAACAAAGATGGTGGTCCTCTCATCCCTTACCACAATTGAGAACTCATCCAGTTTTGTGTGTGTGTGTGTCTGTGCACATCTGTGTGGAGAATTTGGAGTGTGTATCCAAGAGAATCCAGTTAGCTTCCCCTTGAATGGATCAGATATCTTGAGACACTGAAACCGCATTGGTTTATTTTCATTTTCTTTAAGGAATAGAAATATGCTTTCTGTGTGTGTGTCTATGGTATATCTGTGTGTGCGCGCAGATAGAAATGTTTTCCTGCTCATGCGAGAAGTGTTCTCAATTACTGCCTTAGTCAGAAGTGGAAACAGATGGTAGCAGATGACGGGAGACAAAGTAGCTCTGTCCTACCTACTCCTTCTCACTCGCTCTCTACTTCTCTCTCTCTCTCTCTCTCTGTCTCTCTTGCATACACTCTTATACACACACTCCTACCTCTTAAGTGCTAAATAACGCATTCCCTTTACAAAAATATACTCACTCAATGCACACGTGCAGCAGAGACAAAGACAGTCCTTCAGTCATTTGGACACAGATCATCACTCATAATCACTCAGACATGAAAACAGAACATGCAGGCTTAGGATTGGTTTGCACTGAAGCAAACTTCATTGAACTAGGGCCCAGTTTCCCATGAGTAGTCACTAGTCAGAGCTCTCCTTTGTCCATTGACTAGTAATTAAACCAGATGATCTTACAGCTGAGTTGTGTTGATGTCAAACCGGCCCTCTGCTCTTGAATGAAACCCTACCCCGGCTGCAGGGTTGAGTCTCAGCCTTTGATTTGAAATTTATGCTTTAGTTGAATGGATTTTCCAGTCAGTGCAAACACGCCTCACTTTTCCTGTTTCCTTTTTCTTTCATTGAATTCTCTCAATCCTCTCATGCATTTTCTGCCCCTTCACTTCCTTTACTTCTCTGCTATATCACTTTCCTAACTTCTCAATCGAGTATATTTTCTTCCCCTCTCTTTCTTAGTGCTGTCACAATATTGAAATTTGAGACGATGATGGATTGTCATACAAAAAAAAAAATAGCGATTTAAAATATTATTTTCTACCCTCTTAACTTTATGTCATCTCTTTAGTATATGAGTAATGTTGCTTTTCAACCGATGCTCAACCTTCACTGAGGTTTCAAGTGAGCCAAAGTGATGCTAAACTTGATATAAAATCATGGTGGGTTAACCTCAAATTGTCGCTGCATCAATATATGTATGTTTATGGGTATGTTGTGATGTGGGACACTAAGCCAAGTTAGCAGAAAATCTTTGCAAATGTCGGGGAAAATTTCCAAGTAGTCTCTCTCTGATAAATTGACAGCAAATTTGAAGTCTAAAAAAAAAGATATTCTTGCTTGAAAACAAGGAAAATTTAAAAAATAAAAGTTTGGAATTCTAATTTACAGTTAAAAGTCAATCCTAGTCCTGCCGTTGAGCTGCAGACAATGTGACAGAAGTTTATGTGTGTTGCTATGACAACCAGCTGTTCTGATGCACTTATTCCTGCAGGGGAAATAAAACGTGCTGATGCCAAAACGTGTCACATGGAGGTGTGCTGAGGTGATTCCATCAGTAATAGTTAATGAAAAGGAAGTGCCATTTATAGGCATACAGTATGACAAATGACAAAGACGCTGATTCATTCATTTATCATTAATTTTCCCAACTGCTTAGTCCTCAATAAGGTCACAGGGCTGAAGGCGGGGTACACCCTGAACATGTTGCCAGTTCATCACAGGGTTAATACATGCAGATGAACAAACATTCACACCTATATTTGACTTAGAATGACCAATTAACCCATTAACGCGCATGTCTTTGGACAGTGGGAAGAAGCTGGAGAACCTGGAGAGAACCCAGGGAGACACAAAGAGAACATGCAAACTCTACACAGAAAGGGGAAACAAAAGACAAATGAATTATACTTTTGCTTATCATTTAGCTCATATGATTAGAAGAATGGAGTGAAACAAGATGATGTAATTAACCCTCAAAGATTCAAACAGCTACTGGCAACCAAAACCAACCAAAAATCTACTCATCTAAAATGTTTAATAACTATTGACCCACTATTCCTATCAATACATTTAAATGATTAAGGTAAAATGCAGGTTGTTACCTTTTCGTGGTCATCACATATGACCCATTTGGACATTCAGAGCCTCTGAAGTGAACGTGGAAACACTGTCATCTTCTACAACATTGATTCACCAGTAAAGCCCATGTAGTCTGATAAATGACAGTGGTTGTAGATGGTTGTTTTTATATTCAGTTAATGATATACTTTGCTGAAAAAGTCACTTTTTCTTCATTGTTGTCTGATATAATAACCTGTGAATTTACTGTGAGTTTTTATGCTCATCTACACATGATCAAGGAATTAAATATAGGAGAATACATGTTTTACACTGAAGAAAAACAAAAACAGAGGATAATGTAATAAATGGCAATAAATCACATAATAAAGGTTAAATAGGGAGGAAAAAATCATTTGGGAGCTGCCACAAAAGTACCACTGGGTCTTTATGGGTTAAAAGAGCCCTCATAAAAAACAATGGTAAACTACTTGGAAATAACTCTAAAATATGTAACTTCTGTTTTTATTAAGGTGAAGTGAGACAGTTATGTGAAAAAAATCATAATTATTTCAAACAATTTCATGGCAGTGATATAATAGTTACACACCCTAGTTAGCTGTTACTCTGCGTTTCATGAAGTTAGCCATTCCTAAATTGTGACGAGGCAAAAGTAAAGGTGTTACAGTACGCATACAGGTTTCATCTAATATTCACAAACTTTTTTCCTTTGTCTTTCTATCTCCTCTGTCTCTCAGTGGGAGGAGATCAGCGTGATGGATGAGAGGAACACCCCGATGAGAACCTATCAGGTGTGTAATGTGATGGAGGCCAATCAGAATAACTGGCTGAGGACACGCCACATCAGCCGAGAAGGAGCACAGCGGGTCTACATTGAGATCAAATTCACCCTGAGGGACTGCAACAGCCTGCCTGGGGTCCCTGGTACCTGCAAGGAGGTCAGCATCACTTTGCATACACAATTTTTAACACGAAGGCATGACGAGACAGATACTTTATTGCAAATGTGCTGCAATATTCAAATTCATTGGAGGATTAGATGTCATAGAAGGGATTAATGTTATTACTGATCTTCTTCAGTTCAGTTCACTAATATAGGATAAACGTTAAAAAGTGCCACTGTGGTTAAATCAGTGATGTTAATGTCAATAGATGGTGAAATGTGGTTCTGTCAGATATAAAAAGTTAGCCACCAACAAAATCTCCAATGATGGAAAATAATGTGGAAATTAAGCAGCTCTGTTAGTTTCATCCAACTGTTTTTATACAGGCGAATGATAATGCAAAATGATCACAGTCAACCCAACTGTACGTGCAGATTAAAGGGCTGCTGTTTTGCTGCTGCATTTGTGCTGCAGGGCATTTTTGCTCCTGGCAAACAAGACATCAACCAGCATTATGGCTGTTTTCTATCTGTGTGGAAAAATTCTTTTTCAGGAAGCAAGGAAGTAAACACATACTGTCCTTTTTTGGAGCCCAACAGTACAGTCCTAGAGAATATATTTTTACTCTGCAGTACATCCTTTGGGAAAAAAATAAGAATAATGTTATCTGTATTTCCATGTATTTTTTAATGTAAAGTGCAGTTTCGTAGTTGCACATTGAACTTTTGATTCAATTTACTACATTAATCTCTAGTAATTGCGTTTAGATTTCTAGCAAATCAACTAAAATAGCTAATTTACTTTAATCTATTTTTATTAAAACACCTGATCTTCATGTTTTATCTGATTCAATTACTCCATATTGTTTACTTTGCAGTTTCTTTTAGCCAGAGCTCAATATGTAGACAGATACGACAGACTGTAGTCTAACCTCAAGAAAGAGAGCCTGTCAAGTAAATTTTTTTTCTTCCTAGTATGGCTGATTACAAGACTGTTTGTTTCCTGTGGAATGCGTAAATTGTATTTAGATAATAGCTCATATATATATAAACATCTGTGGTAGTGGTAGTGGAGTGAAAACTCACATTTCACAGCTAAAGCCACCCACAACAACAAAGTATGGGTTACGAGATCTAAAGATGTAAACAATATGAATTGCTAGTCGTAAATTCAGCGCTTAAAATAGACTTTAGTATTAAAAAGCGAGACAACTGGACCCTTTAAATACAGACATTAAAATGGAAAAAGAGAAAATAGAAACAGAGTCGTTTCTCATTTATGGTGCACAAAACAAACTGAGGTTATTACACGTTAAAGGTTGATAGAAAGATAAACAGAGAAGACAGGATAGGAATAACATGAGAGAATAGGAAAGGCTGAAAAAGACGATGCTCCAGAGGCTTTTTTTGTGGCTCCTCATATATTTTAACTTGATATACTTTTTTTTACAGTCCCCCTCTCTCTCATATCAGTCTGATATGACTCCTCTGTATTCATTCCTCTGTCCTTTGTGCGCTTTCTGCACCTTGTCACTCTCATTACTTTTGCAGAATGAGTGGTGGGAATCATATGAGACAGTATAGAGCTGCAGTTTTGTGAAACTCCAGTGCTGCTGACTGGTCATCGAGACAGATGGACCGAGATTTGAAGAGAAGCAGCAGAATAACTAGAGCACTACTGGGGCCCTGTTAAATTTTCACTTTGGAAGGACTTTCTCACTTTAATCTGTCTGGGTTTACTTTGCATTTTTTTTTCTTGTCTGAAAACGTCCCTGTCTAAAGTTTGACAAATGGCCGACACTTTGTTTTGCAGACCTTCAACATGTACTACTATGAGTCCAACAATGCCAACCTATGGTTCATCAAGGAAAGCCAGTATATGAAGATTGATACGATCGCTGCTGATGAAAGCTTTACACAGGTATTAAGCATACACATGGAAATACTTTACATCTACTGTTTGCACATATGCAGCCACAATAGAAAACTCAGAATAACTACACAAAATAATGCATTTAATGTCAATATGGCCTATTAACTGTCTATGAATTAAATGTCACCATTCATTATAGTCTGCCGATTTTTGCCATGGCAGATTTTTCCCCCCATTTCTTAGAAAAAAGAATGACTGTCCATCACTCACATAATTATACTTATTTTGGAATTGAGCTCTGTCTGTCTGCGTATCCCATTTCAGTTTAACAGTTCATTTTCATTAACAGATAGTCACTATTTGCCACCTACTGTAAGGAAATTAATATGGGTTTAAATCTGGGTTAAATTTAAGTAGTTATTTTACTCAGTCTTCTTGGGAGTGTGTCAGGATTGTGAGAACTTAATGATTTCATAAGGTTTCTGAAATGCAGACAGCTGAGTCACAGACTGCAGCATTCTACAAATTTAGAATAATATCTTTTTAGGAATGAAACCCCACAGTATATGATTCCAATAATATCTGTGCCACTTCCTTTCAAATGGAGTAATATAAGTGTAACAAACCTTGTCCACAGGTGGACGTTGGTGACCGTGTGTTGAAGCTGAACACCGAGGTGCGGGACATCAGCAACCTGAGTAAAAAGGGTTTCTACTTGGCCTTCCAGGACCTGGGGGCCTGTATCGCTCTGGTCTCGGTCAGGGTCTTCTACAAGAAGTGTCCTCTCACTGTGCTTAACTTGGCCCAGTTCCCTGACACAATAACAGGCGGAGACACAGCACTGGTGGAGGTCCACGGTGTGTGTGTGAATGCCTCTGAGGAGTTTGAGGCTCCCAAAATGTACTGCAGTGCAGATGGAGGTTGGCTTGTTCCTATCGGGAGGTGTGTGTGCAAACCAGGCTTCGAAGAAAACAAGGACGTCTGCCAACGTAAGTGGGCTGGGAAGTATTTGTAATGTGTGAATATGTGTGTGTGTTTGTCTCTGCATATGTGCAACAAAGGGACAAAGAAGGACAAATTAAGAAACCTAAAGATAGAAACCTGCGTATGGTGCTGTCATGTGTTTGTGTTTGTGCCTGCGTGTAAGGAAAGTGCCTTTTCTATTGAATGAACACCTGCAGGTCGTGTTCTACAGTGTGCAGCAGTGTGTTGTACACAAGAAAGGCCGTTGACATATGTGAGATCCCTCAGGAGACAGATGGTCTATGAAGTTTTGCTGTGAAACTGAATGCATTCGTAAAATGTGTAATGATATGTAATGGTTTGTGATTTACTTTTATTGACTTTGATTAACTTAATTGATTCCTTAGAGAAAATCCAATTGTGTTTCGGCTCAAATGAGATCAAATATAATAAAAATAAAGTTAAAACAAGTAATTATATAATTTATAGAATAGTTAAAGTCATAAGGAGAAATATACACACTAAGTCAATGTCCGTTTCAGATGTTCAGTCTATCTATCATCAACCGAGGTGTTATACAGTCTGATGGCATATTTACTGGTTTCTTTTTGACTGTTTGAGACTATAGTATGAAGTTAGTAAATCCGGGTTTAACCCTGGATTTTCAGTGTCACAAGAGTTTTCCACTTTTTTACTCATGTAAATCCAACTTATGCTGCGCACCCAACCTTATCGGGACAGGTTATGTTTGAGAAAGTATATAAGAAGCCATTCAGTTCTCTTGGGAAATGGCCTCACCATTCTTAGCAGATCCGTTATACCTCAGTGTAAAGGTCTGAGAGAGTCTTACAGGAAGGCACTTTTTAGATGGTCTCTGTCTAAGTAATAAAACTTTAAAACAGAGACTTTTTAATATTTTTCTCTATTTGCTCATAGACTGTTTAACACCTCCAGGGTTGCAGCCGAAAGAAAAAAACTGTAATTGTTTCACACACCATAAGAATACTTCCAAAAACATTTAATTTAATGGAGTACACACTTGAATTTCTAGTCAGATCTACTTGTGCCTTAATCATGGGGCAGTGATATCAATAAGCCTATTAGCTTGGGCATTCACACATTTGACACTTTTCTTCATGGCTTTCTGGCTTTAATCCTGCGTTAAATGTAAAAATCCTCAACTTTTTAAGCTTATAGTTTATTCTTATGGGAAATACTTTGCTCTAGACGTGTTTGGGTTTTGTCTTCTGATGCCAACACTGGCCTATTTACGTGAACATCCTCATAGTTAGATTCAGAAAACAGGGAGTTGACTTAATGAGCTGATCACCTCAACGCCGCATGTGTGAGCGCCGTTGTCAGCCTTAGTGATGCCGGCTAATGAAAAGATATCATGGGTAATGCTGCACTCGCTTTGCTGTATAGGCCTGTGGTGAGTCAGTGTGGTTGTCATCACTGTCAGCGACTTTTACACAGTTCCCAACACTGTGAGGACAGTTCTTGCCGAGAAAAGGGTAGGAGTTGCTTTGAGGCATCTCCTCTTATTCTGAGTGTGTGTTTGTCAGAGCCGAATATCTCTTTTTCCCTGCTGAGTATGAGTGTAGGGGTATGAGTATGTGTGAGAAAGTGCTTATTGATGTGTGTTTGTGTTGTAGGGGGTGAGGAAAAGGTATGCCTCAGGTAGCAGATTATTGAGTCGTAAAGCTCCACAGATGGCGTGTGCAGTATGTGTGTGTGTGTGTGTTTGTACGTGTGCTATGTGTGTATAGTCTGTGGGTGCATGCATTTGAGAGAGCAAGCTGTATTAGACTCATGCCGTCACCTGTCCCCATGGGCTCACTTCCTTCCCGAAAAGAAAATAGATTCATAGATATTCATCACGGCAAACTTAGAATTGCTGCACATAATGCAATTTCAGTTGTTTTGGAGAAGCAGCCGCCAAGACGCCCAGAGAACTTGGCAGTTGGGCCTTGGAGACAAGTGAATAAGAACAAGCTGTACTCTGCAGTTTGCAGACTGGTAATGCGCACAGATTGTGGCAGAACTCTGGCTGAATCTCAATCAAGAAAACACGACTGTTGTGTTACATGTCTGTGTTATGAAATGACATGTTGGGGTTATTTGATAGGTAGCTGAGAGTTCTCACTCCAGCTTGAACTGAACAATTAATTGAAATATTGAAATCACAATATGGTAAAGTACAGTATCCGAGTCACAGGACCTGCAATGTTTTAATAAAGCTAAAATGTATCACAGTATAGTATTACATTAACCACCATAGTGTTATGACAAATCAAATCCCAGGACACAGGGGAATATACAGTCTTTCTTTGGTACAACAAACAACCCTGCAAAAATTACATCTCTGACAGCTTTATATATATGCTTTTTTTTTTTTTTAATATAAATATATTGTTATATATTTATTTTAACCAGTCCCACTAAAACTGCAGCTCATATAGCAGTCATAATATCTGTTAAAATACGTACTCTTTAATCAATCTTTCCATATTATTCGTCCCTACTACCATGTATTAGTCACTGACAGACTCTGTATTAAAACTTTATTAATAGTCAGTCTGTCTGACACAGCAAAACGTTTG
Organism: Apogon talboti; assembly: GCA_037367365.1. Taxonomy (NCBI): domain Eukaryota; kingdom Metazoa; phylum Chordata; class Actinopteri; order Kurtiformes; family Apogonidae; genus Apogon; species Apogon talboti. The sequence continues at coordinate 11,421,099 of JAPQRQ010000010.1, read as the reverse complement.
ACCTCTGTGATCTCTATGACCTCATCAGTCTGCTGTGTGAGTTTTATTTCTCTATAGAGAATAAGTAGAGCAATGTAAGCATGTTTAACAAGCTAGGTTTAACTCAATAACAGTGTGTTTGTGTGTATGTGTAAGTGTGTCTGTGTGCTGTCGTTGTGCGCAGAGGTAATGATGGAGTCTTCTTGACAGTCTGGGGTCAGAGGTCTTAAAATATATGTGTCCCTCGTCTAGTGTAATAAGTTATGGTCAACACAGATGTGGTGGACGCATGATCTTTTGTGTCTGCTGGCTAAACAGACTCCAGTACAGGAAGGAACACCATTTTTGTTTATTTCAGGCTCTTATTCTGGAAGCAATTGTACTGTATTTTTCAATAGATTGTAATCCTTTTGTGTTGAATTCTCTGCAGCAGGCTCGAATGCACCACCTACTCGGTATTAGGAAACCACTTTTGTGGGATCTGGGGAGGGATTGGCGTAGCATTCTCATCCTCAAAGGGGAATTTGTCCCACGTATGTCAGTCACACAGTTACACCTCACATTTATTTGTTGTCTGTGAAATAAAGCCAAATTCACGCACTAAACCATCTTTCTTTTGTTAAAATTACTTCAGTGCCTGTGCTATTTAATCGGCTTGTGCCTCCCTTCTAATAGAATTCCCTTTCCTCGTCCAAATTTCACCTCGGCACCTAATGTAACTGCATCTGTAATCAGCCTGCTTTTAACAAAGACACGGGAGGGCACAGTGAAGTACGACAACACAGTGTGTTGTGTTTTAATGTGTTCCTGAGAGAACAAGGGCCATGCTTTTAAAGAGTCCTCTCAGCGCTCGGCATCGGCTCCCAACAAAAGGTCCCTGCCCTGACACAGTCTGAAGGTCTTCCATAGGGAAAACACACTCTGCTAATGCATTTAAATCACCCTCTCTTGTTTGCTGTCACACAAAGAGATGATGGGGTGAAGTGGAGGAGAGAGCTGGGTAAAAGACTGGAGGGGCATTTGTAATTATCATCACCACACAGGTGAACAAGCCTTTTAATGGACGCCTTGGAGTCCCTTTTTGTGTTCTCTTTTTCTTTTCTTTTCTTTCTGTTTTTTTTTTACCATTTACCTGTGCTTATGCTCATTTTCTTGCTCTGATATCCAGTGTGATTCCTGTAGTGTGTGTGTTTTGCCTTTGCAGTTCTACTCTTTTTGTCTCTGTCATACCCATTCTCTCTCTCTCTCTCTCTCTCTCTCTCTCTTTTTCTATGCCCCTGACTCTCTCTCTTGGTGTGAGGCGCTAATGGAATCATTACTAGCCTCTCCGTGTTAGACAAACACCAGACACCTCCAATTACAGCCCTTTTTTCTCAATCTCTAGCTTTCTCCCCTCCTCGCTGCTATTTTCTAACCTTGCTCTGGTGTCTGTTTCTATAATGGGACTGTTCTTCCTTCTCTCCGACTACAAACCCCCCCCCCATTTTACTCCTCACCCATCCTTTCTGATATTGTCTTCCTTTTTCACCTTACCATTTTTCTTTCTGTCTCCCTCCTCCTCTTCCTCCTCGCTGCCCTCATCTCCTCTGTCTGCACTCGTTAAACATTTATAGATCACGGGTTCATCTTTCTCTTTTTCTATTTTCCCACCCCTTGCCTGTTATTCCCCAAAGTGAGGCAGAAAGTGTGTTTAAAAGTGAGTATGTGTTTTGATGTTGTTAATGTTGGGCACTGGATTGGATTAAATCTGATATTTTATGGCAAAAAGGGATGCTGGCAGACTCCCTTTAGTGTAACCAAAGCAGCAGACTGTCTGACAGAATTCATGCATTTTTCAGAATGTGAGCACCACTTGTTTTGTCTTGTCTTTTGTTTTATTTTGATTAAATCTTAGTAAAAAGACAAAAGCCAGTAGTGTGTTAGTCAGTCACATATATTCTGGATAAGATAATGTTTCTATGTTCATTGTAGTGGAGAAACATGTTTCCAGTCCAACAGTGTGGCTAACTGATGCATTCTGACAGCAGGTCCAAGACATAGAGAATGATTATGTAAATTGGACTAAATGTCAAACACTTGTACTTGTTAAATAGAATAATGTAGAATTTAAATTTAAAATCGTGTTTGATTTATCTTTAGCCTAGTCCTGAATCTCTAAAGGTTATAGGAGGTGAAATCCTGTTCGTTCTGGTTGTGTCCCATGGGGTTTCATATCGGGGAAAAAAAATTATATTGCAGTCAGTGGTGAGAGACAAGTACATTTTTGATCCCATATGAATAATGCCATCATTTACACGTACAATGCTTATCAGTTCTAAAAAGGTACCTTGTGAAGAAAAGTGAAGAAAATCGCAGTTTGAGTTAAAGCTGTTGAGTTATCGGCCTGTGAAAATATACTGAAAGTCTGAATGTTGTGCAGATGATGTAACTGTGTCTCTCCGTGATCTGTTCAGCGCTGTTGAAGATGTCTCTGCAGCTTCAACATGACCAGACATGTAGTGATTTTCACTTCTTTTAATACCTTCTTGCCTCCCTCTGGAAAAACAAGGTGAAAAATGCGAGGTAACAGGGGCCTCGGTGTTGATGCCAAGAGAGATGCAGTCCACTGAGCTGTTTAACATAAAACAAGATGTTACTTCATTATTTTTATCTAGTTCATGATCTAAATTAGTTTTTAAATTGACAAAAATATGTGTAAACGGAGGCACAGCTCTAACGGGATCGCCTCTGATCGCTGTTCACATTTTTGGGGCACAACAGAAGGGGCACTACAATAAATCTTTACAATGGAAGTAAAATGACTACATTACCGGCAAAAGTTTTGAAGTAGTAAAGATGTAAGCGAATGCTCATACATAAAGTGTTTAGACAAATTGAAAGGGCCAGTGTAATTTAGAGGTAGTTTTGGTTTTGGGATTTATCGTCAAGATGGAAATACCTGTAATATCTAAAATTAGACCGCTGATTTCTTTTCATATGGCCTCATGTTACCTCATTCAGCATTGTTTTCTTGAACTGAACACAGTCTTGCTCAGATGGCCACGGCTCTTCTGCTCATTCACATCAAATAACACTCATCTGCTTTGTCATTGCTGGAGTTACATAATCTCTCTCTTTCAAACACACACAGCCTTGTCACTTCTCCTCTATCTCTCCCCACCCCATGCAGAGCCCTCTGTAGACGAAACCCCCTGCCTCGTTTGGATTTCTTTTCACTCTGTGTCTTTGTCTCTTGTGCCTTCGGTTTCTGTTCTGCTTCTCTGTGTCTGTCTGCCACTGTTTCCTCTACCCTTTCCATTTCCACCTCGTACTCCCTTGCCCTCCCCCGCTGTCTCTCACAGCTGGTAGGGAATGTAGTGAATTCGCCTCTCAAACATCTCCTGCCTTAAGCCCTAGGGGTACATGCTGAAGGGCATGGAGTGTATGTGTGTGTGTGAGCAGCTGTGACTAGGTGTGTGTCTGTGTGTGTGTGTGTCCTGTCCTTCTCTGTGTGTCTGACAGCACCAATTACTGCCTCAGATGCCTGAGAGATGGAGGAGACGAAGTGGAGAAGGACAGACACCTGTCACCTCGACACAAGTTCTCCTGCTCTCATCCCCTCTCTCTCTCTCTCTCTCTTTTTCTCTCTCTCTCTCTTTCTATGGGCAAAAGTAATATAGGTCAGCATGACATGTTTCCAGTCTGCCTGTCGGTGTAATGGTCTTCTTCTTTCGCTTTCTTCTTATTCATTTGTCTGTTTGACGCTGCCAATACGAGGCTAGAACTTAGTTTACCACAGGAACTTTTCAAAGTCACACTAGACTTTTTCATACAGCTCTCACATGGGCCTCCTGCTGTTCTTTTCACTTCTCACATTGGACCATAACCAAGACTGTGAATCACTGAGAAACAAGTCCAATGTGAATTCAATCCGGTGTGAATTGGTTTATTGACAGTATGTTCATTTCAAATAGAAACACAATGGGTAAGATTTTAAGAATGCTACATGTTGTTTCTATTACCTTGGGAGCAAGTGTGTTCACAAAGTGAAAAAACCCACTGGTGGGTTATCCAAGTCTGGTGCCATGAGGCTGTGGAGAGATCATAAACAAAACTTTTATTCACCAGATATGCTGGGTTAGTCACACTATATCTTTAAGTGCTGCTCAGAGGTAGTTCCAATGGTTAAACATATCCATGAACAAAGCCAGGAAAACTTGTTTTAGTCCCTTACAGACTTGACACCCCATTTCACCACTGCTATGAGATCATACATTTTGAGAGGTGCAACGAAGGCCTGTACAATATCATTTTCAGTGTTAAAAAAACCCAAAAAATCGCCTGATATTTCTGGGAAACATTGCTCAACATAAGAAGGGTAATTCAGATTTCTGTCTGCCAGTGACAAGCAGCGATCAAAGGCCTGCAGCTCAGCCATTCAGTTGATCAGACCTGGCCTTGACCACAGCCCAGCAAGAATGGATTTCCACTAAAAAAGCACATTCTATAATCATAAATTAAGTTATATGATACAAGCTATTCACTGAGATGCATATAATGAACAGAAGCATATGACCATGCATAAAGACACAAGCTTAAAAAGGCTAAATGCGCATACACACACACACACACACACACAAACAATGCACTCTTACGCTTCATAAGAGGATTGCAGCCTCTGTTCATAATAAAAGGTTTGAGCAGGGAACAGATGTAGGAAAAGGCTAATCTTTGCACCTGTGAAAGAGATTGAGCTCATTTAAAGGGCGCAGTGTGTGTGGAAGTGTGTGTGCTGAAGGCTCTGCAGGGATCCTGCCTGTCTTTATTGCCTCTCCAACACAGAGCTTGATCTCTGGCTCAGTCCTTACACAAGTGTGTGTGCTCATGAGCATAGGTGTGTGTGTGTGTGTGAGAGAGAGAGAGAAAGAGAGAGACTGTGGACAGTGGAGATTGGTAAAGGGAGCATTTTTATGTTGATCACATACAGACTTCTGAAGGTCAAGGGCTCCCTCCTGCATGTAGTATGTTCACATGCACACACATATATACACTCACACACAGTTTCTCACTTCTTTGCTCTTCTCCTGGTGGCAGCTCAGGGAGCTGGAGAGCATGAAGGTGTGGGTAGGCGCAGAGTGGGCGGCTAACAGAAGGATTTAGACAGCAAGTCAAGAGATTTTTGTGGGTATACAGTGCATGCAGCGTGTGTTTGTATGTGCATGTATGCCCCTTGCTGCAGGCATTAGGGTGTTAAGCTGCTGAAGTGTTGGGCAGCAGGGTGTTATATTACCAGCCAGATGTTCTTAAAGGACAAATGGATATATGGGCCAAGTAAAGGCTGGTCATCATTCCCTCTACCTGTCTGTGTCAGCGTGATCCTTTCTGCCTTTGGACTTGATCTCCTTCTTCACTTCAGTTTTCATTTATTCAGATAATGACAGCCACCTTTTCCTTCATTTTTCCTTTATTTGCTTTTATCTCCTCTCTCTCTCCCATGCCCCCCCCCCCCAAATTCCATCCCTTGTCCTTCCCTCCTTTTCTCATCTCCTCTCTTTTGTGTTTGAATAAATGACACAGAAAATCACAAAGACTTAACACTCACTATATCCTCTACACACCATAGTCCCTTTCTACATACCCACACAGCACTGACCCAGATAATGTGTATTCACACAGAGGCTCCCAGCACAGTTTCTCCTGCCATGGCGGATCACTTGCCAGACAGAAGCTGAGTTGCCAAAAAAACACCTTAGCGCCAAGACGGTGTCCACACTGTTTATAAGTGTTAGCCTCAACAGGCCCGGAGACATACGGCGTCGTAGGGAACGACAGGACCTAGTCAGCTGAGTCTGGTGCAGTGGGGTGAGCTCTGCAAGCAAACCTTAAGAGACATAAAGGAAAAGCAGGCCAAGGACTGAGAAACTGTGAATGCATGTTTCAACTCTTCAGATCCTTATTTAGCACTATTCCCAAAAGACAGAGGAGAGGAGAGAGGGTTGTAGAGGGGAAAGTGTGTCCTTTGGGTACAGTTGCTATTAATTGGCTGTGTTCCATATGCTGTTGAGTTTCACTTAGGGATAAACATGTGTGCACTCGTGGAAAAGTAGGAGATCTTACTTTTTTGCATTTCTCAGTCAATGCCGAGATTGTTCCATTTAAGATCCAAAGGTTTCAAGAAAGGTGCGTGTCTGTGTGCAGCAGAGAGCAGACGCTACATGCAGGAAGCCAGCCGGCCTGCTGAACTGAACAGGAAACACAGGAACAGGAAGACAGCCATTGACCCTTCCCCTCACCCCCTCCTGCTCTTTCTTTCTAGTTTATGGATGGCTTCCAGATGTACGATCAGCCCGTCAGACTGATTGGGTCTGCGCATACGGGCATTAGTGCTCAGTTCCAAACGTGACATACAGATGTGGTCAAAGACCAATTTGTCGGCGCTTTTGTATATAGTACAGCTGCACTATTGTTCTACAGCCAAGAGTAACCATTCACAGAATTCAAACAGACTTTTCAGCTCCAGCCTCGGGCAGAACAAAGAGCAGTTACGTAGAACCTGATGAATGATGTGACAGATTAGTTTCAGTTCATGAAATGGCTGTTTACACGAGCTGCTGTGATGTCACACATATAGCATAAATGGGAAATGTCTATAGTGTCTGCAACTTGGAGGAACATCCACACAGCTGCAGTCAGAAGAGTTCTGCTGACAATGATTTCCTGTTCTAAAAACAGGTCTGAATGGCTCCATTCTAAAACGCTCATAAAAACATGGCTTTAAATCATCCTACCTACGAGTCTTTTATATATGAACCAAAATATAGTAATATAATAATATGCAAATAAACTCAGATAACACATTCGTAGTCAAACATCACAAACATCTTTGCTCTGGACTTGCTCTTTAGCTCCATCCAGTGCTGTAATAAAAGGGCAACTTTTAGGTCTGTGACTGCCATTACCTTTCATGGCTGCTCCATAATCACAACAGCCTATAGAAGTGAGTGGTTTTCTGTTATTTTTATGTGGCAGTAGAAAAGCTCCCGCAACTAAAAGCAGCACATAGTGGAGATTTTTTGTGCAGAACACTTGGCAATAGCAGGAGGTGTGTAAGGGGAAATATTATTAATAGATAATAGCATGCTTTACTCATAAGAGGATATAGGCAATCTGTTAGTCATAGATGGAACATGGGGATATGTAAATGTATTGTAAATGCATTATTTATACTGCTTTGAAGACATTACGGACTTGAATTGTATTTCTTTCAAAAACCACTGACTGTAAAGTTTTTGTAATCTCCTGTGAACAAGAATAAAACACACAAGCACAAATTGTCCCACTGCCGTCAGTTTTCCGTGAGGTTGGCTGATGAAGTCGGGCCACTGCCCACCCACAGTTTCAAGGCAGTGGGTATACAGCCTCCCACTTGACAGGTACATCTGCACATGTGAGTGTGTAAAAGACAGCAATGAGTGTGTGTGACTGACACAGAGAGAGAGAGAGAGAGAGAAAGCACGGGGCTCTCCTTTTCCTCCTCTGCCTGAGAGAATGAATTATTGAGAGTGATGAACTGAAAATAACGTGGGTGAGGATAGGAGGTGCACAGTTCCTCCTACACACACACTCAGCTGGTCACGGGGCCGGTCGATGTGGGCACGTTTACTGCTGGGTTGTGTGTGTCTGCGAGTGTATCTGGGGAGACGAGATCTGTGTGTGTGTTTATAGTGTGTTAAAAGTCTGTGGGTTGGGTTTTTATAGAAGATGTTTAAGCTATGCGTGTCTAGGGAGAGAGAATTGGAGGTTATAGCGGCGGTTTAAACCTATGTGTGCCTGTGTTGTGTGTGTGTGTGTGTATGCCGGCCTGCCCGGCTGTGTTTATAAAGTGATGCTTTGTGCTCCTCTGGCCTTTTTATCTTGATAGCAAAACAGACAGACAGAAGAGTAAGTTATTCAGACTGCAAAGCAAACTCCCAGTAGACTCCTTCCAAAGGCCTGTCATGCTCTTTCCCTCTCTCTCTGTATCTCGCTCTCCGTCCCTCGCCCATGACCTATCTCACACTGAAACACACATGCACCTGGTATCTATTTAATCTGTTTTTAGACTGCAGGATAATCACCCCCGCTCAATATTAGTGAGCCATCAGCTTGGGTTACCTCTAGAAACGTGTGAGTGTGTTTGTGTGTAGATGTGTGTTAGATTTAATTGCACTGAAAATGAGACACCATGACCCTCTAGTTGTTTTTTTTTTTTTTTGGATGGGTTTGTGTCTATGTGTGTGTGTGTGCCTGTCAGCAAAAGAGTAAATATTTGTGCAGGAGCTCTGGAGAAGGTCAGGGTCAACGTATGACAGACAGCCCACTGGGAAATAAGACACACATACAGAGGCAGACACACACACATTGACATAGACATAAATACAGAGGATAAAGTGGAGATGGTGAGTGGGAAAGGAGGAAAGTCAGGGAGCAACGAGAGAGAGAGAGAGAGAGGACAGAGGCAAGAAAGTAGAAATAAAGAGACATAAATGGAAAACAGAGCGATGGACGGTAAAAAGAAAGAACAGGGAAACGGGGAAAAGACAGAGATGGACACAATGAGGAGGGGGCCGAGCATCATCCCATAGTTCCCCTTCACCGCTTTCAGTAATTGGCTGGTATCCAAAGGACAGAGAGTAGATCAGAAAGCAGCCAGAGTGTACTCATGTGCTTCATGTACTGGACATCGCAAACCATTTCATATCCGGTCGGATCATGTGTGTTTGTGTGTGTGTGTGCGTTTGTGGTGGAGAAATCATAACATCCCATAAATACACTGAGGGTCTGTCCTAAGCTGTCAATCATAGAGGCCTGTATCTTCTGTGTGGTCACGGCTCATATCTCACGTCCGCACTGCATCCATGTGGCGTGATGCTGCCTTTTCTGTCTGTAGCAAAACTCAAGCAAAAGTACTCAGTTCAGAATTTGAGCTTTAAATGAGTTCATTCTCTACATTCTTCACTGTGTGTCATGTGATAAATATATTGATATATTAGATTGTGTGGAAAAAACATTCTCTTTCTGTTTTTAAGGTTAATGCTTAAAAATCTTGAACTATCTTTAGGGCAATTTCCAAATTAATTTGTCTTTTTGTTGTGATTTATCACTATTTATTATAATACTATCCTCTATATTTAACATTTTCTTTTATTTAACTTACTGACCGTATAAATGTTCATAAAAGCTTAGTGTCAATTCAGAGGTTATTCTATCAAAACAGAGAAAAATAACTTTTGCAGTAAAATGTATCCTTTACTGAACATAAAATCAAGAATCTACAACCACTGTATTGGTGAAGCAATGTTGCAAAAGATGACAGTGTTTCCATGTTCACTCCAGAGCCTCTGAGTTCTACCTCTGTTGCTAATGAAAAGCAGAGAAACTATATTTTATCTTAATTATTTAACTGTATTGATAGGATTAGTGGTTCAAAAGTTATTAAACATTTTAAATAAGTGGATGTTTTTGATCAATGGCAGCTTTTATGTCATTGAGGGTTAAAGGGTTTCTGTAAATGTATAACTTTTAGACAAAAATCACTCACAGCAATAGAGTAGAAATACAATTTAATACAGTTTTGTCATAATTGTTGTATTTTTTACATTTTATACATTTATCATTCGTACTCTAATGACCTTCCTCCAAATTAAGTTCATACATTTTAAGATTACTTAACCATGGAGTAAAGTAGCTCCATTTTCTGACTGCTGGGATAATGATTGTCTTTTGGCATCACTTTACATAATCCATGCTTCAGTGTTAGTAGTAAATGGCAGCAGACGGATGGTCCTGATGTCTGGGTCTATTGCTAATTTAATAGCAAAGTCAATCAAAAGGGCATTCCCTCCAAAATGTGGAACATTAGTGGAGAACGGATGCTCATGATGCCGCATTCTGATTGTTTAAACAGGGCAAACAATATGAGGTAATATGAAAGATCAAGGAAGACAGGTAAAAAAGTGGGGAAGTGGAAGGAAAGGAGGAAACAGATGTAAGATGCAGGATAAGCAAGTATGATCAGGATATTGTGTATTTGTGTGTTTGCAGGATTAGTAATGATAGTGAATATTAACTCTGATGTGGGATTAGAGGGTCTCAGCAGGGGTGGACGTCACTGTTCCACACAAACCTCATTATCACACACACATATGCAGTTACATTGTTTCAGCATCATCATCACGATACACAATGTCATATCAGGCACACAAGTAATGCCACGTTTTTGCTGCGTGATGCAAAAAACCCCAACAAAAAACAGGTTGTCACATTCCAACTACTTCACAAGAGAAGTATGTCTGCTATGACATGATTTAGTCTGATTTAACAGTTTGTGGATGCATGGAGTTTGTTGGCACTAAGTGACATCGGTGTAATTAACAAAGCTCGTAATCTTATTTGTCCTGCCATAGTTTTAAAATCAGGCAAGAACATTTTTACGCTTCTCATAATAACATAAAACATCTCTAATGCCCTTTTCTTAACTAGATACCTAATTTGCATTCTCTAAATTCACTTCAAAAAAACTTGTCACAGCATTCAGATGCTCTTGTGTTTGATGGGTTGAAACTAAGAGTAGAGCATTAAAGCTTTTAAAAATGATTATCCTTATTTTTCATGCAGATGCACTCCCACAAAATCACCCATGGAATGATTATAATACAGTTGAGCAAGTTATCTGGTGAAAATTCTCATGTTTTTGGAATTCCAATAGCCTATAGGTTTCAGACAAATTTTAAAAAATCCTGCAATGTGTATGTTATTTTAATGTCATGCAGCTTTATTCACACTGTAAATGTCCACATATATGACAAAAAGACTTTCATTCTGTTCTATTTTCATGCTTCAGCAGATATTTGTCCCTTTATTTGTCCTTGACTATATGTTTTTTATTTCCCTTAAAGGTACAGTTTTGTTTACCATGAAAACATGTCAGCTCGACTGAGTGCATGTTTCACGGGCATGTACACATGAGCACAAACACACAAACACACATACAGATGCGACCCTGCATAGGACGTCAGATTCAATCTCGTCACATTTCTCCGCTGACGCTTGATGTATCAATTTTTAAGTAGCTGGCCTCAGCGAGCGCCTGGATAGCCTACACACACACACACACACACACACACACGCTCACACACACAGGCTGCTCTGTGCTCCAGGAGCTGTGGCACTCGAGGGGTACTAGAAGGGTTCCATCTTGAAAGCCTGTTGCCATGGTGACCATTATGGAGTTCATCTCCCGTGGGCCAGCAAGCTTTACACAACTTCGCTCTCAAAAGAACACACACATGCACACACACAAATACTCACTATATCCCACCACCCACCCACCCACAGACACAGAGTTTTCTCGTCTCTCTGCCCTTTATGTTCAGGTCGGATCGGAGCCAATGTTTGACTTGAACTAAGTGTGGCAGAAAGCAAAAGAACAGAGCAATTAAGAGTTAAACCAGCGAGAACATTTGAAAGGGACGTGGAGGAGAGGAGAAGGCGCACCGCCAGGCAGAGGAAGTGTTTGTTTCAGCAAAGTGCAGCCGATGTGATTTTGCATACTTACAGAGCAGCCTTGTTGAATGTAATTAGAATGTAATGGCCGCGGCTATGAGACGCTTGCTTTGTGTTTTGTTTTTGTCTAAATCTGCACAGGCCCTTTCAAACAAAACAATACAGCAGAATACTTTTCCTCTTATTATAAGCTTATTTTACCCTGCTGTTACTATATATACATACAGAACATGCAGCTAAAGTTTTATGACACATGTGTCGTCTATCGTGACTATAAATATCTGCAGTTCAAGCAACCTAGCAACTGAAATTAAAAGTAAAAAGGACAGCTTTCACCCATAAAGACCCAAACATCTGCCCAAACGACGACCAAAACCATCTATTGATCTAAAATGCATAATAGCTGTTGGTCCACTAGTCCTATCTATATGTAAATAATTGGTGTAAAGTGCAGTTTGTCGTCTTTTCATGGTCATCAGACCTTCTACAACATTGATTCACCAGTAAAACCCATGGAATTTAATAAATACAGTAGCATTGGATGGAGACACTTGTTTTATGTTCATTTAATAATATATTTTGATGAAAATGTCAGGTTTTTCTTACAGTTTTCCCTGTTTTGTGATATAATAACCCTCAATATAAATAACCCCCCTATAACAACCCCCATTTTTACTGGAAAGTAAAAGAGTATTATTTTATAATAAATGGTGACAAATCACTTAAAAAAATGTAAATATAGAGGGGAAAAAAATCATTTGGGAACTACCACAAAAGTAGCACTGGGTCTTTATGGGTTAAAGAAGAAATACTAAACTCGACGGTGGAACATAAACTAAAACAAAATACAACTGCAGGTAAAATCAGATTTTTTTCCCCCCTGATGTTAATGGCTTACATTGTATTGGACTACAATGGCTTTGCACAAAATGAAACCTTTAGATAATAAACAGTGGTTTTGAAAATGTCACATCATCTTTCATCCTACCCTTTTCAGCTTCTATAAATCAAGGCTTTACTCAATAAAACCTAAAAAAAAAAAAAAAACAAAACCCTACAGCTAGCATTCTACTAAATAAAAGCTATTAAGCACTAGTAACATTAACTCAAATTTCACTGACTACAAGATTAAATAAATAAAAAATAATTACATTTAAAAACAGGAATAGAATAGAATAGAATAGAATAGAATAGAATAGAATAGAATA
>JAPQRQ010000010.1:11394008-11404660 GCA_037367365.1 Apogon talboti | reverse complement strand
AAGCAAAAAAGGAGAAAAGGTTAAAAAATGAGTCAGTGACATGTGACATGGAGAATGACACTCAAAACCTGGGGTGAAAATAGAACACTGGAGGAAATAGTAGAGAATCAGTCGTATAATCTAAATATCATAAAAGGCAAATCAGCAGAAATGATGATGATGGACAGTTAAGTGTGGGTTGAGGAAGTGGGGGATGGAAAAAAAAAATAAAAAGGCAGAATTAGCAGGATCAGTCAGAACGCCCTTTCAACAGATTTATGGCCGACAGCCTCAATTATCCCCAGCATGGCCTCCATCCCCCATGCCTACGTTTCCCCCATCCCTCCTTGTCTTCTGAGGGGCTCGCCACTGGGAAGGCTAATCAGGAAAGTTCCAGGCCCTGCTAGGGGCCCCCTGGGGCTCACAGCTCAGCCAGGCCCTGATGATATGTCAAGCATAATGGGCATCCACTGCCAGATTTCCATATAGTTGAGATACCTGCCTTGCACCATGCTGTGAATAAGAGTAGCCATAATCAGTGATTTTCCATATGAGTGGTTCTCATACAAGAGGAATGGTAATGTAATGGCATACCATGACATGTCCGAGCTTTGCAGCTCACATGAAAATCCTTCTAGACTATTTAAAACTTGTCTGCTATACTGGAGTTGGAATATGGTAGCAAACTGGATATGATATGTATGTCAAATCATGATCAAAATGTGTGCATTTGCTTATTAAGCTTTATCATTCATACTGTTGTGTTGAAAGACACCGTTTAGCGCAATATATCTTTAATTTAGGTGCTTTGTGTTCAGATGCAGCATTACATGTCATGGAGTCATTCGATCTGGAGTTCATCCTATGGAAGCTCCAAACAAAGAAGAAAATAAACAAAAATTATATTATCGTGATTTCCACAATCATAACATAAAATGACATATAATGTAATCATTTGGATGTATTTCCCACCCCTAAGAGCAAACCATGCATATGACACCTTCACAATATTCACATACTCCAGTCATACAGTATCTGATAAAAATGTTTATAATTCTTCTAGTAGGCAGACAAAAAAAAAAGTAGTATTATCATTCCTGTATATTAGCTGCAGATCTTATAATATATGCATCAGTACTAACAAACTTTTGAAGGACTGACAAAGATCATTTGTATCTTGTCGTGGTCTACATCTTTAAAAGTGATTGCGGATACACATTTTGGACTCGGAGTCCGTCATGGACTAATCATCTCATCTGAAGTTCAGAGTGATAGTAACAGCTCCAACAGTTCCAAATCATCAAGTGTAACTGATTTATGAGAAAGAAAATTACTTTAGGCACTTTCTATACATCATTGTAGACTCACTATTTGTTATCTCCAGCTTCAGAGAGCATCACTTAACTTCAGAAGATGGATTTAAACATTGCATCTATATGTGTCCTATTGTTTCATAGGCCATTACATTTACACTGAGCCAACTCTTTTACTCACTGTCTATTTCAAAGCTTTTCATTAATCAAGTGCAAAGTGTCTATCCCTTGGCTGGAGTTAGTTAATTCATTTTAAGTTTAATCAATGTGAACAAATTGATTTGGTAATGAACATGCAAGCAATGCATGTTTTGAAGATGTACATTCAGGAGAAATCAGTATTTAGAATCAGTATTTCATTCAATGGCGCTGACAGGAGGCCAAAAGTGAAGATACGAGTTCTGCATTTCTAGTTTGTACCTGTCAACTGTTCCAATACAATAATCAATAACTTTATATACTTGTATGTAACAGTAATTTCAGTCCTAAAGCTGTGCCTCTGTCTTCACTCAGGTCCTCCGTCTGCTCCAGAAAACCCAATCTCCACAGTGAACGAGACCTGCGTCACCTTAGAATGGTCGCCGCCACGGGACACGGGAGGCCGCGGGGACATCACCTACAGCCTCCACTGCAGGAAGTGCTTTGGTGATGGTAGAAAGTGCGTGCCGTGCGGTAGCAGCGTCCATTTTATTCCACGACAGTTTGGCCTCTCGTCAGCCACAGTGTTGGTCACAGACCTGCAGCCGGACTCTAACTACAGCTTCACCGTCGAGAGCCAGAATGGAGTGTCAGACTTAAGTCCCACCCCCAGAGGAACTGTGGTCATCAACGTCACCACGTCGCAGACCGGTCAGTGGAAAACCATTGAAGAGTAGATGAAGTTAATATTACTCCTTAGACCCAGAGATATGTTTGTGGGGTCTTCCAAATGAATTAGTCTATACATTTAACCTTTCCTAAGTGATTTATCATTGTCATTGTAATACTCTTTCAGTGAAAATCATGTATTTTCCTATATTTATCATGTAGATGTTCATAAAAGCTCAGAGCAAATTCAAAGATTATCGTATTAAAACAGAGAAAACTGAACTAGACTACATAAAAACAAATGTCTCCAACCACTGTCATTTATCAAATGGGTTTTACTGGTGAATCAGTGTTACAGATGACATGTTTCTACGTTCACTACAGTGCCTCTGATCGTCTAAGTGGGTCATATCTGGTGACCATGAAAAGATGAGAAACTGCATTTTACCTCAGTTATTTACATGTATTGATAGGATTATTGGATCAGAAGTTATTAGACATTATAGATCAGTCGATGCTTTAGGTTGACGGCAGTTGTTTGCGTCTTTACAGGTTAAAATATTGTACATTGTTAAATTTAACCATGAATATCAATGCACCTATATTTGTTGACATAAAAGCATCCTTACCTGTGTAATAATAGTGCGTGGCGGAGTCAATTTCAGATTCAAAAATATGATGGAAAAAAAAAAAAGCTGCAGGATGTCATTGAAATCCACTTTTGCAGGCTGGTAACAAACAAAATCATCTGGGAAAGAATACTTTCATACTGTATGCCTGTGCTAGAAATTTGTCGAATTCATCACAGAACCTATTTTGCAAAATTGTTTCATGATTGCTCTGTGCACACAAATGCTAAGCTTTTACACGCCAACTACAAAATCGTTCCTGTGCCAAACCACAAAATGACACCTCTGCCCTAACACATAATCATATTTGCATCTTTCACAGTGTGGGACTGTGGGGAATTTTGTGTAAGAGAAGTGTGTTTGACAGGTTGCTGATGACTAATAGGCCTCATACTATGAATGTGTGTGTGTGTGTGTCTGTGTGTGTGTGTGTGTGTGTGTGTGTGTGTGTGTGTGTGTGTTAATGGGGGGAGTGGGGAAGGGGGAGGAGTGGAAGTGGTGTAGGAGGTTGTTAACCTCATTAAGACCCCACATTGTCACACATAGCACTCTTGATTGACACACATATACTGTATATTTTTGTAGACACACACACACCTACACACACACGTTAGGAAGACACACTTTCAGCCCACAAAAGCACGCGTCCTATTGTAGGAACCCTGGGTGGAAGTCACAGGATTTTCAAGTATGCATATTAATGACGCTTGCAGATCACACATCACACGTACACACACCCTACAATGCTGTAATCACACATGTATAAAACACAGCAGAAGACCTAGCATTAGTAAAACTACATCAAATAGGAATCGACTTGTTATAGCACAGTAGGCGCCCATCTAAAAACTCTCTCCCCACCCACACAGCCAACTCTTTCTGTCTCATTTCTTTTTATGCTTTTTTTTGTCATCTTGTTGAACTTCACGCTCTCTTTGTTGCCTCTACTTTTTTTTTTGTTTTTCCACAGTGAGTGTCGTGTTGAAGGAGAGACGGAGCAAGGACAGTGTGACTTTGGCCTGGCAGGGTCCAGAGAGACCCAACGGAGCCATAGTGGAATATGAGGTCATCTACTATGAGAAGGTGAGAGAGACACATTTTTCAAGGGACACTCATTTTTAAAGGTCGGTTTACTTTTACCAGAGACACTGTATTAATAAATGGAGGTTAGGAGCACAAAAACAGGTTTGTGCAGGTTAACCCTTACTGTTCCTGTCAAATCTGAACAAAACTCAAATGGATTTCAGTTTCAATAAATATATTTAAGTTATCATTTTTATTAGATTTTTATAGATTATGCAAAGACTTCAAAACCAAAACAAAAGTAGTAGTTAAGCTGTAATACCACTGATTGGTTCCAAAAAAGCCTGGCTTCTATAGATTTTTGTTGAACTTCGTTGAGTCTATAAAAATACGCTCTAATACTAAAATACAAAGTCAGTCATTTTTTCCCAGATGCATTCCAGTCCAGTCTTATCTGTTTTATTTTTAGCCTATAATAAATGATCTGGTGGTCTATCTTTAATGTCTTCCTCTATTAATCCTTAAAGACATAGAACTGTGTTGTGGTGATGTACAAAATGTATTTTTTTCCAAGTTATTTATCACTATTTATTCATTTATATTCTGCATTTTTCAGTGAATAGCAAATATTTTCCAATATTCAATTATCAGATCCTATAGAAGTTCATAAATGCTCACAGTAAATTCAAAGGTTATTACATAAAAACAGAGAAAAACTGAAGAAAAAGTGACTTTTTTAATGAAATATATCATTAATTGAACATAAAAACAAGCATCTAACCACTGTCCTTTATCAAACTACATGAGTTTTGTTGGTGAATGAAGATGCAAAACATGATTGCATTTCCGTGTTCACTATGAAGTCTCTGAACATCCTAATGGATCGTATCTGATGCTGCTGCACAGCTGAGAAATTGCAATTTACCTGAATTATTTAAGTGTATTGATAGGATTTGTGGATCAAAAGTTATTAAACATTTTAGATGAGTAGATGCTTTTAGTGGCTGGCGGCTGTTTAGGTCTATGAGAGTTAATAGGATCTGTATGACAGGTCACTCGCCTGCTGAGTTGGACTTTCAGACTTTCGTTTATTTAATAAAACACATTTATTTCCTGGCAGACAATTCAACTGAAGTTGTAAAATGACTTTGTTGTGCAATATTAGATGAAGTTTTACCATTTTACTGAGTCAGTAAACTAACTAACTCAACTTTGACCTCTCAGGCTGTCATAGCTCTGCCCCTTTTGTCCAAATATGGTCATTTATGTCTCCAAAAAGCCAATATTGCAATGACCAAATCCCAAATGCTTCAAAATTCAGAAACCATTGGGTAACATCATTGTTTCTTCATCCACTAATCATACCGTATGTTTTAAAGTAAAAAAAAAAAGACATGGTGTTCATAATAGCAGATGCTTTTTTGGTTTTTTTTTTACATAAATGCTTTGTGAATCCCCTCAAAAAACACAATTCTTCTGCTCCCTGAAACATTAATTAAAAATTAACCACCCATTTATTCATTTCAGAAATAGAAATCTGGTATAGATACTTGTTTGGAGGGGATTCTTAAACTGGGTCAAACTGTAATTAAACCATACAGTACATGAAGATAGAAACAGGCTTAAAGGAAATCAGAATAGATTCTTTAATGCCACTTGTAATTGTAAAGTTGGTCATTGGTTAGTTGGTTGGTTAGGGTTAGTAGTCATCAGTTACTTAAACAATTATTTTATTTCTTAGCCGTTTTAAATTTAGTATAACACAGAACATGATTAAGAAAATGATTAATTAATCCTACTTAGAATGCTTTAAAATCTCTAAAGATTGATTTCAGAGGTTTTAAAACCAGTTAAGGTGTATTTAGATTAATGAATTCAGTGGCCTTGCAGTAACCTTACAAAAAGGCATAGTCGTTTACCAGCTAGAGATGCTCTCATCATCATGGTAAGTGTAGGATCCTCCATTTCTACAATGTCTGCTGCTTTAGTTTTTTTTTTTAATTCGCCATTTAAAGTTCTTAATTCTCCTCTTGTTTTCTTCAGCTACATCTCGTCTTGGCTGTGGGTAGCCTTAAGGCATTTCTAATGACTTGTTCATCAAAAGCTCACTCTCTTTCAATGTCTCTATCTCTCGGTCATATCCCTCATGCCTCCCCTACTGCTCACACCAAGCCAATTAAACACACATCTGTCGAACGAACCTTGTAAAACACAGCCAAGGTGATGAAATTAAGCCTCTGTATGTGCTGGCTGGCATTAGCTGTAAAATAGTGTTAATCCGTGTTGTAGAGTGTCTTCCATTAGGTAGAGTATCAGACTCTCTGCAGGGAATCAGCTTACTGACAGACACACTTATTCTTTATTCATCCTCCTACACACACATTTGCAAGTGCACACACACACACACACACACACACATACACACACACCTGGGAGGTAGTCGAGCACAGCGGGATGTGTGTAACCATGTTTTGCCCCCAAGTGTAGAGAGGATAAGACTTGGGACTTGACAGATGCTCATGTATAAATGCGACCAAATGGTCCAGTGATGAACAAATGAAAAGTTAGTGAGGTGTATGTGGCCCCTGGGGACCTTTAAATTCAACAATTTGAAGTTTCTATTATTTTCCGACTTTCTTATTATTTCCTGCCTCTCTTGATACCACAGTCCATTGCTGTTAAAATAACCCTTACAGTTACACAATCACTTTATGTCTCTGCCACTTAACCATATCAACTGGGCTTATTGATTTACACTGTATGTAATTCTCTGCTCATTTGGCACTTTCCTTCATTGCAGAACCAGCGGGAGCAGAACTACACAGTTTTGAAGACTCGCTCTAACATGATGACGGTAGATGGGCTTAAGCCAGGGACCACGTATGTGTTCAGGGTTAGGGCTCGAACCGACGGAGGCTACGGGAGCTACGCACCAGGAGAGATTGAATTGGAAACCAGCCATGAAGGTAAAGAATAATAAATATTTGTTTACTCTAAATGAATAAGTAATTCTGCATTGCTTGTTTCATTATTTTTAGTTTTCATTTGTTTGTTTTTGTATTTCCCTGTGGTGTTCAGCAGAGAATTACAATAAAGCTTTGGCTGCAGCAAGGATAGTTTGTATTCTAGTATTTCAATCACAGCGTCCGCAAAGTAAATACAACATAAAATTACATTGTGAAGGTGAACGAGAAGGACAAAGATCAGCGTTATCCTGGTTGTTATATCAGAGTGTAGTAAGATAAACCCATTCAATAGATAGGTATAAAATAGCTTACTTATCAATCCAGGGGGCTTTTTTAGTTCTGCTCTCAGACAAAACTGAACATATCTGAACGAGAGGCTGTAAACTATCACAGAATACTTATCAGGTAAAAGGAATAAAGAAAAGAGAGGAATAAAGGAAGAACTAAAAGGCAAGGTTGCGTTCCAGGACTGTGATAATTCCTGAAAAGATGAAAGAACTGGAACAATTTACCACTAGAAGGACATTCAGAGAGACACCCCCCCCCCTCCTGAGGTCAAGAGTTCACACCTACTCCACAGTATTATCAACTGAAAAACAAACACAAATTATGACCAGTGTTTTCATCCTTTCTGTCAGCTGGTGGCACCGGTTGGTTTAACTGAATGTAGTAACAAAAGTCTCACTTATAACTTGTCATTCGGTAGCAGGTGGTGGCTAGGTTTTTAATGTGGCTTTTAACATTCTAGTTTTAAACAGGGCTTTTGAGAAGTTGAAAAACATTTTCAGCCTATGCCCTTTTTAAGGATTTTCTCCAAATCAGAAGCGGTTTATCCTTGGCTCATGCTCTATTTCTTCCATCAAAAGCAGCTAGTTGTTGCAAAAGCTGTAGTTTTTACATAATCCTGTTCATAGACAAAGGAGATGACAGACAAACAGAACAGTCTATTTAGTAAATCACTCTATTTGTGCTGTAATAGCAATATTAAAGGAAATGCATGTCTAGGCTGTAATCTAAAAATTTAAAGCTTTATGTGGTGTTTATATCACCAAGCAGATAGCACAACAACATCTGAGCTTTTACGGAGTATCTGACTGCACAGATATTTACTCAACACTGATGGAACAATGTCTGTCAGTCGTTCCTTTTCTTCTGTTTTCTGTCATCCACTCTCATTATCACTTCACTGCATGTTCTGGGATTTTCTGCTTTGGAGGCCTCATAATGTGCTCTTAAAAAGAGCATTGATTCCCAGATAGGCAGGCAGAGAGGGATAAATCAGTTAATGTATACCACTATGCTATAGGCTCTTTATGAAGACTACAATAGGCACACATTAGCCCTGTGATCATTCACGAATCAATAATAATAATAATTCAAAGTGCAGTGTATTTCTATTCTGGAAAATACATCTGTAATATTGTGTCTTTACCTTAAATTTCCCATAACAGCCTTAGCTAACTCTTAAAAACCTGACGTGTCATCGCTGACACACCCTGTGCATATGCACTTTGGATGGCTGTAACTCTTTCACTGTTTGTGCAATTGGAAAAATTCCAACGGTTTTTGCAACCTGAGATGTTGAGCTTTATAGGTTTTATTGGGTCATTACGGTAATTTCACCCACACCTGTACTAGAAGCTGGAGAATCTGTTTTAGCAGTATTGTAACATACAATATATAGTAAATGACTGCTATATTTTTAAAGTTCTAAGTAATCTGGAAAAATGGGCAAAAGGACTCACTCACAGCATGCTGTCTAACCTTTTTATAGTCAAAATAGGAAAAAAACATCCAGACGGACCATTTTAGGCTTAGGATTTAAAAGGTTAAAGAGTCAGGACCCATTTTGGGCATCACTGGTGGAAAGAGCTGTTACTGACGTACAGATAGTTCACAGTCAAGTTCAGCACTATAAAACATAGCATCTGCCACATTCAGTTGACCCAGTAGCAATCATATCAAGGTTATCTAATCAGATCAATTCTATCGATTCTTAAAAAAGGGTGTGTATGTGTGCGCCAGTAAATGTAATAGGAGATCAATGCTTATCTGTGCCTGCCTAGGGGCATTAATTTGCCTCTTCAACACACTCACACACATTCGTATATACATATACACACAGGCACACGCTTCTGCTCATGCTTAGCTAAGCCAGATAAATGGGGTATTTGTTTTGAGTAATGGCTCGATTGGTGTGGCGTAAAAATCGATGCATCTTTGCAGAAAGTTCTCGGCAGTAGCCTTGTTATATGCAATGTTAACATATCCATTTGGACAGCGAAGCCGAATGGGAATGGCTTTCACGTCCACTCGCATACCCTCATAGGCAATGCAGACAGGGAGTGTGCTTTTCATCAAGGACCTTACTTACTATTCAATCCACCTCCCTCGCTCTCTTTTACTTGTTTGCCATTCTCTTTTCCCACTCCTTCAATCTCTGTCTTTTATCTCCCTTTCTATTGCTATCATATTTCATTCCCTGTCCCTCTTTCTACCGCTACACACACACCATCTCCCTTGCCTCCCTTGTCTTCGGTTAGTCTTTTATTTCTTCACTTTCCTCATGCAGAAAAAAATCCTGCTCTTCATTTCATCTGCTTTTATGTTTGTGTTATTAATCCACTATGCTCCCCCTTGTCTCCTTTGCAGATGTTTTGGCTATTGGGGATCCTAATCAGTCCACCATTCTGGCTGTCTCAATTGCTGGAGGAATTGTTCTTCTCATCTTCCTGGTGACTTGCTTCGTTGTCAGCGGAAGGTACAGTCAAAAACATGAAAATTAAAAACAACACATTTGCAGTAGGTGGTATTTTGAATTAACTGAACATACGGCAAGTAACCACAGCTAATTTTGTGTAGTTTATTGACATTTTCAGATTCACACACTCATGAAAACAAGCGTCATTGAAACAATTGAGTTATTTTTGCTAAGTAGACCCTGTAATTATCTAAACTACAATCTAATATCATAATCTCAAATCTTAGAATTAATTCAGTCATTTAGGCGTCTGCACATACAAGGAATTAGTGATCTCACACACACCTGCTGCTGGAAATACACAGCAACACATTCAATTTGCAGCTTAAAATCACCCTCATGTTTAATATGAATAATTGGCCCAGCAGCCTAAAAATGATTAGCATTTTTAAAGATTTTGTCCTTTAGTAGGAAGCCAGTGGTGTAGAGCCTGAGTGCCAAACACAGGCTGCGGTCACTTACAGGTTACACCACTGACAGGTATAATCTTATTGGTTGTGCATAATAGGGTCACAAGTTAAGAAGATTAAAGTCGAAACTGACTGAATTTTGAGCACAGCTGCAACACATTAACATCTCAGCACTGTAAGGTTGTCTGTAAAGTCTGTGGATCCGCTTTCTCTGTATTAAAACAATACCTCATGCAGGTGCAAAGCAAATCTGCCACTTATTATGTGTTAGTGGGCTGAAATGAAATGTACATGTGCGTAACTGTACACACACGGATTAACCAACATATGCACACACAAGCAGCCTCTTTTTACTTCTTGGACTCGCTTTGAGGGATTACATGTGGGTGTGCCAAAGCAGAGCCCCCATCTTTGACATTTATACGTCTGCCAGCACAGAGCCAAAGGTCTGTGTTATTCTGTATGTAAAGAACATAGACTCCCTATGATCACTCTCTTTGAAGGTTAGGCAACTGTTAATGCTCTGGCTCCAAAAAAGGCCAAAGAGGACAAGGAGATGAGAAGGAGGACGGAAAATAAAAGAATGGCAATTGGTGTGGGGCGAGAAGATGAAAGCATCGGGGTAGAGTGGGCTCTTTGGAAGAAGAAAGGGGGGAGAGGAGAGGAGAGGAAAGGAAAGGAAAGGAGAGGAAAGGAAAGGAAAGGAAGGGAAAGGAAAGGAAAGGAAAGGAAAGGAAAGGAAAGGAAAGGAAAGGAAAGGAAAG
>JAPQRQ010000010.1:11368210-11382904 GCA_037367365.1 Apogon talboti | reverse complement strand
TGTGTGTGTGTGTGTGTGTGTGTGTGCACCCCCATGGAATTATCACAGTCAGAGCAGAGGTGTGACCCATGTCCCCATTCCCCATATGTTCTAAACACATGCCCAAAAGCAGTGTGTGTCAGGGAGTGTGTGTGTGTCGAGGGGGTAATGATAGTCCCTTGGTGTTCAACTGTCTCGAGCCCAGCTGATAACCAGGTGGGGCCCGCTCCTGCCCCCAACTCCCCTTTCATATGCCCCCTCCTCTTTATCCCCGAATACCAGCAACTAGTCTCTACCCTGTGTGTGTGTGTGCGTGTGTGTGTGTGTGTGTGTCTGCAACTGTGTATATATTCCCAAGACAGTCTATTGACGTCTGGGTTATGCCATGCATTCAGCTGTGTAAAATCAACACTAGGATTAAACACCAAATGAATGAGTCTCTGAGTCTCAGTCAAAAAGACCCTGTGTTTACATCCAGTATTCCTACACTTATTGACATTTGTTTATGATTCTAATTTGCTTTTTTGTATCAAATCCCTTTTTTTTTTAACTTAAAATTTTTTGGTTACTTGGTGTTTTAGATCAATAATTTAGGTTAATACGCATGCAAAAATAATAATATTTATCTCATGTCGTCTGCTCTTGTATTATATATTTTTCTGAAAACAATTAAGACCGTACGACTGGATACAACATTGTAAATCTCAGTTAGGTCAGGAGTTTTCGCAGTTTGATTCTTGTGGCTCTCAGCCCACATCAGTTTCTCTTTATGATGCACAAATTGAATGATTACTGCTTCAGTTGAGAACTCATTCAATTCTCCAAGGAGAAGAGAGGAGAGCTTTGTAGTATTTACTGTATGCTGTGTTTAGTGCCTTGTTACATAAAAGCTATCATTTTATTTTCATGTTTTTTGGCCTAAATGTTTGTGCTGAACTTTAAAGGGCAGTAAATCTCACAGACAGGCTTATTGCCATTTAGCGCTTTTAAATGCTTTTCAAGGCTGAAACTCAACAAAAGGGAGAAACGCACAGACACAAGCATATGGCACAGAGGCATTTTTATTCCTATGAGGTCTGTAAGGCAGAGTAAGTTTAACATTTCCTTGCAGCTGGATGGCAGGATTGAGTTGATCAATTCATCAATATTTTGTCTTGATCTGTGAACTGACCCACGCTCCAGGATGTGTGCATGTGTGCACAGGGGGCAGGAGAAAGGGGAGTATGACCTATGATACTGCTGGAGGCAGTGGTTAATAGGCGTAAGGATCCACAGACGGGTAAAAAGGAGGACTTTAATGAATGGATCTATTGGAGGCTCTACAGAGATATCTGCAGGACACACAAACTCATACTCACTCAACCCCAGGCATAAAACAGCTTAGAGGGAAGTGTGGAATTGACAGGTAGAAGCAGAGCAAAAGAAGAATAGTTTGTTTCTTCCCTCCAGGCTCGACTCACACAGAGGAGGATGCATGTGTGTGTGTTTGAGACAAAAGGAAATATGTGGTTGTTCATACACACAGTTATTGGCCGTGCACAATGTAGCATGGGATTGTCCTGGAAATATCATAGATTTAATGCAGCAAACAGATGTGAGCAATTTCACATACACACTCACGGGTCGAAAATACCTGAATTGAACAGGTCTGCTTTAACGCCATAGTATCTGTGTGGTCACACTCCTTTTCGCTTTCTTCTCAGGCACTGTGGATATATCAAAGCAAAACAGGATCCGGATGAAGAGAAGATGCAATTCCAGCACGGCCGAGGTAAGGAAACAAATGGTTCACACACTCAGAACTGGATACAGAAGCAGAAGCCTGATAATGCTGTCATTAGTTGCTTTTAGAACTAGGAATGTTTCACTTGTTTCTCATAAGATACACTACAATGCATCACTTTATGCAGTAAGATTTCATTATGATGGGTATAAATGTAATTTATTCGTCTAATGCCTTTTCTTTTCAGTTTTTCAAAGAGATTAAATTTGTAATTTATATGATGGCTTAGTTTGCACTTATGTAAGCACCCACACACACACACACATCCACACATACATAACTTGTCTTTAAACTAAACTTCTCGCCCACCTGCAATGAATCACACTCCTGCTTGCATTTATACCTACACACAACAGACAGAAAGGGGGTGGGGGGGTGGGGGTTACTAAATTCAGCACTACAGGAGTGAAAGCTGCGGTGTGACTTTTTGTTTATTTACAAATGTACACCACTCGTACTTTGTTTATAGAGTTTCGGATCTATCATGAGTGTGAAACGGAGAACAGTATGTAGCTACACAACATTCTCAGCTGAATAGACCGTATTGTTTCACACGTTCATGAACTAATGTTTGCTGGCAGAGTGGCACGCCTTATGGGTTCTTGTTAAAATTCTTAATCATTTTAACACCATCGCTATGTGTTTGAAAATGCAATAGTTTATAATGTCACCCAAACAGAACACCCACACGCATTTCTGCATTCACACTACAGAAATGCCCAAGCATTCATCAGCGGTAGTTCTGTATTCACATATTTACTACGTATGTGCTATATACAGTATGTACTATGAGGATCACAACATTCGAGTAAATTTAAGTAACATTGCATCATTTCGCTGTATGTTTTTAATTTCTCCACATTTGCCTGTGTGCAGTCAAGCTTCCAGGCAGCAGGACTTATATCCATCCTCACACCTACGAAGACCCAAACCAGGCTGTGAGGGATTTCGCCAAAGAGATTGACGCTTCCAATATTCGCATTGAAAGAGTAATTGGAGCCGGTGAGTTGGCAGTAAAATACCATTAGGCTGGATTAATCACTCAACCTATAATTTAACTGTATTCATTTCCTTTTTTTGTTTTTTTTTCTTTGACTTTGGGCACTTATGTTCTATTAACGTAATAGAAAGTCTGGACGGTGTTAAGTTTTACATGTACATTATATAAGAGGTTTTTACATATAATATATGTATAATATATGTATAATAGCATTTACATGTGCTAGTTTGTACAAAAGATGACAATTCATGAATAAATAAATAGCTCATGTGAGTCCAAAATAAACACAGTTATTATAAAGTTGTCCAAACTTCTATATTTTGTCCTGATGTTTCATGTTTTTTGTGTATGTGTGTGTGTGTGTGTGTGTGTGTGTGTGTGTGTGTGTGTGTGTGTGTAGGAGAGTTTGGGGAGGTGTGTAGCGGTCGATTGCGTGTTCAGGGAAAAAGGGAGATTTATGTAGCCATCAAGAGCCTGAAGGCAGGATACTCGGACAAACAGAGGAGGGACTTCCTGTCGGAGGCCTCCATCATGGGACAGTTTGACCATCCGAACATCATCAGGCTGGAGGGAGTCGTCACAAGATGTAAGCGATGAATACAAATCTGATTATGCAAGTGGATGGTGTGTGTTTGCTTAATCATAATCATACACTTTAGAGCTATAGCTATTGATTATTTTCTTCGATTCAATTCAATTTGATTCGATTAACGAATTATTTGAATTTTAAAAAGTAAAAAGAATGTTTTTAATGTTTGTGCGAAAGCTTAACAGTTGAAAAGAGTAAGTGATGTTTACGATGACGAAAAGTGACATTTTTATCCTCATCTCTTCTGAGCTACACTCCACGTTGTTCCTGGCATCATTTGCTTCACAATAAGCGTCCATGTGAAACACAACAGTGGAACAAATGTTCAAAAGTGACAGCAACATTAAGGAAACAAAGCTTCGATTCAGGAAAATTGTAAACAAATAATTTTTTTAATCGATTTGAGTCGATTAATAATTTCAGCTCTAATACACTCCATTTTCTTTAATGTTGTGTGTGTGTATTCTACTATACTGAGAGCTGTAATAGATTTGTGGATGTGTATGTGTGTGTGTCTGCTCTCCATATACCGGTGTGAGACACAGCAGAGTTGTTGGAGTAAATAAGAGCTGACCCTGGATCAGATAAAAGCCCCATTACCATGGCAACACTAGAATGACGCAATGACAGCGTACATGCGAGAGGCGACTGTCTGCCACTAAAACGGCCACTTGTTTACCTCACATGATTGTGTTAGGCAATTAGAGCGAGTGTGTGTTCATGTAGGTGAGACAGATAGAGGCCTGGTTCAACAAGATAGCTGATTCCTTATCACCGGGCCTCGCTCTCTCAATCACAGTCTCTGTTTCTGTCCATTTATCCTCCTCTCTCCTCTTATATCCCTATCTCACACTCACTTCTTTCCCTCTCAGTCAGTGTCCATCTAATCTTCTCATTCAGTCGCCTCCCAGTTCTCTGGCTTTCTCTCGCTCTCTGTCTCATTCACTCAGTCTCCCTCTAGTTCTCTCTCACTCTCTGACTTCACTCAATCTCAGAGGATGTCAACACAAAGGGAGCTGGAGATGAAAACCCATCTTTTCCCCCCGATTTTGGTACTAAGTTGACACTAATGATTCATGTGCGCTGCGTTACGCTATTTTGAAGGATCGCTTTTTGTTGACTGTTACCCATCAGCAGAACTGCTACTTACTGTTAAGTCTCAGCGTAGTTCTCCTTTCAAGAGGACATTTACGCTTGAAGGAAATGGACAGCAGTCGCAAAACAACATGAAAGAACGCTAAGTCTTTGTTGCATCCAAGTATCCCCGTCCTCGCCGTCACTTATCACAGACGAAATGGGAAGCTTAGTTTGCATACATTACCGTTATCAGAAAGTAAAATGTCAGTCTTTTCCTTATTTGCTCCTAAATGCTTTATTTAGCCAATCTGTGCAAAAACAATATGAAAATGCTTTTGTGTCGCTATGTTCTTTTAATGCATGCATGGAAAGTCCGTTCTCTAAATTAGCCACATCTTACTGTCGCTGTAGTCTGTTACTTCTTTTCATCTTCTTCAGAGAAACCACTTTCTGCTCCTCCTGCTCTCACATATTGTCATGCAGATGTTTGTGAAAGATCTTCAGACAAGCAAAGAGGACACCGCCAGCACCAGGCGACAAAATTGTAAACACGCAAGGAAGACAAATAAACCTTTGCTTTCCTCTAACGTTGCACACCCACACTCTGCCACAAAGACGCAAACATAAAAGATCTTCAGCCCATCACACACCGGTACTCAGTGGCACTTAAGCCAACAACAAAAGAGCAAATGCATATGCATTGGCTTTTATAATGAATATTAATAATTCATATAATTAATTGGATGTGTTTTTAGCCTCATGCATATTCACTAACGTACATATTAATAATGAGACCCAATGCATGTCTTACTCACTCCCCCTCTCTCATTGTCTAAATAATGTCTGATGTAAAGTGTGACCTTTGGCGCCCAGGATTGAAGCCATTTGTCGAGAACTACAGCAACTAAATATAATGTGTTTTGTATTCTGACAGGCAGACATGTAAATGATGGTACTTTCTTTTCACCGGTACAAATACTATACAATTCTAAAGTAAAATACTAAACTAATTTCAGGAATTGCTGTCAAGTCCTTGAAGATCTTGTGATAGAGGACAGTTGTGTTAGAAAGAGATAAACACCGTCTATACATGCAGCGTTATTTGAACACAATAAGATGGCCCGTGCTGTATTTTATGAATATAAAAATATGTTTGTGGGTGGTGTTTTTTTGGTGTGTGAGCGTGTAATGAGTACCTACCTGCTTTTACATGCATTTCTTTGTGTCTCTCTTCTCACCTGTCTTCACGGCACATTGAGAAGCTGATAGAGCCCCTCAGAAACAAATCTCACTAGCGGAGCAGTAATTTTACAGGTCACAGCCCAGGGTGTATATCTGCGAGTGAGGGGGTGAGAGTTGAGATGGGTCAATAATTCCTTCAGGACTTTTTCTCCGACACCAGCTGGTCTCTTCACACCGCCCTCAGTCTAATCAGCCAGGCTGACCCTGACTGCTCTGGGCTCAGGTGTGTTGGATTGCTGTGTGTAGGTGTAAGTAATAGTAAAGGCGGCAATAGCAGGAGTAGTATTTGTTTGTTGGTTGGGTTAGCAGGAGAAACAACTGCTGTTGTCACAGTTTTGCTGCAGCTGAAGTGGCAGAGCAGTCAGCTTTAGTAAAATGAGCTGTGGTGGCTAAAGGAGCAGTAGGGCAGCAAAAAAAAACAAAAAAGAAATCACACCATGGTGACATTAGCTCTTGCATAATTGCTGAAATTAACCTAATAATGCACTGTATTTTTCACAGTGTCAAGCCAAAGTGGTTGAAGTTAAAATCAAACCACAGTGACTACATTTACATGCACACTAACATTCCAGTTTGTCCCTACCGAACAAATAAAATAAGCTGTTTATATGAGGAATAAAAATTAGTATCACACTGAAATTGAAACTGACGTGCAGCTGTGGATAGCCCATTAAAACTAAGACATTTTTTCAAAGATTTCCACTGGTCCTCTTCTGCTCCTTCAAACTTCTTCTGAAGAAACATCTGCTTTTTGATATTTTCTCATATTTAACCTGTTGACGTGCTCTGTCATAATGTTTAACAGCAGCTGTTCTTCTTGCGCTTGTTTTCTTTGGAGCATCCATGTCTACGGGAGAGGATCTTTGTCTTGAGTGTAAACAGGGTTTTTGGCCGCAACCAGGAGTACAACACAAAAATGTCCAAAGAATCCATAAGAACATCAACATATTCCAGAAGATGTTCCATTTGGGAAAAAAGATAATTCAGAATATCCAGGTGGATAATGTTGTTTAAATGACACCTGTAAAATAATAATAATAATCATAATAATAGATTATTAGTGTGTATGTAAACAGTATATGCTATTGCTAGTAACCTTCTCATATCCATTAAATAAATAACTGTTGAACTAAACATCTAAGTCAAAGGAATACATGCCTAAATAAATCTGAATCACTGAACATTAATCTCAAAGTAATTAATTATTTATTTGGGAATTGAACATCAAAACAAATTAAAGTCAGTATTTCCATCTGAGAAGTTTAATGAGAGCAATCGACTTCTATTACCGTCTTCTGCAAATACAGACAGTTTGTAAAATGTCAGATTAATCAGTTTATATTCCAGACCTGAAGAAAGGCATATTTAAATAGTTACGCACCAACCACTTTATTATATGGAAACAGAAACAGAAACAGTGTGGTAAAAAAACACATATTTACCCTGGTTTATATATTGAAAAAAATACAAATCAACAAATCCTCAACATAAATTATCTAGAATCAGTGAACATCAACAAAATTTTCTTTGTCAAAATCACTGCTGATTATTTCACACCAAATTGAATAATCTGTTAATGGGCAAATTGTTTACACCATTACATGAGGCAGAGCTGCCAGTAGTAGAATGTGTCCTTAATTTTGCAGAAAGTGTTATTGTAGTGGTGATGTAAGTGGTAGTGAGAGCTCGTGGCGGTGGCACTTAAGGTAGTACTAATGTTTGTAGTGTTATTTATTCCGAAAATTGTGCATGTGTGCATTTGTCTTCACTTGAAACAGCCCCCGCCACGCGCCACTCCAATAAACCACTGCTGCTGTCTGTCACCTGATTGTCACTATTGTCATGCTAATTAGAACCCCCACATGCAGAAAAGGAGAAAAAAATAGATTTTTCTTTTCTCTATCTGTCTCTGCGCATTGGAAGTGCTGCACAAACCCACCCCCCACCGCTACCTCCACCCCCCTATCTCCTAATCTCCCTCGTCCCTCATTTTATCCATCCTTCCTTTATGTGTTTTACAATCGCGGCAACAATCGGCTCATTTGGAAAACCCTCAATTACCAACCTCCGTCTCATCTACCCCCAGCGCACACACACACACATACACAAACCCTCACACACACACACACACAAACCTACAAAGGTGCTGTTAACAGGCTTTTCCTTTTCACCCGTCTTCTATTTGAAGAAACTAGTGATTAGTTTTAACTGCGCGTCTTTGTGCGAAGAACAATACATGTTTCAGTGTTTCCTGTCAGACTGTGGTAAAAATTATTCATATTTTCAACATGCATGCAGATTTTGAGATTGGACCGCTGAGACAAATGAAGTAGAGGAGACAAAAAAAAAAGAGGGGAAGGCGAAAAGTGGGGAAAAGGTGACGAGAGGTGCAGGATGTAGGGACGAGTGGGGATAGATGAGATAGGATACAAGAGCGAGGAAATGAGAGAGGATGGGGCTTGAGAACAAATGAGGCCGACGGGGGAAGATGCGCGAAGAGATTTGAGCGAAAGAGGGGCGGATAAACGAGAGGAGAAACGGCGAGAAGACAAACGTGAGGAAATGAGAGGAGATGAGAAAGCGAAGAGGGGGGAGGAGAGGTGAAGAGAGGAGAGGAGATAAGGTTATTGAGTTTCTGTCTCTCTGTTTCTACGCATCCCCCGCACCCTCACATGGTGCTTCCCAGAACAGAGATCTGTCCTGTGTTAAAAGCATTGTATCATTTAGTCCAGACCCTTAACATTAATCAATACAGCAGTTATTTCATTTTCTCGTTTGTACCTTGGGCCGCCTCATTCAATAATGCGGTAATGCGGCCCGCTGGCACACACACACACACCCTCACCTACAGACACACACACACAGATAGCCACTCATAATGTAATTGTCCAGTTGTATACAGTCTCTATCACTTTCATTTACACTCACACCAACGCACAGTCTCTCTTAATGTAATTTGCCAGCTTTAGTACATATACATGGAGTCTTTCATGCACACAACACACCACGTAGGATTACACACAAATTCACACCCATGTTCGTGGCCTAGATGAAGCCAGTTTTATCCTGGAGAAAGGAGCGACAGCACTTTCTGTTTCACTTAATGAAGAGCTGTTAAAAAAAGCAAACTCCTCTCTGATCCATTCCATAACACACTCCACCTGGCATAACATCAATACCCAATCTGCACACACACATCCACACGCTGGGAGGTGTTTTTAGCTCGGCAAACGGCTGCGTTATTTCTGAAGGCGATGAAAGGCAATAAATTCGAATGAATATGAATGTGATTAGTTAATTATGTGCTTTCAGGAGGAAATTGAGGAGCGCTTGTGAATGTTTGGCGCAGAGGGGCTCCACAAGAATCTGAAGAGGCTCCGTCCTGCCATTCTGTGTGTTTGAAATGTGGATGGCATGTGATGGAGCCCAAGTGAAAGAGACTCATTGTATAGCTGAGTGTTTGTGAGTGTGTTTGCGCTGGTTATTACGCACCTGACACAAAAAGACGGAACAAGTTAATATACAGCAGTGTGTGAGTGTGTGGGGTCGCTTTTATTGGTAACATCTGTTATCTTTCAGTGATGCAGGGATAATTCTGTATGGCAGGTGTCCAGATGATGGCTAGTGATAGCAGAAATTGTGTGTCAGTGTGTAAGTGAGCCTGTATGAGGACACGCCAGGCGTAGAGCCCTCTGAGCCAAGACAACAGGATGAATGTGTCTCATTGCGCTTTTTCGTTGACTGTGCGTAACACCGTGGGCCTGAAGGTTATATTCTCCTTCGTCTGTAACATGCTGTACATGGGCTTAAACAATCACACACACATACATCCACATGCTCAAACATGTAATTGGTTTTCCAGGGGTAGTTTTTTAAAGCTTTTTTTCCCATTTCATGGCTGTCTACTTACTGGAATATGACATTTAGATGTGTCTGTGTGTGTGTGTGTGTCTGTATGTGTGTGTGTTCTGGATGGATATGCAAACACACAGTAGCGTACATGCATTTACAGACAGATGTGTGGTTTCTAATCCGACACAATTAAACACACACACTCTCACACACGTCTACTGGACTGAAGCCGGGTTGGGCAATATGACAGTATGTAGTGTCTGCTGGTTGTGATTTGGCTGTAATGTTTCTAGCTGTGTGATCTCGTGTGATGCTGCATAAGGGAACATGATGTGGGCAGGGGTACTGCTTATTGGTGGTATTCATGCACCTGTAAGCGGATTTGCTAATAACAAAAGAAAATGACAATAAACATGGAGGAGGCTAGAAGTACATACAGAGCATTATATGTGTGGTAGAGTTTTATCAGGGTTTTATACTGAAAGAAGAGCAAATTACAGCCTCTTTGTGTGATGTTTGCACTGATTGAAGTCACGTTGGTGTTTGTTTGTACATATTAACCTTCAAACCTGCAGCACTTCAAATAATTGTTCTTCTTTTGAACCTTGAAGTTTTCTTTTTCTTAGTGTCAGTGCGACTGTTTTGAGTCTATTGTCTCATGGTAGGCACTTGTTCTTGTTTGCGTGGTAGCAAGATCTAATCCAAAGAGGAAAATAATGAAATGTGGTGATGCGACGATGAGTTTTTAATGAATTTGCAGTTGCTTTATCATGATATTATGCCATTATTGTGAAATTATTCATACTGTGATGGAAGGTTTTGGACGTATTGCCCACCCTCTGTGAGTGTAAGCGGTGAGGATCCAGACCTCCTCTCAGGATCAATCCCATCAACTGTTTAATCTGACGCTGTGATAGAAGAGCCACACACACATGGTCCATCCGTGATCAGAGCAGAAATCAGCTGTCATCATTGTGCTGTCCCTCCCCACTTGCCGTGCCCTGAAACCAGCCGCCTTTCTCTCACACACACACACACACACACACACACATCCGCCACACACAACACACACTCACACACACACACGTCCGCCACACACAACACAGGCCCCGTGTGGAGATAAATGTGACCAGCAGTCCTCACCCCCAGCAGAAGAAAATCCAATTCTCTTTCACTTTTATCCCTGAGACTAATGTTACTGTCAAAGAAGACACCACCACCAGAGACCAGGCGACTCTGTGTTTGTGTGTGACCCCTCTGTGTGTGTATGTTGTGTTTGCTGCGGCGAGATAGTGAATTCATTTAAGGTGATGTATTGCTGTCTTTACCTACAATCTCACTGTAGGCCTCGGTGGTTTTGTTCTTGCCTTTCCATGACAAGCTTTTGACCTGTTCCTCCTCTCTCCTCCTCTTACTCATCCTCCTCTCTGCTCTCTCCTTCCCTTCCTTCTCCAATACAGCTTCATCTCGCCCCACCCTTATCTTCGAATGCTTTTCTGCTTTTTCCAATTCATATTTTACTCATACACTAGATTACTTATGCCTCCTCCTCACTCAGTCTGTCTTACTCTTGCTACGAGGCAGAGATAGTTTATTGATATTACATAATGATCAAATGCGTGTTGTCAAAAATATAGAGTAAATAATGCATATGGAGCTAGAAGTGCACTCAGAGAGAAAGGCCAACAGTCCACTCATCTGGTTCCACAAGATTATCAAACCACAAACAAACTAAAAAGTACAGACTATGTTTTTTCTCCTTTTTGTCAGTTTGTGTAAAATGAGATTTAATTCCAATTTTTCCAGACAATGGTAAAGTTAAAAGTTTCAAGAAAATCTGTGCAGTAGTTTTTGTGCTACATTCATGAATGGAAAAACATGAGTGATTGTATAAATCTCATATAAAGAAAATAATGTTAAAGAAGAGGTCATATACACTGGAAGGAAAGTAGAAAAGTAGGAAAAAGTGTCAACTTTAAGGAATCCAAATTGGGGCTGGGTAACAGAACTATCTCAAGAAACAAGTGCGAACATTTTTTTTTTTAATCAATAACAATGGTTACCTTTTGTTCAATATGGATCGATTTAACAGCCTATCACACAGAAGATATAAATGTGATGCCTGCCAAGCATAACATGCCAGTAGATTTTCCATTAGGCAAATTAATGCTGGAAGGATAATTCTCATATTTGCAGGTAAATGTTTGATCCAAAGTTGTCATGTAGTAAAAAACTATGTGAGCAGTCTCTGCAGTTTTGGTTTAATTTACAGATATGTTGCTTCTGCTCCTACTGTCGTCTCTGTATGCATGAGGTGCATTCACTCGCCCTTGTAAACGTTGAACTCTGCTCAGATTTTCTGCAAATATTGTTTAAAACAGAAAAGTCTTTCACTTTCTCCCTGTATTTTATTACAAAGAGGTACATCTGTTATTAAAACTGGGGATGAAAGTGTTTCTCTGTGTTAATTCCAAAATGTACAATCACCAGCAACTTTCAGCAGTCAGCATTATCAAATTAGATATCAATACTGATCAATTGAATGGCCAGGGATAGTCTAAGTATATATCTACTGTACATGTTTTGTGACATAACAAAGTTCAGTTTTCATGTTGTCTATTTCCCACCACATCTCTAATGCTGCTTTTATCTCCAGACCATGTTTTTCCCAGCATCTCCGAGGTCTGATTGTAGAAATGCAACCTATTCATCACAGCTGACATAGTCTGTTTACAAGCCCCCCACTCACACACACCATCATTTGTGACTGCACTTTGCGTGTTTGTTTGTGATTGGCAAAGCTTAGGCAGTAGGGGGGGTTGTGCCTAGGGACAAGGCTGTAAAACAGGGACAACTGCTGTTTTTGGTGTGTGACTGTGTGTCTATGTGAGTGTGTGTACATGTGTGATTGCAG
Source organism: Apogon talboti (assembly GCA_037367365.1). NCBI lineage: Eukaryota > Metazoa > Chordata > Actinopteri > Kurtiformes > Apogonidae > Apogon > Apogon talboti. Next base: position 11,370,468 of record JAPQRQ010000010.1, on the reverse strand, counting down.
GTACTTTGTTAATCATTTGTAAGCCCCACCAGATGCCATGCAGGGGACCGGAGTGCGCGGGGCCTGTCAGTCAAACACCCCTTCATCACACACTCGTGCAGGTGCAGGTGCACAGTGATCCAACCACAGCCTCCGTCCCCTTGAGGCTGATTAGTATTCATGAGATCTCAGGAGGCCTCCTTATACACGCACATACACTCACACACATATTCTAGTGGACTGGTCCATTCTAATTATCTTCTGGCGTTTATGGAGAGGGCTGATTAGAAGCTGTCAGTGTGACTGATGACGATATGCCATGTTATCCCCTAGAGAGAGGAAAAGAGACAGAGAGGAAGGCTGGCCACAGCTGTGGACTTCACTTCTTCTCTGTCCTCATCTCTTTATAGTTTGTTGCTTTCTTCCTTGTTATTCTGCTCCTCTAACAGCTGCCTTGTTATGTCTCTTTGTAGGTAAGCCAGTAATGATCATCACCGAGTTCATGGAAAATGGATCTCTGGACACTTTCCTCAAGGTGAGTCATAACTGCACGGCTCTGCTGGAAGGAACACAGCGCTCACATCCACCCAAGGTCAGGGCCACAAGTCCTTACAAAGTCCATGTGGAAATTGATGTCCCAGCTGTAAAGTGCGGAGTTCATTCGCCAAAAATTGCTGCACTTGAGGGCACATTCTTTTAAAAAAAATATATAAAGACATCTGACCAAAATTGTCTTTCATCTCTCAAAGATGGAGAACTCAATCTGTAAAGGTTTTACTACAACAATGAAGTTCCATCCATCAAGGACTTTAGTTAACACATACCCCTTTAAAATAAACTCTGCTATGTCAGGCCAAGAGTTTAAACTATCGTATCTCAACACAAATCATATATTATAACAGATAAAAGCAGAATGCACTGTTAAAAACAAAGTCAGCAGAATATATGCAAGGAGGAACAATGTATTCAACCAAATTTTCTAGAAACAAATGCACAAATCTTAATTAAATGGTACAGAGAAAGAGGGAGTAAAATGTTAGACTTAAAAAAAACATAGCAATTCTTATTGGCTGAACTTCTGGCTTGTTTTGCCCCCCTAAATATTCATCATGACTGCAAAACACATGCTGTCAAAAAAGATAAATAGAAGGCACAAGCCACGGAAACTTAGCCTAAGTAACTATGGAAAACAAAAAGGACGACAACAGAAACATTCAGATGAGTAGGGGCCATCTCTGCACTTTCATCACTTGGTGTTTGATACCGTGTCTGAAATGCACTTAGTGTCCATATCCCACTGCAGACTGCTGACAAATGGGCAATTGAGGAAAAGAATGCATATTACTTTGTGTGCAGTTGAGCTCTTAAAGAGGAAACAAAAGTGAATAGTTCATATCAGATGTAATGTACCACCGAAAAACAGTCATATGGATGTTAAGAGCTGACATCAAAACAGTAACAGAAATAACCTGAGAATGACCTTCAGAAGGCTACAGACCCAGGTTTCAAAGTAGGATCCGGTTATAGAAGCGAAAAAAAAAAAAAGTAAATCCGGAAAAGACGACACCTTACTCAAGGTTAGAACCGAACCTTTTGTCAGTGAACAGATTTTAAAATCAAAGAAGGGCTGCGGAGGTTTTGCTTTGTTATTGAAATCGACAAAATGACAAGAGGTAGAAGAGTCTGTCACTCAATATGCCATTAACCGAATTAATGTCCTGAAGGAATTAGTCCTTTAAACCTGAAACATCACAAATCTGCAGTCATATTAAGTTAACCTAAGAAGTCTGTCTTCTTTTTTTAATTGATAGGAGCATTTGTTAGAATATTACAAACATATCTTACTGCTCTTTCTCGGTTCTCTGTCCCTGCAATGTCACATGCAGGGGAGAATAATATAATGTTCTAAATTAAAACTAATGAAACCTGTTGAAATATGTTATAAAAGAAGCACGTGCTGTGCATTGTATCTGAGGGAGCCTTGAATCGGATTTTGTCTAACCCCAATGAATACAATTTTGCAGACCCAGTGTGTCTCATATTCAAAGTCCCCCTGATTCATATTCAGAGCTGTTTGTCAGCCAGTAAAATCACTGCAGTGCTCCAAAGCCATTAAGCCAGTGATGATAGGCCCATTGCTAAATAGACACCAATCCCATCAGCAACACTGAAGCAAAATGAAATGAAATCTGACAGATGAAAATGGCTAAAGAATATCATACTGAAACACACAGTCGCACAGGCAAACACACACACACACACACACACACACACACACA
>JAPQRQ010000010.1:11352116-11368110 GCA_037367365.1 Apogon talboti | reverse complement strand
ACACACACACACACACACACACACACACACACATACGCATGTCATCTGTTACAGGATGGTTTGTGAGAAGGAGTCGTAAAGAGGATCCGCAGCGGCTCAATATAATTATGGAAATAGTTTCATGGGTTTTTACAGCTCGTCCGTGCTACAGGCATCCATATGTGTCTTTAATTATACCGGACATTTATTAAGCAGCTGTCCCTCACAACTAACAAAACCACTCTTCTGTCAGCGAAGCTCTTTTCAGTCGGTGTCCCCTCTATTTAGATGCTCTATCATTCTGTTCTCCAAGTTTCCTTTTTTTATACTTTGACAGCGGTAATAAGCTAAAATTTGCAGAAAAAGAATCTCATTTTCCATCTTTACCTTTGTCATCTGTCTCATTCATCTCCTTGTCTAACCTCTGTGCCCTGCGTGTCTACTCTATCGGTCTCAGCCCTCCCCACCCTCTCCTCCCCCTTCCTGGCAGTCCAGTGTGGTGGGCAGATTGATAGAGGAAGTCTGTAGGTTTGTTAGACAGTCCAATCAATCAGCATCTCACAAAACCACCGGCTAATTAACTTACTCCACAGCTGCCTAGGGAGAGAGAAAGAAGTAGAGAAGGAGGAGAGGGTGCACAGATGCAGAAAGATGAGGGGAGATAGATAGATAAATGGAGACTGTATCAAAGTAATGCAGAGACAGAGACTGAGTAGAGACAGAGATGAATGGAGAGGACAAAGAGACAGAAGGAAGGAGAGATGATATAAAGGAGAGAGGGTGACTGATAACACGGATAGGTTTTTAACGGGGACCGTTGGCCCAGGGCAGAAATAATTGGCAGGGGAAGGTGAGCTGGACCGTCATCGATCAGCAAGCTCCGCTCCGTGCCAAAGACAGCTCAAATCTGGAATCTAGTGAGCTCTGCTTGGGCACACGGTCAGCATCTGAGAGGAAAGTTTTGCCTGCTCTGTCAGATCCAATCCTCTTCAAGTAGGATTTTTTTTCTGATCCTCCATTGATCCCTGGTTGGAGAAATTCATCTTTTGCTTGCTGCCCTCCACAGAGAGGTCAATGCCCAGGGTTAGCAGGAGTTGGAAGGGATTCAAAGTCTTGCTCAGGGACACTTCAGAAGTGTGGGTTCATACCATTACAGAGACTTGAATCTTGGCCTAAACCTTCACTTCCAGCTGAGGTTGTTAAAACACCCAGCCTTAATCACTATGTCACCCTGCTGCAGCTTAATGTCAGCATTTTTACCCTGTTTGTGCGATGCATTAATTCATTATTCTCCCTGTCGTTGTCCAGAAACATGACGGCCAGTTTACAGTGATCCAGCTGGTCGGCATGCTGCGCGGAATCGCCTCCGGTATGAAGTACCTGTCAGACATGAGCTACGTTCACAGAGACCTGGCTGCGCGGAACATCCTGGTCAACAGCAACCTGGTGTGTAAGGTGTCCGACTTTGGCCTGAGTCGGGTTCTGGAGGACGACCCAGAGGCGGCCTACACCACAAGGGTAAGACACTGTTACAGGCTGTGGTTGTAATGAAATGCCAGTATATATATATTATCATAATCATCATAAGCAATTAAGGAGATGGAGATTTTTAACCAGCATACATTAGCATTAAAAATGAAAACCTTTCCTCTGAAATTTATAAGACAAACTCCAACACAAAACTTTCTTGAAGTGCCCTTAAGCATATATATGTTTAATTAAAAGAGAACTTTCCAACATCATCTTAAAACAAAAGCGCACAGAGCTCCAAGCTGCTTTTCTTATGAAGTGAACTGAAATAGCTCCCTGAAGTTTTATAAAGAAACAATAAATACACATAAATTTGTACTGAACACTAATTGTGTCTCAATTAGTAGTCCCAGTTCAGCAGCATGAGACTGTGGTGCAGAAAGCAGAGTAGCTCAATGGTAAGCAGCTGCATCAGAGCCAAAGAAACACATTATTAAATTAAATTACATTATCAGATATACAAAAATGCAGAATATCAAGTGTGATAATTAATCATATTATTGTAATACAGATTTTTTTCACATGCTGGTCTCTAAATAAATAAATAAATGACCCCTGGAAATTCCACCCAACCTAAAGTGGATGTGTGTGTGTGTGTGTGTGTGTGTGTGTGTATATATATATATATATATATATATATATAAACAATCCCAGATCTTAAGGAGATCTTATGCGATACTGATCTGAGGATGCATAGTCCAAATGAAAACTTATACAGTAAAACAAATACACACAAACTCCTCCTCCACCTCCCATTTTGCCCAAATATAGTCAGATTAAAATACCAAAGCCTTTGGTAACATCACCATCCACTCACAGAGCACAGACTGAAGACTGAAGAAACTCAAACGTCAGTGAGTTAAACCACTGCGGAGTAACTCATCTAAAATGCCCACAAGGAGATAGCATTATTCATATTCATAGGAAGTGTTGGGGATGTTATTTTTAATATGGCATTAGCATTGCCCTGGGAGGAGTGTATCAGCCGCTGACTGCTCTATTGCAATCACATACACACATACACACACACGCACTGATGTCAGGAGACCTAGATGGAGAGCTGCAGGCATTGGGGGGAGGCCGAGGCGGAGATGGGGAAAAGACAGAGAGAGAGGAGAGGATATCAAATAAGACTGAGATCGAGGGATGCTGAGAGGGAGGCAGAATAAGAGAAGGCAGGGGGAAGGATCCAGTGAGAGCAGTTAAGAGGAAAAAAGAAGATGGGGTAGGGGTGGACAGGGGGTGGTGGAAACAAAAGTACAGTGCCGAGTGACTTGGCAGCTTTGTCTTTTATTTGACTTTGACCAAGCAGAGATGGGAAATGCTAGGTGGTGCAGAGGCAGCTGCAGCATGTTAAAAAGCTGAAGCCAACCCTATAGAGGTACAGCGTGCAAACACTAACAGCATGCAGGGGAGAGGGTGGGGGTATCTGGCTGCATATTGTGTCTATACAGTGGGCTTTATGAGATCCTTTTGATCTCTGCATCAACAACAAAGGGATGCAGGGGAGCAGCATGAAAGAATAATAATAAAACTGATGGCAGAAGAAAGACAAGTGCGAGAAGAAACGCTGGGCCAAAAGTATCCCTCCCTTGTGAGCGTATTAGAGAGAAGTGCTGTTTTGTTAAGTTGGTGTATTGTCTCACCTGCTCTGCACTTTATGGAAGTGCTGCACTATTTCTCTGCAGGCGCCGTCTTATCTCTGTCATTTCTACAGTATATTATGATTTATTAAAGTTCTCATGCAGTAACCTACAAACAAAACACGCTTTAAATATTTACACTGTTGTACACAGACTACATAAAGCAGAGCCCATTCGATATGCCGAAAATATGTTAACTGTTCTCACAACCATCCACAGGGAGGGAAGATCCCCATCAGATGGACGGCCCCAGAGGCTATCGCCTACAGGAAGTTCACCTCAGCCAGCGATGTGTGGAGTTATGGTATCGTCATGTGGGAGGTGATTTCATATGGAGAGAGACCGTACTGGGAGATGTCCAACCAGGATGTGAGTCACAAACACATACATAACGTCCAATTACGTCACAGAAATCAGTCGTCGGTATGTGAACTATACCATGGCTTTCAGGGGAGCTCAGTTTTTTTCATTTTTTCATGGTCAGAAATGACATTTACGAAGCACTTATGAGCTTTTTACATTTAACTCGTGTAGTTTTTCCTAATGAAAGAATATGAATGATAAGAATAAGAAAAGAGGCACTTGAAAAAGCTGATATGTTCAAATGAAATGTAATTTTTTTAATTTTATAAAGGTGAGAAAGAAATACATCTACTATTTCTGACCAGGAAAACGAGCAATGCATTTAATTTGTTGATTTGAGATGAAAATCAACTTGCAATCCTTTTATTCCTGTCATTTGTATTTCTATACATGTTTTCATACATTGCATATTTTAAGAAAAGGCATGACATAGATCTTATTTTTCACTGTTTATATAGTTAGACTACATGATTTATCTGTAATTGCCTAATCTAATGCATGATGTGTGACGATGAAGATGAAAAAAAAAATACCACTTTGGGGAGCTTCCATCTGAAATTGTCAGAGCTGAGTGAGTGGTGACCCTTATCCAGACTCAGACAAGTCAGGCCGCAGTGGTAAGAACAGGTCAATAGGCTTTGTCATTTTGTTAGAGGAGGTGGCAGCAGGTTGGATGAGAGTTCTGGATAAGTGGAGCCAGGGAAAAAGATCATCAACAGAGACCAGGAGGGAGTGAGTGAAGAGTGTACAGACCTGAGTGTGGTTTAAGTAAAGGAGGGGACCCCTTAACATTTTACCATGTGACTATCTGGTGAAGGTGACAAAGAACACTAGGGTTTTTATCTGTGGTAGATGACAGAGTGTAGGTGTGTCAATCTCTATGCCGCCATGGCCTTATGGGAAAAGAAAGGGAGACAGTGAGCCTGTTTACATGTACACTAAAACTCTGATCAGTATCAGATTTCAGGTTATCACATTATTCAAGTGATTGTGTAAACAGCATAATCTGATTATGTGAAATCAGATTAACACACCTAGACTTCTCCCCAATACTCAGATGTCATCATGTATGTATACATGTTGATCTGATTTGTTTTGTTCTTTTACATCTGTGTATGTGAAAAAAATTTAATAAAATTGTAATGTAGTCATATGTGAGACAATAACAGAAAGTTCGAGTCTACCACCACTACTTACATATGTATTTGAAATCCAATAATGGACTGAAACATCTTAACCAGGGGTTTTCGATTATCGCATTTCTGAAGTGCATGTAAATCATCAGATCCAATTATAACAATTATCTGATTACTTCCAGTCATCGGATTTTTACGGTTATGTAAACAGGCTCAATATTAATAAATACAGGGATCTGACAGAAGTTCCCCTGACTCCCCTGTTCTTCACACCTTAGTCAGCTGAGATCATTCCTCCAAGTCAGATGGTTAAGATGATTTTTCCTGGACATTTCATCTCTTTGTATTCTCTCTTGTATTAACCATAGCACTTGGTTCTCTATCCCTGCAGGTGATCAAAGCAATAGACGAGGGTTACCGTCTTCCTGCCCCGATGGACTGTCCTGTGGTGTTGCACCAGCTCATGCTGGACTGCTGGGAGAAGGGTCGCAGCGACAGGCCAAAGTTTGGACAGATTGTCACAATCCTGGACAAACTCATCAGAAACCCAGCCAGCCTCAGAGACCTGGCCAACAGCTCAGTATGGTCAGTGGAGGGAAACTTTAAATTAGAATTTTAAATGCACTTTTACTGATCTATCCACTGTAGTCGTCTACCCACTGTAGTCCTATAATGACTGGGTCAGAATACAGGATGAGGCATGAATTTAAGATACAACCACTACTTTACATCTACATTCAGTGTTGAAAATTACATTGAATCATTTCTGTTAGCAAGAAGATATGAACACAGGATAGTGAACTGGCAGAATCCAATATCTCTAAGGAGGTGTATTGCACTCATCCACAGAATATATTTTTACATTTACATTTCACTTGACTTACTTTGGTATTTGCTCTGGCTGATGTTCACAGCCAGACCTGCATACAGAATGTGCAAGAGAAGATGTTTCAGTCCACTTCATAGTATACAAAAGAAGCTCTGAAGAGAGAAAAGATGAGTCCCAGAACAAGGAAAGAGACAATATGAGCTCAAAAGTACTGAGATGAAAGACCTATACACTGCTAAGACAATGTAAAGTGTCCAAAGAGGAGTCTTATACACAGGTTTAGTAGATGTTGAAAAACATGGACTGAATTACAAGCAGTACTGTCTGTAGGAGTATGTTCAATGTAAGTATATGCAACTAGTACTGCACATGCACGGCCCTAATACCTAGAACACATCTGTATGATGTCACCATTAATGCATCTCTGCATATAGGATTGATAACCTATAAATATTTCATTTCAAGTTCAAGCAGTCACATGATTATCATTCAACCTTGAATAGAATAGAATAGAATAGAATAGAATAGAATAGAATAGAATAGAATAGAATAGAATAGAATAGAATAGAATAAAATAGAACAGAATAGAATAGAATAGAATAGAATATTATTGCCTTTGTTACAATGAGAAACAATTTAGGAGGATCTTCCTTGGCAGTTACAATAAAAATATAGTGCAAATAGGTACTCATGATAGGTTTATAACAAGAGTTAAAAAAGAGAAAGTGTAAAAGTACACCAATCATTTGAACCACAGAGTTATTTATGACCATAAGAGACAGAGAGAGGTAGAGAACACACTGGAATATTTTTCACTGTCACTTCCACTTTGTTACACATCCAGATGTGTCTAGACTTTGAAACCATAGTAAAAGGTCACAGTTATGTAGAATATTGATGATATGATATTAATATGCCTATCATTAGGGCTTTTCTCTGTCTATTTTTGCCATGATCCGCTTACCTCATGTGTGAAAATAGGCGTCCGTTCTATTTTATAAATAAAGCGCTGCCCTGCGATGTTTGACACAGAGCCAGTTTGGTCGCTCCAGTCTTTTAACGTGGTTGCCGAAATGAAAATCGACAGGTAACTCGACTGCACGGGAGCGGTAAACAGTGTGTCCCAGGCGACACTAATCTTAGGCATGCAAATAAATAAACACACAGATAATTTATAACAATTTATAGCAACAGCAAGCAGATAAATACAAGGTGAAACAAATCAAATATTTCCACAAGAAGCAATGTGGACTTAAATAAGGCAGGATCATCAATCACACTTACCATTAATGACCAATCTGTGCAGTTTCTATTTTCTTTTCTCTGTGGATTTATTTATTCTGCGGTTGTTGCAAAATTAAAACTATTCTGCCTGATTCAAGCACCATAAATGAGCTTTAACTAGCTTCCCAAGCGTGCAGCATGCAGTTTTTATTATTATGAATGCCCTAATAAGAGGTTTGTTTGTAAATAAATCATTTTCACAAACTGTTAGGCGCTCAATTGGCCAAAACTTCACTAAATTATGAGTGTGCATTGTTTCCAGCAGGGAGGATCCATCCACCCCAGAGTTCAGTGTGAGCACAGTGGATGAGTGGTTGGAGGCCATCAAGATGGGCCAGTACAAGGACAACTTTTCCAGCTCTGGATATGTCAGCTTGGACTCAATCCTCTACATCAGCATCAGGTACAGAGGGCCAGTGTCTCTTATCGTAAAATCAAAAGGTCAAGATTGTCAGTAAAAAAAAATCTGAGTGGTAAATTGGATTTACACAAACCTCTTGGACATGATTTCAACAGTAAGTAATATTTATGTCTATATTTCTTCCTTCAGTGAGTTGGCTAAGATGGGCGTGACTCTGGCCGGACACCAGAAGAAGATCTTGTCCAGTGTGCAGAGCCTGCAGACCCAGGGGACGCATGTTCAAGTATAACAGTTTCCACAAAAACACACACTGAGACAGAGCCAAAATGGATGCTCCTGTGAAGAGTACCCCACTGAAATGGAGTTGTAACGGATACTCTGTGCTCGGGCCTCCATTGATTTTGAGACACACCAAGATGGAGACAACATGGATGCTTGACTCCTTCACCTTCTTGCAGATTCACCATTATTCCCATCTTCGATGGGCACTACCGGCTTTAGCACTCAGAATTCCAGCAACACAGCAACACCATTACGGAGCAACAGAGAGACACATGTCCAACAACAAGACTACATCTAGAGCATCCCAGACCATTTCACATCATATCAGCTCAACAAAAAGAAGGAAAAAAAAGATTTTTAACAAAAGAATGACAAAAAAACAACTTAGAATATAATTATCATCACTGTCTGTGAGGTGTACAGTTGGTTTTTACTGTCATTTTGTTTCCCTTTTGAGTTTTCACTAAAGAGTTTAAAAAAGGGTCAGACGATATGTATATGTGTAGATATATGTTTATATGGACTGTGTGTCCCACAACCGTAGAAATGGACCTAACGTTTGTATTGGTGGTGAGGTTTATATTGCTCAAACTTAATAAGAGTTATTACCTAGTACATGTAAGGCCCCTTTCATTGCTCTCTGTAACGAGAAAGCCATGGATTGAGCCAGTTGAACGATGAATGTGTGGGGTAATGGGGAACAGAAAAACTGGACCTTAAGAGATAGAGGGATGTAGATTTTGCTAGATTGTGTAGATGGAAGTATGGTTTGTTTAAATAGTGTATTCGACCAGTTCAAGGGCTTCCCCGGTGACTGCTCACACTTCCATTGACACCAGATCCGTGCACATTTGTGCTAGTCTGCCTGAAACCATAAGCCACTACAGGTAAAAAGACGTCGGAAACTCAAGCGGCGGTTAGCACTAAGAAATTTTTATTCTTCCACAAGCGACAGTTTATTCCAAACAGCGCTGAAATAGCCGGATTTCAAAGTATGATGTTGCTGTGAATATTTCAGCTCAACAGTTTGCCTTCCCATGATTCAGGTGTGATGAGAAAGTTGTGGTGTTTTGTGATGAGAAAAAGGTGATGCAAAGGTCACGTTAAGAGTTGACACTGTTAAGAACGTGTAGCTGTTTTTTTCAGTGTTGTGCCATGTACAGTAACCTTCAAGCATTCATTCCAACCATTTCAATAACACCCTATCTTTTAATCAGTTTCCACGGCTGTATCGGTACACAAGGCCAGTCACAGTAATTACAGTGTTTTGTCCAAATATCCAGTTTGATGAAAGGGAGCTTTGGAACGGACCTTTTATCAACACGATGCAATACACACAGTGTTGATTTTCAGCTGTGCCATGATGTGAGGATGAATTTACCTAAAAAAGATGATGTGTGCGTCTTGTACTGTGTCACTTTCTCGTTATCAGTCATGCCAATCTATTCCAGGCATCCCTAGTTTCACCCTTAAGGCGAATCTACAAAACAGTGTTGACAGCAAACAGCAAATGAATTGGTTCACTGTTTTTTTCCCTTATCAGAAACAAACTGCTTCTTATCATATTAATTACAAGTTAAGATATGATGGGATGCACTGCATTAATAGCACTGAACCTGCTTTTAGTGTATTCCTGAGCCCAGTTTTAATATATGTGGTACTCTATAGGACCAACAGTTGCATAAAGTACAGTATATATGATTGTATCATAGTGTAAATTATGTACAGTGTTGATTCCAATGTTAGAATGTTTGTAATGATAATGATGATGATGACTATGATGTACTTTTATTGTGAAAAAGAGATTTCTGAAGTACTCGTTCAGGGGCAGGTCATACGGGAGCAAAGTGGCGTGTTTTAACGGTCTGAACTAAGGAATGTAGCATGGTTGCGAAGCTTCAGTTTTGATTGACAGGTGACAGTGACTGCAGTTTGTACCATAGCGTTAGATGAGTAGAATGGACTTTCCTCTTGCTTAAATTGCATACCTACTTTTAGGAGTAGATTCACACTTTATCAGTTTGTTGTCTATGATGCAATCTTAAAATGTTTGCCAAAGCGAGGAGACGGGGCCAGAGCGGACAGCAAATGTCTCTTTTCTAGTTGTTTTTTTTTTTTTTTTTTTTTTTTGGGCCTGTTGTTTAAAATAATGACACTATTTTAGAATACGAAATGCTGCACATTTGCCAAACCACTTTGCGTGCACACACAAAAATGCATCTGAGTGTCTGAACGTGTCAGTACATTCTACTCTTGCTAACTCTATGACTTCACTCTAGCGGACTTCCCTTGACCGCTGGCCTTTTAGATGCCTTATTTACCGAGCTATTGTTCTTTTCTGTTGCCCTCTAGAGGCGATATTAGGAGTAAAGTGTATGTACAGGTAGTATTTATCTGTGTTTTAAGATGACCTCACATCAACACCCTGGTTTTGTAAAATCCAAGAGACAGCTTCAAATAGCACCTTCACTAAATGGACAGTAATTTGTGGTTTTGAAAGCGTAACACTCATAAAAGTGATGACCCAAAAAAGCCGATAGAGAAAATGAATGAATTCTTATTTATTTCCGTAATGATCACTCGTGAAAAATGTGATTGGCTTGACTTGATATATTTGGTTGCACAATTGCGAAAAAAATTAAAGTTAATGTAAAGGACAAGAAAAAAACATGGGTAAATAGCGATAATGTCCCTTCCTTTTCACAAGCTTCTTGGACGCTCCCACCTTCCAGTGTGTTGGATTCATCCCCCACTTTGATTTCAATCTCTGAATCCCAGGTTTTGTGACACTCTTCACCCTCTCAAGGTTAGCTGTTGGTTGGCTTGCTTGATCTCAAATACAGTGTTTGTCCTCCATTTACCACGCGGTCAGTATTGTCCATGAGTGATTCTTTCCTCCTCTATCCTTCTCTCTCTCTCTCTTTCTTTGGCCACCGAACAATGCTTATTTGTCCTCATGCCAGTTTCCTCTGCGTTGCTTGTTGTAAAGGGTGTAGGCATTCTAATGTCTTTCATGTTGCTGTAATAAATATGCTAATATTTCTAATTTCTCACCTGAAGCCTGCGATGTATTTTCTTTCACACATTCTCTACTGTTTTTTTTGTTTGTTTTTTTTTCTCACACGCACATAAACACAAACCACTGGTTTTTACAGAATATGACTGTATAAAATTCACAGTGTGTCAACATGAAAGTATTATGATGAAGACTCATTATTTTTATGCAGTGCTACAAAGCCTAAAGGTATCGCATTTTGTTTCGGTGAGACTAAAAATTCACTGCATGACTGGGAAATTTTAGGATGGTTTCATTTGTCCCCAGCTCTGCTTTAATGGCGATAGTGGTGGTGAAATTCCCATCATAACATTCTTCAATGGTAAAATATGACCATGCTGCAACCACATCTTCATTATCAGGGTACGTGTGGTGTGTGTGTTCCTTGCTGAGAGATAATCTTCTCTCAGGGGAGTGGGGAGGTCAGTGACTCCTGGCCTTGGTTAACCCCTTAATGCACTGGCCCAGTTGCCGTCACTCTATGTTACCGCCATTACACCTCATTTAGCCCATCATATTAGGCTCCATATTCCCCTATCGCTCACTTGCTCCGTGTCTCTCGCTTTCACATACACACACACACATACACACACACACACACAGGGCTAGACATACCAAAATTCAGGGCCTATTCTCCATTTCCTCAGTGTCTATCTTCTCCTACTGCCCTCCTCTTAATCTTTCTGCTGGCCTCATGCATCCCCATTTTTCCCCACATCCTTTCCTATCCATCTTGCACAGACAGTCAGAAAGGTTGTGACTACTTCTCTGACCTCGACTTCCCCATTATCTCCCCTCTCCTTGCTTTTTTCTCTTCTCGCAGCTTTCTAATTTCCCCTACCTCCATCCGTCTATCCATCCAACCATCCATCCAAAAGTTTCCTCCACATGCAGCTCACTCTTTGAGGTCAATTGCTTCTTTCTGTCTCACAGCTATCACCACTGGGTTTCCTTTTACCATCAAAGGCCAATCCATAACTTTGGGGGTTTTTTTATCTCTAGGTTTCTCAACGTGGAAAATGTCATCCCACGTATTTACTCCGGGTAACATGGAGGCTACTGGGAGCCAGAGGCTTAGGCGATTGATTCATCATACATCTGCTATTGGCATCATGTGAAAAGGTCGGGTGTCCCTATGGAGAACACTTTAAAAGGCCACTGGTGACTGATGAGCCTGTCATGTTTGTATCACATGTATGGACAAGCACCCTTGTGTCCCGTATTTCTCTCTGTGCTTCATTTCTACCCTCTCCCCAACATACACACTCCCATGGGGGTGGTAATTGGGGCCCTCTGTCATGCTGTCAGGTGTGGGCTTGAGTGTCCCCTCATGTGCAACAGCAGACATTAAAATAACACAAGAGACCAGGCAGGCATAGATCCCCAGTGACCTCTGCGGGGTCAGCCGTATGTGTACACGTGTGTGTGGGTGTGTGTATTATTAATGCATGACGTGAGTGGTGTGAGTATAAGAGCGACAGAGAAAAGACATAGATAAAATCTAAACCAGAGGAAAATTTCATCAGTCATTGGTTAAATTTACCAAAGTTCCTGCTTTGTCGCTTTGATTGCCTTGCGTGTGCCCTCTTTAATCAAATATGGTGAGCTCAGACGGGCTCCGTGTTCCCCTGTCCGCACACACATGCACACATCACTGCTTTTCTGTCTCATGAGGTTTTAGTTTGCTATCAAAGTGATTTCCTGTCTCAAATTTTCATCAGTAATCAAAGTTCCTGATTGAATTTGAAAAGTGAGCCTAGCTCTATAAATCACATTATATGCCTCACTCCCATCATGCCTGCTCTCATCAGCCACAGGAATGAGACGCCACCCTGTGTGTATGTCTGCAACATGGTCTCAGCGATTGTGTGTGTGTGTCCTAGTGCAAGAGGTGGAACTGGAAAATGGATGTTGGCAGAGCTGTTATTTGATCCATGTAGTTTTTTGTTGGGACAGATGAGACAAAAAAAAGAGAGAAGACTAACAGTGAAAGAAAAAAAGAGATAACACACCTGGTCCTCATTGTCAATGAAAGCATTCTTAGCGTTTGTTTAATGTTCATTATGGTCTGGTTTCCTCCGTCACATCACACAGACTGACTTGATTTCCTCATTGGCATCAAATGAGAGAAACAGAGGGAAAAAAAGCATTTTCACATATTGACATATCCAAGTCAAACAGGTAACCCGAAAACAAGAATCAGCAATAATAAAGCCTGTTTTGGACGTCTTTTCACCACCTTTAATCTGTAGCAGATTCAGAAACGGAGCAGGAGCAAACAGACGACGAGGGGAAAAGTGGAGTAGACGGTGTTTGAGTTTAAAAAAAAAAAAAAGGTGAAGAAAAACTTGGAGGGGTTAGAGGGACTGAGATAATATTGACCACATAATCCCTCACAGATGTGTAAATCACAGTTTAATGCCTGGCAGACATGACATGCTGAACTGCTTTTGGATGACTTAAGAGGGACCCAAATCACGCTCTTTATCGACACAGCGAAGATCTAAATTTAGAACAAACGCAGCAGCGTAGCCCATTTGCTCTTCTATAATTTACCCAAACAGATAAACATATGCTCCATGTTTTCCCGGGTCTCAGTGATCTCAATTTATTTTAATTTACTGCTAATGTGTTCCTCCCCAAAAATATACACACCTCCGGTACAGTAGTTCTTCTGCTCGTCTAACAGCTGATTGCAGTATATTGCATGATTGTTGCCTGTGTGTCTATGTGTGTATGTGTGACAGAGACATGCCTGTTTCTTTTGTACGCCCTATGTGTTTATGTGTGTTTCCTATCCACTATAATCAAAAGGCAAGTCTTCAAGTGCCATCAATCAAGCTTTGAAGTTACTGGGAAGAGCCTGGAAACCACATCACCCCCCTGCATGCGGTGAGGCTGGGCCAGGGAAAGCTGTTTTAATGTCGGCAGATGCATTGGAAATGTTTTTTTAAACCAAACAGAGATGCAGAAACTCAGCGGACTTGTAACTCATCATCTGCATTATATAGCCCGTCCAAGATGTGGTCATCTCCGGGCAGTCTGTAATGTCTTTGCCGCTGAAAAATACATGTTTCCATGGTTTACAGCAGCGTTTTCTGTAACATCAAAACATCAAATCTCTACGGGTCTATTCTGAGCATCTACATACCACTTTCATCATCCTGCTTTTGCTCTTTATCATCTTCATCTTGTTTCGCATCTGAAAAGCATATGACGTGATGTTGGGAGTGAAGATGGATTCACAACAATCTGCTTTCTCACACAGCTCAGCATAAATGGACCATCGTGTAAGGAAACCTATACACTTATTGCAGATCCTGCTGATACAACACCAAAATGTTTGTCAAACACTCAATATGGAAGGGTTTCTTGTGCGCTTATGCAAAGTAGGAAGGTGGTTGTTTTTTGACATTAGCTAACAGGGCCGAGCAGGTGTGAAGATTAAACCTAAACTGTAATATAAAAAGCAGACAGGGCCTCTACGATATCCTCCATTCATTTTTGCATTTTTACTGTAGCCATCTTGATTTTTTGGTGCCAGAAGTGACTATATCTGGACATAAGAGCAGGCCTGAGGGAGCGTAGGGGGTGATAGGTGAACTAATGCTTAATATTACCTTAATTAACAAAGTAAACTGATACACTTTATATTAAACATTTGCCTTATAAAATCATTAGACAGTGTTGTTCATGAGACTACATTAACATTAACTACAACCACAGACGATTTGAGTAAACAAAATGTCAAAGTAAGTAAAACTATATTTGTAGCACTTTTCAATACACGTGGTTACAAAGTGCTGCACACACTTACTGTAAAAGAAAAGATAAAACAAAAACAGCAAACGTGCATGATAAAACATTACAACATATAAGGACAATGCACACACACACTGTAGGAACATACACACCCACACATTGCATGTTTTTTTGACTATAAAAAAACATTTGCCGATAAATGTGAGCATATATATGCTCCTTATAACAGTCCAGAAAGAATACACACACACACCTGTCGATCAAAGAAACACCAAAGCCCTAAAAACTTACTGAAGAAGGAAGAATGTAACCATTTTAAAATAAAATGAATGAGGCCAGGGTGAAAAAAAAAGGATAGAATTAGAAATTTTAGAGAGAGGGTTATTGTAAGTGTCTGAGAACCAGAATGGAACCAGTATGTACTGTACGCCAGCTGGATTATACTTTGACAGATTAACATACAAATCCTCTAAATAGAAATCAGTGTATTGTTACTTTTATGATGGATGTAGAAAACTGAGGTTGCTGTTAGTTAAAAAAAAATCATATTAACTTGGCAACTTGTGATTGGTCTGTTTGGGAAGTTCTAGTGAATTTTGATCAGTTCAACGCGCCACAGTGTCATGTATTACCTCATTGCAACCTGTGTTAATTTTTGACCTTCCAGTTTGCTGTTACCACCAGTATGATGTTCCTATTCTTTGTTTTTTTTTTTGTTTGTTTGCTTTTCTATCTCTAATAAAATAAATCAAGTTAAGCCAAACTTCACACAAGCATATGGGCATCTTAAATATTAACCCTTTAACTAGAAGAACACTTTGTCCACTGTTATTCCTAAAACAATTCTTCTTCATACAATAAGTGGCTTTAACAGTGGTTGACAGTGATAAGTGGAGTTCACATACATTACAGAGTACAGTTACAGAAATGCCTTTGGGAAATGCAGCTTTACTGTGATTAAAAATAAGAAAAGAGAAGATTCTGGCAAACTAATATTCCAAAAGTACCCCAAATAAATGTTAGACTGAGGGCTTCATGTCTTATATTCTGGTGATGGAAAAACATAATTTGATACTGTGACACTGCCAGGCCAGTGTATTTATTCCAAAGATATGGGGTGGTCTCTAATTTTTTCCAGAATTCTGAATGGAAAAGAATATTTTAGAGGTGGGTTAGAATAAGTGGAAAGAGAAGGTATTAATAGAATCTGGTTAACATTTAATAAACCTCCTTTGGGTTTATTCTGGTTATCTCTAAGAAAATAATTGCCAATCCACAAAAATGACTTATAAAAGTAAGTAGCACTGATTGTCACATGATGAAAAGGGTTCTTAATAACTATTAATTTCTGTGAAGACCACCTCCATTTACTGTGGTGCCTTTCCACCTCCAGATCTACTCCTCCGCTCCCACCAGCTGGTTTGTCATCTACATAATGGTTCGCACTGACATGTGGGCATGTCTTCTTGGCATTGACTGGTGATGGCCTCTGGGGATATGACTTGACACAAGAGAAAATAGAGCATGGGTAAAGCGCTTTTGGTTGTGTGTGCGCCGTACATGGCTGTGTTTGGGAAATTACAGGGTACGAAAAAAAGTTCATAGTGTGCACTGAAATGGAAAACAGCAGATCAACATGATGTGGTAGATTAAAATCCCCTCATATATATAGAAAAAGCACCTGACTTCTGAGTAGAAAAAAGAAACCAAGGACCAAATGAGGGATCGAACTGTGTGTTTGTGTTTGTGTGTGTGTGTGTGTGTGTGTGT
>JAPQRQ010000010.1:11339433-11351682 GCA_037367365.1 Apogon talboti | reverse complement strand
TAGAAAAAAGAAACCAAGGACCAAATGAGGGATCGAACTGTGTGTTTGTGTTTGTGTGTGTGTGTGTGTGTGTGTGTGTGTGTGTGTGTGTGTGACAGGCTGGTCAATGAGCTGAAGTTGATGAAAGGGATCTTCTCGTCTGGTGGTCAGAGGGTCAATAACCCTTCCACTACATTCACTTCTTCATATGCATTTCTATTAGACCATCTGAGACGCATGTAAATATTCATTTTGGTTTTTCAAACCCAAATGTTTATGTTTGTGTATTTTCATTCCAAAAATAAATTATTCATTTTTAATATTATTCTGAAATGGCCCCTGGCACCAGACTAAAGCGCAGGATGGATACTGGTCAGCTCAGGACCTTTGCACACAAAATAACAAGATCTGTTGTTTAGCGAAAACCATTTAAATGTTGGTTCAGGAAAAAGAAAAACACACAGTTTAAACCTGACAACCGTGCATAATTGAGTCTTTCTACCAGCTTTTTGAAAGGTTTTTATACCTCGAGGGCTGCAGAGTTTAGTTTTTTTTTCTTGTTTGTGTTTTTAGCACACGCAGGATCCATGATCCGTCAACTGATGTAAAGTAAAATCAACTTGAGAATGACAGCAGTTAAATACATTACAGATGCAGATCAGCTTGATTCATCCCTAAAGGGGAAATACGTTTTCCATCAACTCAAGAAAATACAACAAAGGCAAATGAAAATAAAATTAAGCAAGTACTCATGAGTCTATCACACTATGGTATTGTAGAGTCTGATACAAGTGAGGATGAGGGCTCTTTTGTAATGTTCAATCCTACATTTTCATAAGGTGCATTATCCACTGCAGCTACTTCCCCAGTCCAGGTGCTTGCATGTCTCCCCGACAGTCACTGATGAGTACGGCTTCCAGTGTTTATTAATTTATACAAAGGGTTTAAGAACGAAAGTGAAATTAAATATTGCAAGTATATGAGGTAAACCATCTAATGCTCAGACACAAGAGCTGTTTTTATTACCTTCATACAAGTGGTTTCAGAATTGCAATTAAGTCAAACCCTTTAACTTACTTGCTGAAAAGTGCAAAACATAAACATTGTGAGTATAAAGTAAACCAGCAGGACAGCCAAATTACAAGTTTAAAGAGCAAAACCAGTTGGTAGGTTTTGTTGTGTAAAACCACAATCACACGGTTTGTAAAATGTCATGGAAAACTAACACCATCTTTGGAGGCGCACCAATACACACATACACACACACTATCCATAACCACATGCAATACGCACACATGCTGTAACGGTTGATGGTTGACCACACAAGATGGGTTCCTAAAAAAAGTGTGCGAGTGCTGACTCAAACTCTCCTTGCGGTTGGCAGAAACATTCAGGCATTTCTCATATCTCCCTGTCATATTTTCTGTTCCATATGAATGAATGTTTATGTTTTTCCGATGCTACGTGGTAATAGTTGTTTGCACGTTCATGTGTTTTTATGTGCACACACACGTGTAAAGCACAAACTCAGCTAAGGGCAGGCGCTTGGGGCTCTAAATCAACCACATGCTTACTAACAGAGGTTTGACCCAAATAAGGGTGTAATTTATGAAGGCTTTTAGGCTCCTAGGCAGCCATGGAAATAGAACGGAGAATAATGCGAGTCTGACCGTGGCTACATCACTTCAGTTTATGTCCTAGTCTTTTACTAGGACACACGTCCATGGTTCTTAATGATACAGGGACAGTAAACACATTGTTAATGGATACTGAGTTTACAAAGATGTACTGAGCTGCAAATGCACAGCTATAGACGTGCTCGCAAATGAGGATAGTAAACAGGTGCAGGTACAGGCAGAAGCAATTACAAACAAAGTCGCAATCAAATGGAAAGACTGGGCAGTAAACGAGGGCAATATACTGATAGGGGCAGAGAGATATGTGTGAGGAGTGGACGGACGGACGGACAGAGAAGAAAAGACAGACTGAAGCAGAGATCATTAGCACTCCACTGTAAGGCGCCGGCCCCGGGCAGGGTTAGAGGCTGAAATGGACTGTTAGCAGCTGCTGGAGGAGATGACATCTCAGGCAGACCCAAAGGACGAGTTAAGACATCCCAACCACTCGTATATCTGTGTGTGTATGTGTGCACGCGCATGTGTGTGTGTGTGTGGACCTGCATGCATATAATCCTGTGTGCTACCTTCTCATGCTGTGGCGGGTCATTTGCTTCAGTGTTTGAAGTGGAGATGCAGCTTTGAGGATCAGGCTTCTGTCACAGCTCTACAGATCAGAGCACAGAGCGACAACAAGCCACAAGAGAGGAGGAGAGGGCAAAGAGACAAATGAGATGATATGAGACCTTTTACACGCACGCTTGTTATTCTCTTTCGATTGCTTTCTTTCTTGCCTGCTTGTATATGTCTAGATTTGTTTGTGTGGGTGGGGTTAATGACTTGATAACACTGTTACTGCAGCACTTAGTCGTGTTGGTTGCACTGTGTTTGTCTATTCTTGATGTTTTTCTTATGTTCTTCTTATGGTGTATGCTTTGAATTATTTTATTTCTTGTGTTTTTTTTTTTTTGTTTTTTTTTTATTAAATCTACTCCACATCTTCTCTTTACTGGAACATTGTGTGATGTTGTGTTCCAGTGTCCTTGGAGACTGGACATATATCAGTGTATGTTTCATCTTGCGTAACACACATGTTTTACTTTCCTTGAGTGACTACCGTCTGTCTGTCAGACTTCATTAGTCGAGTTGTTTACACCACACTGTACATGCCACTCTGCCCCTTCTTGTCCCTCGTCCTATCACTCCGATGGCTGTCGTGACCCAGGGCAGAGAGTTGGAGATCAGGTCTGGGAGAGGAGCTGGTGCAGCTGATGCCTCTGTAAGGCCAGGGGCAATCTCACCATATCGAGGATAGACAAACTGAATATAGTCTCATGCATAGGCCTATGTGTGTGTAGAGGGGTGACACCCTTGGTACTTGGAAGTAATCAACACGGTGTAAATTAGATTAAAAATACTGGAGACATTCTTGGGGACCCTGGGAGGTTCTTATGAGACAGGGTAAGAAATTTGATGAAAGTCTGTATGTTTATGCATTTATTTCTAGGTAGAAAAAAAAATGAAAGGGGTTATGTTTGAGGTGCTCTTCAGGGTTGGACAAAGTGGACAAATGTAGTGGATCTATTACCCTACATTCACATTGTGGGGGGTGGGGTGGGGGCGTGCGTCGTCGTTCTCATTATAATTTAAATGTCATCAGACTCTATGTGAACACTCTACAAAACTAAAAGGAGTCACATGCACACACATGAAGGCATGACATTGAAGTAACTACAGACCTTGCTGGGTCCCGCCTCCTCCAGCGCAGAAATGTGACGTCTGTTGCATTTCAAATAAAAGTCAGATGAAATGCGACATGATCGTTCAGACTGGAGTCACATTGCAAAACATCAGATATGTATCTGATCTAGGACCATATATGTAGGTCCCTGATTCGTGCTGTTTACACTGTCAGAAAAAATATTAGATAAGGGTCACATATGGGGGAAAAAAACTGATTTGGACCACTTTTACCTGCAGTGTGAATGTAGTGTTAGATTTGTCCACTGTCTCCTTTTACTCTTTATTTCCAGCTCCAAGTGGAAGATTCTTATTGGTGGAAGACTAATATAGTAAATAGGGCAGTTGGCCCATTTGTCCTGTTTGATTTCCTGAGAAAACTTTGGCACAAAAACTTACTGAAGTATAGTTGTTTCATAGGTCTAAGTTCACCACGTCATGACAATAGAGTTATTTCAATGTATTTTTTTAAATTGACAGTCCTTTGTCATTTCCTTCACTACATGTTTATACATTGGTTTGATCCACTGGTGTATGTATAACTGCATCCAGAGTCTCAGTATATTACAGAAATAATTTAGCAAGTCTCTCTTTTTCTCTTTACTCTCTCTTTCCTTCACTATTTATGTTGCCACTGACCCAAAATCTAAAAGCATTTTTTTTATGTAAGAAACAGCAGTGGTTTCAGGCTGGTTTTATCTACAGTTAAATACCTTGAAACAAATCCACCACATTGAAATGATTAAGAGGGTTCCTACAGGTTTCTACAAGTTAAATATAAGACTTTTTAAGACTATTTAAAACAGAATTTAATGGCTATTTTACTGCCATACTGGCAAACATTGGGGACTCCTAGAATTTAGAAAAATGTATTTATTTACATCAGCAGAGATTGATTATTACATACATACTGTACACAGAAGTGAATGTTTTATGATCTTTTCTCACCAGGGGCTGCAGAATTAGTGATAATTGGGTCCTAATTTCAGTGTAAATTGTTTTGTTGGAACAGGTAGAACTGAGTAGACTAACGTTACTTTCTTTCAACACAGTGAATAAGTTTATGGTAACATATATAACTTACCTTTTAAAGACTTTTTAATGTATTAAATGCAAATTTGTAAATTCAAGACTTTTTAAGACGCCGCAGTTTAAGCTATGAGGAGAAAAGTCTACATTGTCATAGTAATATTATGGCACCACAGCCAACATCTGGCGAGTATAGGACTCTTGCTTGCAGTGTCATTTTCATGGTTTTTTTTTATTTTTTATTTATTTTTTTTTAAATAAGCAGTGTTGAAGTTCACACAGAAAAGCACAACATACCCTCACACATACGACTGACAGGTCATTGATAGAGGGCCGTGAGAATCAGGGGAACAAGCGATGGCAGTAATGAGATTAAACCAACGTTTTTTCATCTGATACACAGTCAGATGATTTACTTAATGCTGTCCGCAGACTCATGACAGACAGAAAGGAGAGAGAGAGGGAAACAGGCAGGAGGGTCTGAGAGAGAGAGAGAGAGAGAGGAGCCAATTTGTGTGTTCACATGTTTTTCTCAGACTTATCATCACATAAATTAGGTCCTGCTTTTTGCTGATAAGGTCAGCTGTCATTCCAGACCTATTTAAAGGACTGGATATGCACAAATAGACACAGACGTTGCTGTACACACAGAGTGATTTTTAAGCTGATTTCACATCATTAGTACACTTATCACATACGTGCACATTTTTATTTCATTTAACACAATGGCAGCATAGTTTCACACGTATAAAGAGCTTCGCCAAACACATTTTTTCTTACCTTTCCATTGATTTATTAGTTACATTTTCTGAAACTTTGCATCTTGTAATGTATAAGTCATAAGCTCAAGTCATAAAATAAAATTTCATTTATACAGTGTCTCACATTATACTCTGCTGTGAGCTGTACAGTGCAACAATGCCGCTGCTCGTCAGGTGCAGAAATATTCTCCTATGCAGGTGCCAGATGCTGTCATTGTGACATATTCATTTTGACTATGGCAAAGAGGGTGCATAAAAGGTATTGCCAAATGCTGAGCGTTTGTTAAATGAAGATGAATGGGATGGCTTGGATTGAAGGTGATATTTTATTTAGGATCAGACGCTTTCTGTTTGGTAATGCAACAGTCACTCTAGAAACAACATGACAGCCCTGGGAAATGGATATTGATTAGAAAAGGTTGATGCTTTTTTCTCTCCCCTCATCCTACCATCTTTCCTCATTCCTTCTCTCTCTCTCTCTCTCTCTCTCTCTCTGACTTGCTTTTCCCCCCCTTTTTTTCCCATTTTAATACTCCCCCTCCCTCTTTGGCTGTCTCAGAATTTCCCTCCATCGCTCCGTCTCCCTCTGTCTGTTGTCAGGCCATAATGTGTGATGTGTTATAAAGCATGATAGATGGTTAGAGCTGATTTTAGTGCCCTGCAGCTGAAGCTGGGGTCGGAGGACAACTGATCAAATTTCAGTCATGTACATGCTGCAAAGTGTGTATGTTTGCATGGTTGTGTATGTATGGAGAGATAGGCTATATTTGTGTGTGTGTTTGTTGGGGGGGGGGGGTGCTTTGCAATGCCAAAACCTGATGAAATGACAGTTAATTTAGTTACATGATAAACTACATGATTATAAGCTGATGCTGAACGAAACAAAAACAAAATAAATGAATAAAGGAAATCCAATCAATGTTTTCTGTCACTGCAGGTGATTGTATAAGAGGTAGCTTTGTTTGTTACCAAGCACCAATTCATAACTAACTGCAGTAAAAAAAAGAATCTGTCTGAGTGTGCATGCTTCTCTCCATCTCTGTATTTGTGTGTGGTCAATACAGACTCCTTCTGATGCCATAGGCTCACACAACCAGTAGTCCAGCTGTTTAGCAGAGTTAGGGCTGTGTACTATTACATGTCCTCCTAAACACTCACACACAGTTGTTTTAGTCACTTTAGAAAACTGTACTTTCAACCCTCATGTGCCTCACACCTACCATCAACCTGAACCAAACACAATTCTGAATCATCCAGTGTAATCGGTTTACCTTGTGGGGATCAACTCGTCAACCAAAATTGGTGATGATGCTCCATAAAATCACTGTGTGAACACATTTTCCCTTAAAATTAAGAAATTAATGCAGGAACAAAAACACTATGGTGCATTTTCACTGCATGTTACGAGCGCAACTCAATTCTTCTCTCTTTTGGCATCAGGTACTTACATACCGCCCCTCAAAATGAGCTTATTTTCATGAATCGGCATAAAACTGTGATATCAAATTAAACACAACACATTAAATTATGTTGTTCTTATGTAGTGTTTTCTATTGTTGAGTTTTATGCCCTGTCAAAACGAATAAAGATATTTTTCTGAACACACATTTTCCTGATCAGTTTTGTTTTTTTAGTCCACATGACCTTCATTTTACAAAATATGTCTAACACACTACAATACAAAACCAACTACACTGCAATACACACTGCACTCAGAGAATACTGGACATAGCAGATGCATTGGCTTAATTATCGGGTGACAAAGCATGGTGGTGCACACCTATATGCAGCAGCTTCCCACTCCAGTTATATTATATGGAATTGCATTTAAATTTCATTGTACACTGTGCAATGCAATGCAAAATAAATTCATTAATTCATGAAATTGTGCAGCAACAACATAAACTTAAGTTTCCTTAAATGTTGATGTACGTTGTCAAAGTGTATTCTTCATCTTATGTAGATTTTGTCATGGTACTTGTATGTGTCTCCAAATGTGTTAGTGCCAATCACAATCTACTGCTGGAAATACACTGACATATACACTTATATATGACCTATATTTAATGTTTCAGGTACAGGTTCATCACTCTAAGAACAATAGGCAAATTTGGATGTGGCATCACTTTCTAATCTCTTCATTACACAAACCAGAGTTTTTAACGACCGCTGCCCTGTCACAAAATATCTGCATTAGGGTGCACCGGGTTCTAGTCATTTTACTCCCAGGATTCACTACTGTGAATGTTTCATGACTGTTATTTATTTAAAGAAGCACGAATTAGTCAAACTACCCAAAGAGTTTTTCCTCCTATTCCATAATTCAGCCAGACCTGTCTCCATCCCTGGTACCGCCTTAATGAGATGTTGCTCGGCTGTTTTAAAAAATACAAGTTAAATCTCATTTCACACGGTTTTAGTGACAATTTTCAGTAATTCATTCCAACTTTTATTCAAGCCTCAAAAATCACTGAGGTTTGCCTCATTTGCAATATTGGGGTACAGAGACATTTATCGACAAAACATACAAAATTGAAAATGCTCAGATAAAAATACTGGTTTGAAATGAAAACACATTTTGCGATAAATTATTCCATGTATTTCGTGCTCAAAAACTAAAGCAGCCTTTCCTAGATTCTATCACCTCAGCTTGTGTGCAGTCTTGATGTAAGTGATACCAAAAATGTCGAAGGTACTATTCACAACTCCGTGCCTGATGCAAAAACGAAAAAAAAAAAACAAAAAAAAAAACCTAGCAGAGTCAAGTCGAGAGGAGCTGAAACCATACGGTGGAAAAGTGCCAAAATACACACAAAAGGGGGAGGGGGAGAGGAATCTGGCACAGACTATATTGTGTTTGTGAACAATAGAGTGCTCAACATTAGGTGCTGACATTATTAAAATTTCAAATACACACATATATGACCCACAGTGAACCACTGCGACACACATGCACACACAGACATCCCAGAAACCCCCAGAGTTCAGACATGGTCAAATACATACTCCGTACGCTAGTATTATCTCCTGTTCCCATGCACCCTCATTGCCATTCAGCTCTGATCCCTGTTGATAACCTCTCCTGAGCAAACGCAGCCCCATGGTGACCAGGTTTATGCCTTTTGACAAGTCTAATTAATACAGACCTAACGACAACGATCAATAGCATTGATTAAACAAGGCAGGGAAATTCATAATTGCGTAGAGGTGAAAGGTTAAATAACCTATACAGAGTCTTAATACACCATTAAACAAACCCGGGGCTCTTCTTTTGTCATTGTTTCTTTACGTACACAGTTCAAGGGATAATTGACCCTCGAATCTAACGTGTAATTACCGCAATCTTTCTTTTTATCTTTTTTTTTAAGATGAGGACAGAAGGTAGAAGCACACCCTGCAGTTACTTGTGACAACATCATCTGGATGTTATTGTGCTAACCAGGTTCTACAGTTGTCCACGCAGGCCAATAAGACGATACAAAGGCGTGAAAAGAATCATGTTGATAGAGGTATTTAACCTCATCAGGGTATTTCTTTGAACGGGATCATTTTCATCCTCTGCAATTTATTGTCTCGTCTATTTCGTCTCTGGTCTACTATTTTTGTACTCAACACAACTGCTCTAGTTACAGGGACTCATTATAGATGAGCTCCATTAAGGTATCATAGTATTTTTAACTAAAACACATCTTTCATTTATTTTTGTTCATTGTTGCACATTACATGTTGCTTGATCTTTGTGGAATGTACACCGTCGCCCATAAAGTTAGAATAAAATATATTTACCTCTTCTCATGAAATTATTGTGACTGTAATTTATCCTTGATAAAGTCTAACTGGGACTCAGTATGTAATCATTGCACCTCATCAATGTTGATTACTGATGTGTATAAATAGGACTAAAAAAAATAAACGTGTCTGAAAACAAAATGATTCCAATCATGAGCAACAGTGTAGAAACCCTCTTTTATTATCTCCTGAAAATAAGAATTGTCATGGTTTTGCCTGCAGCACATGAATTAAATGTCTTGTTTTTTTTTTTTTATACCTGTTTTGGTGCAGTAGCATGAATCATTTACGTGCATTTAAAAGATTGGATTTTCATTTCTAGCCACTTCAGTTAGATCTCAGCTCAGCTCTGCAGTACAAAGAATGAATCCAGTATTTTTACACTTCTGATCTTTTTTTTTTTTTCCTACCTCAATGAACTCCTCAGCAGTTAACATATCAATCTTTACTCCAGTTATGCTATACCCTGCTGCAGCTCTGAACACTCTCAGCCAGCGTTCCCCCTGCAGCTCTGTCTTCTGTACTCGGCTCTGCACAGTAAACCCAGGTTCAAGATGAACAAGATGGAAGGTGAGAAGCAGATACCTGCAAGGGCAGGCAAGGGCTGCCCAACAGCCAGGCTTTGATCAACTCTGTGAGTCAAACACACTTAACTCCCTTTAGCAGTAGTGGGGGTCGACCCTGGTGTATCCTCTTCTCTTCTCACACTTTACTCACAGCAGCATAAAGTCTGCTGCAATATGAACAAAGCATAGAGGAAAAAATACAGTGAAATAGGGATAGCTTCCACTTCAACGCAACATATTAGTCTTTATTTTAAACTTTCAGATTATACCAAAAAGTGCTGTGCTTTTTACATGAATTACAATTTGAGAATAAATGAATAAGGTGTGGATTTAAGTGTAAATACTTGAAATCAATATGAACCACGTATATCCATGAGAACATTAAAACTGTGCGATATGACACCATTATTGTATTACAGAATGAAAATGTCTGATGTGTGGGTAATCACATGGTGTACAGAAATATTTGTGATCCTTCGCACTACATCAGACGGCAGATTCAGGCAGGACATGTGCTTCAATTAGAACAAAAGCATGGTAATTCTAATTATCACTACACAGTTTGCCTTGATATCAATATAACAAATAGCTGATATATGTTCCACTGATGTCATTGTATAAATTGTACCCAAAAGTCAATTTAGAGTAGAGATTAGCAATACACCGTTGGAGCATCTAGTCTGTAAAAGCCAAGAAAAAGCAGAAGAAGAATGTTGCATGTTTTATCTTTTACAGATACAGTAGCTGATTCATGAGTTCTGATGTTTAGTGTTTGTCATGATCTACCACTAAAGAATAAGTATGTGGTCTCTTCAACTTTACTTCAGAGTACAAATTAAACTTAAAACAATGATTAAAAAATCTTAAATAATGAAAAGCAATTTATCTTGACCATTAATATGGGCACTATAGTTACAAATCTTGAAAATGTATGTAATGTGTTACATGCTTAGTTGAAAATTTGCAGAATGTTTCTAAATAAAAAGGAGGAAAAAAATAACATTTGATTTTACAAGAAACAGGCTTTTCTAAGTGGTCACTGTATAAGGACTCTATTCACTCAATTTACAGAAAACGTGCTTCATCATTATACACTGTGTTTTCTGGTAATGACATAACTAATATGAGGATGTGAAATTTTGTCCTCATTTGGTCACTTTTTTTCATCCTGGGCTACAACGTACAGCTTTCTTTTCTTGTCCCATTCTAAAATCAGGGAACAGCATGTTTTATTTCTTACTGATATGTAGTAAGCAGTGCCATTTTCATTTACTCTTATCAAAGTGAGGGCATTATGTGGAAAGGTGTCTGTATATAAATAAAAAATATAGATTCTCATAATTTCTTTTACTACACCTGAAATCTGCACTCCTATCAGTCGTCACAATGAGAATATTATCCTTGTTACTAGTATGAACATTAATGCAAGTGCGCCAGTGACGTCCCCACACAGCGACATGAGACTTCAGTAAATTGAAAGAGCATTTGCCAATCTGTGCATGTACTTACCCCGCTGAAAAGCATCTAACAGATTACCTCTGCCTCGCACAATGCAAATGAGTAATGTACGTTGTTCAGGAGAAAGTAATCAGTTGGTAAGTGGTGTCAGGGTGGATTTATATTTTAGAAAGCACTATGCTGTCTCTATACTCACCTAGCACACAACGTACAATGTATTTTTACAATGTAGAACCACGGGCAGTGTGTTCCATTTTAAAATAGTTATCTGCTGTGGTGGTGTTGAATGTATGTATCCCTGGGTGTGTGTGTGTGTGTGTGTGTGTGTGTGTGTGTCTGGTTTGTTTCTGTTAGCACATTGCACATTACAGTGTGTCTCTGCCTCTGCTTGTAAGTCACTGGGGTTCCTTGTCAGAGAAAGGGCAGGGAGGGGTCCAAGAGGTGTCAGAGGGGTCTGCAGGGAACAGACAGAGGTGATGCAGGGAAAGGCGTCTGGTGACATTTGCACAGTGGGAACTGACCGTCACAGCGCAATGACAAACAAGGTCTGCTTTTACTAATGAGCAAAACAACAAGGACAATGCGAGCACAGCCACGGCCTGACATCTGCAGGACTATTAGAATCAATTCTTTTTTAATGCTAAAATGCACTCAGTAATTTGGACCCTATGTGGGGTATCACACAAACACACCTGTGCTAATGCAAATACGCACGACTCCAGACTGACACACACACACACACACACACACACGTATTGACACTGGCTGCTGTGAAGCAATGGAGCAGTGTCGGTTTAGTCCAACCATTGGCAGTCTGTGTGCATCTCAATAACAGATGTCTCGGGGTTGTCGATGACTCACGCCAGCTAGTTATGAATTAATAAGAAGTGTACATGTCCTTCTGACTGCAGACAGACGCATCAGAGTGTGTTTGTTTTAGGGCAATTTAGTTTGATATTTGATCTAACTTGTGCATATTTTGTGTTTTGTAATCTTTCTTTTTTTTTTTTTTTTGGAAAACACTGTTTCACAGAGAAGTGGTTATTTGGCCAGGAAGTAGTGTCACCAGTCATACAACATGAATGAAGGTAGAATTTTATGTTGGTTACATACATAATACACAACAAGATTATTTCAACAAACATTTGTCTCACAATCAGTGACTAAAAAAGTAATACGCTGAAGACAAAGGCTTATTTTTGTTTCCCTCCTTTGACTTACATAATAATAATGAATTAGATTTATATAGCGCTTTTCTATTAACGCATACTCAAAGCGCGTACAATGGATCCATTATTCTTTCGCTCTCAC
>JAPQRQ010000010.1:11308953-11326534 GCA_037367365.1 Apogon talboti | reverse complement strand
TGTATTTTTGCCTGAAATGAGTATCACTCAAGAAATACTGAATTCTCTCTATCTTTTATCTATTAGATCAGCTCAGATCTGAATGTTGCACGATGAAAGGCCTTGTTCTCGACAGACAAAGAAATAACAATGACCATAAACGATTTTCCAAAGGCTGCAGCTCTATTGGGAGCACACTGCAGCCTTGTACTTGTTAGCACTGATAACTCTGAATCATGTGTTTGTGTGTCTGGCCTCTGCTCTCCATGAATGCGTCTCCTGTTGATTGGATCACACACACACACACACACACCCACACACACACACACACGGGTCAGTCCGACTGCTAACAGATTTTGGAAGTATAGAACAATAGGCTGCTCTTTCATAAAACATAGAAAGACATTCAAAGACATCATGTATGGCACATAATTAGCTCATGTCATTATTTTCATTCAGTTATTTGAAAAGCATGCAGCAGTGCTTTTTCATGACTGAACAAATGGGTTTTAATCAAAAGCCAGGGGAAACATCTGTCAACGTCTGGATTTGCAGTGCAACAAGTCTCATCTTTAAACATTAATGGTTCTTTTAGGTATAAATTCTACACCTCACTGGGAATTTTCCTTTCATTCTGAAGTCCTGAGAGATTTTCTGAGCTGCCAACACATAGTAATGTTGTTTACAGTAATCCTTGACGCTGAAAACAGAGTCCAAAACTGGGCACATTATGCAGGTGCATGGTTTATTCGGGGACTCTAGACTAAAATAATGTTGCGTGATTTACAGTTTAAAAAAAAACAAAAAAACACCACCATGTTTTCCTCAACATAATGAAAAAATACTCACACAGTTTCTTTCTTTGTTTTCTTTTTTTTTTGTTCTAAATAGACAGTTATAATCCATCTATATTTGTCTGAGTCTAAATCCAATCCAGATTAGGACAGTGGATGACACAAAATCCAGATTATGATGGTAGGCAACACATTACCTCTCTATAATGTGGGAGATAATGATTAGTCATTTGGACATAAGCAGGATATTGGGTGAGTGAAATTTGTACATGTGCACGACAGAAATAACTACAGTATTTATGTACATCTGTGACAAGCTGACGTCGGTTCATCACATGCATAAAAAAACAGAAAGCTGCATCTTGAGCTTTTGATTTGGAGGAATTTGGTTGTATATGTTTATCTCATAAACAGAAACTTTCACTTCATGAACTGACCACATTTAATACAAACATCAATTGACATCAGTGCTACTGGTTTTCCTATTTAAAGTATGTTTTTGAGTAACATCACCATCTTTGCTTATTGTAAAAAAAAAAAGAAAAAAAAGAAAGAAAATTTCTCCCAATTCTGAATAAATAAGTGTGATTTATACTGAAAATTTAAATTTATATTCAAAATGACACATTCAAAAATGTGAACAACAATAATGCAACTTCCATATTATTTTTAACTTAACATTTTAGTTTCCTAAGAGAATTATCACCATTTCTTATTATTAAAACTGTATTTTTCTGTGAAAATCAATTATTTTGCTGTGTTTACTTTACTGACTATGTAGCTGTCCATAAAAGCTCAGAGTATATTAGAGAGTCATTATTTCAAAACAGAGAAAAGTGACTTTTTCTGCAAAAAAATGTCATTAACTTAGAGTATAGGTAACGGTCTCCAACCACTTACATTTGTCTACATGGGTTCTATTGGTGAATCAATGTTACAGAAGATGACAGTGTTTCCACATCCACGAAGCCTCTGAACGTCCAAAGGAGTCATATCTGATGATGATGAAAATCTGAGAAACTGCAATTTACCTGAATTACGTGCATGTCTTGATAGGATTAGTGGATACAATTGTATTATACATTTCAGATCAGAAGATGCTTTTGATTGACAGTGGCTTTTTAGTGTCTTCAGAGTTAAACAACATGATGATTTAACTGAGGGAAAGTTTATTTTTCTGAGTTTTTGACATTGCTGTTGGGTGCTTTATGCCACTCCTGGTGAAAAAAGCAGCTTGACATTGTGTGATGGTTTGCCTTCTTCTTGATCACAAAGCTTTTCATCTGTTCAAGGCTGGAAATTTGGAGTGGTCTTAATTTTTACCAGACCCGTTTTTTGGTAGAAAAAAAAACTAAATAAACATTCTGCCTCCTTCAAACATGCATGTATTATTGTTATCCTTCTGTTAGCTTCATCATTCCTTCTCTGTCTATCCTTCTCCTCGCTCTCTTCCTTCATCACTCCCTGCAGTCCCACAGGTAATTATGAGGAGTTTCAGACAGTGGTTCTGGAGACCTGGGATTCTCAACCAACCATTATTCTCCAGATCAATTGCTGTGGACTAAACTGCACACACACTCTCAAAAGCACAGAACAATTAAAAGTCAACACAAGGGAAAATTCTGCACACACTCAGGTGGTCACATAAATGCATGTGCACACACCTGAACAACCTTATGCACACACAAGAACATATTAAGACAAGCTAGCAAACATGCACAAGAACACACCTACAATAGAAAACGGGTGCGTTGTGCGGTTTCATAGCCTTTCTTTGCCTTGTGAAACCACAAAACCTAAGTACATAATGAAGTGGAAGAGGATTCAGCAGAGATTAAAGCCAATCTGGAGCTAACGGAAAGTAGCAGATGAGAAATCTTACTTGATAACAGCTTCAAAACAGCCTACTACTGTGAGGGCCCCATGGAGCCAAGTCGGGCGACAGCACCAAACAAACCTTTGCTCCAAGCACAACAAACGTTTTCATGTTCTCTCTTCAAAGGATCACACACTAATACACTCCACAGTCTGTCTTATCAAAGCTTACGAACTGTGTGCATGTGGAAGCATGAATCGGTGCGTATATGTGTTTATGTGCACTTGCCTTTCCCCCTGAGCCCCACATAGATACACACACTTTCCTTTCCACTCTTTAAAAAGAGTGACTCGACAGCAAAAGGAAATTAACAGTGCAGATCCTAATTGAACATAAACAGCACAGAAGAAAGAAAATGTCCACAAAGTCAACTGAAGGACACGGTTATTTAGTGTAAATCTCATTATGAAGTGTGCATCAACAGTATGAAGTAAGTAAAAGCGTAGTTAAGTGTGTTTCATTGGGAGCCGGTATGTTGTTTGGAGATGTTAAGGACATCGTTTGTAATCTAACAGTAACTACTGTTGCACCCGGGAAAGTCAGAGACGCTGAGATACAACCAAACCTCTACATGGAAAAGGAAGATGCTCAGTTTTTAAGTCCCTATAAATCAGTTTTGATGTACTGTGTCCATAGAACACATCCAGGTGTCATTCTACCACTTTCCATCTGATGAAAAAGAGCAAAAAAAGACAAAAGTTACATGAAGTTACAATTCCTAATTGTCTTGTTTTTATTATTATTATTTTATTTTGAATTTTTCACAATACAACAATACAATTACATATACAAGATGAAGCGACCTCACCAGCCCACCGCAAGCGGGCTGGTTAGGTACTAATTCCTAATTACTAATTGTATAAAAAAAAAAAAAAAAAAAAAAAAAAAACATACCAGCAACATTAGACCTCACTACATTTACCATACCAGATTTTTATGGATCCTCTTGATACAGAACATGACTTTTCTGATTTTTTTTTTCCAACATCTTCACACTTTGCGATTCATTTTGTCCTTTTTCTGGGATTTCCACTTCAGAGGAGAGTAAATAACACACAACACACTGTGATGTGCTGCTGTAAATGGGTTCAAACAGTATTTTAGACACTTCAAAAGTAATGAAAATCAATGTCTGTTTAACTGTATGTCACATTCAGATTAATATCATGTGTGTATCCCAGCAGACTATAGATAAATCCCAGACTATGGAAAATTCCACTAATCACTGTATTTGAATTTAGCCTCTTCTGATCTCCACCTGGTACCTCACTAAAGGAAAAAGCTATTGTAAACAAGTATCAACACTGTTGTTGCATGTTTGGAAGTGCAAAACAAGTTTTATGGCACCATGACGACAGCCTTAACAAACAGATATCCTACTATCTACTACCATCTGGATCTTGAAGCTACTTCTACTAATGGTATTGGAGTTTTTCCACTGAAATAGCAAAAACATTGATGCCTCATCCTCCACTATGATGAGCATACTAATTTTGCATCCAGTGAAATGTTTTTTTTAAATGTTTATATCCCTGCAGAGGATCTGTGAACTTATCTAGTCACACAGTTGTCAGTGAGTTGTAAGGTTGTTGCAATGAATTGTGTTTCTAGAACTGGATTCCTGACACCAAAATGGACTGTAAACTGCAGCAATGTCGCAGACTTTTCAAATCTATTTTTGGGAGTAAAATCTCCATGTTCTAAAAATTGATCATTGCTGAAGTTTTTAGTTGTATGTGTCCTGTCAGCAGTTTTACACAGGTCTCTACTATCACTGTCGTCTCAGGGGAAAATACTTTTTGGGCCACAGAGGCTTTTTTTTTTTTTTTTTTTAACTGCAGTACTGTGACTGTCCACTGGGGGAATAGTGACAATTCTGAGTGGACGGGCCATATCTGGTTCTCTTACAGATTGATAAGAGGGGCAGCCTGTGTCACATACAGTAAATATAGAAACTCAAACAGTATGACACACAATTATTTGTTGTTCTATTTCTATTTTAAAGAGATACAATATAAATGCTAGAAAAATAGAAATAAAAAGTAAATGGTACATGTAAAGGTCTTCACATAGAATAAATATTGTACCTGGTTGTAAATAAACATAAAGGCAGACATAGTGCAAAGTTGTATGGGTCGGCTATTGAACGCCTAAGAGACTGTAATGTATTGCTGAGCCTGTGTATGCACAGTTGGATGCTGGGAACAGTCTCTTATATGACTCTAAATATAGGAACCCTTCTCTTGCTGTGCGTGGACTCACTTAGTCTCTCTCTTTCTGTCTCACTGACTCGAACACACACCACACACACATATCTCAATAAACACTCAGGGTTATCACAACTTTTGTCTCACGCACACAAACTTGTGCATTTATGTGTGCACGTGTCTCGTGAGGACTCTGGTGAAGTAGGGCAGGCTGCGAGAAAGTGGGGCGACAGGGGGGCGGGAAGCGAGCCCAGTCAGAATATCAATAATGGATAAACATGTTGCCATCAGGAGGGACTGAAGGAGAGGGAGATGCAGAATGAGAGAGGAGGGAACGTTTGCGCAGGGGTAAGGAGGAAGGACAGAGGACATGAGGAAGGAAAGGAAGAGGTGGAAAGACAGGTGCAAATGCACAAAAGTCAAAATAACTTGGATCTAAAGGACAAATCCACCAAATTAGTAAAGATATAAAAACATTTTCTCTGTAAAGTGGTTCTGAATTTATTTGCACAGCAACCTAATACAACAATAATCTAATACAACATGAATGAAATATATTGAATATAAACATGATTCTTATTTTCAGGTGATGCAAACATAATTATGAAATTCCATTTCCGCCACCCCTTTAAAAATGATGTTTAAAAATTTAAACATCACTTTTCATGGTTTTACTCCTCGTATAGTAAAAGATCACAACAAACATAACTTCATTCAATTTTTCATTGTTTTAATTTTGAAGAAATATATCATTCTGGGATTTAAGATCACATTATATTATGATTTCTATAATCCAACCCTTAACATAGTATGACCCATCACAATTCAATGATAAAATAAGGGGGAAAAAAAACCCACTCTCATCCATCACTTTGGTTTTTTGTGTCATGTGCCAAGTGAAATTATTGAAAGACTCATGTTAAGGATTTTTCCTTTTACTTTCCTTTGTATGGCGCTTTTTTACTATTCCATTTAACCATTTTCGTGTCTCTGTGCATACCAGCCACATACAACAGCATGAATGGAAATTGCAGTAGTGACAAAAGCAAGCATGATTTTCAGTTCGCATTTTACAAAGAATTCTTGAGTCAGTCGTAGTGAGTGTTGGAGCGAAGGTTAGTGTACGAATAGGGAAAAAAATGAAAGAACTTCGGTTAGGGTTTAGAAATGTACCATTTTTTTTTACATTTAAGTAGGCAACTGGTGTGAGAGGTGAGCCATCCAATAGTGTTCCAAATCCATTTAGCCTAAGGTAAATGATGAAAATAGGATGCATGGGGCTCCACTCTGCACGCCATTGTCACCCCTGATTCATACTTATGCAGCCTGCAGCATAAAATCAGGTGTGTGTGAATATCTATGCATGTGTGTGCTAGGCTCCGTTTTTTTTTTTTTTTTTTGCCTCGATGATAGAGGCAGTACAAGTAGGAAGGAATATGGAAAGGAAGAGGGTTGTTGAGGGGCTTTCTGCTAACGGGCATCCTAACACTTGCTTTCTTCTAAGTCTTGGCTCATGAAACCCCTGCTACATGTAGCGCCCTAGAAGGGGCATGTATTTATGAGGGGGTTTATAAAAATTCATGTCTAAATGTTTGTGTCTGTGTCTTAAAACCAGTTACTAAGTAGCTCCTTTGCTCCTCTGTTCAACAGTCCACCCAAGGCATTTTTGGGCATCTGAGTAACTCCAGGTTTCCAAGGGAGCTTGTTGCTCATGGCAACTCAGCTGTGTCCACTTTTGTCTGCACCGCTTTGACTTGAAAAGACACGATCACAAACAAAGACAGAAAAGGAGGCATATTGTGTTCCATGTAATGTGTTCAACAGCAAAATATTGATTCAATACCATCAGGACTTCCCACTCAAAGTAATACATTACTCTTCCTTGGGCACATCGATGACCACCTAGTTTTGTTTCAATCCTGGGAGGAGCAGTGAATAGTGAGTGTGCCTCCTATGTGTGTGTGTAAACACACTGACAGCTTGCCTCAGTTCTTGTCTCTACGTACAAGCCTCTCTATTATTCCTTCCTTAATGACACTAATTAGACTGTTCCCTTTAATTAATCTGTCCTTGCTGTGTGTTGGTGTGAGAGTGCACAGCGGTGGATGTGTGTGCACATTGTTGCCAATGAGGCATGATAATCAGACTGCTAATCCGACTGATCCTGATACTCTGTGAGTAAGTGATAGAAAACAGAATGTTAGCCTGAGTTTGCATGTGGAGTCCCTCGAATTCTCTTTACTGACCTGCAAACAAAGCAGAGCCAACCCATACATCTGCAATTATCAAGGTGGAGGGAGTACAAGTGGAACCCATTATAGTCCTCTAATTATTAGCAAAGGTTGCAATTAGTCCATTGGGTTTTCATGGGGAAACACGAGAGGGGAAAGTCACAGAAAGATTTGGAGGAGTACCAACTCCAGCCTTTCTCTAATAAATATGATCAGGCAGATTGTTTCTTTTCTCTTTGTTTCCTCTTGACTGTTTCTTATTTTGGTTTGCCCGGGGCCCTATGCAAAACCCAGTCCACCTCAGCAGAGAAAATGAGACAATGTTTCTGCCTATTGACTTTCTGTTTTCATTCTATAATTGTTGCCATAAAGCATAATTAAACTTCATTGTTCATTCCTTCATACTCTCTCTGTCTCTTTGCCTCACTCTCTCTCTGCTCTTCGTGTGTTAGAAAGTAATTATATCTCTGTGTGCCTGCGAGACAGCACACTCCTGATCCACTGATGAGAGCAGGCTGGGAGGTTGAATATAATGAAATGGAATACATTAGGATGCTATTGCACCAAAGGCTCGGCCTTCCAGATCTGCTTCAACATGCATGGAGAGCTTCACAACAAATTCTGCTGCCATTCCAGGACAGACTTTACTTTTAAAATCAAATATGTCCATTGGATTACAGTTAAGAACAAATGTAACTCCATTATGTTGATGTCTGAGTTGAGATAACCTTATTATCTCTCTCCATCCAAATGTTGTATAAAACTACTTTTCTGAGCCAATCTGATTGCTGAGTTGTTAAGGCACTTACCATATAGGTGCAGCTCTGTCTCTCAACTTTTACTCCATCACAAAATGTACATAATCTTCAGGAACAGTTTTTCCTTGCCTTCTGAAGCTGGTGTCATGTTGCTACCTAGCTCTCCATTGGGTTTGTGAATGAAAAATGAAACACGGACAATTTGTGCCTTGCTGAATGGGCAATTTACTCTGCACAGAACACTTGAAAATCAGTCCACCAACTTCTCATGAGCAGTATATCTATAAAAAAACAACAGAACAATACAGAAAACTGAGGGGAAAAAAACTAATGTGACGCTACTTTTACTTAAGTTGAGATCGATAACCTAGCATATTTCATAAAAATGCTATACTAGATAAAAGTAAAGTGATAAATCTGCCAACAGCAGACAGTGTGTGTGAACTTTACACCTCTGTTTAGTGTTTTTACTGTGTTTTAACACTCTACAAACAGGAACACTCTCCTAACTCTCCTAAGTAAAAGGTCAGAGGTCACACAATGAAAATGCAATTCATCAAAATAAAAGCTCCCCAGAATAGAATAACAGACATGGAAAATGAATGTGGTGAAATATAAACCTGTTTCTGTCAATTATACATCGGTTACATTTGCATCCAATGAATTCATCACATAATAAAGGAAACACATCCAAGTCATATTCTTCTCTTTATTTCATTTTAGCATCTTGGAATTTTTCATTTCATTTCTGCAAGACAAATCTTTCAAGCCACATGAAGAATGAATCGTCCCATGTCTCCGTTTTCAGAGCAGAAAACTCAAGAGTAGGTGAGGTGGGAGTTGTTTGCTTTGTTCCTGTAACTATTGAGCCCCAGCCTCTGGCAGTCATGCAGATGCAGCGGGGATAAGGTGGGCTACAGCCATTAAAACCTAATGACAGCACACGGAGAAGGTATACAATACACTTTAGCCAGAGGGTGCAAATATACAGTAATAGCGACCCCAGGTAATAAGACAGAGGTGAAAATTGAAATTAGAATGGGTGTCGCCAACAGTAATGACAGAGATATAAGATTAAAAGGGCAGGTGTGGTAAAGGTTAGGGGTCAAGTACAGAAGTTGTCTCTTATCTATGATGTTGTCTCTCATGTACGCTACCCAAGTTTGTGTATCTTTCTTTCAAAGAGATGGAAGCTTAAATACAATCTGCCTTTGGGCTTTGCTACCCAAACATAAGAGAATGAGCCTCCCGCACACATCCACACGGCGAACACAGATAGATAAGAAAACAGGCTGTGTCAGGGTCTGAAGCATTAAAATTTACAGAAAAAGAGAGAGGGGGGAAAGGGCTTAAAAGAGAATGAATGACAAAATATGAGATAGCTTAGGGAGGTGCCACCTCTGCAGTGACTTCTCTGTCACAGAGCGAAGGAGCCTGCATCACAGCATCAGCATACAAACACCTCAGTAATGAAGCGCCAGCAGTCCTGGGCTCTAACCACGCAGACCTATCCATCTCCCCCATGCATTATTCACCGCACACAGCCATTTTACCGCCCAGCGCACCCGGCAAAGATTGGTTCCACTTTTTATTTATCTGTTTTTCATCCCCTCCCTCCTCCTTCCTTTCCGCAGCTTTTCAATTAAATTAAGGCAAGCGCGACACTAAATCCATGCGGCAGAGGCTGCCCACATGACAATTAGACTGTCAGCCAGACAGAGAAAGAGGGAGAGAAGAGATAGCGAAGACAGTCCAGGTAAGTTGGCAGTGCTGAAATGCTCATTTGGGGCAATGAACCAAAGCCCAGACAATAAGCCCAAGTCAGTGCATTGTACTTTGAGACAACCCCACACAACCAGCTGCCTCTAAGCTAAGATAAGTTTTCAATATTCAGATTTGAATTTTAGACTACATGAAAAGAAAAATTCAGACCCTGAAGCATCAACTTGATTTTAATTACATTTATTTCAGCTAGGAGAAACTAACAAACTATTATTATAATTTTTGACATCCATCTGTGATCAATCCTCCCAGGCACTAATCAGTTCTGTTATGTATCTACTTTAAAATATTCAAATATGACTCAAAAAGACCTCTGAAGCTGTGCCAAAGAGTATTGAATTATAGCGATATACGCTGAATATATTCATACTACCAGACAGGCAGATTTAAGTGACCACTAGAGGGAGTAATGAGTCACTCTGCCAGTCCACCATTGTAAGGGAAAACTAACACCAAGGGGCTTTTGAATCCCAAGGGGCTTCTGAAAATGCTAAAAACTTGAAGCACTATTGTTGTTTTCACCACTGGACAGAGCTCTAAATAAAAAAAAATGGAGCTTGATGCTGAAATTGCAGCATTTGGGTTTGATTATGAGACTTATGAAGATCTAAACTTTCTATAATGTGTAATAAGTTCACGGTTTGTCAATCCATGTACACAAGATACATAAATACACTGATATCCAATCAGTCTGACCATATCTGGAGGCTGTCTGGGAATATGGCTATGCTCTGTATATCTATTTTCCAAGTGCATCACACATGCAATCCTGCCTGAAAACACTGGAATGACACTTCACCAGTTTTTTCTCCAAGCAAGGTCACTGAACATCCACAGTCAGCACAATGCACTTGTACACTTACATATTTTAAGTGCTTGAAGATCCCTGATGTCAGTATCATGCCAGAGAACCAATAACATAAATAAAACAGTCTAATGTTTTGACTGGCATTTAAGGTGTATTGATTGATTTACAAAACTCGTGCACTGTGGAACATGCGAGCAAACATTCCACTGATGAAATCTTGCCAATAGCCTCTGGGCAGCACAGTGTAAAATATTTTCAATCTAGTAAACATTAACTGGTAAAACCTTTTCTGGTAGTTTTTTATGTGTGATGAATTTGCAAATATTGTTAAACTTGGACA
Organism: Apogon talboti; assembly: GCA_037367365.1. Lineage (NCBI taxonomy): Eukaryota > Metazoa > Chordata > Actinopteri > Kurtiformes > Apogonidae > Apogon > Apogon talboti. The sequence continues at coordinate 11,315,759 of JAPQRQ010000010.1, read as the reverse complement.
GTTTTTGCTGCATCCAAAATCCCTGCAAGTACAAAATATGTGCTGTTTTAGTTTTTTTGAGCTTGTTTATTTACATAGGGAGCTGATACCCGATTGAGGTGAATACAGAGATCGTTCTAAGGTCAGGAGTGAACGGGGATTCTTGAGAAACACATGTTAATGCTATCCAGAACAAGAGCCTCATTTCAAAGAAACATTGTAATCGGTCAGCAACTTAACACCAGAGCTTGTTGGAGGTGCTAATGCTTGGATGTTGGCATCAGTCCTCAGAGCTGGAGGCTGTGTGCTGCACAGTGGGTGCAGCTAATGGGCTTAATAAAGAGCAAGTTGATTAGTGACTGGCTCTTGTGTGGGCTGCGACAGAAAGGTAGTAGTTTGGTTCTCACTTTATTGGAAGGGAATTGCTTCTTGTATCTGAAACTGAGAAGCAAGAAAAGATAAGAACAAATAGGAGCCAAGAGGCATGGAGTAATGAATGGAGGAGCAGAGGAGAAAGAATTAAGAATTTAGAAAGAAGTAATCTTGAGCCTTTTTCTTTTCGCTGCTGATTGAACAGACCTTTTTACTCCTCAACATGCCTGGTCTCGATTGGCTCTCAGTCTGTTCTTACCAAATCTCTGTTCCGCATCGCAATCTCATCTACTGGCTTGCTAATTCAGTTTTAGCAAACACTTTCCAGCAGCATCATAGTAGCTCACAAGGAGATAAGTGCTCCTCCTGACTCCTCCAAGCAATTTTTGGAAAATGTTCCTGTTAATTCCTTTCCACAAAAAGCGAGATTCAGCAGAACACCAACCCAAATATTTCAAAATATTGAATAATGGAAAGACTACACACTTAATCACTGCTAGATTAACTCTCGGTCTGTTTAGACTTCAATGCCCATTAATCCCACCTGGTTTTTATGAATTAGTATTATGTTTAACAGCTTGTTTAAACAAATTCATATCCAAGTTTTATTGTTAAAGCTTCAGTAGGCAGAAATCCAGGGATAAGCACTAAAATTGGAAAATACACACCGTGCTTCTGCTGTCCCCCTCTGTAAGCATAGGAGAAATGTGGAGATGAATGATGTGTCATTTCATCCTGTCATGTGGAAAAGAGAAGCCAAAACATCACTGAATGAGGAAATGCTACGTTGAATAACTCAATAAAGGATAAATCTCAATGTCTACACACATTTGTATTATGGTATCATCAAGTTTTCTCCTTCAAATAAAAAAAACTCACAGCCAGTTATTTTAACAGCCGGTCAAAACACCACTGCAACAGCCAATAGGTTACATTAGAGCTCTGTTAACATACCACTGTTTTTAGACATAAAACTACAAATCACCTGTTTTATGTACAGTTTGTGTTGTCAATAGCTGCACTAAAGATCGGTTTGGAATTGTTGAATGAAGGTTAGAACGGTCACAGTTTAATCTGAGTCCTTTAGCAACAAACAGAAATCTTAGCAGCAATAATGACATCACATAATTTTATACCTTCATAAGCCTCATAGTCAAACTCAAGAAAGGCTATGGTTTCAGCATCAAACTCCATTCTTTTCATTTAGAGCTGTGTCCAGAGGTGAAAACAGCAGGTGCTTCTAGATTTTATCTTCAAGTCACTTTCTTTGACTCTAAAAGTTGTTTCCTACTGGTTCTCATTCCATCTCATCACTCTCTGGTGCTTTGTTCAAAGGTCTCATGGTGTTCGTTTTCCTCACCATGGGAGACCAGTAGAGTGACTCACTACTCCCTCTAGTGGTCAGATTAATTAATCCCCAGATTGTCAATGTAAATATACTCAAAGCATATCTCTACAATCTAATTATAATTTTAGGTCATTTTTAATGTTTGAAAGTAGAAATACTACATGCAGCTCCTTTAAACCCTTATGTTAAACAACAACAATTAACAGTGGAAAATTTGCCATGTGTAAATCATAGTTATATATAGAACTATGGGAATCTGATGTCAAGGAACAGTTGAGAAAAACATCTGTTTTAACAACCACTGTGAATGGACTTGCAGTCTATTCAGTTCTTGAACAGCCCTGGTAGGAGGGCCTGCACTTCTTACTGTTATCATTGTTGCAACTGGATTTCTACCAGGAGTCCACATGCTACGTACAAAGTGTAAAAGGCCAGAAAGTCGTGATTTTTCTTGCATAGAGAATTACAAAGAGGTGAACCCCATGAAAGTTTGTGCCACCTCCTGGTCTTATCAAAACTCTGATGGTATCTCCATGGAAAACATTATTTTCTAACAAGAAGTATATCTTTACTGGCGTAAAAATAAGGATTTTAAAGTATCTTGAGGAGCGCCCAGTGCACTGAACTTTTTCCTTAAAGATGTTGAAAAATAATGCCTTTCTAAACTGTGAGATATGATATAGTCAGTGAATTTGCAATCACAGTAACTAATATTCACTGATTTTGCATTGAGTAACATTGACTATAATTACCATACAGATTTAAAGCAGTGGTCATTTTCTTTTACTCATTTGGTGATTGGGTCAGTTGACTTTAATGCTGATGCCAACTCTGCCCGGAAAAATGCTTGGATGTGTATCAAACACACTGCTAAGGAAGGCTTAAAGGATATCAGCAGGTCAAGGACAGAAACCACTGCCAACACACAACAGGTGTGGTTTACACTGTTTTTATGACCATGAGTGACGCTGAAGGACAAATTGCCTTACTTTTTTGCCCTCCCTGCCAATGGCTGATGCTCACCTATGTCTTTGCACCTTTTGCTAAATGGGTGTGTTTTCAACTGCAGGTCTATGGGTTGTCAGCAGCGACAGGTAAAGAGAGGTTTTGCCAGAGACAATTGGGAGTCAGCAGTCATTTCAGGGAGACCGCTGTTCCTGAAATGAGCAGAGACAGAACTCGAAGCAAGCAATTAAGGAAAAGGTCAGGCTGGATAGATAGTCTCCCATTTCATGAGGGAAGCACACACACTTACTCACATAGTAAGTGGTACTACTATGCTTGTGGGGAACCTCCATGAATATATTCATTCCTTAACAGCTAAATCTGATGTTAACAGCCTACATTGCATGTGTAATTCTAACCCTAACCTAACCTTTGCTGAAATCAGATTTTTTACCAAAGTCAATTTGTATCTTAAATCTCTTGCTAACTTGCAGCACCTCCCTTTTAATATTCTCATTAGGTCAGCCATCTTAAGGTCAGATAAAAGGATCTGCAACAGAAAATGTGACAGTTTAGATATATGGGCGGATGCTTGCGCACTTACATGCACAGACACACCTCACTTTTCTGCATTTGAAAGCCAGTGTCCCATGTCGAAGGGTAGTTAGGATGCTGACATTTCACCAGACGGCCTTTTAATGAGACGTGAATGGTGCAACTGAAGCAGAGAAAGGGGGTTCCTGCAATCTGTGGCATCAACTAACAATGGAGAAGGAGGACGGGAGGGGCCGGCGAGCTGCATAGGTGCTACGAGATATTAGAAAATGCAAGGGCAGGCGGCAAGGAGAAGAAAGTGGGTTAGTTAGGGCTACTCTATATGCACAATAAGAAAATGAGAGTGACTGGGAGGAAGGGAGGAGGGAGGGAGGAGAAAGACAGAGGGGGAAAACGGGAGAGACACTCAGCTGAGTAAGAACACAGAAAAGTCATAACCCAGATTCAATTAACGTCTGATTGCTGTTCTATTGCTGTAATATTATACAGCTGAGAGCGGTTTCATATTTCAAACAAAGGCCAAGCGTCAGCCTCATTTATGATCTCCCACACACACACATACACTCATAGAGATATGCAGAAAACGCTTAACTTCCACTCCAGAGGAAGGGAGAGCAGAATAGTATTAGAATAGCAACAAAAGAAACGATGACATCGGCAAAAAAAAACAAAAAAAAAAAACTATGTGTGTGCAAGAGATAGAGAGGAGAGATGGCACTCAGTCAACAGGAGTTTTGGAAGGCTGAGTGACAGCCTATTTGTTTGGGATGATGAAGACATTTCCATCCAGGCAGCCATTTGTAGCGTTAGTGCCTAGGACAGCCTGTCAAATCTGCTTTAGCTCTCCGTCCCGTCTGCACACTGCTGCTATCTCACACATCAACACACACTGTCTGTTTCCCCACAGACCACAACAGGTGTGTATCTTTGTGACTGCAGCTATGTGTATTTTTTTTTTTTTTTTTTGAAAGAAACAGAACTCGTTTTTAGGGCACCATTATCAGTACATCACCTCTGGGCTAAATTATTTAGTCCCAATACACACATGTACACACAGAGTAAACGCATTACCCTCACCTTTTCTATCTGCTAAAAAAAAGTGGCATTACTCTCACCCCTCCCTCAAATTCACCCGGTGGCAAAACATTAAACAGACAGACGGAGAAAACATGGCTGATTTCTATTTAGTTAGCAGGTTGAATGCTGCTGTGGTAGTTGAGAAAGTAATGTTGTTTGTCAAACGCCACACATCCTTCACATGTTTAATGGCAGGAAACAGAGCTGAAAGCATAATGTCACCATGGGCCATAAAACAGAAGCTCAGGGGCAACAACACATAACCTTAAGATGTCAGACACTGGACGTTTGCCACACATGCATGCCTGGGTAATACGTGCTGTAAATACACATGCAGTACAGTATGAGCAGGTACACACACACACACACACACACACACACACATATACACAATTGTCTCTCTGCACACAGTCATAACTTTATGAGCACATAAGTGGCTTTTGGGGAGACTGGAGGCAGAGAACTGAAGACACACACACACACACACTCTCTCTCTCTCTCTCTTCCCCAACACACACATTAAGTGGTGTAGAGGAGATGGTGAACTCTGGTTGAACTCGGGGTAAAAGAGAGGTGAGAGGCAGTCCAACTCACAGACACACACACACACACACACATGTGCATGGATGGATACCTGTAAAGGCAAATCGGTATTATGGTAGATACACTAATACCAACTGCAAAGGTACATACGATGCACAGAAACAATGTCAAATGTTTTTTGACAGGTATAATCTTAAATATGATCATGAAAAAAAAACTATGAAAAGCATGCCCTCAGAATCCTTTTATCCTTTTCAGACCTACCGTCCAAAAATACAGTGTGTTTCAGATGCTCTATCAATTGATGATTAATTGACGAAGACCCCACCCACACTGTATGTACCTTTGTGTAAATTTTGTAAAATAAAAAATAAAAAAATCTTTTCTAAATTTTTCCCCCTGACCTTAAGGATGAAAACGGAAAATATTGTATGTAAAAGATTTATTGTGTAGCAAATTATTTAATACTTTAAGGATTTTTTTCTTCTGCAAATTCCTGTCCATTGTGGCGACAGTGACGGCGGGGTTCCCTCTAAAAGATTAATGTGTAACTTTGTGTGACCCTGGTTCACTGCCTCACTACGTCTCATTGGCAACCTTGGCCCAGAGTGTTCACCGAGAGCTGTTAGCCATGGCTCATCACACACACGGACACACACGTGCACACACAAAGAGCCAGACATCGATGCAACCACATACAAGAAAAAATGTTTTGGACACAAGACGCGCACACGTACGCTCCAAGGCACGTACACATGCTGGCTTATAGATGCATCCACACACATACACATTGAGATAGAGTTTGACACACATACACACACACACACATATTGGATAACTGGTGGCTGATCAAGCCAATCTAAATGCTAAACAAGAAACGGTCTCAAGAGTAAACTACTAGCTGCTGCAAACTGTCTTTTCTCTCGAGACACTCAACAAGGGAATATAAAATTGATGTACGTGCATGTGTGTGTGTGTATGTGTGTGTGTAGTAAAGAGTCCAGTCTACTTCTCATTTCAGACCCCTTTGGTCACAGAAGATTTTGAGGCTTTTTTTCACCCCCCCCATCAGTAATTGTCAGGTAGAGAGAAGAAAAATAACTCTGGTATCAAAACAAACACACTCGGGCAGAGAAGGACGAATAAAAACACACCGCACGCATATGCACACAATCACACACTATATAGACTTAGCGTCAGGTAGCCACACACAAATACATACATGATAATAGAGGCTTAATAATAGAGACAAGCTCCCTGATTCAGTGTCTATATGATGATGCATCTTCGCAAACACACAAACATGGATTGTATGCATGCATGTTTCCTTGCTTGATATTCCGTGTGGTTGCGTTACCTTCCCATAAGCCCACAGCAACAGAGGAAGGGGAATACCGATAAAGAAACCTGCAGCTACAGCTTAACAATGGGTTTCAAGGAAAAGACAACAAGCTCTACCCTACCACTGTGTCCATTATATCTATGCAGTTTCAGTGCATGCACCTCTAAAGACCACACAGCTCAGCCTTCATGTAACATTCACATTGTAATTCCAGACATTTTCTTTTCCCATTTCTGCAGATATCAGTGCGTCTTATTAAAATCAAAATGTGTGCATTATTAAATGTGGACATTATTTAAGGACATGTCTTAGAGATCACATGTTTAAGCGGGAGTGCATGCAGGCACCGTACACCTGTATGCCTTGGAGTGTGTGTGAGTATGTGTGTTTTAGCCAATGAGAGCACACAGAGGACGGCGTGATGAAGATTGACTTGTTGAGTAATGAAAACCCACTGCAGCCCTCCTCTGAGAGACGAAGCGAGGGAGAAGAACGAGAGAGTGAAGTAATGAAGTAATGAAGGAGCAAAGGGCTCAGAGGCTTCCACTTCAGTGAAAGGGGGCGTCTCTGGGGACAGCGAGAAGAGGCACAAACACAGGGAGCTAAAGAAAAAAAGAATCAATATCATCAATATAATCAATATAA
>JAPQRQ010000010.1:11290471-11302592 GCA_037367365.1 Apogon talboti | reverse complement strand
ATTTTAGCATTGGGGTGTGCATACACCCCACGTGAACATTCATGTTTGAATAGGCCACGTGACCAACCAAGGGTTAATAACAAAATATTGAATATTAATATTTAATCTGAAAATTATGAAAACATGCAAATATTCTATTTCATAAATTACTGCAATATTTATTATTTATACGGAGCCCTTTTGCATCTTTTATACAGTGATTCACACTCACATAACTCACTGTCTAGGTCATTTAGCTGTTTGCATAAAGGCATGAAAGAACTAATAAAGAGTCAACTGAGGTACTGTTGATGCTAAGGTAAATGGAACTGACTGAAACTGAAGGTTATAGAAATATGCCTATAATATTCCATACAACAGGGCAAGTGATGGTTGTCTTTTTTAGTAAGTGATCTATGATAAGTTATCAGAGTCGGGGTGATCGCCTCCTGGTAGAAACAGGGAGTTAACATTCAGAGCACATCTCTGAGGTGTAACTATGAGCCTCGTTCAAGCCAGGTGACTGCAGGGAAGGCCATTCATATTCAAGCCTAACACAGCCCCTCTGTTTCCATCCATTATTCATAAGATTCTTCCTCCTGCCTGCCTCACCGCCTGGCCCTTTGGTCTAACCTTCCCCGCCTCCTACGCTGTATCACACCTGAACTATGCGTAAAAACGGTTATTCGCTGAACATTAGAGGAATTGGATGTGGGCAAATGCAAAAGGGAAGGAGGTGCTCAAGGGCATTAAACATGGAGCCCCAATTTGAGGTGTTCGATTCATGAATCCCCCTAAGCAAAGGGAGCAAAAGAGGAATGAACCCTGACACAACAGCTTTTCTCCTTTTCGCTTTTTTGCACTCTCGGTTTAGAAGCAGCTGCAAAATAGCTGCAATTCTTACAGCTCAAAAACACTTGACACTTGCACTTTTACACACCCCCCAGTTTGAAATCTATAATATTCATCATTACAATATTGAGTGCTGCTGGCCTTGTATTAGCTACTACAATAGTAACATATTGTACTAAATCACTCTGAATCCTCCTGTGAGTGGTGGTCTTTAAATGTGGTGTAATAGCACCACAGAACTGCAAAAAGGACACGTACCTTTGAAATACCAAAGCGGGCCACCATTTCCACAAGGTGTTCAATTGAAACCTTTATAGGGCACTCATATACACTATAAAATACTCTGAAATTCAAAATTTTAACCTTAGTGTGTTATTGAAGGACACAAGACTTTATTACTTTTGTAAAATTGTTACTTTTTTTAGTGTCATGTGGGAAAATCAAGGTCAATGAAGTTACCATATTTGGTTCCTTTCCTGCAAGTGGCAAAAAAAAAATCCACAAAGTAAACATAAAAAAATGAAAGAAAAACACATGTAAGGTGAAAGGAACATGTGTTTTAGAACATTAGAACAACATAACTGCTGATACAGACCACTGTCACTTTGAACATCATTACTTACATTCGTACCATTACTTCATGGCACCTAACAAAGTAGTTACACTCATTGTTCATACAGAGGTGGACCTTGCAGATCCTGTAGACCACATTTGACCGGAGATTGCTGCCTCATCGTCCTCACTGTAACTGTTGTTGTTACTGTCTTGTCAAAATGACCAAAAATAGTCACTTGCCCGATAAAGGGTTAAAGACGCTGCAAAGCATAACACAGCATAAGTATTCACATTCAAGTGTCTACATCACAAAACTCACTGGTCCGACTGCTTGTAAACACTGACACCAAAACCACAGACGCTTAATCAAGCGGACAGTGAAGAAACACTAAGACTCTTTTATCAACTCCCAGTGGAGCATAAAGAGCACTGATGGTCACTTTATGCAAACACAGTTTAGTATAAAGCTATCAGCAGAGCCCATCACATAAACAAAGGCAGGGAGGGGAACGGAGATGTGCAGCTAATCACTTAAAGCACAAGAATAATTGTCCAGCATTGATTGTGTTTATCTGGTCCTCCATAAACCCAGCTACACACCCAGTGTACGTGTTAGTTCTCCTGGAGTTTTAAGTCTATTGGCTGATAAATCTGTCATTTTGTGGACAGTCTAAGGGTCACTTTAAGGAAAACATATATATTCATTTTAAATTTAGTATCTTTATATCAGAAATAGACTTCCTGGGAACTGGAAATGGGGTAGCATCCAATTCAATAAACCCTGACAGTGATAAACATTAGGTGAACATGGATTTGAAACAAAAATTCATCTGTTTATACCTAACATCTTGCATCTTCTATGTCTTGCTATATTTCTGTCTGTGAGCTCTTCTTTATAAGGGTTATACAAAGAATTGACATATAACTCAATAGCAGGGGGAAGTTGTGTACCAGAACACACTTATTATTACCAAAACCACCAACAAATCAACACTATGTATCAACAGACTGTATCACACACTGGATAAAGTGTAAAGGTCAGTGCTTACACATACCTGTATTATGATATCACCAAGTTTTCTTCTCAAACAAATATTAACAGCTGGTTATTTTAACAGTTGTCACAATGATACTGTTTTATAATCCTCATGTGCTTTGTCAGCTGATAGTTTACATTATAGCTCTGTTAGCTTAGCTTTGTTTTCAGACAGAAAAAAGCCACAGTGAAACTACAAATCAATCAATTCAATGGCTGAATCGTCCAAGTCAGAACTGTCAGTATTTAGCCTGAACAGTGGATCAACAAACAGTGAACTTAGCAAACGTAATAACATCCTGTAATAAATGTATACCTTCATAAACCACCATAAATCCATAATCAGAAGAAATGTTGGGATTTCAGCATCAAACTCCATTGTTGTCATTTAGAGCTGTGTCCAGAGGTGAAAACAATAAACAATGCTTTGAGCTTTTGTCACTTTGCCTCTTTCATTTAACTCTAAAAGATGTTTCTTAGTGGTTCTTATCCCATACTTTCAGGCACTTTTGTCAAATGCCCCACAGCGCTAGTTTTCCTCACCACGGGAGACCAGCAGAGTGACTCACTACTCCTCTATGCTACCACTAGGACTGGTCTTAGTGGCTGCATTAACCCATTGTTTTGCCGGTGCAGATATACAGTACTAAGTGCACATCTCTATAATCTGATACATTGCCGTCTTTGGCATAACTTAAGAGCTGTTTATCCTTAACACTAAAATGTTAACTGATAACTTTAGGTCACTTTTTTTAAAATGTAGAAATAGTACACACAAACCTTTTCAAATCAGAAGATTAGGTTGTTTGTGTGTTTGTACAAGAGAAGCACAGTCTTTCACCAAAATTCCACAATCTTGGCATGATAAACTCAAAACAGCCTAATCTGACCCTATGTACTTAGCAATATGCCAACAAGTGTACCTGTGTTCAATTCAATTGTACTCAATGTAATCTGGGAAAGCCAACTTCATACTGAGCCCGTTTTTATATTGCCCTGAAGCCAGGCAAGGCTTACAAGGTTACTGGGAAATGGAAGTTTTCGATATAAGCAGGTAAACTTTAAGTATAAACAGCAAATTGCAGACAACCCAGTCTGGTACATGCATTCTGACATTGGTAAAAATACAAATGCACTTTCAGAAAAAATGCTAAATTTCTGTGGTTTATGGTTCATGTTCACAAAATCCACAAAATGATGAGCGATGCTCTTAGATGCCTTGTAGTAGGCTATGGCTGGGGGGCGGGGGGTGGCGGGAAAGGAGGCGACTGTGTTTATTGAGAAGGCAAAAGAGCAGCGCAGACTCATGATTTAAATATGAAGTTAGAGTGTAATAAGTGTGTGTGGGTCTGTTTCAGCACTTTTCATTTCGAGTTGAGAAAGGAACCATGCAAAACCCATTACAACAAACTGTACCCCTAAGAGATCTTTCCCCATCTCTCTCTAACTGGGTCAGTAGAAGACTTCACTTTCCTCAATTGCTTGATCCAAGTGTAAACACACAAACGACATTCAAACTCCCAATATTTTTGTTCGCATCATAACAACCACACGTGAAAAAGTCACTGTGTGCAGTGGTAATAGTGAGGATACTTCCTGCCAGTGCCCCAGTCTGCTTAAAAATAAATGAAACACTGCTCTGACTGTGTTTCTAACTATTCAGGAGATGCAGTTTAGGTCAATATCAGACTTTCTACAGCCAAACTTTGGTTGTATGTAATTTATAAAGAATATTCCCTCAAATATACACAAGCACAAGTGGCAATTTGTTTCATTTTTAGTTTCTAACATAAGACACGATGTAAATTTATCAACAGAAAGAGAGAGAGAAATGTACTGAATCAGTGCCCTCAGCCCACACTGAGAAGTAGTAACTCTTCCTTGACATCTTATCTAGAAGTCTCAGGGACGAAAAGTAAATGCAACAGTAAACAGCAAATGCAACAATGGTTGGAGTTCTTGCCAAGTAACCATTACCACCGCCAGCTCCTGGCAAGAAATAAGGCTTGACAGCAAAAAACAAGAAAGAAACAAGAGAGATAGAAGCAAAATGAGAATTAACACTGGCCTTACTGAGACAGCTCTCAGCAGATAAGTGAAATAAGTTTGATGCTAAACTGGCGACATTGATCATAGAGTGACATTGGCTACATAATAACAGCCAGCTTTGGCAGTTAGAGGTTCATTTTTTATTCTTAACCTTAAAACACTACGCCTTTATTATTAAATGTATTAATATTACACTCACAAGAATTCGTCGGTGTGCCTTTAGCTTTGTTTATGCCACACAATGCTCATGCAATGTCACAGTAAATGTTGCAACATTTAGTTATATCCAGAGTTGCGTACATTTTTTGCCAAGATCTTGTATTGTATACGATATCGAGTCTTCTCTAACACATCTCATAGATTGTCAATGTGGTTCAGATCTGGACTCTGTGGTGTCCAATCAATGTATGAAAATAATGTCTTGTGCTCCCAGAACCACTCTTTGATCCTGATGAATCCTGGCATTGTCATCTTCGAACATGCCCGTGTCATCAGGGAAGAAAAAAATCCATAGATGTAAAATCCCGATCCTTCAGTATATTCTGGTACGGCTGACCTCATTTTATAGACACGTGACGTTACTGAAGCTAGATCTGACCAACTGAATCAACCTCAGATCATAACACTGCCCCCACAGGCTTGTACTGTAGGCATTAGGCATGATGGGTAATCGCTTCATCTGCCTCTTCTCACCCTGATGCGTCCATCACTATGAGTCAATCACTCATCAGACCACATGACTGTTCTCAACTGAAACACAGTCCGATCTTTATGCTCTGTAGCAAACCGATGGATGTTTAAAAAATGTGAAGCAACTTATTGCATCAGTTTGTTTCGCGCCTAAACATATAATCACTGCTGCAGTTACCCAGTGGACAGCTCTTACCTTAACTACAAAATTAAAACTCACATAAAAGCTAAACTTATACTAATTTAACCAAATAAATGCAAAGTACAAATATAGGACATGCTTACTTTGCCTATTTAATGTATATCTACTGTACAGGTAATGAATCACAATAAAACCTCTGAGCAATGTCCTCTACCCTCACCACGTAGCTGCAAAAGTTACAAGACAACAAATTGAGCTTCATAAATTATGCCAGCCTGTCTAAGAATCCATGCCAAAGAGATGGGAGGTTAACAGCCCTCAGTGGGACATCTTAATGTAGATGAGGTGAGCTGTGTTAGTTGCTGTGCTTAATGCTGCACAGGCATTCACGCTCATATTCTACACATACAGACAGAAACGATAGAACATAAGGCAATAATTTTTAGCATTACTGGGTAAAAATTCCAAAATAACCTTTCAGTAAAATGTATGGATGAAAAAGGAGAGGAATGGGGGATGTGTATCATTTCAAATGCTGCTGTTTTCTTAGGCTTTTTCTGATTTCTACCTACTGAAGCTTAACAAACAGATCCAGAGGCAATCAGCCAGAGGTTAGTTTGTTGATTTAACTGAACTATGAATAAATACATAATGACAGCAAAAACAGCTAGACTTGATTCTTGATTTACACCTCTCATATAAAGTTTGCACATCTGCAACATGCGTGACGTACTGATCGAGTGTTAAAATGCTGCGTTATACGAAAAGAGCCAAGACTTCGGCTCGCACACAGACGTGCGTGTTTATGTCGGCAGAGGCATTTTTCACTTTGCAATTTGTGTTATGACAGCTTCCCTGTAGATGGTTATGACCTACATTAACCGGACATTTACACCCATCTGCAGACTCACATACACAAACACACACTTGAGAGACGACTGTCACCAGAAATCAGTGGCCGCGAGTTAACCTAGTGCACCCTGGGAATCCTTGGCTCCAAGCTGAAAGGGCAGCACAGATTTATCTGACAGACAGACAAAGACACACTACACTGTATGCATTACTATCATTTCTGCTCTTCCTATTTCAATGAACATACTGTGTTAAACCACTCCCCACCAAGAACACACACCACGTTATGGTTTTATTTTCTGTAGGGAGCCGTTTCCAAAATTCTGCATCCTACATGTGTATTTATAAAGCAGCCACGTTGGAGATAAGGGCTGAATAGCTTAGCAGGGCCTCTGCTTCTGCTGCCTTCATCTTGGCACAATTATCATCTAATGTGACAGGTGACATTTTCTACCACGCTGGGCCAGCCTCTTGTTGAGGATTCAAATACATGATAATACAGTGTAACTGAAAAGACCATTTACTACGGTCTGCACTCAAAAACACATTACATGTAGACGTCTTTTCAGTGTCTTTGTGACTGCTGTTTATCTCTGCATAAGAAAGGAGGGAGTAATGGAAGGCAGGGTGATGATGCAAAATGGTTTCACGCAGATTTCAATGAGGCAATTAATCTAGAGAAAAACAGCTCCCCTTAAGTGGCTGTTACACATTGTGTCTTATACCCTCCATGTAGGAAAAGTGTCCGAAATATCCAACCATTTTCTAAACAGCTTAATCCTTGTGGGTGGGGTAGGGTGGGGTGGGGGGGGTCCACCCTGGCCCCACATCCAGGGGCTAGTTCAACTGACATATGAAGACAACCAACCATTCGCTCTCACATTCACACCTATGGGAAATGTAGACTGACCAACTACTGTAACCTATTAAGGTGCATGTCTTTGGACGGTTGGAAGACGCAAGAGTACCCAAAGAAAACCCACCCGGACACAGAGAGGACATGCAAACTCCACAAAGAAAGACCCATGCCCATTGGTGCTGGAATCGAACCCAGGACCTTCTGTGAGGTCATAGTTCTGCCCTGTTTAGTAATCTGAAATATATATTTGTGTTTCTGTTTCATCTAGCCTTTTTAGTGGTTGTTGAGATATTTTTAGTCTATCTAGGTGAGTGAAGTATGCCAGTTGATGATAATATCACAATTATGCAAATTATTAGACAATTAAATCATTATAGTAGTTATTTTCTTTTCTACTGCTGGGGGGGAGGGGGGGGGTGTACCATATACCACTACTTCAATAATAATAATAATAATCAGATCATCATTATCATCTTGCTTTATGTAGCCACAAAAGCTGCCTGTCAGTCAGTTTTACTTATGAACCTCTGAAAAGGGAGGGACTCCGTTTATGATCATGAAATATTTTTGTCAAACCCCTTGAATTAAAGCTCAAAGTCTACAGTTTAGTCAGATGTTGACTGCTTCACTTCAAAAACACTGTGGTGGTGTAGAGAGTCCAAATATGGACCTGACTGCAAGTAGCTTTTCTCCGTCTCAGTCAGTCATTTGTTGACAGCCACAGTCATCCATCTGTGTTGTTCTAAAATCTACTAGGTCTGTTTTCACCTGCACATTGAGCCATGTGAAAGTGTACAATGGCTAGGAAAGACACTTAAAAAGCCAGAGCAGGCAGTAGTTGAAACACACAGCTCTTGTGGTCCCTCTGTTCACATTAACACACAGGTCACCTGTGGCCCTCTTGCAATTACATACACTCCTAATTAATGACACAAGAGGTAGGAAGAGGGAGGGAACAGCATGAGAGAGCAACAACAGCAGCGAGAGCAGGAGAAAGGGAATGCAAATGTGAGAGAGCGAAAGAAAGTGAGGTTAGAAAGGTCTCACTGTACAACCAAGACGCCCTCATTACCACATAATCTCTGAAAGGATGTGAAAAGAGAGATTGCTAAAAAAAAAAAAAAATGAGTGAGTTGGAGAGTTGGAGGAGATTCAATTTGCATTGACGAGGTGTCAGCGAAGCTCAGTGCTGGATGTTTAAAGCTGCATCTGGAGGAAAGAGAAAGGGAGAGAACAGACAGACAAGACTAGACAGAAAGAGGGCAAAAGGTCTCCAAAACAGTGGTCATTAGCAGGCAGAACACAAGCACCAAGAAAGACATGCATGCACACACAGCTGCTCAGTAGGCTAAGCACATAGTCCTGGTAGTGCGTTGTAATTAATATTTCATAGGCTGTCTCATGTAGGTGAAGGGAAATGAAGACGAAAAGGAAAGACAAAAGTACAAAAAGCGAGACAAACATGTGAATATTAGACTTCTATGTCTCCATTTACCAGAACTGTAAAGTATCTGAGTCTACAGAGCGTGTGGGTAGATCTGTGTGCTCGTGTCTTACAGGTTAAACTGATGATCTATTCTAAAACACCCTCTACATTTTTCATCACCATCCTCTGTGCCTCAACTGTAGCCAAATAAAATGTAGAAAAAAAACCCCATCACAGTCTTATATCTGCCTCACAATGAGGCATGAAAAATATTTAAAAATCGACAGTAATTTGCAGCAAATTACTTCATTATAAAGACAGCATCACAAATATTTTCCATGTAACTTATTCTGCAGAATATTTACCCGTTGTTTCTTTTTTGTGACAATCAGCCATCCAAGTAAAAACAGCAGAGTAAATAGGCGTATAATGAAAAACAAGTTGGCCTTGCAGGGGCTTGGTCATTCACCGATGGCTCAGTTATGTTTCCAGCTCTTTGTTTCATGCATATTGTCTGATGCAGTTCCCCAATGACCACTTTCCTCCAGCAGCATTCATAAAAGATTGACACGGTAGAATCTGGCTGAGTGGCACAGGGTCTCTGGAGCTGCTTAGATCAATGGGTCTCCTCTGAGATTCCTCTGGTTTCGGGAGGCAAAGGGACCAGAGAGGGAGGGGAAGCCAGATTACCATAGCATTAATAAAACAAACTGTAATCTGAAACAAGAGCAAAAACAAAAGGCTGCTTCCACGTTTTCCCCGAGGAAGAGTCGGTGCGACTGCGTGTGCACCGTCGCCATGTGTCACACAGTCGCGCCGACACCCACACACCCACAGACTCACAAGTGTGTACAGGCACATGCAAAGTGCAACGCATCCATGCTTGTAATGGCATTGTGTCTCAGAAAGGTTAATTCATCCCAGTTCAGCATTCTGTGATGATGGAGGGAGAATGGGAGCAAAGAGGGAGGTTAAAGAGAGATGATGAAAGCCTCAGAATTGAAAAAAAAACAAAAAAAAAAACGGCAGTGCAGAGAAGACAATAGAAGGCATCTGAAATGATCTGATAAAGAAGCTAGGCCAACAAGGTTGGAAAAAAGGTAAAGTGAAATCACAAGAATGGAGACAGAGAAGATAGGACATCAAAAGAGAAATGGTGATGAACACATGGAATGGAAGGGGTGTAAATCATGGCAAATGCAAAAGCAAAGAGGAGTACACACAGGACTTGACTTTGACATTTTCATAGCCTGTGCAGATGAGTGGGATTAGGAGGAATACATTACCTGAGGATCTGTGATCAGTCATGGGTAATCAAATCAGAACCAAATGGATTATCTATGATTATCTGCATTTAAAGCAATTTCATGTTATGTTGTAGTGACATATTTATAATTAAGGGAACGGCAAAAAAAACCTTGAGCTCGGTACTTTGGATCCGACTCAGATTCTAGTTGGCACATACAAAATCTTATAATCTTCTACATTTCTCCAAACACTTTAAGGTCTCAGCAGGCAGTCTTCATTTTTATTACCAGAACTAAAAGCACAATCCTAAACAGCTTTCACGTGATGCTTGACTTTCTTTAGAATAACTACCAAATAAGAAAGCAGCTCTCAAAAAATCATTAAATCTCGACTCAAAAACATAGATATTCTCTGCATCTCTATATTTGTGGTATATTTACTGTCCTTAAAACCGCAATCAGTATCTTGGATGATTCTTAGCTGCCTGTTATAAGATAGCTATAACTAATAAAAGATGTGCCAATTACTAAAATATGATAAAAACTAAAATCTGTGATATGTTAATTGATTCAAACTTTATTCAACTGACAAAATTTTTTCAGTGTTTTCACCAAATCAACTGTACATTGTAAATACTGTGTAAAGATATTTAGATGATGATGTCTAACAGTTAAAACATAATGTGCTGCACACTTTTAATATCCCTTGGTGTAAGATTCTGTTGAAAGTTACTGCCCTACAATTTAGATTAGATTGTCTTTGTGTAAAACTTATTACATACATATATTACATATATACAGTACATTTATATTTAAACGTACTCAGATATTATCACTGCACAAGACTGTTTTCAAGCAAACATATCACCCCAACAAAGGGGTAATGTCTCCATTTGATGCCATTTCACATTGAAAAAGTAGGTCAAGGTGACCTATTTTCTATAGGCTTCTGCGCAATGCCAATATGCATCCACAGGATAAATTTGGTGCAGATATCTCAATGCATTCTTCAGATAATGCGATTACATCATGGAATGGACAAACGGACGGACAGACAAAATCATTACAATACCCCTTCAGCCATTTCTGGCCGAGGGGTAAAAACTGTTGGGATGCACATTTACCCTGTATTATATTGCCTTTTCTTTTTATGACATTGTTTAATCATTTGGGAACTGATATACTAATTGTTGCATCTTTGGAACTGGACTTTTTGCCCATTCTTGCTCTTTACAAACGTTCCGCTCAACAGTCCATTTTGGCTGTGGTCTGACTCTCCACATCATGCACCTGCATCTGTGATAACCAGATGCATCCCCCACACACAGATGCTGCTTACACACCTTTCACTGATAACGGTCTGGACGGTCTTTTTTTATCTTTGGCACAAAGAGCCTGATGTCCACTTTTCTTGAAAACAAGCTGGACTCATATGACCACCGCACACATTTGAACATTCTACCGCAGGTTAAAAGATAACTGACTTTATTATCCCCATAGGGAAATTCGGTCTCTGCATTTCATCCTTCCCAATATACACACACAGCACCTAGCATTAGCATTAGCACACAGTAGAAGCAGTGAATTGCCATTGAATGCTCCCTAGAAACAACTATAGATCCGAATCAGCACCATGGTCAGCGGCACCGACACGAGAATCTACCTATATGTACCTGTTTGTATTGGTGGGGGGAAACCAGAGGAAACCCACGCAGCCAGAGAGAAAAGCTAAAATCAACACAGAAAGGCAGAAGTGGTAACCGACAATGGTTTTCCAAAGTACTCCAGGACCCATGGGGCTTCATAATGGCCTTTTTTATGCAGCGCTGCCTGTGGGACTGAAGATCATCTTAAGCCTTTAGTGGATGCTAGTTATGCCTAGTCATGATCCATTTACCTGTTACCGATAAGTGCTTATTGTGGAATCTTACAGAACAATAATACTTATTATTTTGTCTCTGTATTATCTTTTTTCACAATGTTGGTGTCAAAATCTTGGTGATAAAAAGTTAGATTATTTATATAATATAAGATGTTTATCACAATGTATGATGATACATTTATATTTCGTGTTGACAGTGCATTTTATCTTATGTTGTCAATTAAAACTGGTACAAACATTTTGTACTTGTTTTAGTAGCAATGGGAGAGCTTATCTACGCAATGAGCTTTAGAAAAATTCTGACAGAACTTCTCCTCAAAGATGATGAGTTTTTAATTAATCCTTACTTAATTTTACTCTATATTTTGATGTTGTAAACAGCTTGTATCATTATAACTGTCCTGGTTGTTGCTCAAAATAACAGTTTGTCCTTTTTATCTTGTTATACCTTTGAACCACATTTTCTTCTTCTTCTTCTTCTGAACCCGCTTAATCCTCACTAGGGTCGCGGGGGTCGCTTGGAGCCTATCCCAGCTACTTAGGGCGAAGGCG